>CM047907.1:7966356-8695167 GCA_026229545.1 Pistacia atlantica
TCCAACTAATTAAACCGAGGTCTGATTGCCGATTTAGCAAGTTTGAAATCTTGCAAATACACTCCTAATAAATTTATTAATCCATACAGGTTTAAAATCTAGCAAACACACCCCTATGATCTGATCGAACAACTAGGGTTTTGACTTTTCCAGCCAAATTCCAACTGATTCCGATGACCAAAATTCAATTCGACAACACCACTTGAACCACTGGCCTCCACTCTACAAAATCCCTCTAACATTGGCACTTGGTAGTCCCTTGATCGAACACTTAGTTTGACTTTCAGTTTAATTAGCTTGATCGATTTGACAATCGTGACTCGCGTATACCGCCGTGATTAAATTGATTTTTCTGGCCAAATTAATTTTGAGTGATTCCTGCATCCAAAATTCAATCTACGCTACCCCGTGAACCACCGGTCTTCACTCTACAAAATCCTTGTAGCCTCGGCACTTGATAGTCCCTCGTTCGTCGGCGGTCTAGTTAGTGATTTTGGGAATAGTTGAAAGCGGTAAGCCGACCTGGAGAAGGCTCCAGGTCCTAGTTTGATTGGTTAAACTAGTCAAACTGGGTTGGGTTTCAAAATAGTGGTAAAAATTTTAATTTTGAATATTTCTTTCTCCTTCATTGTTTGTATTGACTTGTAAGAGATAGTTACGTTGACTTTTAACACTTGAACTCTAGTTAACACTCTTTAGTTGGTTAACATTTTTTGAATTTCGATCCTTTCTTGATCCAAGTTTATTGTAAGATCTCATGATAAATTAAGATCACTTTCTTCTAAAATTATCTCATTTTTTTTTTTTTTTTTTTTTTTAATCCACCATCAATAACAACTTTGTATTTTGTTCAAATAAATTAAACATTTTTGTAAGTTTTTAGAACTCATCCCCATCTCTGCAATTACTTTCAAAGGAATTAGTTAGTGATAAAATCTAAAATTGATTGTGTTCCGTTCGTTGTATTAACCATTAAATACAAGTTCATGCAAATTAAGAGGAGGGAGGGAGGGAGGGAGGGAGGGAGGGGTGGGGGGTGGGGGGTGGGGGTGGGGGCTCGGGCTCAAT
Organism: Pistacia atlantica; assembly: GCA_026229545.1. NCBI lineage: Eukaryota > Viridiplantae > Streptophyta > Magnoliopsida > Sapindales > Anacardiaceae > Pistacia > Pistacia atlantica. Next base: position 7,967,425 of record CM047907.1, read on the forward strand.
GCTAACAGAAATACAAATTTATGTAAAATAAAGAAAAGAAATTATGATATATAATTTGAATTATTAGTTTATAATGAACCCAGCTACTGTTAAACACAAAAAATGAAATAAGCTTATCATCTGATGACGCAATTAACAAGTTCACGATAAGAACATAATTCATCAATTTCGTTGTAATTTCACCATACATACACTTAATGACATACATTTATTAAAGCTTAACATCGTTACTAGATTGGTAACTCTTATCGACCTGATAGCATTATTGGATCAATAAAATGTAGCGAAACTCTTATTACATGGCGAAAGATCGACGATAAATGGAGCAATTTTCTAAGTTTTGGGCATTGGGTGGCGCTAGAGGGTTTCTTAACAGATGGACAGGAGTCAAGTAATTTCACTGCATCTAAGGGACGATTATTGACAGCCCAGCACACGCGCCAAACATGTTCTGTATTGCAATGAATTTCTCAGCATAAACATCTTTGAAAACAAGTTAAAACCTTAAGCTTTGATCTTCATCGTGTTTAAATTTCTATACTACTATTGAAATAAAAAACGCTGTGTTTTGATTCAAGTGACTAAAGGAGAAGCTTTGATTGCGTTAGTAATGCCGAATTTTAATAGCTTTTGTGATACTGCTGTTAGTTGACCGTTGCTCTTTATCAATCCATACTTACAAATTCTAACAGCTTTTCAAAACTTCTTAACAAATTATTTCAACTCGGCACCAATTCCAGTCACCTCAGATGACTTTGCTTCTTCTTTTTGTTTTGGGTCAACGACGCTTGTGGTGTCGCCGGGGAACAATGGTCTCGATGTTGATGTTCTGACAAGTTTCCATTGCAAAAACAAGCATCGGTGTTCAGTTCTTTCGACGCGTTTTCTTGTTTTTACGTGGAGCAGATTGCGCCAGGGAATACCTCTTTAAAGTGGTGTAATATTACTGGATCAATTAAAACCCTTCTAGAAACATGGTCGGTTGACACAAATCAAACTAGTGACTCATACAAACCTGATATTAGAAGTAGAGGCACATCTGGAAATTTCTATTATGGTGAGCCAAATTAAAATTAATTACACTTTAATAATTTTGTTTATTAATATTTTTGTCAAGGTGAATCAAAATCCAGAAATTGTAAATATTAATATTTTAAAAAAAAATTTGAGGGTGGCCCTGCATCCACCCCTGATTAGGAGCAAAATCCTTATCATAGTGTGTAATGTAGCCAAGATTGATAAAGGCAGAGGCACATAAGGCCCACGGTAGCATGTGCGGCCCACCCCAACCACCCTCCCCCCCAAAAAAAAGGTTTTCAAAATTTTCCATATGTTATTACAGTGATACCATAATATTTTATTTATTTTCTGAATAACCCACTTCAATATATATGTTTAAAAACAAAATAAATGAAAATCTAGGTATAAATAAATAGGCCATATCAAAAAAATATATTTAATTAAACACATTATCAATAAAATGATTTTTTTTTTAGTAAAGATGCTGTCGATAGCATTTCTTTTATTATTTTGGCATTTCCTCTTTGTCTGGTTTACTTACAAAAATTAAACAGAAATATACACATTAAAGAAAATTCTTTATGAAAGTTTTATGAAGCCAAAACTGTGTCGTTCCATTTAAGTTGAGTGAATGAATCCTGAACGTTAGATTAAGGCAGATCCTACGGCCCATATTTGCTGATATTCTTTGATATAAAAGAGGGAAAAAATCAGTGTATAGATACAGCCTTTAGTCTTCTTCGTTTTTGGTTTGTTTGAGCTGAATGAGCAATTGATTTTGGGGCTTTTTTGTTGGGGTCTCTCTTTTTTAAAATTTGGGCAGGTTGTGTGAGAGGGTTGCGTTTCCTTCTTGAGGCTAGGTTAGTTCTCTGATTTCTTGTAGGTTATAGAGAGTGATTGAGTGATTAAGTCTTAGGTTATAGTGTTGCTCTGATTCGGCAGATTAAGTGTGTAATTCTTGGTGTAATTGTTGAATATTCCTAGTGTAGTGAGTCTCCATATTTCGGAGTTCAACGTGGATGTAATCTATCCAAATTGGATAGGTGAACCACGGTAAATCTTGCCTTGTGTGTGTGTGTTTGATTTTTTCTTTGAATCTTGTTTGTGTTGTGAATTGATCTATTTAGACTCATGTTATAACAGTGGTATCAGAGCCAAAGTTCTAAGGTGTATCTAGGTTTAGAGATCGATTAATTCTTGACAAATTGGAGATTTAGGGTTTGTCAGAATTTGGGGGTTTTTCAATTTAAAGGTTTCTAGATCATTAAGACTTCGAATCTTGCTGAGTCTTGAGTCAATTCGCGAGTCTAGGTCACAAACACAAAAGATCAATTAATTCGTGACAAATTGGAGATTTAGGGTTTGTCAGAATTGGGGGTTTTTCAATTTAAAGGTGTCTAGATCTTCAGGACTTTGAATCTTGCTGAGTTTGGGTAAATTCGAGAGTCTGGTTCACAAACACAAGTTAGAGAGTAAAATCTTGAAATTTTTGTCTAAGGTTAGTAGTACAGTTACAGAGTTATGAGTGCTACTCGTATGGAGATCTCCCAATATGATGGGAAGATCGATTTCAACACATGGAAGAAGAAGATGAAGGCCCTCCTTTCCCACAACAAGGTAGGGCTTGCTTTGAGAAAGACACCACCAAGTGGTCTGAGGAGAAATTGAAGAAAAAATCTGAAGTTGACGAGGATGCCTATAATCTAATCATAATGAACCCGTCCGACGCTATCCTGCGGAAGGTAGATGGCATGGAAACACCGCTCACACTTTGGGGTAAACTCGAATCTGTATTTTTTACATTCTGCACCTAATTTAGCATTTCTTAAAGGTGCTTTGTTCTCTTATAAGATGGATGTGACTAAGTCTGCAGAAGAAAATCTTGATGAATTTCTTAAGATGACATTAGTGTTGAAAGGTACAGATTAGGAATTAGGAGACTCTAGTTTAGCAATGATACTATTGAATTCACTGCCTGATGAGTATTTAGTGGTGAAAAATGCTTTACAATACACTGAGACAGTTCCCAGTGTTGACCTGATTATAGCTGGCCTGAAATCTAGAGAATTAGAGTTGAAAATCCAGAAAAGAAACGGGAATAATTTGTTTGTCAAAGGTAGAACAGAGTTAGTACAATTAGGAAAGGATAATGGTAAAAATGTTCAACAACACATGAGCTCTGAAACTAAGAAGAAATGGAAGAATAATAAGACTAAGGGAGAAACCAGAAAGTGCTTTCACTGCAATAAACCAGGCCATCTTAAGAAGAACTATTATGACTGGATAAAGAAACAAAAACAACATAGTACAGAGAGTAATTTAGCCAACACTTATTGAAATTTCAGAAGCTCTCACAGTCTCAAACCAAGCTAGCAGTAAGGAATGGGTCCTAAATTCAGGATGCACCTTTCATATGAGCCCAAACATTCAATGGTTCCAAAACTTTAGGAAAGGAGAGTTAGAAACTGTGTTCATGGGTAACAATCACTCTTGTAAGGTTCAAGGTATAGGAAACATAACCATTAGGTTAAATAATGGTAAAATCATAATGTTAACCAAAGTGAGGTACATACCTGACTTTAAACGAAACCTGATTTCGTTTGGAACATTGGATGAAGCTGGATGTAGTTACAAGGCAGAAAAAGGGTCCATAGTAGTTTATAAAAATAATGACATATTGCTTGAAAGAGTCAAACAAAATGGACAGTACATTCTATGTGGTCAACATTGTGCATTCACTGTTAATTTTGCTTTATTATCTACTAATCTGACTGCTATAGAGAAATGACATTTGAGACTTAGCCACATAGGCCAAAAAGGTATGATAGTTTTAAGCCAGCAAGGCTATTTTGGTAAGGAATCAATATCTGAATTAACTTTTTGTGAAACTTGTGTATTGGGTAAACAACACAGAATGAGTTTCCAAAAGGGAACTCATTTAGCTGAAAAAAGTCTGGATTATGTGCATGCGGATCTTTAGGGTCCTGAAAGGGTTAGGACACATGGAGGGAACTGCTATTTCCTCTCCATTGTGGATGACTATAGCTGGAAGGTATGGGTATACCTCCTTAAGTCCAAGGATGAAGCCTTAACCAAGTTTAAAGGCTGGAAAAACCTGGTTGATAACCAAGTTAATAGGAAGGTGAAAACCTTTAGGACAGACAACGATTTGGAAATTTTGCAACATGGATTTTGACTCTTACTGTGTAGAAGAGGGAATTTTGAGGCATGGGATAGTTAAGGGGACCCCTCAGCAGAATGGGGTCACTGAGAGAATGAATAGAACCCTACTAGAGAGGGTTAGATGCCTTTTATTCACGACTGGTCTACCAAAAACCTTTTAGGGGGAAGCACTAGGTACAACAGCCTATCTAATAAATAGAAGTCCTTCAAGCTCCATAGACTTTAAGTGCCCTAAAGAGAGGTGGTCTGGGAGGAGACCATCTCTTGAACACCTAAGATTACTTAGATGTGCTGCATATGCACATACCCGAGATGGAAAGTTAGAGCCAAGATCTCTTAAGTGCGTATTTCTAGGGTATCAAGAGGAAGCCAAGGGTTATAGGCTGTGGAAAAGGGTTGCCCCAGGGGTTAGAGTAATTGTTAGTCGAGATGTGATTTTCAATGAAGTTGTTTTTCCTTGCAAATCTGGTACGGACAATGCAGGTAGTTCACAAGAAGATTCTAAAAATTCTGGACAAACTGGGACAACTCAGTTTGAGGTGGAGCTTGTAATTAATCCTGACCAACACATCTAAACAGATGAGATTGGTCCACTTGAAGACCAGCCACAGCAAACCCAAGAGTAGGAGGATGAAGAAGACCCTCCCGAAAATGCTGAAATGGATCAACATGGTGATTTGACCCAATATCAATTAGCCATAGACAGAGTCAGGAGGGAAATTAGACCTCCTACAAGGTACAGCTATGCTGACCTGATTTATACAGCACTCCTAACCGGTTCAGAGGTACAGATTAGAACCTGACACTTATGCTGAGGCAATGAGATCAAGGGACATCAAAGAATGGGTGGCTGTTATGGAAGAGGAGATGGAGTCACTGCACTTGAACAATAGTTGGACACTTGTCCCAAAGCCAAAAAATCAAAAGTTTGTGGAATGCAAGTGGCTTTACAAACTGAAAGAAGGGATAGATAAATCTGATCCACCAAGATTTAAAGCCAGGTTAGTGGCTAAGGGCTACACTTAGAGAACAGGTATTGATTTCACTGAAATTTTTTCACCAATAGTTAAATTTAAAACTATTAGACTCATGCTAGCAATTGTTGTACAATATGACTTAGAGATAGAACAATTGGATGTTAAAACTGCTTTTCCGCATGGTGAGTTGGATGAAAAAATATTCATGAGTCAACCCATAGGATTTAAGGATAAAAAACTGCCTGATTATGTATGCTTACTGAATAAATCTCTGTATGGACTTAAACAGTCCCCTAGGCAGTGGTATAAGAGGTTTGATGCATTCATAGTAGGAAATGGATTCACTAGAAGCATGTATGACAATTGTTTCTATTTTGCTTGTATGAATAACATGCCAATATATCTTCTGTTATATGTAGATGACATGTTACTAATTAGTAAGTCCATATCTCAAATTAATGCATTAAAGGCCAAATTAAATACTGAATTTGACATGAAGGACTTAGGGAAGGCAAAGAAAATCCTAGGAATGATGATTGATAGAGATAAAAGTGCAAATACCCTTAAACTTCATCAATCCTCATACTTACAGAAACTGGTTTCAAAATTTGGCATGGCTGCCTCCAAAATTGTAACAATGCATCTTGCAAGTCATTTCATACTCAATAAGTTACAGTCCCCAAAAACAGAATCTGATATGCTGAAAATGGAAAATTCTCCTTATTCGAATGCCATAGGGTTTGTGATGTATGCTATGATAAGCACCAGACCAGATTTAGCATATGCAATATCATTGTTGAGTAGATTTATGTCAAATCCTAGAAATGAACACTGGAATGCTTTAAAATGGTTGTTGAGATACATTAATGGCACTGTTCAAATTGGTTTAACTTTCTGTAAAAGATATACATCACTTGATCTGGTTGGGTATGTAGATGCATATTTTGCAGGTGATCGGGACTCCAAGAAGTCCACTACTGCATATTACTTTACATTGGGAGGCAACTGTGTTAGCTGGAAAGCACAATTGCAACCACTGGTTGCACTTTCCACTACTGAAGCAGAGTACATAGCAGTTTCAGATGCATTCAAGGAAGCAACATGGTTACAGGGAATTCTGAAAGAAGCAAATTTGTTGAATGACATAGCAATAGTTTACTCAGATAGTCAGAGTGCCATCCACCTGAGTAAGAACCCGGTGTACCATGAAAGAACTAAACATGTGGATGTCAGGCATCACTTCGTCAGAGACCTGATTGCAAATGGAAGAATTAATCTCCTAAAGGTACCTACTGAAGAGAATCCAACAGACATGGGAACCAAAGTGGTGACCACAACCAAGTTCAAGCACTGCTTGAACTTACTTCACATCAGTTAGATACTTTTTGGAGCTGAGAAGAAATATGGAAATGACTTACTGCACTGAAGGAGGTCCAACAAAAGAAGGAAGGCAGAATGTTGGCTTCAAGGTGGAGACTAAAAGTTTTATGAAGCCAAAACTGTGTCGTTCCATTTAAGTTGAATGAATGAATCCTGAACGTTAGATCAAGGCAGATCCTACGACCCATATTTGCTGATATTCTTTGATATAAAAGAGTGAAAAAATTAGTGTATAGATACAGTCTTTAGTCTTCTTCGTTTTGGGTCAATTTGAGCTGGAATGAGCAATTGATTTTGGGGCTTTTTTGCTGGGGTCTCTCTTGTTAAAATCTGGGCAGGTTGTGTGAGAGGGTTGCATTTCCTTCTTGAGGCTAAGTTAGTTCTCTAATTTCTTGCAGGTTATAGAGAGTGATTGAGTGATTAAGTCTTGGGTTATAGTGTTGCTCTGATTTGGCGGATTAAGTGTGTAATTCTTGGTGTAATTGTTGGATATTCCTAGTGCAGTGAGTCTCCATATTTTGGAGTTCAACGTGGATGTAATCTATCCAAATTGGATAGGTGAACCACGGTAAATCTTTCTTGTGTGTGTGTGTTTGATTTTTTCTTTGAATCTTGTTTTTGTTGGATTGAGTTGTGAATTGATCTATTTAGAGTTTAAATAGATCAATTCACCTTTTTGGGATTGAATTTGTTCTTATATTCTTTTTTTTCCTTAAGTTTTTCAAATCCAGATTCACACTTCCTAGTAGACATCTATATTTAAAGAATAAATAATTTAGAGCTCTTAATATTATTTTGCTAAAATAAAAATAATTATAAAAATTAAGAAGGAATTTTAGCACCTGATTTATGCTCCTGATTTTGTTTTTTGCTGTGCTAATACTCAAAAATCTTATATTATTACCCTGCATAATAATGTAAATTACTTGATCAAATATAAAGTAAAATCAGTTAACAATGCTAAGAGTAAAATGATTTAAAACTCTTAATATTACCTTGCATAAAAATAATAATATAAATCACATTCGTTTCATAAATTCATGTAATAAAGATGAGAAATGAGAGAAAATAGATGAGAAAAGAAAGACGAGAGTAAAATAGATGAGAAAATGAGAGATGAGAGTAAACTGAGGTAGAATAATAAGAGTAAAAGGATGAGAAAACATTGAATGAAATGAGGTTTATATAAGAGATGGTGATTTGGGGGAGAGAGGAGATGTGATTTGACATTTGAGAGTTGGAGAGTTTCGTGAAAGTGTTTCAATTTGCAACGGAAAAGTGAGCCGCCATTTGTGTTTTAAATTTAAGAGATAAGCATGGTTGATTGGATGGGGGAATTGATGGGAATTGAGAGATTATAATTATATTAAAAAACTCTTAAAAAAATCATTTTGGGTAGAGGTAGAGGTAGAGGTAGAGGTAGAGGTAGGCATAGGCGAGTAAATGCTAAATGGTGGGATTGATGAAAAAAAAATTATAAATATATTAAAAAGTATTTTAAAATATAATTTTGGCCCCCTTTTTAACACACCCTTTTTTGGGGGCCCGGGCCTGATTTAGACTTAGGTTATAACACATTAAATGTGTTTTTTTATCCTCACCAGTTTGTTAACATTATATTGAAAATTTTCAATAATCTTAGTTTCTGAATTTCGCTTTTCCTCACATGAATTTCTGGCTTTGCTACTGAAGATCGATGAAAAATGGAAGCACAATCCTGGTGTTAAAAGGCTTTCGCAAATGCATACACTAACGTCCTTGGCATCCAAATCGAGGAGGTGTTAATACTAGCAGCAAGTGCGTGAGCTTGGAAACAAAAATGGCAGCATTTCGTTGTAGTCAGAAGCCATTTCGGAAGCCAAAACAAGGCAGGTTACCGGTCGCAGATGAGAAAGACGGGTGATGGAATTGTGAAACTCCTGCATGGAAATTTATTTTGAGGAAATTGGGTGATTTATGCACATGCAGAAACTTCTCAACTTGCATAAAAATAAATCTTCTCTTAACACACTATTGTTTCAGTTAAGGTAATTACTAAATGAATAATTAGAAAGAGTTTATTTAAGTTTTTGAAAATTAATCTTTTTGTGTTTGCTAGAGTGATATCATATATTAATAACCAATTTAATATGTGATTACTTAATTTTTGGTTTACAAAAGTCGCTTTAGTATGTATTTTTTCTTTTTAGGAGAGTTAAGATGCACCTCTGCTTCGATTCTGATATTTCTAGGAGGTTGTAGATCAAGAATTTGGAGAGTTATAACTTTAGAGATTTAAATAATAGTGTTGACTTATAACTAGAAAGTTAAATGACTTGACATGCTCAATTTATGTTAGTCGTTTGCTTCTTGTGTTTTCTCTTCATTATTTTCATTTTGTTTCAACTTTAGGTGTTAAACACTTGATTATGATAATTTGTTGGGAAAAAAGTTAGTCTTTTGTGGGCTACTATTTTTGTACCAAAGCATTGCTGATTTTGGAAAATTTTGTTCTCATATACCAAATCTCGTTGCTTAGTTCAATTTTCATTTCTTATGTTCAAGGAATTGGTTAGGATCCAAAACAAGTAATGTAAAATTGTGATGCGTTCATTGTTGTATTAGATCCAAGAAAGTTTTTTCTTGACCTAATTAACTAAATGCAAATTAAGAACAGAGAATTTAAGATATTTAATAAAAATTATTAGTTTATGAACCTAGCTAGCTACTGCCATGCACAAAAAAGAAAAATAACATGCATATGGATTGCGAACAGGAAGAAAATAATCATGTAACACAAAGAGCACAAAATTTCAAATTACTCATCGATTTCCAAGTATTATTACATCCTAATTCAATATGCACGATATGACAAGAAAGAAAGTTCATAAAAAACCTTCCCTCTATCATAAATACACTTATTGACGTACATTTATTATGTGGGGTATATAGACACCTGATAATATTACCAGATCCATCAAAACCCTTCTAGGTACATAATCAAACATCGTTGATCATGTATCTACTAACTCTTATTGACCAATAACATTATCAGATGAATAAGGTAGTGAAACCGTTATTATAGTACGTGGTACATGGCAAGGCGAAGATCGATGATAAATGGAGCAGATGTTTACGAGCATGTGACACTAGCGGCAACGTCAACGTTACTGCACTTTGAGAGTATGCTCAAGCACACGTCAACTCCCACAGTCACTTTACCAAGGCCAATGAGACTGCAAAGGCATGTACTAACCTCGGCTTCAGTACAGACGCTGAAAAGACTGCAGCACTCGCTGCTATAGGTAAACACACCCAAATTAACACATGCTGAAACCATAGCATCAACAGTTAGAGGGCAGGTGGTTGCTGATGAGGAAGGGATAAGTGAGATCAGCAGAGTGCTGATGAGAAGGAGAGCAGTGGAACCAACAGCTGTCTTGGAAGCCATTGAGTTCAAGAGAGAGCTTGAAAAATCTTTAGGGTGTTTTGAAAGTTTAGAGCTGGAGAATGTGATAGCTTGAGATGAAATTGTGAAGCTCCTGCATGGGGTTTTATAGGAGAAAATTGTGTGAACTATGAACATGCACAAACCCTCAACTTGAATAAAATTTAATCTTCTTTTAACTTTATGGTGTATAGGTTTTTGTGAAGGCAATATATTAATCTAGATTAGGGAGAGACACATGGACAGTTGGAATTATAATACTAGTTAACTCCCTATACTAAACAGCGTTTTACGGTCTTCCAGGGTCAAGTTGCCGTCAAGTTGTTTTGGAGTACTAGTAAATTTTCTCTATCAATAAATTTATGATATCAGTGTTATATTGGTGGTTTGATAATTAATTTAAGAAATATTTTTCATATTAATTATAAATTACAATATTATATAACCGATGCAATTTTGAAGCACTAACTGTTATTGAGTGTGTAAGAAGCTGGTGTGGCAGTGAGCACGAGAAGGCAACTATGTTACCAAAGAGTGCGAGAGAGGCAAAAGAAGCAACCCAAGTTGCTGAGTGTGCCTAGAAAGTACCAGCAAGCAAGAAAGAAGAGAAGGAGAATAGTTTTCTGTATATTACTTTTCATGTACAGAAGTTACAATTTATACACTTGTAAATGTAATATGTAAGGTAACCAAATAAAGGAAATAAATGTAAATCAATACATACAAGGTAATTACCACTTTTTAACTACATATTTAGAGATTACTACAAATTTTCCAAATATGTACTGCATAGTCATTCACATGTCAACAGAGTGAAGCAACGCAAATGTATTCTGTATTGAGTAAACTGAGTTGGTTAAAGTTTGATTAGTTTTAAATGTAGTAATTGGGTTTAGTTTGTAAACTTTACAAATGTCATGCTGTTAGTATAATTTCACTTAAGTGAAACGACTGAGTTTTGTGTAAAATGGGGAATGTATAAATGAGCTTCCCCTGCTCTGTTTTCATTCAATGAAATAGAAACCTAAAATTTCCAGAATAGTTTTTCGTCACTTTACCCTTTTTCTTGTTTCTTGATTTCTTGATTTTTGCTTCTTGTTCTTAAATCCTTCATGGTATCAGAGCCCTAGACACACGTCTATGGTGAATCTTAGCTTTGATTTGGATAACTCTCACTCAAAATCAATAAAGATGAACACCGAAAGTGTAAGCTTTACTATTCCAAGCAGTCCTCCTACTTTACCCACCCTTTCCGTGAAATTGTTAGAAAGAAACTACTCATTCTGGAAGTCGCAGATTCTACCAGCACTAACCTCTCATGGAATTGAAGTTTTTGTTACTGGAGAAAGAGTATGTCCACCAATGTTCGTTCTTGAAAAGTCAGATGAACTTGGGCAGATGGTTAAGAAACCAAATCCAGATTATTTTGCATGGAAGAAGATTGATCAATTCTTGGTAAGTTGGCTATTTTCTACAGTATCAGAGACAATGTTTCGCCATATAGCTAAGTGTGTTACTGCTTATGAAATTTGGAATACCCTTGAATTGCATTTTCAATCTGCCTCTAAAGCTAGAACCCTACATCTTCGCAATTTGTTACAAACTACCAAGAAAGACGCTAGCACTGTTAATGAATATGTATTGAGGATGAAAGAACTAGGGGATGAATTGATTGCTAGTGGTGTCAATTTAACTGATGAAGAACTGTTATTGTATATCCTGGATGGCCTTGGGCCTGAATATGATGCGGTAGTAGCCAACTTAGTTTCAACCAGTAGCCAAACCACACTACAGGAGGCATAATTTTTGCTCCACAAACATGAAATTAGACTAGAAAGACAACATGCGTCCTTTACTAATTTTCATGAGGCTCTTATGGTTTTAAAGCAAGGTTTGAACGACTCTAATACAACCTCACAGATCTTTAACCCTCACATATTTGATGTTGCTAATACCAGACCATACACACAAACTGCTCACCCACAGCTTCAACCCTTATAGTCCTTTCCTAGTAGTACTTACCCTACACCTCAGAATACACAAACTGCTCCTCCACAACCCCAACCCTTACAGTCCTTTCCTAGCAGCCCTTATCCTGCACCTCAAAATCAGCTAGTCAATCCACCGCAAAGTTGCATTTTCCCGACTGAATTTGACCCCATACAACAACATTACCCACAACAGATAGCTCCAGGGGATAGTTTTACTCCTTTTAGTCAATATCAGGTTTATAATTCTCAGCTTGTACGCAGGAGAGGCAGAGGCAGAGGCTATTTTCGACCAAGGTTAATTTGCCAAGTTTGTGGTAAAGGAGGACACTCAGCCTTGCAGTGTTATCACAGATTTAATCATGAATACCAGGGATTTGTCAACTCTGGATCAGGCTATAATACTGGTGGTGGATACAATACTAGAGGTTTTAACAATACTGGACAACCTACTGGGTTTAACAATGTCAACCCTCCATAGAACTCCTTGGTTAATATGAACTCTCATGCATCACCACAAGCTTTACTAGCAACTCGAGTTGGGCCAAGTCAGTTTAGTACCAATCTGACTCCTACTTCATTTACCTCAGCAGGGACAAGCCGACCAATTAACTCTCAAACTGAGTATTCTGGAAATCATGCTCCTAATGCACAAAGTGCCTATAATATTGGATACCTTCATCAGGCTCAGTATGGTTTGTCTCCTGTGTCAGATAGAGAGTCACAGCAACAACATTCTGCCTCTTCATCCTTTGGTACATCCATTGCTACTCCACATACTGTCAAAGATCAGACATGGTATGTAGATTCTGGAGCCACGAATCACATGACCTCTGATCTGCAGAATCTGGTGATTCAGGACAACTATCCTGGTGGAGCAACTGTCCAAGTAGGAAATGGCCAAACAGTTCCAGTCTCACACACAGGTGTGTCCTTTCTAAACTCAGATACTTCCTCTAGAGTTTTATTTCTCAAAAATATGCTATGTGTCCCTCACATTGCTAAGAATTTATTAAGCATATCTCAAATTACAAAAGACAATGGTGTGATAGTTGAGTTTCACTCTAACCATTGTCTTATAAAGGATAAGTGGACTGGTGAAATATTGCTTCAAGGATCTCTCAAAGATGGCCTATATCAACTGCAAGTTTCTCTACCCACTGCTGCATCCTCCACCTCCTGTTCAAATAAGTGGTCTTCTGCTGAACTTATTCTCAGTTCTAATACTAATAGTTGTAGTGTTAATAAAGCTCTTGTTGTTTCACAAGAAACCAATGTATCTCTTAGTCTGACAAAGCTGTGGCATGCTCGATTGGGGCATCCACAAGCTAAAACTCTTAAGAATGTCCTGAATAAGATTCATGTAACTGGTTCTTTTGATAACAATGATGTTTGTGAGTCCTGTCAATTTGGCAAGCTGTCTCAAGCCTCTTTTCCCAAGTCTGATTCTGCAACTACTAAACCCCTTGAGTTGGTCTACTCTGATCTGTGGGGTCCTGCACCTGTGAATTCTTTTGAGGGGTTTAGGTACTATATGCTGTCTGTAGATGATTATAGTAGACACATGTGGATATACCCCCTGAAGTATAAGTCTGAAGCTTTTAAGGTTTTTACATACTTTCATAGTTTTGCTGAAAAACAGCTAGATGCTAAGCTTAAGTGTTTGCAAACTGATTGGGGGGGTGAATTTCGATCCTTTACTGGATACTTGTAACAACATGGCATTAGTTTTAGGCACCCTTGTCCTTATTTGCATAAGCAAAATGGTCGGGTAGAGAGGAGACATAGGATTATTACTGAATTTGGCTTGACTTTGTTAGCACATGCTGGTATGCCGTTGTGTCTTTGGTGGCAAGCCTTTAGTACATCAGTATATGTTGTAAACAGACTGCCCTCTTCAGCATTAGAAGATATTTCTCCTTATCCAAAAATTATATGGAAAGGAACCTGAGTATTCTGCCTTGAAAGTGTTTGGGTGCTGCTGTTATCCTTTTATAAGACCCTACCAAAAACATAAGCTATCCTATCATACTGAGAAGTGTGTTTTTATTGGGTATAGCTCAGCTCATAAAGGATACAAGTGTCTCTCTTCTACAGGCAAAATGTACATTGTAAAACAAGCCAAATTCAATGAAGAGGTTTTTCCCTACAAGACTGGTTTTAGGTGTTATTTGTTCAAAGATTTGGATTCTGCAGAGTCTAACTTATACTCTAATATTGAAGGATTACACTCATCTTGGACCTTGTCTCATTGTCTAAACTCTAATGTAGAAAGCATGATAAATTCTGGTGTGGCTGCTGCTATTAATAATTTTGATGTTGCTGATACTGATGGTAATCATTCTGATGTTGCTAATGCTGTTATTTTTAATTCTGATGCTGCTAATGCTGGTGTTAATAATTCTAATGATGGTGGTGCTAGAGTTAATAAGTGTAGTTCTGATGTTGGTGATGCTGGAGTTAAAAATTTAGTACTGAATTCTCTTTTCCAGAATTGGCTAGTAGTCTAAGAAACTCTAATATAGCTGAGTTCCCTTGCCACCCTTTTGAGAAAACAAACTCAGCTCAGAATATCTCAGATTGTGATAAACAACAATCTGAGAATCAGATTGAACCTTCTGGGATACCATTAGAAGTGGTTTTACCCATTCAACAACCCAAACCTGTCATCAATAGTCATTCCATGATTACTAGATCAAAGTCTAATTCCCAGCATTCTATAGGACAAGCCTATACTACCATTCTGTCACCTTTACGAACCAAAGTATGCTGCAGAAGCTATCACAATTCCTGAATGGAAAACAGCCATGAATGAGGAATTTGATGCTTTGATGAAAAACAAAACATGGGAACTGGTACCTCTTACTTCAAACATGAATGTAGTAGGTTGTAAGTGGGTTTTTAAGACAAAATTGAAGCCTGATGGTACCCTACAGAAATATAAGGCAAGGTTAGTTGCCAAGGGGTTTCAACAGACCCCTGGATTGGATTACTTTGACACTTTTTCCCCAGTAATTAAACCAGCAACTATAAGGATTATGCTCTCTTCTTGCTGTGCATAATAGTTGGGAAATACAGCAAATTGACATTAATAATGCATTTTTGAATGGAAAGCTTACAGAGACAGTGTTTATGTCACAACCTGAGGGTTTTATTGATCAACAGTACCCCCAACATGTGTGTAAGTTGTCCAAAGCTTTATATGGCTTAAAACAGGCCCCAAGGGCCTGGTTTGATAAGTTGAAAACTGCTCTTATTGAGTGGGGATTTCACAGGAGTGTATCTGACACCAGTTTGTTTTTCTATAAGAAAGGAAGTTAAGTTCTTTACTTATTGGTTTATGTAGATGACATTCTTATCACGGGGAATGATTCTACCCTCATCAAGCAACTTGTTTCTGAACCGAACAGGAAGTTTGCCTTAAAAATCTTAGGAGATCTTAGCTATTTCTTAGGTTTTGAAGTGTATAGGAACAAGGGAGGTCTGTTACTTACTCAAGCCAAATATGCACAAGATCTTCTAATCAAAGCTGGTCTTTTAGAGTGCAAACCTTGTAATACTCCTATGGCAATAGGCACAAGACTTCTAAAAGAAGATAGTGATGCTTTTGATCAACCCTCACTCTATAGAAGTCTTATAGGTGGCCTGCAGTATCTAACTTTGTCAAGACCTGATTTGGCCTTTGCTGTCAATAGATTGAGTCAATTTCTTCAGCATCCTACCATTAATCATTGGACAGCCTGTAAGAGGGTTCTTCGGTATATCAAAGGGACAATTCAGCATGGTTTATTTTTTAAAAAACAGCAACACTTTCAGTTAGAGGGATATGCTGATGCAGACTGGGCTAGTGACTCAGGTGATAGAAGATCCACTACAGGGTACAATATCTTCCTTGGGGGCAACCTGGTTCAATGGTGTTCTAGGAAACAAAAGGTGGTTGCATTATCTTCAACAGAGGCTGAATATAGGGCTCTTAGTCAGGCAGCTACTGAATTAGTCTGGATCCAGAACTTATTTCAAGAACTTGGAATATCAATTAATTCTGTTCCCACTCTTTGGCGTGACAATATGAGTGCAGGGGCTTTGTCCTCTAATCCGGTGTTTCATGCTAGAACAAAGCACATTGAAATTGATGTGCATTAAGTGAGGGAGTTGGTTACTGAAAAAAGACTATCAGTTCAATATGTGCCTTCAGAGTATCAAGTTCTTGATGTTCGACCAAGGCACTTGCAGCTACATAGGTTTCATTTTCTTAAAGAAAGAAACTGCTTTTGTCCTCCTTACCTGAAGAAGAAATTATAGTTGATCAGAGTTGAGTAGGTTGCTATGATGGGTTGTTCAAAATTGAATTGTCTGCTGTGATGTTGTAATATAGTTGCTGAAGTGTATAATGTTGGGCTGGTTAGAGATTTGAGTCTTTGTAGTTGTTCTGCAGTGTTTTAGAACTTGTGAAGCTTGAACTGGAATGTTGATCAAAGTTGAATTGGTTCTTTGAAGCGGAATGTGATCGAGTTGAATTCCAAGTTCGAATCGGAATGTTGATCGAGTTGAATTGTTTCTTTGAGATGTTGTAATATAGTTGCTGCAGTATATAATGTTCTTTAAAGCTGATGGGTAGCTGGTGTACTTTGAGACAGTTGAATGTTTGAACTGGAATGTTGATCAGAGTTGAATTGTTTGCTGAACTGGAATGTTGATCAGAGTTGAATTGTTTGCTGAGATGTTGTAATATAGTTGTTGCGATATTTAATGTTCTTTAAAGCATGGGATGGGTGTACTTTGAGACATTGAATGTTTGAAGTGGAATGTTGATCGAGTTGAATTGAAAAATTTTCGCGCTGTAATCGTGTGTTTGTTGTAGTTGTATTTTGAGCGTGTGATGTTATCTTAGATTTCGGTGTGTTTGCTTTGTGTTGTGTGTGTATTTTGAGAGCTGCTGTGTAACTGATGTTGTCTGAGATTTCAGGTGTGTTTGCTGCATTGTAGCTGCTATGTAACTGGTGTTGTTTCAGATTTCTGGTGTGTTTGACTGGTGTTGTTTCAGATTTCTGGTGTGTTTGCTGTGATGTAGTTGTGCATTTTGATAACTGTGTAATTGATGTTGTCTAAGATTTCTGGCGTGTATATTCTTGGAGTTGTAGTGCATTAGAGGTGTTGAGAAAGCTGATGTAGTTAATGAAAGGTGATATATGAGTATGAGCAGATGAAAAAGAGAAAAGAAAGAAGATTGAAAATAAAAATGAGAAACAGAATGGGAGTTTCATTTAAGAGGAGATATTGAGTATGAGCAAATGGAGAAAAAAACACATAGGGAGTTTAGTTTAAGGGGAGATATTGAGTAAACTGAGTTGGTTAAAGTTTGATTAGTTTTAAATGTAGTAATTGGGTTTAGTTTGTAAACTTTACAAATATCATGTTGTTAGTATAATTTCACTTAAGTGAAACGACTGAGTTTTGTGTAAAATGGGGAATGTATAAATGAGCTTCCCCTGCTCTGTTTTCATTCAATGAAATAGAAACCTAAAATTTCCAGAATAGTTTTCGTCACTTTACCCTTTTTCTTGTTTCTTGATTTCTTGATTTTTGCTTCTTGTTCTTAAATCCTTGTAACTAACACTTTTTAACAATTAACTCCAGGTCACTAACTTGCTGATATTTTTAACAACTAAAGCTGAGTCAGCATTTTTCTTTTCCCCCCTCAAGCTAAATCTTGCTATCAACAAGGTTTTGACAAAACTTTTTTGGCGGCAATCTGTAGCTGATCCACAAGCTTCTTATCCATGAGCTACTTTTGTCACAAACAGCTACTTTTTGACAATAATCCAGCCAAGGATCTACTCTTCTAGCATTTTTTTAAATCCTAACCGGCCGTTTTACGATTCCTTCCTGCATAGAACTACCCAGGCAGCCAATTGTTCCCAACTGATTTGTGTAATTTCATTTTCTCTATTCGCCAAGAAACAATAGATAAAGTGAATCTACCGTGCATTCGGTTCCTACTTCCTACGCTTTATTTTATTTTGGGTCTCTTTTTCATGCCTTATTTGAATTTACTCAGTTTTATTTATTGATTTTCAATAAAACTAACAAGTGTCAATCTATGGGTGGCCTGTGGCACCAACTCCGAATGTTGAGTTGATATTCTCCTGGTAGTGAGTGTTTTTCTTTGCACCAAAGCTTGGCATTGGTTTTGGGAAGTTTTGTTGTCTTACCAAATCTCGTTTTTTCTTGTGTGTTTAACACTTGAATTTTTTATCTGTTATTTTAAGGAATTGGCTAGTAATCCAAAAGGAAGATATCTAATATTGTGGTGTGTTTATTGTTGTATTAGATCCAAGAATGTTTCTTGTTGACCTAATTATCTACTAACAAATTAAGAACAAAATTTAAGGTATATATATATATATATATATTTAAAAGGAAGATATCTAAAATTGTGGTGTGTTTATTGTTGTATTAGATCCAAGAATGTTTCTCGTTTATCTAATTACCTATTAGCAAATTAAGAACAGAATTTAAGAGATATATATATATGAACCTAGTTAGCAACTTTCATACTCAATAAAAAAAAAGAAAGGCATGCATATCGATTGAGAATAGGAAGAAAATGATCATTAACACGAAGAGTACAAAATTTCAAATTACTCATCGATCTCGGAGTACTATTATATTCTAATTCTTCCCTATATCATAAATACAATTACTAACGTACGTTTATTATAGATGGTATATAGAAACTTGATAATGTTATCCAATAAATCTAAACCTATCTAAGTATATAATCTAACATCGTTGATCATGTCTCTATTAACTCTTATTAATCAATGTCATTATCAGATCAATAAATCCAAACCCATCTAGGAGGCTTACAGTTATTATCCATTTTATTCCATGATGACAGCCTAGATTCGAGGATCATGCCTGCAATTCCAATACATTATTTAATTTCAGTTTTCTTGAATATCACATCAAAATGTGCAATAAGCGGATCATAAGCAACCGACTTTGAAGTTTGATCACTAGGATTAAAAATTATTTTATTAGTTTCGTATGCATGT
Source organism: Pistacia atlantica (assembly GCA_026229545.1). Classification (NCBI taxonomy): domain Eukaryota; kingdom Viridiplantae; phylum Streptophyta; class Magnoliopsida; order Sapindales; family Anacardiaceae; genus Pistacia; species Pistacia atlantica. The sequence continues at coordinate 7,986,458 of CM047907.1, forward strand.
TCCCATTAATTTAATATGATAAACTACTTTCTTTTGGCGGTTGGGACAAATGTTATCCTTATCCTCACAATAATATTAAGTCTACAATTAAATCTCATAACATTTGTTTATAACCTTTAACGTGACAATCTACAATTAATCAATTCACAAATAGACAGATAAGACCAATAAAAAACAAGCGAGACCCATTTACAAGCTGTCATGTGATTATAAAATTGGGTTATGTTCCTAACATTACTCTTTCCACTAAACCATTAAATGTCAATTAAAAATCTTGCATGTATATAAATACAATCAATCTCTTTACACACACTCCTATTTCTAAAAAATGCATGTGAAAAATAAAATAAAAATGCGAACTCTATGTAATTGGTCTCGATTATCCTTATTTTGTATTTTATAAAAACTAATAAATAGTCGCGCTTATAATTCATGCATTAAAAACTTTAAAACATTCGCTAAAAAAAAAAAAAAAAAAAAACACTAAATTTAGTATGTTTTGATCTTCAGAATGCTTAAACAAAACTAGTCCAATATTTAAAATTTCTAATTGCATTATCACATTAGCGTAAAAAGCATTAGTTATTACTTGGCAAATCCCAATTTAATTACTTTATTAATAATTTAAAAGGGGAACTCAATATTGAAGTAGCTACCCACTTTCACCCCACTGCAAACATCAAATAATTTAGTTTTATACTTACATTTATAAATTATTAAGGAATATTGATTGAGAATAGGAAGAAAATGATCATTTAACACGAAGAACACAAAATTTCAAATTACTCATCGATCTTGGAGTACTATTACATTCTAATTCAATAAGCTCTATATGACAGGAAATAAAGTCTATAAAAAATCTTCCCTCTATCATAAATACAATTACTAACGTACATTTATTATAGAAGGTATATAGAGAATTGATAATGTTATCCAATAAATCCAAACCCGTCTAAGTATATAATCAAACATCGTTGATCATGTATCTACTAACTCTTATCTACCAATAACATTATCAGATCAATAAGGATGGAATTGCGAAGCTCCTGCATGGGGTTTTATAAGATGAAACTGGGTGATTTATGAACATGCAGACAATCCTCAACTGTTGGAGTTGTCGACTACTTCAGCATTAATGGGTAACGGAGACGCCATGTAGGATTCCTTTTAAGTTATTAATTCCTTTTTGGGTTGGGCTTAGGAATAGGAATTCTTGTAAAACTAGGTTTAATCCCTTAAACCTAGTATATAAACATTCTTTTTCTCTTGTTATGTGTGTGAGAACAATTCATTGTAAACGAGAGAGGTGAGGCATATTGCAATAATATTGACTCAGCTGGACGTAGCCTACATTGGGTGAACCAGGGTAAATCGCGCGTATTATATTCTTTGTTTACTGTTTGTTTTGTTTAACTATTATTATTTTGTTCCTGTTGCTTCTCTATTTCGTTCATCAACTAGGATAATTTTACTTGGTTTAAGGTTTATAGGTTTTTGTAAAGCAATAAATTAATCTAGATGAGGGAGTGACACATGGACACTTGGATTTATAACACTAATCAAATTAATTTTTCCTAGATCTGTTATAAAATAATTAAACAGCTTTTAAGGACTTCATGGCTCAAATTGCCATATTATACGAGTATTGAGAGTTAACAAGTTGTTGGGAGTATTTTTAGAAATCTATGGGTTTCTGCAGGCAGACATGAATTCTTGGAAATTTTCCTAGATTTTAGGTCCGCTATTTTCTTCGAAGATCAGGGATTCCGTGTTGAGAGAAAAAAAAAAATGGAAACGGAGACATGTTTTTATTTTTGTTGTTCAGGAATATTTTTGTAATTTTATCGTGTATTCTAAAAGATAAATACATTGTAATAAAAGATGTTTATAATATTTTTTGTAATTTTCTTATAAATTATTATCATTTTTCTTCTTTACTATTTCAAATATCGTTATATATTTTATTTGAGTTAAAATTATTATGAGTGGGATAACATAACCGTTTTTTTATCAGCTAACTCCTTGGTGTGAAAGATGGTGGTTTAAAACAAGAAAAATGCTATCCTTACGAAGCTCCATACAAAGAGGGTTACAAAGAGACATTAGCAAAAAGAAAAAAACAAAGAAAAAAAGAGAGAGAGAGAGAGAGAGAGAGAGAGAAATTATGAAAATCAAGGGTAAAGATTGTCTTTATATGCCCCATTTGTATGTGTCTTTGTAAAAGTAGCATTGTTCTTAAAACAAAGCGTTTATCTGCAAGACTTGATTGTGATTACTGATTAGACATTAAAGGTAAAAGGAAAGAGAGGTTTAATTTTTTCTTGCCGTGTTACGTATTAACCCCCTGTTATGTAGACCTGGCAAACGGGCGGGTGTACCCACGGGTCAATGGGTACCCATACCCAACGGGCGGGTAATTCATATCTCGACCCGTGAAAAATTAACCCGTACTCGGCCCGTCCGTGACTTTTACGGGTGGACCGGGTACTACCCGCGGGTACCCGTGGACCCGCAAATTCAAAATTAAAAAAAAAAAAAAAAACTGCTGAATGACTCGTCTCGTCCTCTCACATCCCACTCTCAAGTCTCAACTCAAACCCTAATCTAAAGTAAAATAACAAAACTTATTAGAGAAAAGAAAAGAAAAAAAACGCAGTAGCCATTCTCTTCCACAGCAGCTCCACAGCCTCCACTGCTCCAGTCCTTCTCACAGCAGCTCCACTCCCTCACTCTCTCACTCTCTCACACAGCTCTCTCCCTCATTCTTTGACTTCTCTAATGGCAGCAGCAGGTCACGGCAGCGGCAGCAGGTCACGGCAGCAGCAGGTCACGGCAGAGCAAGTCTCACTCACGGCAGCACCAGCAGTCTCCTCTCACAAAGAAGACACCAAAGCACGATAGCGAACAATATGCACGGCGCGAGGTCACGGTAGCAGCAGATCTCACTCACGGCAGCACCAGCACGGCAACAACAATCTCCTCTCACGGCAGCACCAGCACGGCAAGTGGGCATGACCTTTAAACATTTTGTAGTTGAATATTTGTTTTCGTAACTGTTACTGGGTGAGTGGGTGGGTTGTGGTTTTAGTTCATTTATTTATTTGGTGGGTTATTACTTCTATAAACTTTTTTTTATTATTCTAATTGATGTGTTGTCGTGTTGATGCGTATAACCTGTTATAATCTATCAGTTTATAATATTGTTTAATTAGTGATCATAATTCATCATACAGAGTTATTATAAGATTAATATTATTAATATTTGGATATTCTAACTAAATATCCTGTCTCCATGTTGACATTTTGCTTAATCTTTGAATCAGAGGCGAAGGCGGTTTTGTCTATTTATGATCGTTTTCTTTTGGATTTTCATATCTGGAAATGGAATACTGTAAACAGTGAGCTTCATTAATAATGTTATCATTTCTAAAGTCAACTGGAAAATAAGAGGAAACAAAATTCATCCGGCTTCAAATTATTGTATACATGAATAATTGGTATGGGCTGTTAGAATTAAAATTTTCTATTTTCTGATTGGTGCACCAAACTTATTAGATTATTAATGTAAGTAATCATGTTTAAATTCTTTATTAATTTTTTTTTTGGATGAATTGTTATGAATTATGATTGGTTATACTTATTGGAGTTGAGGGGTGTTGATTGTTGAGTTGGAAAAATCCAGGTCATTTGGTAGAATTTGGTTTGCTTGTAAAATATATGGGAGTGTTTTTATTTTTTTTTGGACGAATTGTTATGAATTATGATTGGTTAATTAATTTAAATGTAAATACTTTGTTGTGTCCTTTAGATTGGCTTGGTATGGAGGACTCTACAGATTTAGGAATGGCTCGTAATGTAGCCGTAGGTCAACTTCCTTCTACTGGTAGTACTGTTTGTCCAAAAAAACATAAAGTTTCAGATGTTTGGGGTCAATTTACAACATATACAGAAGATAATGGGAAGTAATCTGTTTGTCCAAAAAAACATAAAGTTTCAGATGTTTGGGGTCAATTTACAACATATACAGAAGATAATGGGGAAGTAAGGGTAAAGTGTATGATTTGTGGTAAGTCTTATGCACATGGTAGTTCTAGTCATGGGACTAAGAATATGAGGCGCCATATGGAAGAACGTACCATTACTACTAGTGTAGATCAAATGATGATGGATTGTGACACTAAATTGAGACGTTTGAAGATTTCTCAAGAAATTTATCGTGAGAAGATGGCAATAGGAATCATAAAACATAATTACTCATATTCAATAGTGGAGCATGAAGGAATTAGGGATGTCCATATGTATTTGAATCATGAAGTTAAGCATTATACTAGGAACACCGCTAAGGCGGACTGCTTAAAGATATATTACAGGGAGAAGGAAAGGATTAAGCTTGCTTTAGAGAGGGTTTCAGGTAGAATATGCTTGACTTCTGATATTTGGAGTTCTTGTACTACTGATGGGTATATTTCTTTAACGGCTCACTATGTTGATGAGAATTGGGAGTTACAGAGTAGAATTCTGAATTTTAGCCATATTCCTCCTCCACACTCGGGGGCTCTTTTGTCAGACATAGTGTATGATTTCTTAAAAGATTGGGGGATTGAAAAGAAAGTATTCTCTCTTACATTAGACAATGCAAGTAACAATGATAGAATGGAAGACATTTTAAGGAGTCAACTTTGTCTGCAAAATGTTTTATTATGTGATGGTTCTTTTTTTCATGTGCGATGTTGTGCACATATCTTGAATCTGATAGTCCAAGAAGAGTTAAAGGTGAGTTGCGTGGCTTTGCATAAAATTTGTGAAAGTGTGAAATATGTTAAAGGAAGTGAGGCTAAAAGAATGAAGTTTGGAGAACTTGTCAAACAAATTGGTGTAATAAGCTCAAAAGGATTGCGAACGGATGTTCCCATGAGATGGAATTCCACTTATTTAATGCTTGAAAGTGCGTTAATATACCGCCGTGTGTTTGTTCATTTGGCACTGATAGATCCCAATTATAAAAGTTGTCCTTCAAATGAAGAATGGGATAGGGGCGAGAGGATTTGCAAGTTCTTGCAACCATTTTATGAGATCACTACTCTTTTTTCGGGTTCCCACACACCCCAACCAGCAAACTTGTATCTTAGAAATGTGTGGAGAATTCAAGTACGTTTATACGAAGAGATGGAAAATGAGGATGAAGTTCTTAGTACCATGGCAAGTCAAATGAAAGGAAAATTTGACAAATATTGGGATTCTTATACAGTTGTGTTAGCAATTGCAGCAATTCTGGACCCACGTTTCAAGTTTGAGTTTGTTGAGTTTTGTTACAAAAAAGTTGATGGCCCAGTAGTTGCAACAAGAAAGTTGGAGTTGGTGCAACATGAGTTGGTATAGGCTTTTTGCTGCTTATGAGAGTCTAAGTGGCCATGAGGTTCCCACTAGAGATGATTGCGGACAAGCTAGTCATCCTCATATCATTGGAGATGATATCTGTGTAAGTCAATACTCCCTAAATATTTTTATATTCTTGTGATTAATAACGTTTTCTTTATTTTGTAATTTTGCTTTATTAAATTTAACTATTTAAATGGTGCAGGAATTTGACTACTACAAGAGTGACTTTAGTACTACTAAGAAGTTCGAATTGGATACTTATTTGGGAGAGGCAAGATTTGATCGCATCAAATTTTGCAATTTGGATGTCCTGGACCATTGGAAGAAAAATAGTGATCGATACCCGATACTTTCGATGATGGCCCGTGATGTGATGAGTATACCAATAACGACTGTTGCTTCGAATCCGGTTTCCAGTATTGGTAGCAAAGTGCTCAATAAATATCGAAGTTCACTTTTACCGGAGAATGCGAGTCTTTGATATGCATCAGGGACATGGATTTCTGGATATGAAGTTAAAGGTAACATTTTAACTTATATTTCACATGTTTTAATATTTTTGTTTGTTAATATATTACGATAGTTAACTTATATCTTGTTAATTGTAGAAGATGGAATTGATGATGTTCAGCTGGTTGTGCCATTAAGTCAAGGGCGGGGGAAGGAGATTGCATAATCAAGGGAGGCTTTGTTTGTTTAGTGTGTTTGGTACTTTGGTTAAACAATTATATACGTTTAATTATTTAGTGTTTACTATGTTATGTATGTTGAATGTTAAACAATTTTATATGTTTAGTGTTTACTAATTAGTAATTACTATGTATGTTTAGTGTTTATTAATTCTATTATCTATATGGTGGAGTTTGATATAAATATGAAAAATATTAATATTGAATTAATAATATTGGTGAAATCTAATTCAAATTTAATTTAATCATCCATTTATTTAATATAATAAGTTAATAACTAATAAGTTTAATATGGAAAACAGTAAAAAATATGAAAAATGTAAAAAGCTGCTTCCATTTTCATGGGTGACCCGCGCCCGCACGGGCGGGTACGGATCATGAAAATGTCGACCCGCGAGAATTTTCCACCCGTTAACCCGTGAACCGTTCCACCAGTGACCCGTTGCTACCTGGACCATACCCGCCCAACCCACCCGTTTGCCAGGTCTACTGTTATGAGATGATTTCTGTTAATAAACAACTAAGAGGGGAGGTCTTGGATAATCTTTGAAATGTGAGGGGAGATATAATATTTTAGACCTGAAGGGTGTGTCTGATACAAGCCAAACCACTGGGGAGGTTTTAAAGCCAATGGTTATTAATTGCTTTGTGATCCGCAAAGCTCACGTGTAGTATTCGAGAAAACTAATGAATAAAGTAATCCAAAATTTGAGGAGGTTAAAAGTTAAAAGAAGTGATCGAAAGAATTTCAATGAATTTATAGTATTTGAATATTTCTCTCTAAATGATAATAAAACAAAGAAACAAAGTATTATTATCCCACACCTGACTTTTCGTCTCAGGAGCATTATTTGACCTCCAAATGGTATGAAACATTATTTGACCTCCCTTTATATTTGAAAAATTATCCAATACCTCCCCCAGTAGCATTATTTGTATTTTGTGCACCCTACAAGATTGGTTAATATTAAAATATTCTAATTTATTTGAAAGCATAAAACACCCTGCCATTAGTGATATATTACGGTTTCATCCAATTTTATAATTAAAAGTTTATTTTACCCCTCCCATCATTTATCAACTTAATATATTTCTTAAATTTTTCACTCAATAAGTATTCGAAATTGCATGGAACCTTACATGTCACTAATAGCAGAGGTGTTTTTAATACTTTTGCAACAAAGTGGATGATTTCGATATTAATCAATCTCAAAGGGTGTAACAAAACACAGTATAAAATAGAATCGGTCAACTAGTGGCCAAAGGGAGGAGATATTGGATAATTCTTTAAATGTGAGGGGAGGTCAAGGCTAATATTTTACACTTTTGAGGTGTGTATAACTTAAATTGAAACTTGAGGGATGATGAGGATAGTATTCCTAAAACAAATGATAACCTATTAATATAGGTTTTCTTAAGACGTGATTAAAGTACATGTGCTAAACATAATATTCCTTATAAATAAAATTGAAAAAAAATTAATAATTTCTTTAAAATTTGTTTTATGGGTACTATTTGTTATAAAAGTTAGAATGTATTTACTTTATTACCCCCTTGCATTTACCTTTTTGTCCTTTGTTTCCTAATTTAACAGAGATTTTATAACGTTTAACAAATGGTAGGGATGAGCGGTTTCGGATACCCTGTATTTTCCGAGGGAACCGGCACCGCACAGTGCAGTTCTTTAATTCAAGGAACCAGAACCTAAAATGCAGGTTCCGGTTCCTTTCCCGAGTACCTTGTAAAAAATCAATTACCCACTATTAGTTTAAAAAATGACAAAAATACATTAAAAGTATACAAATACACCCCTAACAAATTTTGATTATTCATTCATTTGTGTCCAATGTAACTCATAACATGTAATCTCTGAGCAGCACTTGAATTCAATCAATTCATCACAATTCATATAAAATTCGTCAATCAAAACCAAAACACAAACAATTATTCATCACAATTCACATCAAATAACTTCAGAAAAATCATTCAATTTGAGAATGGAGAAGAACCAAAAAAGTAGACAACACGGAGAAGAAGACGGCAGAGTCGCAGAGAGAATGGAGAAGGAGAGAATTTGTCAATTTGAGATACCCTAATCGAATTGGGTATTTTGCTTTGATTGTAAATGTAAAATTACAAGATACCCCATTATTTATACTAATTTCTAACATTGCCAGGGGTCTATTTGATAAATTAATAAATTATTAATGTTTATAAATTTTATAAATTTAATGTTATAATTGGCCAATTGGGTATTTATAATATACTAAATATAATTTAGTAAATTTAATATTATAAATTAGTAATGTTTATAATGTAATATAATAATGTGGTAATTAATTAAGTAATTATTAAATTATAATGCAATGTTATAATTAATTAAGTGATCATACTATAATATAATATTATAATCAATTAAATTTCTAATAATTTAATTAATTACTTATGTTTAATGTTTATAATGTAATATTATAATTAGTTAAGTAAATAAGTAATCATTTAATTGTGTAATGTTATAGTTAATTAAGTGATCATACTACAATTTAAATTGTAATGTTATAATTAATTAAGTAATATACTATTTAATTATAATGTAATATTATAATTAATAAAATTTTTAATCATTTAATTAAGTATTGTAATATTGTTTATAATAGAATGTTATAATTAATTAAGTAATCAATACCACAAGTTTATAATGTAATGTTATAATTAATAAAATTCTAATCATTTAATTAAGTATTGTGTAAATTAGTAAATTACTAATGTTTATAATATAATATCATAATCAATTAAGTAATCATTTAATTATGTAATGTTATAATGAATTAAGTAATCATACTATAAAGCTATAATTTAATATTATAATTAATTAAATTTCTAATTATTTAATTAATATACTAATGTTTATAATAGAATGTTATAATTGATTAAGTAATCATATTATAAATATATAAAGTAATGTTATAATTAATTAAATTTTTAATTGTTTAATTAAGTAATGTAATAATATAGTAAATTACTAATATTTATAATGTAATGTTATAAATTCATAACTAATTATGTAATCATCTGACTATGTAATGCTATAATTAAGTAAGTAATCCTAATATTAATGTAATATAATAATGTTATAATTTAATTGAGTAATTATTTAACTATAATATAATGCTTAATTAATGTTTATAATGAAATGTTTATAAGGTAATATTATAATTAATTAAATTTCTAATTATTTAATTAAGTATTGTGCTAATGTTTATGTAGTAAATTAGTAATTACTAATGTTTAAAACATAATATCATAACTTATAATCAATTAAATAATTATTTAATTATATAATGTTATAATTAATTATGTGATTACACTATAATGTAATGTCATAATGAATTAAGTAATCAGATTATAGATCTTTAATATTATGTTACAATTAATTAAAATTTTAATCATTTAATTATGTAATGTAATAAATAATAATGTAGTAAATTACTAATGTTTATAATGTGATGTTATAAATTTATAACTAATTAATTAATCATTTAACTATGTAATATTATAATTAATTAAGTGATCATAATATAATGTAATGTAATAATATTATAATTTAATTTAGTAATTATTTAACTATAATGTAATATTTAATTAATTAAATTTCTAATCATTTAATTAAGTAATTTATAATTAATGTTTATAATATAATATCATAATCAATTAAATAATCATCTAATTATGTAATGTTATAATTAATTATGTAATTAAATAATCATACTATAATGAAATATTAAAATGTTACAATGAATTAAGTAATTATACTATAAATCTTTAATATAATATTATAATTAATTTGTTTATAATGGAATATTATAATTAATTAAGTAATCATTTAATTATAATGTAATGTTACAATTAATTACGTAATCGTACTATAAATTTATAATATAATGTTGTAATTAATTAAATTTCTAATCATTTAATTAATTATTATGCTAATGTTTATGTAATAAATTAGTAAATTACTAATATTTATAATATAATGTCATAATCAATTAAGTAATCATTTAATTATGCAATGTTATAATTAATTATATAATCATACTATAATGCAATGTTATAGTGAATTAACTATTAAGTAATCGTACTATAAATCTTTAATGTAATATTATAATTAATTAAATTTTTAATCATTTAATTAAGTTTGTAATAATGTATATAATGAAATGTTATAATTGATTAAGTAATTATACTATAAATATATAATGTAATACTATAATTAATTAAATAAATTTCTATTATTTAATTAAGTAATATATTAAATGTTATAACTTATAAGTCAAATTAATTAAATAGTAATCAATTAATGTAATGTTATAATTAATTATACTATAAATCAATTAAGTAATGTTATAAAATTATAATTAATTAAGGAATCATTTAACTATAATGTAATGTTATAATTGATTAAGTATAATATTTAACTAGTAATTAAATTTATTAATGTTAATCAATTTATCATATATAATTAATTAATTACTAATTTATTATAGATATACTTAAAACTTGATAATTGAAATAAATAACTAAATATATTATTATTCAATCAAATATAATATTTTATTCAAAAATAATTCTTTTAATAACATTAAATAAAAATGTAAAACACTTTTAATTGGATCATAATTCCAATTATTCATTTAATTAATCAAAACTTTAATATTAATGTATTATAATATATTAAAGTTTTTAATATGGTGTAATTTATATGTAATAAGTATAATTGTATTAGTATATTTATTTAATTAGGTTATTCTGAAAATTTAACTTTTTCTATTTTAAATTTTTTTATATGTAAAATAATAGAAACCCCCCATTATTCACATTTCACAAATATTTCATTGCAGTCCAGGTTCCAAAACAGGTTCTAAAAATTGGTTCCAAACCGGGTACCCCTACAGGTTCCAAACAAGGTACTCTTTTTACAGGTTCCGATTCCAGTTCCGGTTCCGGTTCAGGTTCCTCCACACATAAGAACCAGAAGCCGCACAGGTGTGAGTTCCGGGGGGAAGGTTAAGGGGGTTGGGAAGGAACCTACCCACTGATCTTAGGTTTGGGCAGGTTAGGAGGTTCGGAGGTTACTACCCGCACCACCCGTGCTCATCCTCAAATGGTGGGGGTTTTAGAGTATTATTGATACTCCTGGGGGTTCAACAAGCATTAGGGAAACCTAGGAGGCTTACAGTCATTATCCATTTTATTCCATGATTCTAGGATCATGCTGCAACCCAAGACGTTATTTAATTTCAGTTTTCTTGAATATCACATCAAAATGTGCAATTAGCTGATCATAAGCAGCCGACTTTAAGTTTGATCACTAGGATTAAAAATTATTTTATTAGTTGTTTTAATTTATGTTCTTTAACATGTTTAATATTGATGTTTTCATTTATATACATGTTCTTCATTTATATTCATGTTCTCTATTTATGTGGTTGTTTAATATTCACTAACCCTTTTAGATGAATGTTAGAATCTGTGTGGGTGTACGTATGTGTGGGATAAAAGGAGGGTCTTGACCATCATTTCGACCGATCGTTGTGTTGATTGGTTCCGCTTAGGTCGGCTATTCATAGTTTCCCACATGCATAAACTCCATGACTTGCTAACAACATCTTTAAAGTCTAGTAATTAATTTAATATGATAAACTTTTTTTTTTTTTTTGGCCATTATGATTGCAACAAATGTTATCTTATACTTTTTTTTTTTTTGGATAAGGTAAGTATGTATAAAAGACAAAAAATATACAAATACGAGGGGCATACCCTAAGAGGATGACTGATAACTATCAGCCAAGAACACGTGGGAAAACCCACAAAGTCATGAGCAAAGCAAAAGAGAGCACGCAGGCTCCCCACAAAGCAAAAGATGCCATAAAAAACCACAAACCGGCATAAAGAGCACGCAGCTCACCACAAACACAAAGCCACAAACCGCAAAAAGAGCACGCAGGCTCACCACAAACACAAAGTCACAAACCGACACAAAAGAGCATGCAGGTCCCTTACAAAGCTAGTCAGGAAGATGCCATATCACACGGAGCTGAGGCGGGATCTCATACTTAGGTGCTAGACCCAAAATCTTGACCGAACTAGATCACAAATAGCTAAGACAATATCTCTGGGAGCTACAATGCCGATTTAAACACGCGATTATTCCGCTCAAACCAAAGGAAATAAACTGGGTGAAAGGACTAATCGGGAAAGAAGGTGGCTAAGTCACCTTTTCGCCGAAGATGCAAACTAGCCCATCAAGCGCAGGGAGCCGAGAGAGAGTAGGCCATGTAGAAAGCGCCCCGGTAGTGACCTCTCCCGCCAAACATAATCGGAAAAGTCACATCTGAAAAACAAATGGTCATGGGTCTCTGTAGCTGATCTGCACAAAACACATCGGGAGGACGTAATGACACCATGAGAGCTGAGCCGATCCATGGTGTGAAGCCGACCAAGAGAAGCGAGCCAGAGAATGAAAGAGTGACGTGGAATATGCCCGGGAAACCACAGGAGATGATGAATCGAGTTCACATCTCGTTTGTCTCGCAACACATTCCAGGCTGAATCAATAGAGAACCGTCCAGATGGATGGCCCTTCCACACAATATGGTCGGGATGACTCATTGAAGGCTGCTTGTAATAGAGTCCCGAGATATCTGAAGGTCCCAGGCTGCCGAATGAAGGTCAAGCGCCCGAAGGAAAGTCCCACAAACCATCCCGAATAATGTCTGAAACCCGAGCATCCCTACAACAACCCAATGGAAGTCAAGGTTCTAAAAGGGAAGCAAGTCACACGAGGACCTCCTGGAAGCCAGTGATCTCGCCATAACATGGTGTCCCTACCATCTCCAATACAAGTCACAATAAGACCCCGGCACCAAACCCTACTAAGTAAAATCTTCCTCCAAGCCCATGAAGCCCCAGAAGTAACTCGGATATGCCAAAAGGACCGACCACGGAGGAGAACCGAATGGGCCCAAGAAGACCATATAGAAGATCTATCAGTAAGTAGCCTCCAAACATGTTTGAGAATAAGCCGCCTATTCCAATCTTGGATCCTCTTAATCCCCAGGCCACCCTCCGTCAATGGATAGCAAACAGAAGACCATGCAACCTTAGCCCCAGAATGGGACAGAGAAGTACCTTTCCAAAGAAATGAGGCCAAAATACTCTCAATCCGTCTAACTGTAGCTGCCGGCAAAAGAAACATGGAGGACCAATAAACCTGTATGGAGAAAAGTACCGACTTTATCAACTGTAGTCGGCCTGCATAGGTCAAAGATGCCGACGTCCATAGCCTAATCCGAGAGAGAATTCGCTCCAACAGAGGCCTACAATCAGAGTGTCGAAGGCGGGTAGAGATTAGAGGAACCCCTAGATATCTTACCGTAATCGCCCAACTGAAACCCATGATGATGCAGCCAACCTCTGCTCCTCATCGTAACTCCGAAAGAAACAATCGGCTCTTCTCTGCATTAGTCACTAATCCAGAAACCTTAGCAAAATAATCCAAGGCCGATTTGATCAAGCTAACAGAGGAAGCATCTGCTCTACAAAACACCATCAAATCATCTGCAAAACACAAATGAGTAATATGCCGCCTACATCTCCAATGATACTGAAAACTGTTGTGAGAGGTTTCCCGAAAAATACCAGCTAACCCCTCCATAGCCAACACAAAAAGGTAAGGAGAAAGAGGGTCCCCCTGCCGCACACCCCGGGAGGACCTAAAAAATCCGTGAAGCTCTCCGTTCAGTGGCAAGAGAAATACGGTGTAGATACATGTCATGATCCACCTCACCATACGCTCAGGAAACCCCACAATACGCAATCCCAAAAGGATGAACTCCCAACTCACAATATCAAAAGCTTTCCGAATATCAACTTTAAGGGCACATCGAGGTGAAGTACCCCCAAGATGATAATTCCGCAAAAGCTCCTGAGTCAGAATATTATCAGAAATCCTTCGACCCGGGACAAAAGCTGACTGGGAAACCCCAATAATATCCGGAAGCACAACTTTAAACCGATTCACAATCACCTTAGTAATGCACTTGTAAAGTACATTACAACAAGATATCGGCCTAAAGTCTGTCATACGACTCGGGCTCTCCACCTTAGGAACCAAAGCAATCCTGGTGGCATTAACACATCTTGGCATTTCATTAGTAGCAAAAAAATGTCTCACTGCATCCCTGAAATCTGTACCAATAATATCCCATGCCCGCTTAAAAAACAAAGATGTGAATCCATCCGGGCCGGGGGATTTATCATCCGGGATAGAGAATAAAGCAATCCTAATCTCATCATCAGTGATAGGAGCAGTCAATGGAGAAATCATATCAGGAGAAATGCGGCCAGAAAAATACCTGGAAGCCTCGGCAATCTGAGGTCGACTAGGGGCAGTAAGAAGATCCTGAAAAAAACCCACCGCCAAACGCCCTAATCCCTGACTGTCAGTAATATGTGTACCATGCCCATCAGCCAAACCGTGGATGCGGTTCCGAACCTGCCTATGGATCAACGACTTATGAAAGAACTTAGTATTCTGATCCCCTAAGTTCAACCACTGAACACGAGACCGCTGCTTAAAGAAAGCCTCCTCATCTCGACAAAGACTGAAATACTGGTTGGCAAGGTTCCTCTCCTCAGAGATACACTCAGTAGAAAAGGGGTCCCGATCCAAATTTCCCTGGGCTGCTGCCCACCGAGCCCGAGCCTCAAGTACCCTGCTGGAGATATGACTGGAAGCCCGAATATGTAAAGCTTTTAGCTTCCGTTTCACTAGCCCCAATTTCTGCGTAAGACGGAACATAGGATTGCCTACAAGAGGCTCGTCCCAGACTGCCTGAACAATATCCCTAAAATTTGCATGATCAGCCCAAAAATTTAGAAATTTAAAAGGGGATGGTACCTTGCCACGGCGGGGACCAAACCGGACGATAATAGAGCTGTGATCTGAAACATCTCGAGGTCGGAACTCTGAAACTGTGCTTGGTCGATCAAGGAACCAAGAAAGTGATGCAAAGACCCAATCGAGCTTTCGTAAAATAAACCCATCGCCCTGTTGACCGTTATGCCAAGTATACCGAAGCCCAGTAAAAGGAACCCCAATCAACTCAGCATCATGGATACATTGGCCAAAATCATCCATATAACCATACCACTCAGGATCACCACCCACTCTGGCAGAAGCTCCCAAGATGGCATTAAAATCACCCAACACAAGCCACGGGAGCCCCTCTGAATCAAACACTGCCGACTGATCCCTAAGGAAATCCCACAGATTGCGGCGATTCCCAGGGTCATTAGAACCATACACAAAAGTAATCCCAAATGAGAACCCCTCAGAAACATGAGTAAACCCTGCAAGTAATCTCCAAGAGAGCAATGAAGACTTATGCACAGTAAAGAGAAGAGTCCCAACATACCTGTAACACGGCAAGCAATAGAACTGCCGCATTCGATAAAAACTGCCATGAAGGACAAACAGACGAGACCACTGACTGTAAATGAGACTGCTCAACCTTAGTCTCCAACAAACCAATCAAACCCAAAGAAGAGTCAGAAATCCAATTCCGCACAGCGCGTTGTTTCGAGAAGCCGTTAAGGCCTCTAATATTCCAACTCCCTATCATTGGAATTGGGATAGAAACAAGCTAAGAAATCACTTGAGCCGAAGCCCCCGCTTTCCCCGACCTATCCCCTTTGCCAGGGGTGGCAAGGAAACTGATCCAGATAAGGTAGCATCTGGTGTCTGGAGATCGTCACTATGCAAAACAAGCGAGGCATACCTGTTAGAAGAGGTGGATTGCCTACTCCCAGAACTCATAAAGGACTCGAGTGTTTTCTGCAATTTGTAAATCCCATAATACGGTCTTGCTCGCCCTCAATCAGGAAAGGGGGAATCGTGGTTCTCGTCCCATTCATTGCAGCCAGAAAATTCACCTCGCTAGCACGAACACATGATACGGGACCAAAGCCAAAGAAACATCCCCAACTCTAATCGTACTGAACTAAATCGTAGATGGCACTAAAACATCCCTCTCTATCCCCGGTCTCTCTGATGGGATCAATAGTGGTGGCCTGATTCAAAGGCTCACAGTTCTGGATTGCACCGATTTCCCCGGTGCCTTACGGAAACTAGTAACTATCTTATTCTTACCCTGAGCTGTGGCTGTAGTAGGTACCTCTGGCTGGTGACAAACATGACCAAAAACACAGCATTTAGGGCACCTCTTAGGGGTCCACTCATATTCCACTGTAATCTGAATAGGCTCTGCAGATAACCGACACTGAAATTCAATATGACGTCTCAAAGGCTTTGTAGCATCTAGCTCAACACATACCCGAGCATAATCCAAACGGGTCCGCTCTGATGTTGTCTTATCACTAGACAACGGTCGACCTAACATAGAGGAAACCATGCAGAGTCCTTTGTGGGACCACAAAGGATAAGGCAAACCATGCAAACGAGCCCATACCGGAACTCTAGAGATGCGGCTCTTATCAAAAGTAAACTGAGCATGCCATTGTTGCAGAATAATACACTTACCCCCAAACATCCACGGCCCTCTCTCAAGGATTGAATGCACCGCATCCTCATCCCTAAATCTGAAAATGTAGAAGCCAGTAACTGTGGACATAACATCTTCCAACCCCGCAGCTTCCCATGCACGGAAAGCAATTGAGCGGACAGCATGAAAAGGCATAGAATATCCCGGGAAATAACCCACAATACAGCGAAGCCATTCAACATCATTGTCATCAATAACATCATCCGGTATATGTAAGATGTCATCCTTAATATCAAGGTCCACAGCTTCAAGGGTGAAATGGGACCCGACCTCTCACTCTAACCTTGTCCGCCCAAGTGGAGGACACTTTTGATGTGCTTTTTCCCATATTTTCTCTCTTTTGGCTTAGGGGTGGCTTTTTTTCACAGGGCTCAAGATGCCCAATTGAGCTTGAAGACCTTTTTAGACTTCGGCATTTTCAAGCCATTAAACGATTGCAAAGACAAACCTGCAATATCATTAGAATCAAAGTCAAGAAAACCAAAGGAAGAGTTTTTGTGATGAAAAACCTTGGCTCCTTGAATCGCCACATTTGAAAAACGGATAACAAGTACTTGTCATCCATCCATGGCTCCAAATCCCCAATCCATAAAGATTTTCTCGAATTCCCGGAAGGCTGGGAGCTGGTTGAGGTAGTGTTTACTGTTTTGGCTTGGGTTGGGGGCGGCACGGTGTTATTTGGGTGTGAGGGGTTTGGTTCGGACATTTTGTCGAACACTTGGTGGGAGGAAAAAAAGTTGTGATTTTGGTGAGTTTAAGAGTTTTAAGAGCGGGGATTTGTGAATTAGTGGTTGGGGTGAAGAGGTTTTGGTGTTTGGGAAGTGGAATGTGGTCGGGAGGGCTAAAATGGGCGAGGGCTAGGCGCTAGTCGTGCGCGCGTGCAGCGCGCGCGTGAGCGACAAGGCTTGCTGCAACCTTTTGTCGAACACCTTGCGTGCACGTCCAAACTCGATCAGAATGCAACCAAAATTTCCAGAATTCTGCAAAATCAAACCCAGCAAGAAACCAAGAAGAAACCCTGCAAAAAATCACAAAAAATCACACCAAAACAAGTCCACCAAATGGCTTACAAACCCAACCCAATCCGCACATTTTCGCGAAAAAACAGTGGGTTTTTCCGGCAACCAGAGGTCAACAAGGTGCAAAAGGATGTGGGGATTGTCGATCTTGCCCGGATGAGTCAGTATTGGCACTCCATTGCAATTCCCGAATGAAAAAACCCACTTCAAAGAAAATCCAGAAGTGCGATTCAACGGATAACTCCCGACGATCTAGACCTCTAAACCAAGCAGTGATGGAACGACTGGAAAGAGGGCTGAACAAGCTTTCCACAGCAGGTTGGATCGCCGGATTCCGATGTCGGACGCGCCGGGAAAAAGCCGGCAAAGTAGAGGCGGCGACCACGAGTTGAGAGAAAAAATATGGAAAAAAATTCTAATTTTTCCCTCCCTAAACCCTGTTTTTTTAATATTAGGTCTACAATCTAATCTCATAACTTTTTTTTATAATCCCTAACATGACAATTTATAATTAGTCAGTCCACAAATAGACAGGTAAAACTCATAGCAAGTAGACGAGACCATTTGTGAATTGTCACGTTGAAAAGTTGTGAGGGAATGCTGTGAAATTGGGTTGTGTACCTAGTATTACTCTTTCCTCTAAGCCATTAAATGTTAATTAAAATTCTTGCATGTATATAAATACAATCTATCTCTTTACACACTCCTATTTCTAAAAAATGCATGTGAAAAATGAAATAAAAATGCGAACTCTATTTAATTGGTCTCGATTATCCTTATTTTGTACTTTTATATTTTATAAAAACTAATAAATAGTCGCTCGCTTATAATTCATGCATTAAAAACTTTAAAACATTCGCTTAAAAAAAAAAAAAAACACTAAATTTAGTATGTTTTGATCTTAGAGTGCAAAACTAGTCCAATATTTAAAATTTCTAATTGCATTATCACATTAGCGTAAAAAGCATTAGTTATTACTCGGCAAATGCCAATTTAATTACTTTATTAATAATTTAAAAGGGGAACTCAATATTGAAGTAGCTAGCCACTTTCGCCCCACTGCAAACATCAAATAATTTAGTTTTACACTTTCATTTATAAATTATTAAGGAATATTATGTTAGCACATCTGTATTTTAATCACATCACGTATAATTGTATAACTTAAAATAGTAAGTTATTGTAGTTCTATTATCATTTAAAGAAAAATTGAATTTCTAAAGGGGTGTTTTTCTAAGTTTATAAGTTGGTCAAACTTGTTTATAAGCTCTAAAATTAAGCTCACCTGTTTATTTATAATTTTTTTGAGCTTATAAGTTGAGCTTATAAGCTAAAAAAAATAAGTTGGGGGAGAGGTACTTTTTTTTGGCTTATAAGCACTTTGCTTATAAACTAGTTTAACCAAGTATATTACCACATTATCCTTGTTTAATTTTAAAATTCCATAGTATGTCATTGTTTAATGTAGTACCTTTTTTTAGTAATTTTATAATAAAATGTACTTATAAGCTAAATTTTACCAAACACGTTAATTACTTATCAGTCACTTATAAGTACTTTAACCAAACACGTAATTGCTTAAAATTTCAAATGTTTATAAGTTAATTTTAGCAATTTTGTTGCTTATAAGCTAATTTTCATAAGCTTAAACAAACGCCCCTAAATCTAATGAACTTCTTGAAATGGTAAATAATTTTGTCAATTTACTCTTTTAATCAATTTTTTAACTTTTAACCCTCCTCGAATTTTGGATCCTCAAGCAATTAATAACGATTGACTTTAATTTGTTTTTTTAACCAATAAAAAAATGATCCAATTAATTCGGCCCATATATATGCGCTAAGCATATAAATAGTTACAATGTATTAAACCAAGACAAATCCCTATATAAGGATATGTTTCTAGACATCACCAGTTATATAAACTCCTAAATTTTATATTATTTACAAATTCTTTCTTTCATGTATCTTTATAATTAAATATCAAACTTCTAATATAAACCATTTGTAATCCCTCAAACTTACTGATCCAATATATTTTTTTTCACAAATACTCCCAACAACTTATCAACTCCCAATATTTGTATAATATGGTAATTGACCCTTGAAGTCCATAAAGGCTGTTTAATTATTATATAGCAGATCTAGGGAAAGTTAATTTAATTAGTGTTGGGGGTAAAAAATCATCCGGGCCTCTATTAGCCCAGCCCAGGCTTGCATCTTTCATCGTAGAGGCCCAAAGACATGCTCCAACTCTGGTTGGGCTAGCGCCAAATTTCATGACTTGGGCCCAAGTCCAACATCTACCCAAAATGGGTTTAGTCAACAGCCCACCAAAGGTTAGGCCTCCGAAACAAGGTAAACAGAATTCTTCCTCTAAGGCAAGTGAATCAAGGTTTTCCTTATTCACTAGATCTCCTCCTATGTGGATTCCGAATCCTACTGGGATACGAACATCCCATGACTACTATATAGACTGGGGTCATCTCTTTGTTTAGACATCCAACATTATACCTTCTAATCCAATAGTTCTCACACTCTTGAGAGCCATATCTTGACCCCATGGTCTTAGTTCTCTACTTAGCACTGATAACCCTTTCTTTCCCTTAACCCTCACTAAAAAGCCTCTATTATCTTTATTGATTTGAGTGTCGGAATGCCTATGGCAAATACCACTCTGGCGTTTTTCGTTCGCTTCACGCTAGTTCTTTTGTGTGTGTGCAGGTGCAGTAGATTATCAGTAGTCTCAACCTCACAAGATCAGACTCTACTTCCGCAACTTTAGATTTTGACGTCTGCAATTTTGTGCCCATCATGGGGCCTAGGCAATCAACATAAACTTTCCTCAGCAGCGCTAAGTCAGTGCAGTAAATGGCATGTCTCCATCAAATCTTGATTCTCATAGTTAATAAGCCACTATACCCTAAACTATAAATCTATCGGACTGTTCCATGTGAAACATGAATCTAATTCTATGGATTACTGTACTTTTAGAATTAATCACCACATTTGTAAACCATAACGACAAAAGTGTATGGTAAACAGTTTCAAATTAATTTTACAGAGACCAAGACAAGCTTAATTTGATTGAATGATATGGATTTGGTAGATTAAACCGATTGAGAGTTATAAATAATAGCTCTAATTGGCAGAGTTGAATTGGGCCGATGGAGATAGAGAGATTGAGACACCTGAGATTTGGAGGAAGCTTGTTAAAGAGTTGAGTGTTCCTCAGATTGAGTGGAAGGGTTGTGATATAGAACATATCTGACCAGTCTAGCTTTTGATCCTCTAAACCACAAAGAGCTGCCCAAATCCTTCATGGTTGTCTGGCTCCTGCCACAACTGCTTCTTTTCTTCATATGGAAGCTTGAAGAAATTTTCAATTTCCAACTTGAATTTCTCCAGCAATGAAATACTAACTCCATGGTTTATAACCTGAACTTCATATAAATTTTCATCAGTTTCTGATTAACTTAGTTGCTCTTTATCTTTGAGATGAATAATTAAGTTGACAGTACAAACCTGAAAGAATCCCCATTCTCTGCAAGCTAAGTGCAGCCTCTCCAGTTCATAATCCACAGAAGCCAATTTCTGAAGATCAATGACAGGTACAGATGGAAGACAGGAGTCATGGGTGGCAATCGGAGGGTCCTCATGAGAACGAATACATCGAGGTGGGATGTCGATGGTGGGTTGTTTTGCTAATTCCTGAACACTTGGTACTATTAAAGATTTACCAAAGTTGACTGCTTCTTCCTCCTGTAACTCTAACTCCATCACTAACAGACAAGGAAGCGGCAACAGTAACCACAGGTTAGATTGGAGACAAAGACTCTTTTGTCGCAAAAAGTTCTTTGATAATGTATGGCCATACTGGCCAATGATGTTTGAGGCCTAAATTTTCTTTTATATATTGTTAATGTATGATAGTGGGTCTTTTGTGATTTCGATAGAACCTTTTTGAAAAATTCACTTTACCAAAGAAAAGGTGTCCAAACCCTTTATAACCTATATTCTATTTTATTTTATTTTTAATGTGGGATCCTAACATTATAAAATAAAGATATTTGAATGGTGAATGCATATTTCATTAAGATTTCTAATTTCAATGCAGAGAAAGAAATGATAAAACAGTTCAATTCTAATTCTAATGAGAATCATTTCCTTCTCTTTAGTTTTTTTCAAAGGTATCTGAATTTAACTTTCCAAGTATTAACAGTTAATTTGATGTTTCCTAACAAAAATATATATGATTTTAAGAGATATAAATGGGAAAGTTACTAAAATCATATCATGAAAATTAAATAATTGCTGAACTAATTAATAGAAAAAAATAGTTAAGACAATTATTTAAACTTTTAAGTGAACGTTGTAGAAATTTACTGATTGAAAAGAAAATTATTTTTTTAGAAAAAGAAAAAATCAAATCAAAATATTACTTAATATTATAAAAATGACAACTTGAAAAAAATCCCCTTTTCAAAATCTTCTTCAGAAGCTCCCGACAACTCTCTTATTTTGTATGCCCTAAAATACTAAAAAG
The DNA here is from genome assembly GCA_026229545.1 of Pistacia atlantica. Lineage (NCBI taxonomy): Eukaryota > Viridiplantae > Streptophyta > Magnoliopsida > Sapindales > Anacardiaceae > Pistacia > Pistacia atlantica. The sequence continues at coordinate 8,008,712 of CM047907.1, forward strand.
CTATGTTCTAAAACTCGACCCGAGGTGTCATCTGGCTAGGGGGTTGAGTCCTGGGTTGACTGGTCCAACTAATTAAAGGGGAACTCAATATTGAAGTAGCTACCCACTTTCACCCCACTGCAAACATCAAATAATTTAGTTTTATACTTTCATTTATAAATTATTAAGGAATATTGATTGAGAATAGGAAGAAAATGATCATTTAACACGAAGAGCACAAAATTTCAAATTACTCATCAATCTCAGAGTACTATTACATTCTAATTCAATAAGCTCTATATGACAAGAAATAAGGTCTATAAAAAATCTTCCCTCTATCATAAATACAATGACTAACGTACATTTATTATAGAAGGTATATAGAGACTTGATAATGTTATCCAATAAATCTAAACCCGTCTAAGTATATAATCAAACATCATTGATCATGTATTTACTAACTCTTATCGACCAATAACATTATCAGATCAATAAGGATGGAATTGCGAAGCTCCTGCATGGGGTTTTATAAGATGAAACTGGGTGATTTATGAACATGGAGACAACCCTCAAGTAGGATAATTTTACTTGGTTTAAGGTTTATAGGTTTTTGTAAAGCAATAAATTAATCTAGATGAGTGTGAAATTTAGAAAGAAAAGAAAAATTTTGAGAAGAAGAATGCTCTGTTATTACTTGTTTTGCTAACTGTTACAGAGAAGGTTAACTCACTTTTATATGAAGAGGTAAGTGAGTGAACGAGAGAGAGAGAGAGAGAGAGAAGAAAGTAAACAAAGAGGAAAGTAAAGAGAGAAACGACACCGTTTCTCCTTTTTACACTTTTGTCCTTAAATGAAAAATTCAACCTTGGTCAACATACTCCCTCAAACCAAACTACTTTGAATCCAACTTCTCATGCCATTTCCAGCTACATCAACCTTGGTCAACATGCTCCCTCAAACCAAACTACTCTGTTTCTAACTTCTCATGCTATTGCAACACATAATAACATTTCTTCACAATCTGTCCAAAAAAAAAAAAAAATCTGCAATGCAAAAAAGAATCTGCTACATGTTAACTGAAACAATCCTGCTGCATTTTAACTTTTAAATCGTTGCTCTTTGTTGCTCTCTGAGAAAATTCATTACGCTAATCGCTCGTACTTTAACTGAAACAATCTTTCTCTGATTCACATTCTTCACTAGCTGATCAAGAGATTACCTCTTCTTCGAATTCAGATTAAAAGCAATGACTGATTCAGATTAGAGACAAACTAACAGAGCTTAAAAATAATCAACTGCTGTTTTTAAAAAAAATCAACTACTGCATTAAATTTGTAACTTGAGCAACTGATCAACTATTGCACCATTCAACTGCAGAAAAGGATCATCTGTTGCAATATTTAACAAAAAAATCTTTCAATCTCATCCAACACTCTGTTGCTTAAAAAAAATTCTACTGCTGCATTAACTTTGCAACTTGAGCAACTGATCAACTGTTGCAACATTCAACTGCAGAAAAGGCAAAAAAATCTTTGAAACTCATCCAACACTCAACGTAACAGCCAATTGCAGAAAAAACAATCTTTTAATCTCATCCAACACTCAACTTAGCTGAGTGCTACTGTATGCTATTAACATCAACCACATTTAACTTAGCCTTTAAAGCTTGGAATTCAGCAATGGATAAAGGTTTGGTGAGTATATCAGAAATCTGTAATTGAGAAGGAACATATTGCACAGCCAACTTTTTACCAATAACCTGGTCCCGAACATAATGAGCATCTAGCTCAATATGTTTGGTGCGTGCATGGAAAACCGGGTTTGCAGCCAAGGCTCCTGCACTAAGGTTATCACACCATATAACAGGGGAGTCATGAAAAGATAATTTCAGTTCTAAAAACATGCTTTGAAGCCAAGCAATTTCAGTTGCAGCTTGAGCCAAAGCCCTAGATTCATTGCCTCGTGATGATAAAGCCACTACCTTTTGTTTTCTAGAGCTCCATTGAATAAGATTTGGCCCCAAATATACACAATAACCAGTTGTAGAACGCCTATCATCAAGGTTCCTACCCCAATCGGCATCAGCATAACATTCAACACTTAGGGAGGCTGTTGGCTTGAAGAGTAAGCCATGATCTTGAGTGCCTTTGAGATAACGAAGTACCGGTTTACAAGCTTGCCATTGAAGGTCAGTAGGAGCTTGAAAGAACTGACTGAGCTTATTAATAGTGAAGCTTATGTCAGGCCTAGTGAGAGTTAAATATTGCAAGGCGCCAATAGTGCTTCTATAGAGAGTGGGGTCTTTAAAAACCTCACTGTCATTGGAGCTTAGTTTGGTGCCAATAGCCATCGGTGAAGGACACGGATGAGCTTCAGACATCTTTGTTTTAGCCAGCAAATCTGAGATATATTTGGTTTGCTTAAGGTGTAAACCTTGAGCTGTTCTAGAAGTTCAATACCAAGAAAATATTCAACTTTACTGAGAGCTTTTAGAGAAAATTGGCTGTTCAAATCCAGAATTAACTGATGTATAAACTGAGTGTGACTGCTAGTAATCAAGATGTCATCTACGTATATGAGGAGATAGATCATATGGCCATCATGGTGCAAAGTGAATAAACTAGTGTCTGAAATGGAATTCTGAAAACCTCTACTTAAAAGAGCTTCTTTTAACTTATCAAACCAAGCCCTAGGTGCTTGTTTGAGACCATAAAGAGCTTTATTTAGTTTGCATACAAAATGAGGAAGATGGGAGTAAATAAAGCCCTCTGGTTGCTTCATAAAAACAGCTTCATTAAGGGTGCCATTTAAGAAGGCATTATTGATGTCAATTTGTTGTATCTCCCACCCATTAGAAACAGCAAGTGTGATGATAATTCTGATGGTGGATGGCTTCACAACAGGGCTGAATGTCTCAAAGTAGTCTAGGCCAGGGGTTTGTTGGAATCCTTTGGCTACAAGCTTGGCTTTATACTTCTGAAGGGAGCCATCTGCATTGAATTTCCTTCTAAATACCCATTTATTCTCCACTATGTTCATATCAGCAGTGGCTGGAACAAGAGTCCAAGTTTGCTTCCTTTCAAGGGCATCAAATTCAACCTTCATGGTTGTTCTCCATTCATCACTAACTAAGGCATCTTTAACTGAAATAGGTTCAACTTGAACAGGTGATTCATTGGCTGTAAGGAGGGCAATTTTGGTTTGGGCAGCTTTAGCTTTTGTTATCATGGAGTGAGTGTTTGTAGGGAAAAGAGAAGGTTGTGAGGAAGAAGGAAACTGTGATGAAGATAAATCAACTTCAAGATGGTAGAGTGGTGGAGTTTCAACATATGGGAAGACAAAAGAATTGACAGGTTGGGCATTTGTGAGGTAAATTTCCAGGTTGCAGGGTGGATGTGTTAAGGTTGCAGGTTGTAAAACTGGTGAATGTGTTAAAGGTGCAGGTTGTAAATCTGATGAGTATGGTGAGGAATAGGGGTGAGCACGGGTAGCGGATAGAACCGAAGCCGGAAGGCCGGAACCTACCGAACCTACCTGCTGTGCGGGTATAGGTTCCAGGTTCCAGGTTCGGTTCTTGAATGTGGAGGCCAAGGAACCGAGGCAGAACTGTAAAAAGGGTACCTGTTTGGAACCTCGGAGGGGTATCCCGGTTTGGAACCTGTTTTGGAACATTTGGAACTGTTTTGGAACTGTTTTGGAACCTGTTTTGGAACCCTCTTTGGAACTGTTTTGGAACTGTTTTGGAACTGTTTGGAACTGTTTTGGAACTCGTTTGGAACTTGCTTTGGAACTGTTTTGGAACTGTTTGGAACTGTTTTGGAACTGTTTAGAACCTATTTTGGAACCTGGACTATAATGAAATATTTGTGAAATGTAAATAATGGGGGAGTTTCTATTATTTTACATATAAAAAAATTTAAAATAGAGAAAGTTAAATTTTTAGAATAACCTAATTAAATAAATATATGAATACAATTATACTTATTATATATAAATTACACCATATTAAAAGCTTTAATATATTATAATACATTAATATTAAAGTTTTGATCAATTAAGTGAATAATTGGAATTATGATCCAATTAAAAGTGTTTTACATTTTTAATGTTATTAAAAAAAATTGTTTTTGAATAAAATAGTATATTTGATTGAGTAATAATATATTTAGTTATTTACTTCAATTATCAAGTTCTAAGTATATCTATAATAAATTAGTAATTAATTAATTATATATGATAAATTGATAAACATTAATAAATTTAATTACTAGTTAAATATCATACTTAATCAATTATAATATTACATTATAGTTAAATGATTACTTAATTAATTATAATTTTATAACATTACTTAATTGATTTATAGTATAATTAATTATAACATTACATTAATTGATTACTACTTAATTAATTGACTTATAAGTTATAACATAATTAAATAGTTAATTAATTGACTTATAATTAGAAATTTAATTAATTATAGCATTACGTTATAGATTTATAGTATAATTACTTAATCAATTATAACATTTTATTATAAACATTAGTACAAACTTAATTAAATGATTAAAAATTTAATTAATTATAATATTACATTAAAAAATTTATAGTATGATTACTTAATAGTTAATTCACTATAACATTACATTATAGTATGATTATATAATTAATTATAACATTACATAATTAAATAATTACTTAATTGATTATGTTATTATATTATAAATATTAGTAATTACTAATTTACTATATAAACATTAGCATAATACTTAATTAAATGATAAGAAATTTAACTAATCATAACATTACCTTATAAACATTTCATTATAAACATTAATTAAGCATTACATTATAGTTAAATAATTACTCAATTAAATTATAATATTATTATATTACATTATATATTATGATCACTTAATTAATTATAGCATTATATAGTTAAATGATTACCTAATTACATAATTAGTTATGAATTTATAACATTACATTATAAACATTAGTAATTTACTAATTTACTATATTATTACATTACTTAATTAAACGATTAAAAATTTAATTAATTATAACATTACTTTATATATTTATAATATGATTACTTAATCAATTATAACATTCTATTATAAACATTAGTATATTAATCAAATTATTTGAAATTTAATTAATTATAATATTAAATTATAGATTTATAGTATGATTACTTAATTCATTATAACATTACATTATACTATTATAGTATGATCATATAATTAATATATCATTACATAATTAAATGATTACTTAATTGATTATGAGTTATGATATTATGTTTTAAACATTAGTAATTACTAATTTATTACATAAACATTAGCTCAATACTTAATTAAATGATAAGAAATTTAATTAATTATAACATTACCTTATAAACATTTCATTATAAACATTAATTAAACATTACATTATAGTTAAATAATTACTCAATTAAGTTATAATATTATTATATTACATTATATATTATGATCACTTACTTAATTATAGCATTACATTGTTAAATGATTACATAATTACTTAATTAGTTATGAATTTATAACATTACATTATAAACATTAGTAATTTACTATATTATTATATTACTTAATTAAACGATTAAAAATTTAATTAATTATAATATTACCTTATATATTTATAATATGATTACTTAATCAATTATAACATTCCATTATAAATATTAGTATATTAATCAAATGATTTGAAATTTAATTAATTATAATATTAAATTATAGATTTATAGTATGATTACTTAATTCATTATAACATTGCATTATACTATTATAGTATGATCATATAATTGATATAACATTACATAATTAAATGATTACTTAATTGATTATGAGTTATGATATTATGTTTTAAACATTAGTAATTACTAATTTACTGCATAAACATTAGCACAATATTTAATTAAATGATAAGAAATTTAATTAATTATAACATTACCTTATAAACATTAATTAAGCATTATATTATAGTTAAATAATTACTCAATTAAATTATAATATTATTATATTACATTATATATTACGATCACTTACTTAATTATAGCATTACATAGTTAAATGATTACATAATTACATAATTAGTTATGAATTTATAACATTACATTATAAACATTAGTAATTTACTAATTTACTATATTATTACATTACTTAATTAAACGATTAAAAATTTAATTAATTATAACATTACCTTATATATTTATAATATGATTACTTAATCAATTATAACATTCCATTATAAACATTAGTATATTAATCAAATGATTTGAAATTTAATTAATTATAATATTAAATTATAGATTTATAGTATGATTACTTAATTCATTATAACATTATATTATACTATTATAGTATGATCATATAATTAATATAACATTACATAATTAAATGATTACTTAATTGATTATGAGTTATGATATTATGTTTTAAATATTACTAATTACTAATTTACTTCATAAACATTAGCACAATACTTAATTAAATGATAAGAAATTTAATTAATTATAACATTACCTTATAAACATTTCATTATAAACATTAATTAAGCATTACATTATATTTAAATAATTATTCAATTAAATTATAATATTATTATATTACATTATATTATGATCACTTACTTAATTATAACATTATATAATTAAATGATTACATAATTACTTAATTAGTTATGAATTTATAACATTACATTATAAACATTAGTAATTTACTATACTATTACATTACTTAATTAAACGATTAAAAATTTAATTAATTATAACATTACTTTATATATTTGTAATATGATTACTTAATTAATTATAATATTCCATTATAAACATTAGTATATTAATTAAATGATTTAAAATTTAATTAATTATAATATTAAATTATAAATTTATAGTATGATTACTTAATTCATTATAATATTACATTATACTATTATAGTATAATCATATAATTAATATAACATTACATAATTAAATGATTACTTAATTGACTATGACATTATATTATAAACATTAGTAATTTACTAATTTACACAATACTTAATCAAATTATTATAACATTATATTATAAATTTATGGTATGATTATTTAATTAATTATAACATTCTATTATAAACAATATTACAATACTTAATTAAATGATTAACAATTCAAGTGTTGCTTAGAGATAACAGGTTATGAGTTACATTGGACACAAATGAATGAATAATGAAAATTTGTTAGGGGTGTATTTGTAAACTTATAAGGTGTTTTTGTTATTTTTTAAACTAATAGGAGGGTAATTGATTTTTTACAGGTACCTGAAAGAAAGGAACCGGAACCTGCATTTTAGGTTTCGGCCTTGAATTGAAGAACACACTGCAGCATTCGGCCTGCCTAGGCCTTTTTTGGGAACCCTCGCACTATGCAGGTTCTTGGCCTTCCTGGCCTCGGAAAATGCAGGGTACCCGGAACCGCTCACCCCTAGTGAGGAAGTAGGAAAATCAGACGTTGTGGAAGAATTATACTGATTAACTGCTGGTGAAGAACTAATTACAGGACAGGTTGTTGTAGGAGAGACTTCAGTTGGAATTGAGTTGATGGGAGGAGATATATCTATATGTTTACCTTGAGAATGAGCTTTGGAGAGTGTAGGATCAGAAGTAAATACAGTAGGATTTCGAGATGTTGGAGATTGTGAATGAGAGACAAAAGGAAAATTGGATAAGATAGGTTCTATGACTGTGACAGGTGAAGAAGAGGAAACTGAAGGGTGAAAAATACTCATATAAGGGAACTCATTTTCATTGAATTTGACACTTGGTGTAATGAAAATTTTTCCATTGGAAGACAAGCACTTATAGCCTTTGTGAACTAGACTATAGCCTATAAAAACACATTTTGAGGAATGGAAACTAAACTTGTGCTGATTAAAGTCACATAAATAAGGAAAACATGCACAACCAAAAATTTTCAAGGAGGAATAAAGAGGGACTCGACCAAATAAGACTTGATAGGGTGAAACAAAATTTAACACAGATGAGGGCATTTTATTTATTAAGAAAACTGCTGTGTCAAATGCACACCACCAAAGATGCATGGGCATGGATGCATGAGCTAACAAACTTAAGCCTGTCTCAACTACATTTCTATGTTTCCTCTCACTTCTACCATTTTGTTGGTGAACATAAGCACAAGAGTGTCTAAACTGAATTCTAACAGTTGTTAAGTAGGAAATTAGGCCTCTATATTCACTCCCTTGGTCAGATTGGAGACACTTAGGTTTGTGATTAAATTGTCTTTCTACTAGGTGATGAAACTTGATGAAAACAGAAGCTACTTCAGCTTTGGTTCTTAATGGAAAAAGCCATGTAAATCTACTGAAATCATCAATGAATTGTACATAATATCTAAAGCCCTCTAAAGATAACACTGGGGCAGGCCCCCAAATGTCACTATGAATAAGTTCTAGGGGAGCTGTAGCTCTGGAATGTGAGACAGGGAAATGGTTTTTATGAAGTTTTCCTAACTGACAAGAATCACAAAAAGAAATAGAAGATTTATTTCTGGACACTGATAAGCTGGGTATTTGTAGGAGAATTTTTTGAAGAATTTCAGCATGTGGGTGCCCTAGTCTATTATGCCAAGTCATAAGAGCAGAATCATGAGGGGAATCAGTGTGATTGGCCAATGTTGAAGTAGAATGCAAGCAATTATGCACATGTGTAGTAGTGTCATATATAAAATTATCAGATGTGTGTGAGTAATCAGTATTATGATGATGTAGGATTGAAGAGTTGTCATTTAAACAAGTAGAAAAGTCCAAGTTTTTATTAAGAAAACCTGAATTACAAGTACTTAAGCAAGGTGTATTGACATTACAAGTTGATGCCTCTGATGTAATTGATACATCATATGCAGATTTATTTGCAACAAAAGAACTACAAACATCACCAAAACAATTAGACACACCATTATTGGACTTATCTAAAGTGATACAAGGTAACAATGGACTGGATGCTGGATTGTTAGGCTTAGTAGTACTAGCAAAAGTCATGGAGATAGACGAGACTGGCAGTTGAGGAAAAAAAGAAGGTGAGCAAACTTTTGGTGAGTTGGAGGGCAGGACAGAGGATAGATTCAATTGGTACAACCCATCTTTAAGTTCTCCCTGCAGTAACACTGTATTTGTAATTTTATCCTTTACCACACAGCTATCAGTAGAAAATTCAACCACAACATTGTTATCCTTAGTAAATTTAGATATACTGAGTAAGTTTTTTGTAATTCTAGGCACACACAACACATTTTTCAGGCAAAGACATTTAGATTTAAGAGAACTAGGTAAGAGAGTAAGTCCTACATGAGAGATATGAAGAAACTCACCACTACCTACTTGAAGTTGCTCAGTTCCATCATAGTTGTGGCTAATGTTGAGGTGGTTTAGGTCAGCTGTGACATGGTCAGTTGCACTGAGTCCATGTACCAAGCAGGATCTTGGCAAGTGGCTGGAGAGACAGTCAGAGAACATCTTTTGTTAGCAGGACCTAGAAAATGTCTGATTCTGATTTGTAACCATATATGCTTGACTGGAACCACTAGGTTGCTAACTGGGAACTTTGAATCCTTGTGAAATAGGAGCAGAGTATGAGGAACCAATTGAGTTTACTCCAGATGATGCAGCAAAATTTTGTTGTGGCTGAAAGTTGTTGCTAAGTTTTGGTGATTGAATGTGCTGCTGACCAGGTACATAAGCAGTAGGGATAGTGTATTGTGTTTGTTGAGAATGGTGGACAAATTGAGGCTGCATATTATTGACAGCATGAGAATCAAGTGATACATTATGTGGTTGAGTGTGGCTATTCGACTGATGGCCATATGGTGTATTGGACTGCTGAAAATGAGTGATAGGACCAGTTGGTTGTCCAATGTGACCTCCTGTAGGTGGCGGCACACCATTATAAGTAGAGTTGTATCGGTGATAACATTGGACTACAGTATGTCCAATTTTATTACACACTTGACAAAGTGGTCTTCCCTTGCTAGTAGTACCTCTTCCTCTGCCTCTTCCTCTGCCTCTTCCAAACTGGTTAAAACTAGATGGGTTATGTGGTGGAAAAGGTGTTCTGTATTGTCCTATGTGAGCTGAGTGAGTGTAGTGATTAGTGGGATTATTAAAGGAATACTGGGAACTGATTTCTGGATGAGCAATCTGAGGTTGTAGAGGATGTAATTGATGGGATAGTGAATGGGTAAGGGGATGAGTACTAGTAGGATAGGAGTGTGATGGTGTAGCAGATTGTAGTATTAGGTTAGGAGAAAGTGTTGGATTATAAGCAACATTTGGACTGATCAATTGTTGTCCTGGATTACTAATGGAAGCAAGATGAACAGAGCTTTGAAAATCAATAGAATTAAACTTTTCAATTCTTATCTCAAACTTTTGAAGTAAGTATTGTGCTTCCTGAAGAGTAACTGAATCAAACTTGGACTCAATCCTGGATGTCAAGTTATTGAGTAAAGTGAAAGTTGTAGAAAAGGCAGTTTAGTTTACGGAAGGATATTGAGTAAAGTGAAAGGTGCAGAAAAGGCTTTCTAAGTTTTCCTATTAAGTCTACAGGTTACAGTTTATGTTGTTGTGTGAAAGTGTAATGATTACAAACTTACTACTGGGGATTTGTTTGTAATGTTTACAAACTATTGTAAAAGTTTGTAATATGCATAAAACGCTGCGTATTGTAAAGTGGCTGTATAAATTAGTCACTTGTTCTATTATTCTGCAGTTAGAGAAATTGAATCTGAAAATTCCAGAACTCTTCCTCTCTATTTTTCATTTCTTGGTTTCTTTAATCTTCTTTTCTTTGTGTTAAAATCTTCATGGTATCAGAGCCCTAGACAAACATCTATGGTTGATTTTGTCTTTAACTCAGAAAATTTCAGCTCAAAATCATTAGAAATGAACACTGAGAGTTCGAATTTCGCTATTCCAAGTAACCCACCCACTTTACCCACCATTTCTATGAAATTACTTGAAAGAAACTATTCTTTCTGGAGGTCCCAAATTCTACCAGCGCTAACCTCTTATGGAATTGAAATGTTTGTGACTGGAGAGAGAACGTGTCCACCGATGTTCTTAATTGAGAAAGCAGAGGATTCTGAACAAGTTGTCAAGAAGCCGAATCCAAATTATTTTGCATGGAAAAAGATTGACCAGTTTCTGGTAAGTTGGCTATACTCTACAATGTCTAAAACTATGTATCGTCATGTAGCTAAGTGTACTTCTGCATATGAGATATGGAATATTTTAGAGATGCATTTTCAGTCTGCTTCTAAGGCTAGAACTCTTCACCTTAGAAATTTGCTACAAACTACAAAGAAAGATGCTAGTACTATTAACGAGTATGTGTTAAAAATGAGAGAGTTAGGGGATGAATTGATTACTAGTGGTTTTAATATTTCCGATGAAGAACTTCTGTTATATATATTAGATGGCCTTGGGCCTGAATATGATGCAGTTGTGGCAAACTTAATTGCGAATAGTAGTCAAAGCACTTTACAGGAGGCTTAGTTTTTACTTCACAAACATGAGATTAGGCTAGAACGACAACATGCTTCCCTGACTCATTTTCATGAAGCTTTGATGGTCTCTAAGCAAGGTCAGAGTGATCCCTCAATTGTGTCACAGCACACAAACCCTCACTTGTTTGGGGTTGATAATTCAAGAACTTTTAATCAATTCACTCCATCAGCTCCAGTCCTATCTCAACCACCAGGTTCGAATGTCTTTTCCCAACATCAACATCCTGGTTTCACAGCCAGTCAAGGATTTGCTAGACCTGATTTTAACTCCCCTCAACAACAACAGTACTTACAGTTTACTCCTCTTAATCAATACCAAGTGTATCAATCACAAATGGTGCGTGGTAAAGGAAGAGGTAGAAGATACTTTCGACCAAAATTAATATGCCAAGTGTGTGGAAAAGGAGGTCACTCAGCCCTACAATGTTATCACATATTTGACCATGAATATCAGGGGTTTGTGTCTTCTAGATCTGGATACAATTTTGGACCTATATACAATTCTGGCCCTGGATACAATGCTACTCATGGATACAATGTTGGACCTGCTCAGACTTTAATAGAAGGTCAATCTCATGAATCTGCCCAAGCTCTGGTAGCAACTGGAGTTATGCCTACTGGAGTTATGTCCTGGACAGTCTGTCAACAAACTTGTTCCTGCAACATATGGTTCTGTAATGCCAAATGCTCAGACTGGCTATTATGGACAATGCAGCTTTATTCCATCCAATCTTGGAGGGTCTCAGCCATCTCACTCAAGCAGATTCTTCAGTAATGAAACAAAACGTAAGAATCATTCACCAGCTTCAGTTGAAACCACCATGGCTACACCACACACTGTGACAGACCAGACGTGGTATGTAGACTCTAGAGCTACAAATCACATGACTTCTGACCTAAACAATCTTGTCATCCAAGACAACTATCAAGGAGGAGCAGCTGTCCAAGTGGGAAATGGACAAACTGTCCCTGTCTTACACATAGGTGTGTCTCTTTTACACTCCCAAACTTTTCCTAGAGTTTTACTTCTCAAAAATAGGTTATGTGTGCCTCATATAGCAAAAAACTTACTAAGCATATCTCAAATTACTAAAGACAATGGTGTGATCGTATAATTTCACTCTGATCATTATCTTGTAAAGGACAAATGGACTGAAGAGGTACTGCTTCAAGGAACCTTACAAGATGGCTTGTACCAACTACAAGTTTCCTTGCCAATTGCTGCCTCCAATCCTAATTCTCCTGCATCTTGCTTTGTTGCTGATGTTTCCAACACTTTATCTAGTAATAATAGCTTGAATAAAAATTCTGATTCTCAAGAAGAACAATCTGATGTAAGTCTTCGTTTGACAAAATTGTGGCATGCTCGGTTGAGGCATCCATAAGTGAAAACTCTTAAGAATGTGATGAATAAAGTGCATGTTATTGGTTCATTTGCTAATAATATTTTTTGCGAATCTTGTCAATTTGGAAAATTATCTCAGACCTCCTTTCCCAAGTCTGCCTCTAGGACAACAAAACCTCTTGAATTGGTTTACTCTGATCTGTGGGGTGCTGCTCCTGTGTGTTCCTCTGAAGGTTTTAGGTATTATATACTATTTGTGGATGATTTTAGTAGATATATGTGGATATACCCTCTGAAATTTAAGTCTGAAGCCTTTAAGGTTTTTACCTATTTCCATTGTCTTTCGGAGAAACAATTAGATGCCAAGTTAAAGACTTTACAAACTGATTGGGGAGGTGAATTTAGAGCCTTTATTGAATATTTACAGCAACATGGGATTAATTTTAGACATCCTTGTCCCTATCTTCATCAACAAAATGGGAGAGTAGAAAGAAGACATAGGATTATTATAGAATTTGGTTTAACATTATTGGCACACGCTGGTATGCCTTTATGCCTATGGTGGCAAGCTTTCAACACCGCTGTATATCTTGCCAACAAGCTCCCTTCTTCTGCCCTTGAAGATGTATCACCGTATCAGATGTTGTACAGAAAGACACCTGATTATAGTGAGCTGAAGGTCTTTGGATGCAGCTATTATCCTTTTATAAGACTTTACCAAAAACATAAATTGTCCTACCATTCAGAGTAGTGTGTTTTCATAGGGTACGGCCTTGCACACAAAGGGTACAAATGCCTCTCCTCTACAGGGAAAATTTATATTGTCAAGCAGGTAAAATTTAATGAAACAAGTTTTCCTTACAAGCTTGGTTTTAACTGTTTTCTGTTTAAAGATGTGGACAGTACAGGCTTGACTTTATCCAATGTTGAAAGTTGTTCTGCCTCCTGGAATATGTCTCACTGCTTGGATCCTCAAATAGAGCAAACTATGAGGTTTAATTCTATTGAGCAGTCTAATATTACTACTCATGATATATCTTCTAAGAGGAATTTTAATTTGAGGTCTGCTGGTAATATAATACAATCTGGTGTCACTCAGCAGCCTAATGATGGTATAATGAAGGGTAATAATGCAAGTCAGCAACCAACTGAGATAATCCCCTCTCCTAGTTTAACTTAGCAGCCTAAAGGAGATATAATTCAGGATAATGCTGCTGGTCAACAACCAGTTGTGATAATCCCCTCTCCTAGTTTCACTCAGCAGCCTAGAGGAGATATAATTCAAGATAATGCTGTTGGTCAACAACCAGTTGTGATAATCCCCTCTCCTTGTTTAACTCAGCAGCCTAGAAGGGATATAATTCAGGACAATACTGTTGGTCAACAACCAGCTGTGACATTCCCATCTTCTGAATCCGAGAATGCTCCTTTAGGAATTCATCTAGAAGTGGTTTTACCCTTTCAAAACCACACCCCTAGCACCAATCATCATCCCATGATTACCAGATCAAAATCTCACTCACAACATCCCATAGGACAGGCTTATATCACCACTATCTCCATTCTTCCAGAGCCAAAATCTATTGCAGAAGCTTTAGTTGTTCCAAAATGGAAGGCAGCCATGACAGAGGAGTTTGAGGCTCTCTTACGAAACAATACTTGGGAATTAGTCCCCTTCACCTCAAATATGAATGTTGTGGGCTGTAAGTGTGTTTTCAAGACTAAACTAAAGGCTGATAGGACCCTACAGAAATATAAAGCAAGATTAGTGGCCAAGGGATTTCAACAAACCCCTGGTCTAGACTATTTTGACACCTTCTCACAGGTGATTAAGCCTACCACCATCAAAATTATGCTGTCACTTGCAATCCATCACAATTGGGAAATCCAACAAATAGACATCAACAATACATTTCTAAATGGGGAACTTACAGGAACAGTGTTTATGCTTCAACCTGATGGCTTTACTGATTAGTTTAAATCCAAGCATGTTTGTAAACTTCACAAAGCTCTTTATGGGCTAAAGCAAGCCCCAAGGGCTTGGTTTGATAAACTAAAAACATCCCTGGTTGAGTGGGGATTTCAGAGCAGTATTTCAGATACAAGTATATTCTTCTTCAAAAAAGGCACTCAAGTGGTTTATCTCCTGGTTTATGTCGATGACATCCTTATAACAGGGAATGATCCTATCTTAATTGAGCAGATTGTTACAGATTTAAACAGCAAATTTGCTCTAAAGACTCTCGGTGTTATTAATTACTTCTTAGGCTTTGAGGTGCATAGGAACATAGTAGGACTTCTCCTTACTCAAGCAAAATATGCACAAGACCTACTGAATAGGGCTGGTCTCTCAGAGTGCAAACCATGTAACACTCCCATGGCAATTGGAACAAAGCTCATGAAAGAGGATAGTGACTTCTTTGATCAACCATCTCTATACCGAAGTCTAGTAGGAGGGCTTCAATATCTAACATTATCAAGGCTTGACTTAGCCTTTGCTGTTAATAGGCTAAGTCAGTTTCTTCAATACCCTACTACAAACCACTGGACTGGCTGTAAAAGAGTCCTTCGTTACATTAAAGGGACACTCCAGTGGCTTACTGTTTAAACCAAACCAGCAGCTCAAGTTAGAAGGGTATGTTGATGCAGATTGGGCCAGTGATGGGAATGACAGAAGGTCCATAACGGGTTACAATATTTTTCTTGGTGGAAACCTGATTCAATGGTGCTCAAAGAAACAAAAAGATGTTGCGTTGTCGTCTACAGAGGCAAAGTATAGAGCTCTCAGCCAGGCAGCAACTGAATTGGTCTGGGTCTAGAATTTATTTCAGGAACTTGGTCTCCAACTCAACAACATTCCAATACTTTGGTGTGACAATATGAGTGTTGGTGCACTGTCCTCCAATCCTGTATTTCATGCCAGGACAAAGCACATTGAAATTGATGTACATTATGTGAGGGAGTTGGCTGTTGAGAAAAGATTATGTGTTCAATATGTGTGTTCTGAATACCAGGTTGCTGATACTTTGACAAAAGCTCTCCCTGCTCACAGATTTCTGACTCTCAAAGACAAATTGAATGTGGTATCATCCATACCTACAGAAGAAACTGCAGAAGAATCTGTTACTTCAACTGACTGTCAGAGTTGAATGCCCTTGATTATGCCCTTGCTGAAACTTTAACTCTGATTGATGAATGCTTATGCTTTGGTTTGGTTATTGAATGTGGTTGTTAAATGCTTAACAAAAGAACCTGCAGAAGAATACGGTACTTCAGCTGACTATCAGAGTTGAATACTTTTGATTAGCCCCTGCTGAAATGTTAACTCTGATTAATGAATTCTTATGCTTTGGTTTGGTTGTTGGATGTGGTTGATAAATGCTTAACTGAAGAACCTGCAGAAGAATCCGTTACTTCAGCTGACTGTCGAGTTGAATGCTTTTGATTAGCCCCTACTGAAATGTTAACTCTGATTGATGAATGCTTGTGCTTTGGTTATTGAATGTGGTTGATAAATGCTTGCTTTGGTTAATGAATACATATGATTTGTTTATGCTCAAGAGTGTTTTAACTTTAAAATAAGTATCAATGAAGGAGTTGTTTACAGTCAGATGGTTCAGTTTGCTGAAAGAAAGTTGACCTGATTAAAGGAAGCTGTTGTTGAAAAATCAGCTAGTATGGAAGTTTGGTTTAAAGGAGGATATTGAAGTAGAGATAAAAGTGAAGAATATGAAGTAGAGATAAAAGTGAAGAATATGAAGTAAAGATAAAAGAATTATTCTAGAAAGGGAGCTTGGTTTACGTGAGGATATTGAGTAAAGTGAAAGTTGCAGAAAAGGCAGTTTAGTTTACAGAAGGATATTGAGTAAAGTGAAAGGTGCAGAAAAGGCTTTCTAAGTTTTCCTATTAAGTCTATAGTTTACAGTTTATGTTGTTGTGTGAAAGTGTAATGATTACAAACTTACTACTGGGGATTTGTTTGTAATGTTTACAAACTATTGTAAAAGTTTGTAATATGCATAAAACGTTGCGTATTGTAAAGTGGCTGTATAAATTAGTCACTTGTTCTGTTATTCTGCAGTTAGAGAAATTGAATCTGAAAATTCCAGAACTCTTCCTCTTCCTCTCTATTTTTCATTTCTTGGTTTTCTTTAATCTTATTTTCTTTGTGTTAAAATCTTCAAGTTAACTACGACAGCATCAAACCCTGGTCCTAGACCATCAAGAATATATTGGAGCAAATCTTCATTAGGAATTAGTTGCCCACTGGCTGACAAATTTTCAGCTATCCTTTCCATTTTCTTACTGTATTCACTAACACTTAGGTTTTCCTTTTCGCGTATTTTGCAGTAAATTTTTCAGATGCAGAGCTCTTGCTTTTGAATCATTCAAGAATTCATTCTCAAGTGTTAACCAAATAGCAGTTGAAGACTGACATTTTGACACATATGAAAACATGTACTCGGATATTGAGGCTAACAACTAGGTTACCAAAAACTTATCATTCCTTTTCCATGCAACATAATCTGGATTTACTATTTCTTTAACCAAGGTATCTTTCGAACTAACTTCTCCTGATTCACTAACAACCTTATCTTCAACACTGATTAAAGGAGAAGGACAAGAAATCAAACCTATGAGATGATCTTCTAATTCATGAGCTCCAACTGCTAAAATTACTTGGAACTTCCAAAATCGGTAGTTATCTCTGTAATTGTCATGAGTCAATTTGGGGCTTATGACTTGAAGACTCGAAGGAAAAGCTGAGGTGAAATTGTGACTGGAACTTTGAGACATCTGCTGCGTATTGATCACAAACTGATTTGATTCAGACGATTTGGCCATTGACGTTAGTCTAGGGCTCTGATACCATGTGAAATATAGAAAGAAATGAAAAATTTTGCGAAGAAGAATGCTCTGTTATTACTTGCTTTGCTAACTGTTATAGAGAAGGTTAACTCACTTTTATATGAAGAGGTAAGTGAGTGAGCGAGAGAGAGAGAGAGAGAGAGAGAGAGAAGAAAGTAAAGAGAGAAACGACACCGTTTCTCCTTTTTACTTTTGTCCTTAAATGAAAAATTCAACCTTGGTCAACATACTACCTCAAACCAAACTACTTTGAATCCAACTTCTCATGCCATTTCCAGCTACATCAACCTTGGTCAACATGCTCCCTCAAACCAAACTACTCTGTTTCTAACTTCTCATGCTTTTGCAACGCATAACAACATTTCTTCACAATGATACCATGTGAAATATAGAAAGAAATGAAAAATTTTGAGAAGAAGAATGCTCTGTTATTACTTGTTTTGCTAACTGTTACAGAGAAGGTTAACTCACTTTTATATGAAGAGGTAAGTGAGTGAACGAGAGAGAGAGAGAGAGAGAGAAGAAAATAAACAAAGAGGAAAGTAAAGATAGAAACGACACCGTTTCTCCTTTTTACACTTTTGTCCTTAAATGAAAAATTCAACCTTGGTCAACAATGAGGGATTGACACATGGACACTTGGATTTATAACACTAATCAAATTAATATTTCCTAAACCTGTTATAAAATAATTAAACAGCTTTTAAGGACTTCATGGCTCAAATTGCCATATTATACGAGTATTGAAAGTTAACAAGTTGTTGGGAGTATTTGTAGAAATCTATGGGTTTATGTAGGCAGACATGAATTCTTGGAAATTTTCATAGATTTTAGGTCAGCTATTTTCTTCGAAGATCAAGGATTCCGTGTTGAGAGAAAAAAAAAAAAAATGGAAATGGAGACATGTTTTTATTTTTGTTGTTCAAGAATATTTTTGTAATTTTATTGTGTATTCTAAAAGATAAATACATTGTCATAGAAGATGTTTATAATATTTTTTGTAATTTTCTTATAAATTATTATCATTTTTCTTCTTTACTATTTCAAATATCGTTATATATTAAATTTGAGTTAAAATTATTTTTTTATCAGCTAACTCCTTGGTGTGAAAGATGGTTGTTTAAAACAAAGTGTTTATCTCCAAGACTTGATTGTGATTACTGATTAGACATTAAAGGTAAAAGGAAACAGAGGTTATTTTTTCTTGCAGTGTTACGTATTTACCCCTTGTTGATTTCTGTTAATAAACAACTAAGAGGTCTTGTAATATTTTAGACCTGGGGAGGGGTGGTTTCTGATAAAAGCCAAACCACTGGGGAGGTTTTAAAGCCAATGGTTATTAATTGCTTTGTGATCCGCAAAGTTCACGTGTAGTATTCGAGAAAACTTATGAGTAAAGTAATCCAAAATTTGAGGAGGTTAAAAGTTAAAAGAAGTGATCGAAAGAATTTCAATGAATTTATAGTATTTGAATATTTCTCTATAAATGATAATAAAACAAAGAAACAAAGTATTATTATCCCACACCTTACCTGAGGTTTTCGCATCAGTCACTCACCCCCAAAAGGTATGAAACATTATTTGACCTCCCTTTATATTTGAAGAATTATCCAATACCTCCCCCAGTAGTCCAGTAGCATTAGTTGGCATATTTCAGTTAACTAGTGTATTTTGTGTACCCTACAAGATTGGTTAATATTAAAATATTCTAATTTATTTTGAAAGCAATAAAACACCCTGCCATTAGTGATATATTACGGTTTCATCCAATTTTATAATTAAAAGTTTATTTTACCCCTCCCATCATTTATCAACTTAATATATTTCTTAAATTTTTCACTCAATAAGTATTCAAAATTGCATGGAACCTTACATGTCACTAATAGCAGAGGTGTTTTTAATACTTTTGTAACAAAGGGGATGATTTAGATATTAATCAATCTCAAAGGGTGTAAAAAAACACAGTATAAAATAGAATCGGTCAATTAGTGGCTAAAGGGAGGAGATATTGGATAATTCTTTAAATGTCAGGGGAGGTCAAGGCTAGTATTTTACACTTTTGAGGTGTGTATGACTTAAATTGAAACTTGAGGGATGATGAGGATAGTATTCCTAAAACAAATGATAACCTATTAATATAGGTTTTCTTAAGACGTGATTAAAGTACATGTGCTAAACATAATATTCCTTATAAATAAAATTGAAAAAAATTAATAATTTCTTTAAAATTTGTTTTATGGGTATTATTTGTTATAAAAATTAGAATGTATTTACTTTATTACCCCCTTGCATTTACCTTTTTGTCCTTTGTTTCCTAATTTAACAGAGATTTTATAACGTTTAACAAATGGTGGGGGTTTTAGGGTATTATTGATACTCCTGGGGGTTAAAAAAGAATTAGGGAAACCTAGGAGGCTTACCGTTATTATCCATTTTATTCCATGATTCTAGGGTCATGCTGCAATCCAAGACAATATTTAATTTCAGTTTTCTTGAATATCACATCAAAATGTGCAATTAGTGGATCATAAGCGACCGACTTTGAAGTTTGATCACTAGGATTAAAAATTATTTTATTAGGGGGTGTTTGGCTAAGCTTATAAGCTAATCAAACTATCTTATAAGCTCTAAGATTAAGCTGATCTATTTGTTTATAACTTTTTTTGAGTTTATAAGTTGAGCTTATAAGCCAAAAAAAAGAGGTACTTTTTTTTTTTGCTTATAAGCACTCTACTTATAAGCTAGTTTGACTAAGTATATTACCACAATATCCTTGTTTAATTTTAAAATTTCATAATATACCCTTGTTTAATGTAGTACCCTTTTTAGTCTTTTTATAATAAAATATACTTATAAGCCACATTTTACCAAACATGTCAACTACTTATTAGTCACTTATAAGCATTTTAACCAAACACGTAATTGTTTAAAATTCCAAATGCTTATAAGCTAAAATTAGCTTATAAACTTGTTGCTTGTAAGCTAATTTTCATAAGCTCAGACAAACACCCCTTTAGTTTCGTATGCATGTTCCCATTAATTTAATATGATAAACTATTTTTGTCTTTTTGGCTGTTATGATTGCGACAAATGTTATCTTATACTGACATTAATATTAAGTCTACAATCTAATCTCATAACCTTTTTTTTATAATCTCTAACGTGACAATTTATAATTGGTCAGCTCACAAATAGACAGATAAAATTAATAGCAAACAGACATGACCCATTTGTGAACTATCACGTTGAAAGTTGTGAGAGAATGTTGTGAAATTGGGTTGTGTAATTAGTATTACTGTTTCCTCTAAACTATTAAATGTTAATTAAAATTCTTGCATGTATATAAATACAATCAATCTCTTTATACACTCCTATTTCTAAAAAATGCATGTGAAAAATAAAATAAAAATGAGAACTCTATTTAATTGGTCTTGATTATCTTTATTTTGTATTTTTATATTTTATAAAAACTAATAAATAGTCGCTCGCTTATAATTCATGCATTAAAAACTTTAAAACATTCACTAAAAAAAAACACTAAATTTAGTATGTTTTTATCTTCAGATGTTAGTCATAGAGTAATTGGAAGAAGGATTAGTCCATACGGTTCTGTTTGAGAGGGAATGTTAGTCATAAAGCATGTTGGCATGAACGGTGACGATTAAGTGTCTTTAATATGTGCCAAAGCACTGTCGTTTTTGTAAAGCTGAAAATTGTATAAAAGGGAAGCTTAATCCCTAACTGTATTAAGTTGCTCAGTTACAAAGAAAATCCCCTTTTTGCTTCTCTCGATTTCTTTCTCAGATCTGCATTCTTTGCGCACTTTTCTCTCAAATTCCACATGGTATCAGAGCCTTGACTCACGTCAATAGCAAATACATTCAATTCTTCATCAATGTTTAACGGCATTGAAGAATTGCTTCGAAACTCAGCTAATCGCACGACTTCACTACTGCTCAGTCGCAGGTTATAAACCCAAAATTAACCAGAAACAATTATCGTTTCGGAGCTCACAAGCACTCTTTGCTGTCGGGTCACATGAACTTGAAGACCACCTGCTTGGTAAGGTTCCTTGCCCTTCACCAGTTATCAGTTGCAGTTATGTGTTAGATGACAACTTATGTGCAAGTAAAGACTCATTTGATGAAAAGATTAATCCTGATTACATTTTGTGGAAGAAAACAGATAAATTTCTTGTAAGTTGGCTATTAGCTTTGATCTCTGAGAGTAGTTTAGCTATGTTTCTAAGTGTCGTTTTGCGAGTGAGATTTGGATTGCTTTAGAAAATGAGTTCATTACAGACTCAAAGGCCAGAGCTCTTCATCTTAAAAACTTACTATAGACTACTCAAAAAGGTAATCTTAGTATTGGAGAGTATATTAAGAAGATGAAAGAAATTGCCGACAGTTTATCTGCAAGTGGTTCTATTGTGTCAGAAGAAGATCTTTTGCAATTTGTTTTGGATGGGAATGGGACCGAGTTTGAT
Organism: Pistacia atlantica; assembly: GCA_026229545.1. NCBI lineage: Eukaryota > Viridiplantae > Streptophyta > Magnoliopsida > Sapindales > Anacardiaceae > Pistacia > Pistacia atlantica. The sequence continues at coordinate 8,030,969 of CM047907.1, forward strand.
GCGAGAGTTGTGAATCTTACCTCTCGGCTTGAATCTAAGGTAGAGAAAGTCACATTACATGAGGCGCAATTTCTTCTACAGAAATATGAAATTCGGTTAGACAAGTTTAACTCTACAGACCTATACGACAGTTCTGTACTTATAGCCTCAACGGGTAACTCTACTGGTTCTTATGATGAAGTTCACAATGTTAAACGTTTTGGCAAATCAATCTGTTGGAAGTCAGCATGTGACTAAAGCTACTGAGCCTCCTGTCCACAATAGTGTACCTTCATTAATATCTCTTGGGAACCCTCATTATCCTCAAACCTACACTATTCCATCCTCACCTTCATATATACCGTATGACAACAGTATAGTTAATGCTCGACCTCATGGTTCTATGGTGTATGGTCGTGGCCAGAGGAAGAGGCAATGGAAGAAATCAGACCGATCTGTCAAGTTTGCAATAAAACAGGGCACTCTGCTATTCAGTGCTATCATAGATTCAATGCAACCTATACTGGTTCATTCTCACCTACAGGCAATGCTCCACTCCAGTATAATGGTTCTCATCATCATTTTGGTGGACAGAACAGACCTTTCCCTGCAAATGTTGCGCATTCTGTTGGTGTTAATCCTCAAAACATTCCTGGTTATTAGTCACATCCTTAGTCACCAAATTTTGGTCTATCTGGCCCTGACACCACCAATCCAGCTCAATTTACTGGTTTCAGTGTTCCTAGTCAACAAACAACAAGATCAGACGCTCAAGCTCATTTTGCAGCCACTGGCTCAGCCTCTAATCATCATTATCAACATGCCTCACCTACTGCTCTGGCTACAACAATGACTCCAACTGATCCAGCTTGGTACATGGACTCAGGGGCCACTGATCATGTCACGTCTCACTTGGGAAATCTGAATGTCAGCAAGCAATATGAAGGTACTAATCATCTCCAAGTTGGCAATGGTGAGTGTCTCAACATTTCTCATACAGGTCAATTATCTTTACCAAGTCAATTACATACAAAGTGTTTACATTTAAAAAATATACTGTGTGTACCCCAAATTACAAAGAACCTACTAAGTATATCTAGGTTTACCAAAGATAATGATGTAATTGTAGAGTTTGATGCCAATTCTTGTGTTGTTAAAGACAAGCTAACCAAGGGAGTTCTGCTGCAAGGGGAACTTAAAGGAGGACTGTATCAGTTACACATTCCATCCACACTTTCTTCAAAGTCCCATAGACCATCATTTGCTTCCTTGTTTCAGTCTCCTGGTCTCACAAATTTTATGTCTCCATCTGGTAGTGTTTTGTCACAACCTAATAGTGCAGGCATGAGCTTTCAGAGCATGTCCAATTTTGTTCTAGAAGCAAACTATCCTACTATGTGTCAGCCTCTGGTTCCTAGTGTTCAGCTTACTACACCTGTAATTACTGATACGAATAAGTCTAGCTTTGTTTCAGAACCTGAGTGTTTAGTTGCTTGTAAGCCTCTAGCTTCTAATGTCTCAAACAATAAAATTCAGCCTTTTACTGTTAAAACTAGTGACAGCATTGTTCAACCAAATGTTTCTTCTTGTAATGAGCTTAACACTGATGAAATTTCCAATAAATTGGTTACTGAAAGTACTAATGTGATGCTTGCTCCTTACTGACAAAATGTTGCTGTTGATAATCTTACTACTAATAATTTTAATGCTTCCAACTTTAACATAGCTAATATTTCTAATAAGTCTATTGATTTCACTAGTTCAATTTCTGCTGCTGCTAATAATCATACTGATGCGTGTGATGATAATGTTGTGTACTTAACCACTAGTAAGCAATATCTTGATTACATGTTGTGGCATAAGCGACTAGGTCATCCTCATCCTAGGAGTTTACAAAAAATCATTTCTGGTTTCTCAAAACAACATGTATCTTCAGAATTTAAACTAAGTACCCCACTGTTTTGTGACTCTTGCAAACTAGGAAAACTGTATCAGGCTAGTTTTCCCCTTTCACAATCACACACCACTTCTCCTCTTGAATTAGTGCATAGTGATGTATGGGGTCCTGCCCCTTTTGCCTCTAAAGAAGGATTCAAATACTATATTCATTTCTTAGATGATTTTAGCAAATTTACTTGGTTATTTCCTCTTCGCACTAAATCTGAAGTCAAATCAGTTTTCATTAAGTTTCATCACTTAGCCGAACGACAATTTGGGTGTAAATTCAAATGTCTTCAGTCTGATCAGGGAGGAGAATACAAAGCTCTCCTCCCTTATCTCATTGATCAGGGTATACAAATCAGGAATTCTTGTGCTTATATTCATCAACAAAATGGCAAAAGTGAGAGAAAGCATAGGCACATAGTTGAGACAGGTTTAACTCTTTTAGCACATGCATCCATGCCTCTTCATTACTGGTGGTTAGCTTTTGAAACTGCTGTTTTCCTTATAAACAGAATGCCATCTGTTACTCTTGATTTCTTTACACCTTATCAAATGTTATTTCATCATCCTCCTGTTTATGATACTCTTAAAGTCTTTGGCTACTCATGCTTTCCTTATCTAAGAGTTTACCATAAAAACAAGTTCAATTTTCATTCTACAAAGTGTGTCTTTGTTGGGTATAGTTTGCTCCATAAAGGTTACAAGTGTCTTAAACCAGATGGTTCCATTGTTATTACACCAAGTGTTCAGTTTAATGAGAGTGAGTTTCCTTTTAGTACTCATGAGTTTACTGATAATCAAATACCTCCTTTAGTGTCTCAGTCCACTCCAGATACCATAACCTCTTTTCCTTTTGTTGTCTCCTCTTCTCCCAATTGTACAACTTCCTTTGTCCCTCCTGCAGTGCCCAAGGCCACATGCTGTCTTGATATATCAACAGTTGGTAAGATCACTACTTCTACTACATTATCTTCTCTACAAACATTTCTTAATGATCCATCACCATCTCAAAAAGAACCCACAGCAACTAAACCCATATTAGAATCCTCTCCTATTGTTAACCCACTACCTAGTCCATTACCTATCCCAACTTCTCCTAACTCAATGTCACCATCTGTTACTATCCAGCCTATCACATTAGAAAATAATCGTCATCCCCTACCTACTATTTCATCTTTGCCTTGCATTATCTCTCGAGACACTTTACCCTCTTGTCACCTTGAGGTTGATCTTACCTCATTAGAGTTTCCGAGTGATTCACACATCTTCCAGCCCCCTGCTCAAAATAATCATCCTATGCTAACTAGAGCAAAATCAGCTGCTGCTAGTTCTAGTATTGGTCACAAAATAGTCCTTGCAACCACTTGCCTATCTGCTGTTCCAGAGCCTAGTTCAGTACTGAAGCTCTTGCTAGTAATGAATGGAAGGCTGCCATGCAGTGTGAGTATGATGCTTTAGTCCAAAATCAGACCTGGAGCCTGGTCCTTCCTACTGCTAATATGAATATAGTAGGGAATAAGTGGGTGTTTCGTACCAAATTTAATGCTGATGGGTCCTTGCAAAAGTATAAGGCCCGGTTGGTAGCAAAAGGGTTTCAACAAACTCCTGGTTTAGATTACTTTGAAACCTTTAGTCCAGTGATCAAACCTTCCACCATTAGGATTATTCTTACTCTTGCCGTTATAAATGATTGGGACATCCAACAAATTGATGTCAACAATGCCTTCCTAAATGGTGTTCTAAATGAAATAGTGTACATGAAACAACCTCCTGGTTTTGAAGATAAGTCTCAGCCCTCCTTGGTTTGCAAGCTTCTTAAAGCTCTCTATGGCCTTAAGCAAGCCCCAAGAGCCTGGTTTGACTAACTGAAACATGCTCTTCAGCTCAAAGGGTTTCACAATGCTGTTTCCGATTCCAGCTTATTTGTGCTTAAACAACCTTATGGTATTATCTATGTTCTTTTTTATGTGGACGACATTTTAATAACGGGTTCAGATTCTTCATACATTACTACTCTAGTGCATAATCTAAATTCTGATTTTGCATTAAAGACACTTGGCTCTTTAAAGTATTTCCTTGGATTGGAGGCAAGTAGAACTTCCTCGGGCATTCACTTAAAGCAAACAAAATATGCTGCTGATCTTCTCACTAAGACCCAAATGTTGGAGTCCAATAGCTGCCCCACACCAATGGCTATAGGTGTCAAGTTGTTCCCTAGTGACAACCCACTCTTTGATAACCCAAGTTTGTATAGAAGTACCATAGGAGCTCTTCACTATTTAACTTTAACTAGACCTGATATTAGCTTCACTATAAACAGGCTAAGTCAGTTTCTTCAAGCTCCAACTGACTATCATTGGCAAGCCTGCAAAAGAGTACTTAGATATATCAAAGGTACACTGAATTATGGGTTAAAATTTAGACCAACCTACTCATTGTCTGTGGAATGCTATGCTGATGCAGATTGGGCTGGTAGTGTGGAAGATAGACGTTCCACCACTGGTTACTGCATTTATTTAGGACCCAATCTCATCCAATGGAGTTCCCGAAAGCAAAAGGTGGTAGCCCTCTCCTCCACTGAAGCAGAATATAGAGCTTTAGATCAAATTTCTACAGGAGTGGCCTGGCTTAATAGCATGTTCTTTGAGTTAGGATTACCCATCCATCATTTACCCATTGTTTGGTGTGACAATGTTAGTGCAGGAGCTTTAGCTGCAAATCCTGTCTTCCATGCTAGAACCAAACATATTGAAATAGATGCTCATTATATTAGAGAGCAGGTGTTAGCCAAGAAAATTGCTATTCAATATGTCCCTACTAAACTGCAGATTGCGAGATCTCCTACTAAAGCACTGTCTACAGTCCAGTTTACAACTCTAAGGGCCAAACTGAATGTTCAAATTGATGATATTCATGAGCCAGATTCTGTCTCAGTTACTTCTCCTTCAACTCATCAGTAATTCACCATAATGTGGAATTCAAAATGTGTTGTATTCTGGAATTTTTTGTTATGGAACTCTTTTTCTGCAGATGGCTGAAATCAGAGTGCAGAATCTAATAATCTGTGTTGAGTTCTGGACTTTTTGAAGTTCTGAAATGACTATGTGTTCTGAACTTATTGAACTGAAGCTCTGAAGTCTCTGTGTTGTGTTATGAAATTTTTTTCTGAAGATGGCTGAAATCAGAGTGCAGAATCTAATAATCTGTGTTGAGTTTTGGACTTTCTAAAGTTTTGAAATGACTTTGTGTTCTGAACTTACTGAACTGAAGCTCTGAAGTCTCTGTGTTGTGTTATGAAATTTTTTTGTTCTGAAGATGGTTGAAATCAAAGTGCAGAATCTAATAATCTGTGTTGAGTTCTGGACTTTCTGAAGTTCTGAAATTTCTGTGTGTTCTGGACTTACTGAACTAAAGTCCTCAAGTTTCTGTGTTGTGTTATGAAATTTTTTTTAAAGAAGCTTACTGAGAAATTCTTGTTCTAAAGCCTACTGCAGATGTGTTGTAGTCTAACAAAGATGTGGTTTATTCTGTCATGTTGATAGTTGGTGTTGACAAGTGGTTCCAGTCAAACTGATGGTTTCTGGAGCTTGTGTCTCTTTGCTTGTATTGTTTGTGGCTGTTTCGCTTCATGAGGATGTTGGTGTGACTAAGCTCTCACTGTTTCTGAAGCTCTGGTTTTGCAGTTATTGGTTTCTGAGGCTCTGATTCAATAGACAGAGTTATTGATCTTTTTGAAGTTATGCAGAAAATTTATACAGAAAACTACTCTAGAACTTATGCAGTGTGATTCAGCAGCAAAGGTTATTATGGCTATTGTTGTGTGCTAGTTCAATTCTTTGCAGGAAATGGTGCTTTGGGAATTATGCAGTATGCGTTACTCTTTGCAGGAAATGGTGCTCTGGGAATTATGCAGTATGCGTTACTCTTTGGCTCCAAGTGTTCTTACTAAAGTACTAGGTGTTGTCATGAGAAATTAGCAAAAGCTACGTGGCCTTGTTTGAGAGTGCATGTTAGTCATAGAGTAATTGGAAGAAGGATTAGTCCATACGGTTCTGTTTGAGAGGGAATGTTAGTCATAAAGCATATTGGCATAAACGGTGACGTTTAAGTGTCTTTAATATGTGCCAAAGCACTGTCGTTTTTGTAAAGCTGAAAATTGTATAAAAGGGAAGCTTAATCCCTAACTGTATTAAGTTGTTCAGTTACAAAGAAAATCCCCTTTTTGCTTCTCTCGATTTCTTTCTCAGATTTGCATTCTTTGTGCACTTTTCTCTCAAATTCCACATTAGCGTAAAAAGCATTAGTTTTTACTCGGCAAATGCCAATTTAATTACTTTATTAATAATTTAAAAGGGGAACTCAATATTGAAGTAGCTAGCCACTTTCACCCCACTCCAAACATCAAATAATTTAGTTTTACACTTTCATTTATAAATTATTAAGGAATATTATGTTAGCACATGTGTATTTTAATCACATCATAATTGTATAACTTAAAATAGTAAGTTATTGTAGTTCTATTATCATTTAAAGAAAAATTGAATTTCTAAATCTAATGAACTTCTTGAAATGGTAAATAATTTTGTCAATTTACTCTTTTAATCAATTTTTTAACTTTTAACCCTCCTCGAATTTTGGATCTTCAAGCAATTAATAACGACTAACTTTAATTTGTTTTTTTAACCAATAAAAAAAAGATCCAATTATTTCGGCGCATATATATACGCTAAGTATATAAATAGTTACAATGTATTAAACCAAGACAAATCCCTATATAAGGATATGTTTCTAGACATCACCACTTATATAAACTCCTAAATTTTATATTATTTACAAATTCTTTCTTTCATGTATCTTTATAGTTAAATATCAAACTTCTAATATAAACCATTTGTAATCCCTTAAACTTATTGATCCAATATATATTTTTTTTTCACAAATACTCCCAACAACTTGATCAATTCCCAATATTTGTATAATATGGTAATTGACCCTTGAAGTCCATAAAGGCTGTTTAATTATTATATAGCAGATCTAGGGAAAGTTAATTTAATTAGTGTGGGGGTAAAAAATCACTCGGGCCTCTATCAGGCCAGGCCTGCATCTTCTATCGCAAAGGCCCAGGGACATGCTCTGGTTGGGCTAACGTTGAATTTGGTGACTTGGGCCCAAATCCAACATCTTCCCAAAATGGGTTTCGTCAACAGCCCACCAAAGGTTAAGCCTCCGAAACAAGGTAAGTAGGATTCTTCCTCTAAGGCAAGTGAATCAAGGTTTTCCTTATTCACTAGATCTCCTCCTATGTGGATTCCGAATCCTACTGGGATACGAACATCCCACGACTACTATATAAACTGGGGTGATCTCTCTGTTTAGACATCCAACATTATACCTTCTAATCCTATAGTTCTCACACTCTTGAGAGCCATATCCCGACCCCATGGTCTTAGTTCTCTACTTAGCCACTGGTAACCCTTCCTTTCCCTTAACCTTCACTAAAAAGCCTCCATTATCTTTACTGACTTCAGTGTCGGAGTGCCTATGGCAAACACCATTCTGGTGTTTTCCATTCGCTTCATGCTAGTTTCTTTGTGTATGTGTAGGTGCAGCAGATTGTTAGTAGGTCTTAACCTCACAAAATCAGACCTTACTTTCGCAACCGTAGATTTTGACATCTACAGTTTTGCGCCCACTCGTGGGGCCTTAGGCAATCAACATAAACTTTCCTCAGTAGCACTAAGTCAGTGCAATTAATGGCATGTCTCCATCAAATCTTAATTCTCATAGTTAATAAGGCCACTAGACCCTAAACTATAAACCTATCGGACTGTTCCATGTGAAACATGAATCTAATTCTGTGGATTACTGTAATTTTAGAATTAATCACCACATTTGTAAACCATAACGAAAAAAGTGTATGGTAAACAATTTCAAATTAATTTTATAGAGACCAAGACAGGCTTAATTTGATTGAATGATATGGATTTGGTAGATTAAACCGATTGAGAGTTATGAATAATAGCTCTAATTGGCAGAGTTGAATTGGGCCGATGGAGATAAAGAGATTGAGACACCTGAGATTTGGAGGAAGCTTGTTAAAGAGTTGAGTGTTCCTCAGATTGAGTGGAAGGGTTGTGATGTAGAACATATCTGACCAGTCTAGTTTTTGATCCTCTAAAACCACAAAGAGCTGCCCAAATGCTTCATGGTTGTCTGGCTCCTGCCACAACTTGCTTCTTTTCTTCATATGGAAGCTTGAAGAAATTTTCAATTTCCAACTTGAATTTCTCCAGCAATGAAATACTAACTCCATGGTTTATAATCTGAACTTCATATAAATTTTAATCAGCTTCTGATTAACTTAGTTGCTCTTTATCTTTGAGATGAATAATTAAGTTGACAGTACGAACCTGAAAGAATCCCCATTCTCTGCAAGCTAAGTGCAGCCTCTCCAGTTCATAATCCACAGAAGCCAATTTCTGAAGATCAATGACAGGTACAGATGGAAGACAGGAGTCATGGGTGGCAATCGGAGGGTCCTCATGAGAACGAATATATCGAGGTGGGATGTCGATGATGGGTTGTTTTGCTAATTCCTGAACACTTGGTACTATTAAAGATTTACTAAAGTTGACTGCTCCTTCCTTCCTGTAACTCTAACTCCATCACTAACAGACAAGGAAGGGGCAACTGTAACCACAGGTTGGATCGGAGACAAAGACTGTTTTGTCGCAAAAAGTTCTTTGATAATGTTGAAATCTGGCCATAATGCCATATTGGCCCAATGATGTTGGAGGCCTAAATTTTCTTTTATATATTGCTAATATATGATAGTGAGTCTGTTGTGATTTCGATAGAACCCTCTTTGAAAAATTGACTTATCAAGAAAAGGTGTCCAAACCCTTTATAACCTATATTCTATTTTTTTATTTTTTTTTATTTTCAATATGGGATCCTAACATTATAAAATAAAGATATTTGAATGGTGAATGCATATTTCATTAATATTTCTAATTTCAATGTAGAGAAAGAAATGATAAAACAGTTCAATTCTAATGAGAATGAGAATCATCTACTCCTCTTTAATTTTTTTTAAAGGTATCTGAATTTAACTTTCCAAGTATTTCCAAGTATTAATAGTTAATTTGATGTATCCTAAAAAAAATATATATGATTTTAAGAGATATAAATGGGAAAGTTACTAAAATCATATCATGAAAATTAAATAATTGCTGATCTAATTAATAGAACAAAAATAGTTAAGACAATTACTTAAACTTTTAAGTGAACATTGTAGAAGTTTACTGATTGAAAAGAAAATTATTTTTTTAGAAAAAAAAAAAAAAACCAAAATATTACTTAATATTATAAAAATGACGACTTGAAAAAAAATCCCCTTTTCAAAATCTTCTTCAAAAGCTCCCGACAACTCTCTTATTTTGTATGCCCTAAAATACTAAAAAGCAATGTTCTAAAACTCGACCCAAGGTGTCATCTGGCTAGGGGGTTGAGTCTTGGGTTTACTGGTCCAACTAATTAAACCGACGGTCTGATTGGCAATCTAGCAAGTTTGAAATCTTGCAAACACACTCCTAATAAATACGCATTAATCCCTATAGGTTTGAAACCCAACAAACACATCCCTATGATCTGATTGAGAGCGAAGGAAGATGTAGAAGATGCGGATGACAAGGCTGAAAATGAAAGGAGTTTCAAGTAGAGTTCGGCAGCCTCCAATATGGTCCAAGGATTATGCGGCAATGGAAGTAGTTTAGTTGTTTTTGGACTCTAATCAGACTAGTAGTTAATTAGGATTTCTTTAGTATTAGGAAGGATGATTATGTCTTATCTGTAGTTTACAGTAAATAGGATTCCTAACTTCATTAGGAAGGCATGGTTTGTTGGGTATTTAAAAGAGTAGTGATTTGGAAAATAGGTTATCAGTCAACTAATAAAAATCTCTTCTTTCTCTTTATTCTTGGGAGGTACTGTTCACTCATACAGAGCATATTTATCTTAACAATTGGTGCTTTCGTCAAATGGCCGATGGTACTCATTTGAAAACTCTTGATACACAGGTTAGTCAACTGGTGACAAGTGAGGCCACTATGGTTGAACAATTGGAGTCCTTGGGGCAATTTTTAAAAGAACTTGGTGGAAAGGTTTCCGTTATAGATGCAGAACGCGTGGATAGGCAGCAAAGTGTGCAACCACTAATAGCAGGTGGTACGAATGGTAATCAGACAGGTGGTGCTACTTCTTCTTCTGCTTCAGGATTTCAGCACATGAACTCAGGGGGCATTTCCTTTCAAGCCTTTTCGGTTGGAAGTTCCTCGCTTTAACGTACAGACCCTGACGGTTGGCAGTTTCAGGCTGAACAATTTTTTGATTATCATGATACTCCACATATGCAGCGCTTAACCATCGCTTCCTTCCATATGGAGGGCCCGAACTTGTCTTGGTATTGTTGGATGCATGCCAATGGATAACTGTGCTCATGGCGATCCTTTCCACAAGATTTACAAACTCGATTTGGTCCATCGGCTTTCATGGATTACCAAGGGCAGTTGGCCAAGATTTCACAGAAAGGGTCAGTTGCTGAGTATCAGAATCAATTTGAAGAGTTGTTCAATAAAGTCGCAAGTGTTTTTGATTCCTTTCTCCTTAATTGTTTTATTTCGGGCCTCAAATCTGATATTCAACACGAGGTTCGCTCGTTTCAGCCGACTTCTTGAACGCAAGCAATGGGATTGGCTCGGCTTCAGGAGGATAAATTGGGTTTATTAAGACAACAGTTACGTATGTCAGGTTCGCGTAGTTGGGATTCTCAGAGACCAAGATATACTCCATCATTCGAGCTACCGCCCCTTTTAACAACACAGAGTCGTTTCGACGTTCAGAGGTCTCATCGAATTGGTGTATCACTTCGCTTCCCATTAAGCGCTTTAACTCCAGGCCCTCAAATTCGCGCGCGTAAAAAGGATCGTGTTTTAATTCATGAGGAACATTTTGATCCTGGACATCGCTGTAAGGCCAAGTTCTACTTACACACTATTGAGGAGGATGCAGATATGTTAACTGAGATTGAGACCATGAATGGTGCTGACAATCCAGGGGATCCAGAGATGGCGGCAATTAGTCTGCATGCCTTACGGGGACAACGCATTCCAAGTACCATCCGGATGAGTGGGCGTCTTCAGGGCGAGCAAGTGGAAGTGTTAATTGATGGCGGCTCTACCCATAATTTCACACAGGAAAGAGTGGCTATTTATTTGGGCCTCCCTATAGTGGCTTTTACAAACTTTACCGTAATCATTGGCAATGGAGATCACATGTGTTGTTCTGGGGTGTGTGCAAATGCTTCTCTGCAACTGGATGGCCATGAATTTCCAGTGGATTTATTTGTCCTACCAATCCATGGGGCAGATCTTGTTTTCGGAGTGTAGTGGCTGGCGACTTTGGGTCCTATTCTTATGGATTACAAGGCTTTAACCATCTCCTTTGATTGGTAGGGCAAATCTTTGACTTTGCAAGGCCGACAACCTCAACGCATTGCCCCAATTCAGTTCCATCGATTGGAACGTTTGTTCAATATGAATTCCATTGATGAATCTTTCCTATGTTTTGATATTTCAAGTTCCTTTTTGTCCTGTACACAACTACAAAATTATGCTCCCTGCACAGCCATCAGTAGCGTTTTAACACAATATGGGTCAGTCTTTAACATCCCTATAAAGTTGCCTCCTCAACGCCTTAGTGATCATCGGATTCCTCTTCTTGCCACTGCTCCACTTGTTCAGGTTAGGCCAGACTGGTGTCCCCATTTTCAGAAGGGTGAGTTAGAGCGCATGGTGCGCAAAATGCTAGAAAGCGGGTTTATTCGCCCAAGTTGCGGTCGTTTTCCTCACCGGTATTATTGGTTAAAAAACGCGATGGTTCATGGCGTTTCTGCGTGGATTACAAGGCTTTGAATAAAAATACCATTCTTGAAAAATTTCCCATTCCTACGGTGGATGAGCTTTTAGATGAATTATTTGGTGCGACTATATTCTCTAAAGTTGATCTTCGTTCTGGATACCATCAAATCCTAATGGTAGAGGAGGACATTTTCAAACCGGCTTTTCGCACCTATGAGGGTCACCATGAGTTTGTGGTGATACCGTTTGGTCTCACTAATGCTCCCGCAACCTTTCAAAGTACAATAAATGACGTATTTCGTCCGTTCTTGCGTAAGTTTGCTATTATTTTCTTTGACGACATCTTAGTGTACAGTCGTGGGCTGGAGGATCATGTGCACCATCTTTCAATTATACTACAATGTTTGAGGGAAAATTAGTTGTTACTAAAATGGAAAAGTGTGTATTTGGCGTCAATCGTTTGGAGTACCTAGGCCATATTGTTTTAGTTGAAGGAGTAGAAGCTGACCTAGCAAAGATTCAAGCCATGTCCGATTGGCCTATCCCAAGCACAATATGACAATTGCGTGGCTTCCTGGGGTTAACAGGGTATTATTAGCGCTTCATAAAGTCTTATGCTATGTTGGCGGCACCCTTTACCTCCCTATTTCAGAAGAACAAGTTTGCACCCCTTACCACCCGATTGCTTTCTTTAGTAAGAAACTGTCGCCGAGATTGCAACGAGCTTCCGCATATGTGAGAGAGCTTTTCGTGGTAACAGAGGTTGTGACGCGTTGGTGTCAATATCTTTTGGGGCGTAAATTTCTTATCCGCACTGATCAGTAGAGTTTACGAAATCTTCTCCCACAAGTGATCCAGCACCCAAACAACACAACTACCTTATCAAGTTGATCGGCTATGATTTTATCGTCACTTACAAACCAGGAAAAGACAATGCTGCCGCCGATGCTTTGTCTCGCCAGCATGAAGAAACTGAGGAACTGAAAGTACTTGCTTTAACAGTGTTGTTTTTTTGACATTTTATAGCAGATTCGAGAGGCCCTTCTTCAAGATACCACATGTGCCGAGTTGATCAAGCAAGTAAAAAGAGATCCAAGCTTGAACCTGGGTTATTCTGTTCATGATAAATTATTGTTTTACCAGGGGCGTATTATGGTGCCACCTCGAGACTACTTAGCGGTAGTTACTAGAGGAGTTTCACTCTTCTCCCATAGGAGGTCACAGTGGCATTCGCAAGACGGAAAGCAGGATTGGCTTAAATTGTTATTGGAAAGGATTAGGCTGTGATGTTAAATATTTCATTCAAAATTGCCACATTTGTCAACAAGCAAAACATTAGGCTCTCTCCAATCGGCCTTCTTCAACCCCTGCCAATTCCAGCTCAAGTTTGGGATGATGTTGTGATGGATTTTATCACCGGGTTACCTGTGTCAGCAAGTTACATAGTGATCATGGTAGTTATTGATAGATTGTCGAAGTATACGCATTTTGGTCCACTGCGCAAGGGGTTTACAGTGGCCAAAGCTGACGATTTATTCTTACATATGGTCCATAAATTACATGGCCTACCCAAGTCCATATTGAGCGATCGTGATCCTGTTTTTCTACGTAATTTTTGGCAGGATTTATTTCGGCTCAACGGTACTACACTTAGCCATAGTTCAGCGTATCATCCACAGACGGACGACATAACGGAAGTTACCAACCGCATGTTAGAGTAGTACCTTCATTGTTTCACTATGGACCAGCCACAGAGGTGGTTTGGCTTCTTACCTTGGGCGGAACTTTCCTACAACACCTCCTTCCATTTAGCTGCGGGCACTACGCCATTCAAGTCAGTGTATGGTCATGACCCTCCTTTGATCCGTCCGTATGCTATAGGGGAATCTAAGTTAGATGTCGTGGAAAGTACTCTTGCCACTCGTGATAGCATTCTACGAGAATTGAAGTCCAATTTGCTTCACGCACAACAACGGATGGCACAGTCAGCCGACAAGCACAGGCATTTCTTGGAGTTTCAGGAGGGAGATTTGGTCTATTTGAAGCTGCAACCATACCGGCAACTCTCTGTTCGTGGTGGTACATATTCAAAGGTAGGGAGATGGTTCTATGGTCCATTTAAGATTCTCAAGCGAGTGGGGAATGTTGCCTATAAGCTGGAGTTACCACCAAACTCTCGGATTCATCCCGTATTTCACGTATCCTTATTGAAACCTTGTCACGCTATGCCACCGCAGGATACAGTATGGCTGCCGCCTTTGACGTATCAAGGACAACCTCTGGTTTTGCCTTTGGCAGTGGTTGGCCATCGTGTGGTGTGACAGAAAGGTGGGTTGGTGGAGCAGCTATTGGTGCAATGGGAAGTACTACCTTTGGAGGATGCGTCCTGGGAAGATGTTGCAAATTTGGTTACTGATTCTGGGATGTTGCCTTCCAACCTCCAGGACAAGGTTGTGCTGGATGGGATGGGCAATGTAAACAACATGCATATGGATTGTTGTAAACAACATGGCAGTAATGTAAAATTGTGACGCGTTCATTGTTGTATTAGATCCAAGAAAGTTTGTTCTTGACATAATTAACTAATTGACATAATTAACTAAATGCAAATTAAGAATAGAGAATTTAAGATATTTAATAAAAATTACTAGTTTATGAACCCTAGCTAGCTACTGCCATGCACAAAAAAGAAAAATTATTAGTTAAACACTTGATTATGATAATTTGTTGGGAAAAAAGTTAAGTCTTTTGTGGGCTACTATTTTTGTACCAAAGCATTGCTGATTTTGGAAAATTTTGTTCTCATATACCAAATCTCGTTGCTTAGTTCAATTTTCATTTCTTATGTTCAAGGAATTGGCTAGGAATCCAAAACAAGTAATGTAAAATTGTGATGCGTTCATTGTTGTATTAGATCCAAGAAAGTTTTTTCTTGACCTAATTAACTAAATGCAAATTAAGAACAGAGAATTTAAGATATTTAATAAAAATTATTAGTTTATGAACCTAGCTAGCTACTGCCATGCACAAAAAAGAAAAATAACATGCATATGGATTGCGAACAGGAAGAAAATAATCATGTAACACAAAGAGCACAAAATTTCAAATTACTCATCGATTTCCAAGTATTATTACATCCTAATTCAATATGCACGATATGACAAGAAAGAAAGTTCATAAAAAACCTTCCCTCTATCATAAATACACTTATTGACGTACATTTATTATATGGGGTATATAGACACCTGATAATATTACCAGATCCATCAAAACCCTTCTAGGTACATAATCAAACATCGATGATCATGTATCTACTAACTCTTATTGACCAATAACATTATCAGATGAATAAGGTAGTGAAACCGTTATTATAGCACGTGGTACATGGCAAGGCGAAGATCGATGATAAATGGAGCAGATGTTTACGAGCATGTGACACTAGCGGCAACGTCAACGTTACTGCACTTTGAGAGTATGCTCAAGCACACGTCAACTCCCACAGTCACTTTACCAAGGCCAATGAGACTGCAAAGGCATGTACTAACCTCGGCTTCAGTACAGACGCTGAAAAGACTGCAGCACTCGCTGCTATAGGTAAACACACCCAAATTAACACATGCTGAAACCATAGCATCAACAGTTAGAGGGCAGGTGGTTGCTGATGAGGAAGGGATAAGTGAGATCAGCAGAGTGCTGATGAGAAGGAGAGCAGTGGAACCAACAGCTGTCTTGGAAGCCATTGAGTTCAAGAGAGAGCTTGAAAAATCTTTAGGGTGTTTTGAAAGTTTAGAGCTGGAGAATGTGATAGCTTGAGATGAAATTGTGAAGCTCCTGCATGGGGTTTTATAGGAGAAAATTGTGTGAACTATGAACATGCACAAACCCTCAACTTGAATAAAATTTAATCTTCTTTTAACTTTATGGTGTATAGGTTTTTGTGAAGGCAATATATTAATCTAGATTAGGGAGAGACACATGGACAGTTGGAATTATAATACTAGTTAACTCCCTATACTAAACAGCGTTTTACGGTCTTCCAGGGTCAAGTTGCCGTCAAGTTGTTTTGGAGTACTAGTAAATTTTCTCTATCAATAAATTTATGATATCAGTGTTATATTGGTGGTTTGATAATTAATTTAAGAAATATTTTTCATATTAATTATAAATTACAATATTATATAACCGATGCAATTTTGAAGCACTAACTGTTATTGAGTGTGTAAGAAGCTGGTGTGGACAGTGAGCACGAGGAGGCAACTATGTTACCAAAGAGTGCGAGAGAGGCAAAAGAAGCAACCCAAGTTGCTGAGTGTGCCTAGAAAGTACCAGCAAGCAAGAAAGAAGAGAAGGAGAATAGTTTTCTGTATATTACTTTTCATGTACAGAAGTTACAATTTATACACTTGTAAATGTAACATGTAAGGTAACCAAATAAAGGAAATAAATGTAGATCAATACATACAAGGTAATTACCACTTTTTAACTACATATTTGGAGATTACTACAAATTTTCTAAATATGTACTGCATAGTCATTCACATGTCAACAGAGTGAAGCAACGCAAATGTATTCTGTAACTAACACTTTTTAACAATTAACTCCAGCTCACTAACTTGCGGATATTTTTAACAACTAAAGCTGAGTCAGCATTTTTCTTTTCCCCCCTCAAGCTAAATCTTGATATCAACAAGGTTTTGACAAACCTTTTTGGCGGCAATTTGTAGCTGATCCACAAGCTTCTTATCCATGAGCTACTTTTGTCACAAACAGCTACTTTTTGACAATAATTTTAATTGTTGTCGCCCTTTCCACCACCGCAAAATCCAGCCAAGGATCTACTCTTCTAGAATTTTTTAAATCCTAACCGGCCGTTTTACGATTCCTCCTGCATAGAACTACCCAGGCAGACAATTGTTCCCAACTGATTTGTGTAATTTCATTTTCTCTATTCGCCAAGAAACAATAGATAAAGTGAATCTACCGTGCATTCGGTTCCTACGCTTTATTTTATTTTGGGTCTCTTTTTCATGCCTTATTTGAATTTACTCAGTTTTATTTATTGATTTTCAATTAAACTAACAAGTGTCAATCTATGGGTGGCCCCTGGCACCAACTCCGAATGTTGAGTTGATATTCTCCTAGTAGTGCAGTGTTTTTCTTTGCACCAAAGCTTGGCATTGGTTTTGGGAAGTTTTGTTGTCTTACCAAATCTCGTTTTTTCTTGTGTGTTTAACATTTGAATTTTTTATCTGTTATTTTAAGGAATTGGCTAGTAATCCAAAAGGAAGATATCTAAAATTGTGGTGTGTTTATTGTTATATTAGATCCAAGAATGTTTCTTGTTGACCTAATTACCTACTAGCAAATTAAGAACAGAATTTAAGGTATATATATATATATATATATATATATATAAGGAAGATATCTAAAATTGTGGTGCATTTATTGTTGTATTAGATCCAAGAATGTTTCTCGTTGACCTAATTACCTACTAGCAAATTAAGAACAGAATTTAAGATATATATATATATATATATATATGAACCTAGTTAGCAACTTTCATACAATAAAAAACAAAGGGCATGCATATCGATTGAGAATAGGAAGAAAATGATCATTTAACACGAAGAGCACAAAATTTCAAATTACTCATCGATCTCGGAGTACTATTACATTCTAATTCTTCCCTATATCATAAATACAATTACTAACGTACGTTTATTATAGATGGTATATAGAAACTTGATAATGTTATCCAATAAATCTAAACCCATCTACGTATATAATCTAACATCGTTGATCATGTCTCTACTAACTCTTATTAACCAATGTCATTATCAGATCAATAAATCCAAACCCATCTAGGAGGCTTACAGTTATTATCCATTTTATTCCATGATGACAGCCTAGATTCGAGGATCCTGCCGCAATCCAATACATTATTTAATTTCAGTTTTCTTGAATATCACATCAAAATGTGCAATAAGCGGATCATAAGCAACCGACTTTGAAGTTTGATCACTAGGATTAAAAATTATTTTATTAGTTTCGTATGCATGTTCCCATTAATTTAATATGATAAACTACTTTTTTTTAGTTGTTACGATTGTGACAAATGTTATCTTACCCTCACAATAATATTAGGTCTATAATTAAATCTCATAATATTTTTTTATAACCCTTAACGTGACAATCTACAATTAATCAGTTCACAAATAGGCAGATAAGACCAATAAAAAACAAGCGAGACCCATTTACAAGCTGTCATGTGATTATAAGAGAAGATTATAGAATTGGGTTGTGTTCCTAACATTACTCTTTCCACTAAACCATTAAATGTTAATTAAAAATCTTGCATGTATATAAATACAATCAATCTCTTTACACACACTCCTATTTCTAAAAAATGCATGTGAAAAATAAAATAAAAATGCGAACTCTATGTAATTGGTCTCAATTATCCTTATTTTGTATTTTATAAAAACTAATAAATAGTCGCTCGCTTATAATTCATGCATTAAAAACTTTAAAACATTCGCTAAAAAAAAAAAAAAAAAAAAACACTAAATTTAGTATGTTTTGATCTTCAGAATGCTTAAACAAAACCAGTCCCATATTTAAAATTTCTAATTGCATTATCACATTAGCGTAAAAAGCATTAGTTATTACTCGGCAAATGCCAATTTAATTACTTTATTAATAATTTAAAAGGGGAACTCAATATTGAAGTAGCTACCCACTTTCACCCACTGCAAACATCAAATAATTTAGTTTTATACTTTAATTTATAAATTATTAAGGAATATTGATTGAGAATAGGAAGAAAATGATCATTTAACACGAAGAGCACAAAATTTCAAATTACTCATGGATCTCGGAGTACTATTACATTCTAATTCAATAAGCTCTATATGACAAGAAATAAAGTCTATAAAAAAATCTTCCCTCTATCATAAATACAATTACTAACGTACATTTATTATAGAAGGTATATAAAGACTTGATAATGTTATCCAATAAATCCAAACCCGTCTAAGTATATAATCAAACATCATTGATCATGTATCTACTAACTCTTATCGACCAATAACATTATCAGATCAATAAGGATGGAATTGCGAAGCTCCTGCATGGGGTTTTATAAGATGAAACTGGGTGATTTATGAACATGCAGACAACCCTCAACTAGGATAATTTTACTTGGTTTAAGGTTTATAGGTTTTTGTAAAGCAATAAATTAATCTAGATGAGGGAGTGACACATGGACACTTGGATTTATAACACTAATCAAATTAATTTTTCCTAGATCTGTTATAAAATAATTAAACAGCTTTTAAGGACTTCATGGCTCAAATTGCCATATTATACCAGTATTGAAAGTTAACAAGTTGTTGGGAGTATTTGTAGAAATATATGGGTTTATGTAGGCAGACATGAATTCTTGGAAATTTTCATAGATTTTAGGTCGGCTATTTTCTTCGAAGATCAGGGATTCCGTGTTGAGAGAAAAAAAAAAATGGAAATGGAGACATGTTTTATTTTTGTTGTTCAGGAATATTTTTGTAATTTTATCGTGTATTCTAAAAGATAAATACATTGTAATAAAAGATGTTTATAATATTTTTTGTAATTTTCTTATAAATTATTATCATTTTTCTTCTTTACTTTTTCAAATATCGTTATATATTTAATTTGAGTTAAAATTATTATGAGTGGGATATCATAACTGTTTTTTTATCAGCTAACTCCTTGGTGTGAAAGATGGTTGTATAAAATAAAGTGTTTATCTTCAAGACTTGATTGTGATTACTGATTAGACATTAAAGGTAAAAGGAAACAGAGGTTATTTTTTCTTGCAGTGTTACGTATTTACCCCTTGTTATGAGATGATTTCTGTTAATAAACAACTAAGAGGGGAGGTCTGGGATAATCTTTGAAATGTGAGGGGAGATGTAATATTTTAGACCTGAGGGGCGTTTCTGATAAAAAGCCAAACCACTAGGGAGGTTTTAAAGCCAATGGTTGTTAATTGATTTGTGATCCGCAAAGTTCACGTGTAGTATTCGAGAAAGCTTATGAATAAAGTAATCCAAAATTTGAGGAGGTCAAGAGTTAAAAGAACTGATCGAAAGAATTTCAATGAATTTATAGTATTTGAATATTTCTCTCTAAATGATAATAAAACAAAGAAACAAAGTATTATTATCCGACACCTTACCTGAGGTTTTCGGTTCAGTCACTCACCCCCAAATGGTATGAAACATTATTTGACCTCCCAGGGCCGTCTTAAGAACATTTGTGACCCTAGGCAAGAGTTGTTCTAGGAGCCTTCTAATAATATAAGTATATATATATATTAAAAAAATGATTTCAAATTTATTTTTCTTGCCTTTTGAGATGCAAAATCACTAATTAAATTTTTATATTCAAGTTTAGAAACTAAATCTTTTTCAATTGATAATATAACTAAATTACATAATTTTTCTTGTGACATAGTTGAACGCAAATAAGATTTTATTAACTTTAATTTTGAAAAACTTCTTTCTGCTGAAGCTACAGTAACATGAATAGTTAACAATATTCTATAAGCTATCCATGCATTTGGAAAAAAATTTACCATTTTTTATAAAATATAGTATTTCAAGTGGTGTTTTAATTTCCACGTTTATAATTTCTTTTAAAACTTTTAATTCGAATATAAATCTAAACCATCAATATCAGAGAGCATGTCATGTTTTAAAAAGTTTTCAAGATTTAAATAATGTTTCTGCAAACTATCATCATCAAGCAATTTTAACTTTTCTATATTATAAATGAAACCAAAATTATTACTATATATTTCAAATTGTTCAAACCTACTTTGAAGTGAGAAAATGGCATGATCAACTAAATATGTGAAATAATTTATTCTAAAAGATTCTTCAACAGCAATTTCATATCTTCATTTTCATTCTCATCAAATTGTTTTTTTGTCTTTATTATAGGTTTTTCATGAAATTTTGGTTCTATATTCATTTGCTCTGCAATCTCTTTAGTAGAAATCATAGAAGATGTAAACCCATTTTCTCTATATTTTTTTAAAAATGAAACAAGACCTTTCAACTGATCTGTTGTAACAACAATGTCTATATTTTTAGATTGTAAATATTTATTAACCACATTAACAGCAAATAACATTTCATACCAAATATTCATGCCTAATAGAAATTCGAAATTTTCAATCTCATAGTTTACTAAAGAAATAGCTTCACTTTTTGTTTTAGGATCTTCACTAGTTTCTGCTAATTGATATAAAACATCTCTTATTTGTGGAGCTTGAAATTGTATTGCTTTAACACTTTCAACATGACTTTCCCAACGTGTTTGTGATAATGGCTTAAGTGTCAAATTAGAAACATGATCTTGCAAAATTTTCCATCGTTTTGTAGAAGAAGAGAATAATGAGTATATACGTTGTGTCACTCCAAAAAATGTAATAGCATTAGCACATGAATTAGCAATATCACAAAGAACTAAATTAAGACCATGACAACCCCATGGTGTATAAAATGCTATAGAATTTATATCTAATAATCTTTTTTGCACACCTTGATGTTTACCTTTCATATTAGACCCATTATCATATCCTTATCCTCTCACATTATTTACATCAAGTTCAAGATTTTTTAATATACTTGTGAGAACATTAAAAAGGCCTTGACCAAAAGTATCATCCACTTTTATAAAATTTATAAAGTACTCTTCTATTTTTATTGGACTTATTGAAATATCTACACATCTTAATATAAGTGACATTTGTTCTTGATGACTTGTATCTGGGATACAATCAAGTATAACTGAAAAATATTTTGATTCTTTGATTTTTTTTAATAATGGTATTTCTTATTTCTAATGCTAAAATATTTATCAACTCATTTTGTATATTATGACCAAGATAATGTATGAATTTCTCCATTTTGAATACGTCTAAGGTGTTCTTGCATTATTGGATCAAACTCAGCAATCATTTCAATTAAACTCAAAAAATTTCCATTATTTTCTTGATAAATTTTCTCATTTGTACCACGAAATGCCAAATTATTTTTTGAAAGATTTTTTACGACCGCTATAATTCTTAATATTACATTCTTCCAATGCTCTTTCTCTTTATTTATTTTCTCTTGTAAATATTTATCAATTGTTTTGTTTTTAAGCAATCTCATATCAACATCAACCCAAATGTTCATATTTATAGCATGTTCATTACTTATTTCGTGACTTTTAAGCTTGGCGCTAAGATTTTTCCAATCTCCACACCCTTCATTTGCAAATTGAATTGTATTTGTTTTTAAACTAAATAATTTACAACAAAAAAAATATACTTTATTTAATTCTTTTCAATATATTAGCCATTTTCTATCATGTTTTTCTCCATTTGGTAATTTTCGAATGTAATGAATTGTAGAAAAGCATCTAGAATTTTCATCTCTTGGAAAATCTAAAACTTGTCTAATTGGACCTTTTTCAACTAATAAATTACGTAAATTTGTGTCTAAATTATTCCATTGTACCAGATCATAAATACTTTTAATAGTTGTTTCATCTTTATCATTAATATTTTCATTTTTGTCGAATGGAATTTCTTCTTCTAAATTTTCATGAGACTCTTCATAGTATTTGATGAATTTGAATTGTTATCTTTAAGAATTTCTTCACAATTTTCAATTGATTTTTCATTTAAATCTTCATTTGGTTTTTCTAGCATTTGGTGTTTTGTATTAATAACAAATTTATCAAGTGCACCTTTTTGGGATTGAATTTGTTCTTATATTCTTTTTTTTTTTTTCTTACATTTTTCAAATCCAGATTCACATTTCCTAGTAGACATCTATATTTGAAAGAATAAATAATTTGGAGCTCTTAATATTATTTTCCTAAAATAAAAATAATTATAAAAATTAAGAAGGAATTTTAGCACCTGATTTATGCTCCTGATTTTGTTTTTTGCTGTGCTAATACTCAAAAATCTTATATTATTACCCTGCATAATAATGTAAATTACTTGATCAAATATAAAGTAAAATCAGTTAACAATGCTAAGAGTAAAATGATTTAAAACTCTTAATATTACCTTGCATAAAAATAATAATATAAATCACATTCACTTTATAAATTCACGTAATAAAGATGAGAAATGAGAGACAATAGATGAGAAAAGAAAGACAAGAGAGTAAAATAGATGAGAAAGGAGAGACGAGAGTAAACTGAGGTAGAATAATAAGAGTAAAAGATGAGAAAACCTTGAATGAAATGAGGTTTATATAAGAGATGGTGATTTGGGGGAGAGAGGAGATGTGATTTGACATTTGAGAATTGGAGAGTTTCGTGAAAGTGTTTCAATTTGCAATGGAAAAGTGAGCCACCATTTGTGTTTTAAGTTTAAGAGATAAGCTTGGTTGATTGGATGGGGGAATTGATGGGAATTGAGAGATTATAATTATATTAAAAAACTCTTAAAAAAATCATTTTGGCTAGAGGTAGAGGTAGGCATAGGCGAGTAAATGCTAAATGGTGGGATTGATGAAAAAAAAATTATAAATATATTAAAAAGTATTTTAAAATATAATTTTTGGCCCCCTTTTTAACACACTTTTTTGGGGGCCCTAGGCAGGTGCCTTAACTGCCTAGGGGTTAAGTCGGGCCTGTCACCATTCAAATATCTTTATTTTATAATGTTAGGATCCTACATTGAAAATAAAAAAGAATAGAATATAGGTTATTAAAGGGTTTGGACACCTTTTCTTGATAAGTTTTTTCAAAGAGGGTTCTATCGAAATCACAAAAGACCCATTGTCATACATTAACAATATATAAAAGAAAATTTAGGCCTCGAACATCATTGGGCCAGTATGGCCAGATTTCAACATTATCAAAGAACTTTTTGCGACAAAACAGTCTTTGTCTTCGATCTAACCTGTGGTTACTGTTGCCGCTTCCTTGTTTGTTAGTGGTGGAGTTAGAGTTACAAGAGGAAGAAGCAGTCAACTTAGGTAAATCTTTAATAGTACCAAGTGTTCAGGAATTAGCAAAACAACTCATCATCGACATCCCACCTCGATATATTCGTTCTCATGAGGACCCTCCGATTGCCACCCATGACTCATGTCTTCCATCTGTAAATGTCATTGATCTTTAGAAATTGGCTTCTGTGGATTATGAACTGGAGAGGTTGCACTTAGCTTGCAAAGAATGGGGATTCTTTCAGGTTCGTACTGTCAACTTAATTATTCATCTCAAAGATAAAGAGCAATTAAGTTAATCAGAAACTGATGAAAATTTATATGAAATTCAGGTTATAAACCATGGAGTTAGTATTTCATTGCAGGAGAAATTCAAGTTGGAAATTGAAAATTTCTTCAAGCTTCCATATGAAGAAAAGAAGCAGTTGTGGCAGGAGCTAGACAACCATGAAGGATTTGGGTAGCTCTTTATGGTTTCAGAGGATCAAAAGCTAGACTGGACAGATATGTTCTACATCACAACCCTTCCACTGAATCTGAGGTGTTAGTATTAGAAATTGGAAGAATTTACTCAGTTTAGCTTAAGGGAAGATATCAGTTAAGAAGTTGTTAAGTTAAAGATTTGTTAAGTTTGTTTACATAGCTTATTAAATTGCCCCGCTTAGGTTGTTAAATTTGTTAAAAGATTGTTACTGCTGTTAATGCAGTTAGTTTCAGTTGTTTTACTAAGATGACTGTAGCATATAAAAAGGTTTACTAAACACTGTATTCATTAGAGAAACTAATAACCAGATACAAATATTCAATTTACTCTCCTTCACTTTATTTTCTTTTCTTTTTCTCCCCTGTTCATGCTCTAAACCTAACATGGTATCAGAGCTTTTGACTCGCATCAAGAATGGTCGATCTCACTCAGCTCTCTTCTAATCCAACAAGTTCAACTCACAAATCAAACACTGATCCACTAATTTGTCAAGCCCCATCCCAATGTCTTCGTCAACTCTTCCTATCATTTCTCCTAAGTTGACTAGGAACAATTACAATTTTTGGAAGTCACAAATCCTATTTGCTGTCGGATCTTTTGATTTAGAGGAACATCTCACTAGGCTAGTACCGTGTCCAAATTTCGGCCTGTCAAGATTCCGCAGATAGCTCTGATGGTGTTACTGAGAAGAAGCCAAACCCATAATATAGTCAGTGGAAGAAGACTGACAAACTCCTAGTAAGCTGGCTTCTTAGCTCTATTTCTGAATCTATGTTCATAGTTGTCTCAAAGTGTTAGTTTTCTGCCAACATGTGGATTACATTAGAAAAAGAATTTCTTATTGAGTCAAGAACCAAAACACTGCATGTAAAGAATTTGTTGCAAAATACAAAGAAAGATAATCTTACCATTCATGAATACTTTGTTCAAAATGAAAGGATTTGCAGAGATTTTGTCGAATAGTGGAATAGTGGTCACTGATGACGAGTTACTGAACTACATACTGGATGGTCTGAATATTGAATATGATGCTTCTGTGGTGAACATTACTACTAGATTAGAATCTAGAATAGATCCTTTCACTGTCCAAGAGGCACAAATTATTTTGCAAATGTATGAACTTAGGTTAGAAAAAGCAAATTTTGCCATGAATTCAGTAGTCAGCAACGAGTTTCATGGAGGCTCACTCATCTTGCTTCAACTGAGAGGAAGTATCACCATGAATCCCAATCCCAAATCAATAATGTACAGCCTAACCTTGGACAAACTCAGTATCAAGGTCCCACTCAGTATCAAGGTCCTAATTTTGTACCTCACAATCACACATCTCAGCAACCTATTCTTGACCCTAATCACTTTGGAACTCCAAATAATCAGTACTATGCCTCTCAATTTAGTGGTGGCAGAGGAAGAGGCAAAGGAGCTGGAAGGAATAGATTGATATGTCAAGTCTGTGGCAAGACTGGACACCTTGCACTAAATTGCTACCACAAGTTTGACACTAATTTCACTGGAGGAAACAATGTCCTAGGCAGAGGGAATTTTATTCAGAATTATCCCAGGCCAACCTTTCAGCAGTCACAATTCTATGGTTACTACCCACCTTAGTTCTCTCATAATTCCAGCTTCAGCCCTAACATGAATGAACAAACTGCACCTGGCCCACAACACTCTACTTCTGCCAGTCTTGGTTCTACACCACAATCAAATTCAGGATCATCTCAAGTGTACCTTGGTTCTCAGTTGTCTGCCTCCAGTTCTCATAATCAAGCACTTTTATCACAAACACAGTTCCAAAATCCTTCAGCTCATTATACTGCTTCCCCATCAATTGTTCAGGATGCATCCTGGTACATGGACAGTGGAGCCACGGATCATGTCACTTCAGATTTGTCTCAGCTAACAATGAACTCCAGCTACACTGGCAATGAGCAGCTTCAGGTTGGCAATGGTGAGTTGCTTCCCATTTCTCACACTGGTTTTACTGCTTTTCCATGTCATCTTAGATCACTATACCTTAAAAATGTTCTTTGTGTGCCTCACATTACAAAAAATTTATTAAGCATTTCTAAGTTTACTAGAGACAATAGTGTAATTGTTGAGTTCTTTGCTCATCATTGTGTGGACTAAGGACAAACAATCCAAAGCTGTTCTTCTTCAAGGAAAGCTTAAAGATGGCCTTTATCAACTTCAAACACTCTTGTCACTCCTCCACAATCCAATCTGCTTTTGATCATTCATCGCTCAGTCTTTAACTCACTATCATTTCCTCAATCTAAAGTTTCAGAGTCTTCTACAGCATGTCCTAATAATGCTAGTACATTGTACACTCATAAAAATGTTGATATCTCTAATGTTTTGTCTGGTTCTAATGTTGCAAGTAGTTTTTCTACTTCTGATATTTCCAAGATTCCTACATTTGTATCCAATTGTAATAATGCTACTAATGCTAATAAAAGAAGCACAATTCAGTCTTTTCCAGTAGAAAAAACTAATAGCATGCTGTGGCACAAGAGGTTAGGACACCCTAATGCAATTGTCCTTACTAAAATTCTGCATGTTTTACAACCTAACTATTCTGTGAAAAACACAATTGAATTTTGTCCAGCATGTCAGTTTGGTAAGCTTCACCAATCGGTTTTTCCTAAGTCAAAGTCTAGAACTTCAGATCCATTAGAATTAGTTTATTCAGATTTATGGGGACCATCCCCTATTCCAACACCTGAAGGATTTAAATATTACATACAGTTTCTAGATGACTATAGTAGGTTCAACTGGATTTTTCCATTAAAAGCTAAATCTGAAACACAATTAGTCTTCCAACAATTTCACAAACTAGCTGAAAGACAATTTAACAAACCCTTGAAATGTGTCCAAACCGATTGGGGAGGTGAATATAAAAGTCTAGTTTCTTACTTTGCTAACCAAGGAATTGTCTTTAGGCATCCATGTCCCTACACTCACCAACAAAATGGAAGAGTAGAAAGGAAACATCGCCAAATAGTTGAACAAGGCTTAACCTTGTTAGCCCAAGCCAACATGCCCTTGAAATATTGGTGGCATGCTTTTCAAACTGCCACTTTTCTCACCATCAGGTTACCTACACCAGTTTTGTCTAATTCCCTCCTGCCCATTTCAGGTTCTGTTTAAGAAAAATCCTGACTACTCTATTTTCAAAGTGTTTGGCTGTGCTGTGTACCCTTTTATTAGACCATACAACTCTCATAAGTTTGATTTTCACACCAAACAGTGCACTTTTGTTGGTTACAGTATGCATCATAAAGGTTACAAATGTATGGATTCAAATGGAAAGATCTATGTTTGCCAAAGTGTCAAGTTTGATGAGTCTCATTTTCCCTTTGCTTCAACTCAATCTGTTTCTCAAGACAATACTTCTATTTCTTCCCCCTCTTGTGATCACACTCCTATTGTTCCAATTTTCTCCTTTCCAAACTTGTCTTCCTCATCTTCCTCATCTTCTGATGTTTCTACTGGTTCTTCAGATTTAGCCATCACTGATCAGCAGAACTCACAAACATTTGAGTCTCCTAGTAATTCTTTCCCTAATATCTCTGATCCCACCTCTCCATGCACACTGCCTGTTCAGCCTACTGAATCTGCCTCACCAAACCCTCCTGAATGTACCTCAAATTTATCTATATCTCCTACACAACCCTCACAAACCCTTACACACATACCTGTCTCTTCTTCATCTATTAATGATCTACCTTCTCCTCCAAAACAGTCTACTTCAACCAAACTACCTAATGGCATTCACCTTACAGTTGAGCTGCCCTTTGAGCCTAAGCCCTTACCTACTCATCCTATGATTACTAGAAGCAAAGCCAAACAACATAGTTCTTTCAATGCTTCCTCCACAAACCATTCTTCCTCTCTTGACACAACTGAACCAACCACTGTTACTGAAGCACTCTCCCATCCCTCCTGGAAAGCTGCCATGGAGAGTGAGTTCACTGCTTTAGTCTCTAACAATACCTGGAAACTTGTTCCTGCTAAGTCAAACATGAATATTGTTGGTTGTAAGTGGGTCTTTCGGCTTAAACACAATCCTGATGGTTCCATTCAAATATACAAAGCTAGATTAGTAGCTAAAGGATTTCAGCAGACCCCTGGTGTTGATTACCTTGAAACCTTTAGTCCGGTTATCAAATCTTCCACAATTCAGGTAGTATTGAGTCTAGCTATTACCTATGGATGGGATATTCAACAAGTGGACATTAACAATGCCTTTTTGAATGGAGAACTCAGAGAGACAGTTTACATGAATCAACCCACTGGTTTTGTTGATACTCAGAATCCACTTCATGTTTGTCAATTAATTAAAGCATTGTATGGCCTAAAACAGGCCCCTAGAGCCTGGTTTGAAAAGCTTAAGACTGCCTTTCTCAAATGGGGTTTTTCTCTTCTATAGCAGATTCCAGCTTGTTTATTTTTAGGCAAAATACTCAGATCTTATATGTAATTGTCTATGTGGATGACATTTTGTTAACTGGAAATGATGCTGAGTTTGTACAAACCATTGTCCAGAGGTTAAACACTGAGTTTGCTCTTAAGACTTTAGGTTCTCTTAAATATTTCTTGGGTTTTGAAGTCCACATAACATATTCACACATTTACATGAGTCAAGAAAAATATGCTAGAGATCTGCTCACTAAGACTGGTATGTTAGATTCAAAACATTGCTCTACCCCCATGGCTGTAGGCAACAAATTAACCTGTGCAGACAGTGATATTTTTGACAACCCAACTCTATATAGAAGCACAATTGGGGCATTACAGTATTTAACACTTTCCAGACCTGACATTGCTTACTCAGTTAACAAGTTAAGCCAATTTCTCAAAGCTCCCACTGAACTTCATTGGCAAGCCTGCAAAAGACTTCTTAGATATCTTAAAGGCACCACAAATTTTGGTCTTCAGTTTACTAAAGTCACCAGGTTTCATTTAGAGTGCTTCACTGATGCAGATTGTGCAGGCTCTATTCAAGATAGAAGGTCCACAAGTGGTTGCTGTTTGTTTCTTGGTCCTAATCTATCACAATGGAGTTCTAGGAAGCAAAAGGTAGTATCTCTATCTTCTACAAAAGCTGAATACAGAGCACTTGCCCAAGGGGCAATTGAAATAAGCCTCGGTTTCAGCTTTGTTTTCTGAAATTGGTCTAACACTCGAGGTACCCGTTATTTGGTGTGATAATCAAAGTGCGGGTCCCTAGCCTCCAATCCAGTTTTTCATGCTATAACAAAGCACATTGAATTGGATGTCCACTATGTCGAGAACAGGTTGTTGCTCAACATCTTAAAGTACTCTATGTTCCTACCGATCACCAAAAAGTGATGTTTTTACTAAGTCTTTGTCCACCGCCAAATTTGAACATTTCGTAACGTAACTCATAGTTGGAGCTTGTGTTCGAACACGCTTGTCCTCGAATACCGACTGTAAGTATGATTGAAATTGGCAAAATTTGTTCAAACAACATTCTCGGTGTGATTTCTGAACGTAAAGCAGCTGGTCATTGTAATATTCTCGGTGTCATTTGCATCGTTCAAAAGTTTGTTTTTTGTTGAGTGTGGATGTTGTAATATTCTGGTGTCATTTGCATCAGCTCAGAAGGTTGTTTTTGTTGAGTGTGGCTGTTGTAATATTTTGGTGTCATTTGCATCGTTGAAGGTTGTTTTTGTTGATTGCTTGTTGTTAAGTTTGTTTTTGTTGTTGCAAGTTGTTGTTCTTATTCGAAGGTTGTTGTTTTTTGTTGCGTAAGAAGTTTGTTTTTGTTGCGTGAAGTTTGTTTTTGTTGCATCGTTCAGAAATTTTTTTGTGTGCATCGTTCGAAGTTTGAATACCGACTGTGAGTATGATTGAAATTGGTGAAATTTGGTCAAGAACATTCTGGTGTAATTCTCAGAAGAGAAGTTGGTTGATGTTCTTCAGAAGAAGCTTGGTTGTTGCTTATGTGAAATTTGGTTATGAAAAATGCAGTTTGGTCATTGCTTCTGTGCAGAAGAAGTTTGGTTGTTGCTTGCTTCTGTGAAATTGCTTCTGTACAGAAGAAGCTTGGTGGTTGCTTGTGTGTAATTTGGCCTCTATTAATGTGCTCTTGTGGAGCAGTTTGGTTATTGCTTCTATGCACTTGTGAAAATGCCGTGCCTCTGCAGAAGAACCTTGGTTGAAGCTTGGTTGCTCTTCTGTGAAGTTTATGTAAAGTTGGAGCTGATGTCAAAACCTCCCAGTCTCATTTGAGGGAAGATATTAGTATTAGAAATTGGAAGAATTTACTCAGTTTAGCTTAAGGGAAGATATCAGTTAAGAAGTTGTTAAGTTGTTAAAGATTTGTTAAGTTTGTTTACAGCAGTTATTAAACTGCCTTACTTAGGTTGTTAAATTTGTTAAAAGATTGTTACTACTGTTAATGCAGTTACGTTTCAGTTGTTTTACTAAGATGACTGTAGCATATAAAAAGGTTTACTAAACACTGTATTCATTAGAGAAACTAATACACAGATACGAATATTTAGTTTAGTCTCCTTCACTTTATTTTCTTTTCTTTTTCTCCCCTGTTCGTGCTCTAAACCTAACATGAGGAACACTCAACTCTTTAACAAGCTCCCTCCAAATCTCAGGTGTCTCAATCTCTCTATCTCCATTGGCCCAATTCAACTCTGCCAATTAGAGCTATTATTTATAACTCTCAATCGGTTTAATCTACCAAATCCATATCATTCAATCAAATTAAGCTTGTCTTGGTCTCTGTAAAATTAATTTGAAACTGTTTACCATACACTTTTATCGTTATGGTTTACAAATGTGGTGATTAATTCTAAAATTACAGTAATCCATAGAATTAGATTCATGTTTCACATGGAACAGTCCAATAGGTTTATAGTTTAGGGTCTAGTGGCTTATTAACTATGAGAATTAAGATTTCATGGAGACATGCCATTAATTGCACTGACTTAGCGCTACTGAGCAAAGTTTATGTTGATTGCCTAAGGCCCCACGAGTGGGCGCAAAACTGTAGATGTCAAAATCTACGGTTGCGGAAGTAAGGTCTGATCTTGTGAGGTTGAGACCACTGATAATCTACCGCACCTGCACACACACAAATGAACTAGCGTGAAGCAAATGGAAAACACCAGAGTGGTGTTTGCCGTAGGCACTCCGACGCTCAAGTCAGTAAAAATAATAGAGGCTTTTTAGTGAGTGTTAAGGGAAAGGAAGGGTTACCATCGGCTAAGTAGAGAACTAAGGCCATGGGGTCGGGATATGGCTCTCAAGAGTGTGAGAACTATAGGATTAGAAGGTATAATGTTGGATGTCTAAACAGAGAGATGACCCCAGTTTATATAGTAGTCGTGGGATGTTCGTATCCCAGTAGGATTCGGAATCAACATAGGAGGAGATCTAGTGAATAAGGAAAACCTTGATTCACTTGCCTTGGAGGAAGAATCTTGCTTACCTTGTTTCGGAGGCTTAACCTTTGGTGGGCTGTTGACGAAACCCATTTTGGGAAGATGTTGGACTTAGGCCCAAGTCACGAAATTCGACGCTAGCCCAACTAGAGTTGGAGCGTGTCCTTGGGCCTTTGCTATAGAAGATGCAGGCCTGGGCCTGATAGAGGCTCGAGTGATTTTTCACCTCCACACTAAATAAATTAACTTTCCCTAGATCTGCTATATAATAATTAAACAGCCTTTATGGACTTCAAGGGTCAATTACCATATTATACAAATATTGGGAGTTTGATCAAGTTGTTGGGAGTATTTGTGAAAAAAAAAAATATATTGGATCAATAAGTTCGAGGGATTACAAATGGTTTATATTAGAAGTTTGATATTTAATTATAAAGATACATGAAAGAAAGAATTTGTAAATAATATAAAATTTAGGAGTTTATATAACTGGTGATGTCTAGAAACATATCCTTATACAGGGATTTGTCTTGGTTTAATACATTGTAACTATTTATATGCTTAGCGTATATATATGCGCCGAAATAATTGGATCTTTTTTTTATTGGTTAAAAAAACAAATTAAAGTCAATCATTATTAATTGCTTGAAGATCCAAAATTCGAGGAGGGTTAAAAGTTAAAAAATTGATTAAAAGAGTAAATTGACAAAATTATTTACCATTTCAAGAAGTTCATTAGATTTAGAAATTCAATTTTTCTTTAAATGATAATAGAACTACAATAACTTACTATTTTAAGTTATACAATTATGATGTGATTAAAATACACATGTGCTAACATAATATTCCTTAATAATTTATAAATGAAAGTGTAAAACTAAATTATTTGATGTTTGGAGTGGGGTGAAAGTAGCTAGCTACTTCAATATTGAGTTCCCCTTTTAAATTATTAATAAAGTAATTAAATTGGCATTTGCCAAGTAATAACTAATGCTTTTACGCTAATGTGATAATGCAATTAGAAATTTTAAATATTGGGACTAGTTTTGTTTAAGCATTCTGAAGATAAAAACATACTAAATTTAGTGTTTTTTTTCTTTTTTTTTTAGTGAATGTTTTAAAGTTTTTAATGCATGAATTATAAGCGAGCGACTATTTATTAGTTTTTATAAAATATAAAAATACAAAATAAGGATAATCAAGACCAATTAAATAGAGTTCGCATTTTCATTTTATTTTTCACATGCATTTTTTAGAAATAGGAGTGTGTGTAAAGAGATTGATTGTATTCATATACATGCAAGAATTTTAATTAACATTTAATAGTTGAGAGGAAATAGTAATACTAGTTACACAACCCAATTTCACAACATTCTCTCACAACTTTCAACGTGACAGTTCACAAATAGGTCATGTTTGTTTGCTATTAATTTTATCTGTCTATTTGTGAGCTAACCAATTATAAATTGTCATGTTAGGGATTATAAAAAGAGGTTGTGAGATTAGATTGTAGATCTAATATTAATGTCAATATAAGATAACATTTGTCGCAATCATAACAGCGAAAAAAACAATAGTTTATCATATTAAATTAATGGGAACATGCGTACGAAACTAAGGGGGTGTTTGTCTGAGCTTATGAAAATTAGCTTACAAGCAACAAGTGCTTATAAGCTGATTTATTTGAAATTTTAAGTAATTACGTGTTTGGTTAAAATGCTTATAAGTGACTGATAAGTAGTTGACATGTTTGGTAAAATGTGGCTTATAAGTACATTTTATTATAAAATGACTAAAAAAGGTACTACATTAAACAAGAGTATACTATGAAATTTTAAAATAAAATAAGGATAATGTGATAATATACTTAGTCAAACGAGCTTATAAGTAGAGTGCTTATAAGCAAAAAAAAAAAAAAAAGTTATAAATAAACAAATCAACTTAAATTTTAGAGCTTATAAGCTAGTTTGATTAGCTTATAAGCTTAAACAAACACCCTCTAATAAAATAATTTTTAATCCTAGTGGTCAAACTTCAAAGTCGGTTGCTTATGATCCGCTAATTGCACATTTTGAACCCCCAAGAGTATCAATAATACTCTAAAACCCCCACCATTTGTTAAATGTTATAAAATCTCTGTTAAATTAGGAAACAAAGGACAAAAAGGTAAATGCAAGGGGGTAAGAAAGTAAATACATTCTAATTTTTATAACAAATAATACCCATAAAACAAATTTTAAAGAAATTATTAATTTTTTTCAATTTTATTTATAAGGAAAATTATGTTTAGCACATGTACTTTAATCACGTCTTAAGAAAACCTATATTAATAGGTTATCATTTGTTTACAATCCTCATCATCCCTCAAGTTTCAATTTAAGTCATACACACCTCAAAAGTGTAAAATACTAGCCTTGACCTCCCCTCACATTTAAAGAATTATCCAATATCTCCTCCCTTTAGTCGCTAATTGACCGATTCTATTTTATACTATGTTTTTTTACACCCTTTGAGATTGATTAATATCGAAATCATCCACTTTGTTACAAAAGTATTAAAAATACCTCTTCTATTAGTGACATGTAAGGTTCCATGCAATTTCAAATACTTATTGAGTGAAAAATTTAAGAAATATATTAAGTCGATAAATGATGGGAGGGGTAAAATAAACTTTTAATTATAAAATTGGATGAAACCGTAATATATCACTAGTGGCAGGGTGTTTTATTGCTTTCAAAATAAATTAGAATATTTTAATATTAACCAATCTTGTAGGGTACACAAAATACACTAGTTAACTGAAATATGCCAACTAATGCTACCGGAGTCCTGGGGGAGGTATTGGATAATTCTTCAAATATAAAGGGAGGTCAGGCCCGGCTTAACACCTAGGCAGGTAAGGCACCTAGGCTCACCTGCCTAGGGCCCCCAAAAAAGGGTGTTAAAAAGGGGGCCCAAAATTATATTTTAAAATACTTTTTAATATATTTGTAATTTTTTTTTTCATCAATCCCACCATTTAGCATTTACTCACCTATGCCTATCTCTACCTTAACCTCTACCCAAAATGATTTTTTTAAGAGTTTTTTAATATAATTATAATCTCTTAATTCCCATCAATTCCCCCATCCAATCAACCATGCTTATCTCTTAAACTTAAAACACAAATGGCGGCTCACTTTTCCATTGCAAATTGAAACACTTTCACAAAACTCTCCAACTCTCAAATGTCAAATCACATCTCCTCTCTTCCCCAAATCACCAATCTTTTATATAAACCTCATTTTATTCAAGGTTTTCTCATCTTTTACTCTTATTATCCTACCTCAGTTTACTCTCGTCTCTCCTTTCTCATCTATTTTACTCTCTTGTCTTTCTTTTCTCATCTATTGTCTCTCCTTTCTCATCTTTATTACGTGAATTTATGAAGTGAATGTGATTTATATTATTATTTTTATGCAAGGTAATATTAAGAGTTTTAAATCATTTTACTCTTAGTATTATTAACTGATTTTACTTTATATTTGATCAAGTAATTTACATTATTATGCAGGGTAATAATATAAGATTTTTGAGTATTAGCACAGAAAAAAACAAAATCAGGAGCATAAATCAGGTGCTAAAATTCCTTCTTAATTTTTATAATTATTTTTATTTTAGCAAAATAATATTAAGAGCTCTAAATTATTTATTCTTTAAATATAGATGTCTACTAGGAAGTGTGAATCTAGATTTGAAAAACGTAAGGAAAAAAAAAAAGAATATAAGAACAAATTCAATCCCAAAAGGGTGCACTTGATAAATTTGTTATTAATACAAAACACCAAATGCTAGAAAAACCAAATGAAGATTTAAATGAAAAATCAATTGAAAATTGTGAAGAAATTCTTAAAGATAACAATTCAAATTCATCAAATACTAGTGAAGAGTCTCATGAAAATTTAGAAGAAGAAATTCCATTCGACAAAAATTAAAATATTAATGATGAAGATGAAACAACTATTAAAAATATTTATGATCTGGTACACTGGAATAATTTAGACATAAATTTATGTAATTTATTAGTTGAAAAAGGTCTAATTAGACAAGTTTTAGATTTTCCAAGAGATGAAAATTCTAGATGCTTTTCTACAATTCATTACATTCGAAAATTACCAAATGGAGAAAAACATGATAGAAAATGGTTAATATATTCAAAAGAATTAAATAAAGTATATTGTTTTTATTGTAAATTATTTAGTTTAAAAGCAAATACAATTCAATTAGCAAATGAAGGGTGTGGAGATTGGAAAATCTTAGTGCCAAGCTTAAAAGTCACGAAATAAGTAATGAACATGCTATAAATATGAACATTTGGGTTGATGTTGAGATGAGATTGCTTAAAAACAAAACAATTGATAAATATTTACAAGAGAAAATAAATAAAGAGAAAGAGCATTGGAAGAATGTACTATTAAGAATTATAGCGGTCGTAAAAAATCTTTCAAAAAATAATTTGGCATTTCGTGGTACAAATGAGAGAAGATTTATCAAGAAAATAATAGGAAAATTTTTTGAGTTTAATTGAAATGATTGCTGAGTTTGATCCAATAATGCAAGAAAACCTTAGACGTATTCAAAATGGAGAAATTCATACTAATTATCTTGGTCATAATATACAAAATGAGTTGATAAATATTTTAGCATTAGAAATAAGAAATACCATTATTAAAAAAAATCAAAGAATCAAAATATTTTTCAGTTATACTTGATTGTATCCCAGATACAAGTCATCAAGAACAAATGTCACTTATATTAAGATGTGTAGATATTTCAATAAGTCCAATAAAAATAGAAGAGTACTTTATAGATTTTATAAAAGTGGATGATACTTCTGGTCAAGGCCTTTTTAATGTTCTCACAAGTATATTAAAAAATCTTGAACTTGATGTAAATAATGTGAGAGGATAAGGATATGATAATGGGTCTAATATGAAAGGTAAACATCAAGGTG
Organism: Pistacia atlantica; assembly: GCA_026229545.1. Lineage (NCBI taxonomy): Eukaryota > Viridiplantae > Streptophyta > Magnoliopsida > Sapindales > Anacardiaceae > Pistacia > Pistacia atlantica. The sequence continues at coordinate 8,067,712 of CM047907.1, forward strand.
TGCAAAAAAGATTATTAGATATAAATTCTAGAGCATTTTATACACCATGGGGTTGTCATAGTCTTAATTTAGTTCTTTGTGATATGGCTAATTCATGTGCTAATGCTATTACATTTTTTGGAAGTGACACAACGTATATACTCATTATTTTCTTCTTCTACAAAACGATGGAAAATTTTGCAAGATCATGTTTCTAATTTGACACTTAAGCCATTATCACAAACACGTTGGGAAAGTCGTGTTGAAAGTGTTAAAGCAATAAAATTTCAAGCTCCACAAATAAGAGATGTTTTATATCAATTAGCAGAAACTAGTGAAGATCCTAAAACAAAAAGTGAAGCTATTTCTTTAGTAACGTATAAGATTGAAAATTTCGAATTTTTATTAGGCATGAATATTTGGTATGAAATGTTATTTGCTGTTAATGTGGTTAGTAAATATTTACAATCTAAAAATATAGACATTGTTGTTGCAACAGATCAGTTGAAAGGGTCCTCATGAGAACGAATATATCGAGGTGGGATGTCGATGATGGGTTGTTTTGCTAATTCTTGAACACTTGGTACTATTAAAGATTTACCAAAGTTGACTGCTTCTTCCTCCTGTAACTCTAACTCCATCATTAACAGACAAGGAAAGCGGCAACAGTAACCACAGGTTAGATTGGAGACAAAGACTGTTTTGTCGCAAAAAGTTCTTTGATAATGTTGAAATATGGCCATACTGGCCCAATGATGCTGACGGCCTAAATTTTCTTTTATATATTGTTAATGTATGACAGTGGGTCTTTTGTGATTTCGATAGAACCTCTTTGAAAAATTCACTTTATCAAGAAAAGGTGTCCAAACCCTTTATAACCTATATTCTATTTTGTTTATTTTTAATGTGGGATCCTAACATTATAAAATAAAGATATTTAAATGGTTAATGCATATTTCATTAAGATTTCTAATTTCAATGTAGAGAAAGAAATGATAAAACAGTTCAATTCTAATTCTAATGAGAATCATCTCCTCCTCTTTAATTTTTTTTAAAGGTATTTGAATTAACTTTCCAAGTACTAACAGTTAATTTGATGTATCCTAACAAAAATATATATGATTTTAAGAGATATAAATGGGAAAGTTACTAAAATCATATCATGAAAATTAAATAATTGCTGAACTAATTAATAGAACAAAAATAGCTAAGACAATTATTTAAACTGTTAAGTGAACGTTGTAGAAATTTATTGATTGAAAAGAAAATTATTTTTTTAAAAAAAAAATCAAATCAAAATATTACTTAATATTATAAAAATGACGACTTGAAAAAATTCTCCTTTTCAAAATCTTCTTCAGAAGCTCCCGACAACTCTCTTATTTTGTATGCCCTAAAATACTAAAAAGCAATGTTCTAAAACTCGACCCGAGGTGTCATCTGGCTAGGGGGTTGAGTCTTGGGTTGACTGGTCCAACTAATTAAAGGGGAACTCAATATTGAAGTAGTTACCCACTTTCACCCCACTGCAAACATCAAATAATTTAGTTTTATACTTTCATTTATAAATTATTAAGGAATATTGATTGAGAATAGGAAGAAAATGATCATTTAACACGAAGAGCACAAAATTTCAAATTACTCACCGATCTCGGAGTACTATTACATTCTAATTCAATAAGCTCTATATGACAAGAAATAAAGTCTATAAAAAATCTTCCCTCTATCATAAATACAATTACTAACGTACATTTATTAAAGAAGGTATACAGAGACTTGATAATGTTATCCAATAAATCCAAACCTGTCTAAGTATATAATCAAACATCGTTGATCATGTATCTACTAACTCTTATTGACCAATAACATTATCAGATCAATAAGGATGGAATTACGAAGCTCCTGCATGGGGTTTTATAAGATGAAACTGGGTGATTTATGAACATACAGACAACCCTCAACTAGGATAATTTTACTTGGTTTAAGGTTTATAGGTTTTTTGTAAAGCAATAAATTAATCTAGATGAGGGATTGACACATGGACACTTGGATTTATAACACTAATCAAATTAATATTTCCTAGATCTGTTATAAAATAATTAAACAGCTTTTAAGGACTTCATGGCTCAAATTGCCATATTATACGAGTATTGAAAGTTAACAAGTTGTTGGGAGTATTTGCAGAAATCTATGGGTTTCTGTAGGCAGACATGAATTCTTGGAAATTTTCATAGATTTTAGGTCGGCTATTTTCTTCGAAGATCAGGGATTCCGTGTTGAGAGAAAAAAAAAAATTGGAAACGGAGACATGTTTTTATTTTTTTGTTCAGGAATATTTTTGTAATTTTATCGTGTATTCTAAAAGATAAATACATTGTAATAAAAGATGTTTATAATATTTTTTTTAATTTTCTTATAAATTATTATCATTTTTCTTCTTTACTATTTCAAATATCGTTATATATTTAATTTGAGTTAAAATTATTATGAGTGGGATAACATAGCTGTTTTTTTATCAGCTAACTCCTTGGTGTGAAAGATGGTTGTTTAAAACAAAGTGTTTGTCTTCAAGACTTGATTGTGATTACTGATTAGACATTAAAGGTAAAAGGAAACAGTGGTTATTTTTTCTTGCAGTGTTACGTATTTACCCCTTATTATGAGATGATTTCTGTTAATAAACAACTAAGAGGGGAGGTCTGGGATAATCTTTGAAATGTGAGGGGAGATGTAATATTTTAGACCTGAGGGGCGTTTCTGATAAAAGCCAAACCACCAGGGAGGTTATTAATTGCTTTGTGATCCGCAAAGTTCACGTGTAGTATTCGAGAAAACTTATGAATAAAGTAATCCAAAATTTGAGGAGGTTAAAAGTTAAAAGAACTGATCGACAGAATTTCAATGAATTTATAGTATTTGAATATTTCTCTCGAAATGATAGTAAAACAAAGAAACAAAGTAATTATTATCCCACACCTTACCTGAGGTTTTCGCATCAGTCACTCACCCCCAAATGGTATGAAACATTACTTGACCTCCCTTTATATTTGAAGAATTATCCAATACCGTCCCCCAGTACTCCAGTAGCATTAGTTGGGATATTTCAGTTAACTAGTGTATTTTGTGTACCCTACAAGATTGGTTAATATTAAAATATTCTAATTTATTTCGAAAGCAATAAAACACCCTGCCATTAGTGATATATTACGGTTTCATCCAATTTTATAATTAAAAGTTTATTTTACCCCTCCCATCATTTAGCAACTTAATATATTTCTTAAATTTTTCACTCAATAAGTATTCGAAATTGCATGGAACCTTACATGTCACTAATAGCAGAGGTGTTTTTAATACTTTTGTAACAAAGTGGATGATTTCGATATTAATCAATCTCAAAGGGTGTAAAAAAACACAGTATAAAATAGAATCGGTCAATTAGTGGCTAATGGGTGGAGATATTGGATAATTCTTTAAATGTGAGGGGAGGTCAAGTGATACGTTTACAAGTCCTAAAACACTTGTAAACATGAGTGAACAAGGAATTACAAGTCCTAAAACACTTGCTAATTTGGTTGAATCAAAGAGTTTCATTCCAAGTCCTAAAACACTTGGATTGTGAAATGTGGAAAGCATTGGAGGAGATTCGGCCCAAGCAAGTTCCAAGGGAAGAGAGAGCCCAAGCACTTCGGCCTAAACCATTCCAAGTCCAAGCCCAACAAAGGAAGTTCAAGTCCACCAAGAGAGAAGCCCAAGTGTTGAAGTGAACCCATTCGGCCCAATTCTCATTCCAAAGGGGAAAGCCCACTTGAACCCTTATTGGAATCTATTTGCAAAATCTTCAAGGCCCAATCTCTTACACCCTTATTAGTAGACTTGATTAGGATCATTGATCAAGTTTTGGGCTAATAAAGTGAGTTTTTTTCAACCAATAGGGTGGTTAAAGACATGAACCCTAGAATTAAGGATTTATGTTCCTTTTGCATTAAATGGATATGGCCTTAGTTTTTGAATGGAAGGCTTGTAATTTTTTGTGTAATATTTATTAATTTTTATTTTCTTGTATTGTAGTTGTTGATTACTCTTTTAACCTTGTAATTGCCTACATAAAAGCAACTTTTCTCCTCGTAAAAGTTAGTTCATGAAATATCAAAAACTTGGTTTAGTTAGTTCATGAAATATCAAAAACTTGGTTTAACCATTGAGGGAACTTTGTGTTCTTATTGAGATTTATTTATCCAAGTCTTGACAAGGAGATTTGATGGTGAATCGATTCAAGTTGGTGGAGAATTCATTTATGCTTGAAGTGTTCATTCTTGTCTTAACCTAAAATTGCAAGTAAGTGTGAAATTGCCTCCATTTGTGTTTGGCCGAATTTAAGCTTGAGTTTAGGGCATATTTTTGTGTTGTTTGTTGTTGCAAATTGGTTGGATTTGGATCACCAAGGCTAGTGTTTTACACTTTTGAGGTGTGTATAACTTAAATTGAAACTTGAGGGATGATGAGGATAGTATTCCTAAAACAAATGATAACCTATTAATATAGGTTTTCTTAAGACGTGATTAAAGTACATGTGCTAAACATAATATTCCTTATAAATAAAATTGAAAAAAATTAATAATTTCTTTAAAATTTGTTTTATGGGTATTATTTGTTATAAAAATTAGAATGTATTTACTTTATTACCCCCTTGCATTTACCTTTTTGTCCTTTGTTTCCTAATTTAACAGAGATTTTATAACGTTTAACAAATGGTGGGGGTTTTAGAGTATTATTGATACTCCGAGGGGTTCAAAAAGCATTAGGGAAACCTAGGAGGCTTACAGTTATTATCCATTATATTCCATGTTTCTAGGGTCATGCTGCAATCCAAGACAATATTTAATTTCAGTTTTCTTGAATATCACATCCAAATGTGCAATTAGCGGATCATAAGCGACCGACTTTGAAGTTTGATCACTAGGATTAAAAATTATTTTATTAGGGGGTGTTTGTCTAAGCTTATAAGTTAATCAAACTAGTTTATAAGCTTTAAAATTAAACTGATCTGTTTGTTTATAAATTTTTCGAATTTATAAGTTGAGCAAAAAAAAAGAGTTGGGGGGAGGTACTTTTTTTTGCACTCTACTTATAAGCTAGTTTGACCAAGTATATTACCACATTATCTTTGTTTTATTTTAAAATTTCATAGTATACCCTTGTTTAATGTAGTACATTTTTTAGTCATTTTATAATAAAATGTACTTATAAGCCACATTTTACCAAACATGTCAACTACTTATCAGTCACTTATAAGCATTTTAACCAAACACGTAATTGCTTAAAATTTCAAATGCTTATAAGCTAAAATTAGCTTATAAGCACTTGTTGCATGTAAGCTAATTTTCATAAGCTCAGACAAACACCCCCTTAGTTTCGTACGCATGTTCCCATTAATTTAATATGATAAACTACTTTTGTCTTTTTGGTGCTTATGATTGCCACAAATGTTATCTTATATTGACATTAATATTAGGTTTACAATCTAATCTTATAACATTTTTTTATAATCCCTAACGTGACAATTTATAATTGGCCAGCCCACAAATAGACAGATAAAATTAATAGCAAACAGATATGATCCATTTGTGAACTGTCACATTGAAAGTTGTGAGAGAATGTTGTGAAATTGGGTTGTGTAATTAGTATTACTGTTTCCTCTAAACTATTAAATGTTAATTAAAATTCTTGCATGTATATAAATACAATCAATCTCCTTACACACACTCCTATTTCTAAAAAATGCATGTGAAAAATAAAATAAAAATGCGAACTCTATTTAATTGGTCTTGATTATCCTTATTTTTTATTTTTATATTTTATAAAAACTAATAAATAGTCGCTCGCTTATAATTCATGCATTAAAAACTTTAAAACATTCGCTAAAAAAAAAAAAAAAAACACTAAATTTAGTATGTTTTTAATTTTCAGAATGCTTAAACAAAACTAGTCCAATATTTAAAATTTCTAATTGCATTATCACATTAGCGTAAAAAGCATTAGTTATTACTCGGCAAATGCCAATTTAATTACTTTATTAATAATTTAAAAGGGGAAACTCAATATTGAAGTAGCTAGCAACTTTCACCCCACTCCAAACATCAAATAATTTAGTTTTACACTTTCATTTATAAATTATTAAGGAATATTATGTTAGCACATGTGTATTTTAATCACATCATAATTGTATAACTTAAAATATTAAGTTATTGTAGTTCTATTATCATTTAAAGAAAAATTGAATTTCTAAATCTAATGAACTTCTTGAAATGGTAAATAATTTTGTCAATTTACTCTTTTAATCAATTTTTTAACTTTTAACCCTCCTCGAATTTTGGATCTTCAAGCAATTAATAATGATTGACTTTAATTTGTTTTTTTAACCAATAAAAAAAAGATCCAATTATTTCGGCGCATATATATACGCTAAGCATATAAATAGTTACAATGTATTAAACCAAGACAAATCCCTGTATAAGGATATGTTTCTAGACATCACCAGTTATATAAACTCCTAAATTTTATATTATTTACAAATTCTTTCTTTCATGTATCTTTATAATTAAATATCAAACTTCTAATATAAACCATTTGTAATCCCTTAAACTTATTGATCCAATATATATTTTTTTTACAAATACTCCCAACAACTTGATCAATTCCCAATATTTGTATAATATGGTAATTGACCCTTGAAGTCCATAAAGGCTGTTTAATTATTATATAGCAGATCTAGGGAAAGTTAATTTAATTAGTGTGGAGGTAAAAAATCACCCGGGCCTCTATCAGGCCCTCAGGCCTGCATCTTCTATCGCAAAGGCCCAAGGACACGCTCCAACTCTGGTTGGGCTAGCTTTGAATTTCGTGACTTGGGCCCAAGTCCAACATCTTCCCAAAATGGGTTTCGTCAACAACCCACCAAAGGTTAAGCCTCCGAAACAAGGTAAGTAGGATTCTTCCTCTAAGGCAAGTGAATCAAGGTTTTCCTTATTCACTAGATCTCCTCCTATGTGGATTCCGAATCCTACTGGGATACGAACATCCCACGACTACTATATAAACTGGAGTCATCTCTCTGTTTAGACATCCAACATTATGCCTTCTAATCCTATAGTTCTCACACTCTTGAGAGCCATATCCCGACCCCATGGTCTTAGTTCTCTACTTAGCCGCTAGTAACCCTTCCTTTCCCTTAACCCTCACTAAAAAACCTCTATTATCTTTACCGAATTGAGCGTCAGAGTGTCTATGGCAAACACCACTCTGGTGTTTTCCATTTGCTTCACGCTAGTTCCTTTGTGTGTGTGCAGGTGTAGCAGATTTTCAGTGGTCTCAACCTCACAAGATCATACCTTATTTCCGCAACCGTAAATTTTGACATCTACAGTTTTGCGCCCACTGGTGGGCCTTAGGTAATCAACATAAACTTTCCTCAACAGCACTAAGTCAGTGCAATTAATGGCATGTCTCCGTCAAATCTTAATTCTCATAGTTAATAAGCCATTAGACCCTAAACTATAAACTATAAACCTATCGGACTGTTCCATGTGAAACATGAATCTAATTCTATGGATTACTGTAATTTTAGAATTAATCACCACATTTGTAAACCATAACGACAAAAGTGTATGGTAAACAGTTTCAAATTAATTTTATAAAGACCAAGACAGGCTTAATTTTATTGAATGATATGGATTTGGTAGATTAAACCGATTGAGAGTTATAAATAATAGCTCTAATTGGCAGATTTGAATTGGGCCGATGGAGATAGAGAGATTGAGACACCTGAGATTTGGAGGAAGCTTGTTAAAGAGTTGAGTGTTCCTCAGATTGAGTGGAAGGGTTGTGATGTAGAATATATCTGACCAGTCTAGCTTTTGATCCTCTGAAACCACAAAGAGCTGCCCAAATCCTTCATGGTTGTCTGGCTCCTGCCACAACTGCTTCTTTTCTTCATATGGAAGCTTGAAGAAATTTTCAATTTCTAACTTGAATTTATCCAGCAATGAAATACTAACTCCATGGTTTATAATCTGAACTTCATATAAATTTTCATCAGTTTCTGATTAACTTAGTTGCTCTTTATCTTTGAGATGAATAATTCAGTTGACAGTACGAACCTGAAAGAATCCCCATTCTTTGCAAGCTAAGTGCAGCCTCTCCAGTTCATAATCCACCGAAGCCAATTTCTGAAGATCAATGAAAGGTACAGATGGAAGACAGGAGTCATGGGTGGCAATCGGAGGGTCCTCATGAGAACGAATACATCGAGGTGGGATGTCGATGATGGGTTGTTTTGCTAATTCCTGAACACTTGGTACTATTTAAGATTTACCAAAGTTGACTGCTTCTTCGTCCTGTAACTCTAACTCCATCACTAACAGACAAGGAAGCGGCAACAGTAACCACAGGTTAGATCGCAGACCAAGACTGTTTTGTCGCAAAAAGTTCTTTGATAATGTTGAAATCTGGCCATACTGGCCCAATGATGTTCGAGGCCTAAATTTTCTTTTATATATTGTTAATATATGACAGTGGGTCTTTTATGATTTCGATAGAACCCTTCTTTGAAAAAATTGAACTTATCAAGAAAAGGTGTCCAAACCCTTTATAACCTATATTCTATTTTTTTTTATTTTCAATGTGGGATCCTAACATTATAAAATAAAGATATTTGAATGGTGAATGCATATTTCATTAAGATTTCTAATTTCAATGTAGAGGAAGAAATGATAAAACAGTTCAATTCAAATTATAATGAGAATCATCTACTCCTCTTTAATTTTTTTTAAAGGTATCTGAATTTAACTTTCCAAGTATTAACAGTTAATTTGATGTATCCTAACAAAAATATATATGATTTTAAGAGATATAAATGGGAAAGTTACTAAAATCATATCATGAAAATTAAATAATTGCTGATCTAATTAATAGAACAAAAATAGTTAAGACAATTATTTAAATTTTTAAGTGAACGTTGTGAAAGTTTACTGATTGAAAAGAAAGTTATTTTTTTTAGAAAAAAAAATCAAACCAAAATATTACTTAATATTATAAAAATGACGACTTGAAAAAAATCCCACTTTTCAAAATCTTCTTAAGAAGCTCCCGACAACTCTCTTATTTTGTATGCCCTAAAATACTAAAAAGCAATGTTCTAAAACTCGACCCGAGGTGTCATCTGGCTAGGGGGTTGAGTCTTGGGTTGACTGGTCCAACTAATTAAACCGACGGTCTGATTGGCAATCTAGCAAGTTTGAAATCTTGCAAACACACTCCTAATAAATACACATTAATCCTTACAGGTTTGAAACCCAACAAACACGTCCCTATGATCTGATTGAGAGCGAAGGAAGATGTAGAAGATGTAGATGACAAGGCTGAAAATGAAAGGAGTTTCAAGTAGCGTTCGGCAGCCTCCAATATGGTCCAAGGATTATGCGGCAATGGAAGTAGTTTAGTTGTTTTTGGACTCTGATCAGACTAGTAGTTAATTAGGATTTCTTTAGTATTAGGAAGGATGATTATGTCTTATCTGTAGTTTACATTAAATAGGATTCCTAACTTCATTAGGAAGGCATGGTTTGTTGGGTATTTAAAAGAGTAGTGGTCTGGAAAATAGGTTATCAGTCAATTAAAAAAAATCTCTTCTTTCTCTTTATTCTTGGGAGGTACTATTCACTCATACAGAGCATATTTATCTTAACAATTGGTGCTTTCGTCCAATGGCCGATGGTACTCGTTTGAAAACTCTTGATACATAGGTTAGTCAACTGGTGACAAGTCAGGCCACTATGGTTGAACAACTGGAGTCCTTGGGGCAATTTTTAAAAGAACTTGGTGGAAAGGTTTCCGTTTTAGATGCAGAATGCATGGATAGGCAGCAAAGTGTGATAGGAGGTGGTACGAATAGTAATTAGACAGGTGGTGCTACTTCTTCTTCTGCTGCAGGATTTCAGCACATGAACTCAGGGGGCATTCCTTTCAAGCCTTTTCGTTTGGAAGTTCCTCGCTTTAACGATACAGACCCTGACGGTTGGCAGTTTCAGGCTGAACAATTTTTTGATTATCATGATACTCCACATATGCAGCGCTTAACCATCGCTTCCTTCCATATGGAGGGCCCGACCTTGTCTTGGTATCGTTGGATGCATGCCAATGGATAACTGTGCTCATGGCGATCCTTTCCACAAGATTTACAAACTCGATTTGGTCCATCGGCTTTCATGGATTACCAGGGGCAGTTGGCCAAGATTTCACAAAAAAGGTCAGTGCTGAGTATCAGAATCAATTTGAAGAGTTGTCAATAAAGTCACAGGTGTTTCTGATTCCTTTCTCCTTAATTGTTTTATTTTGGGCCTCAAATCTGATATTCAGCATGAGGTTCGCTCGTTTTAGCCGACTTCTTGAAAGCAAGCAATGGGATTGGCTTGGCTTGAGGAGGATAAATTGGGTTTATTAAGACAACAATTACGTATGTCAGGTTCGCGTAGTTGGGATTCTCAAAGACCAAGATATACTCCATCATTCGGGCTACCGCCCCTTCTAACAACACCAGAGCCATTTTGACGTTCAGAGGTCTCATCGAATTGGTGTATCACTTCGCTTCCCATTAAGTGTTTAACTCACTCAAATTCAGGCGCGCCGCGAAAAAGGACTGTGTTTTAATTGTGAGGAACATTTTGATCCTAGACATCGCTGTAAGGCCAAGTTTTACTTACACACTATTGAGGAGGATGTGGATATGTTAACTGAGATTGAGACCATGAACGGTGCTAACAATCCAGGGGATCCAGAGATGGTGGCAATTAGTCTGCATGCGTTACGGGGACAGCGCAATCCAAGTACCATCCGGATGAGTGGGCGTCTTCAGGGCCAGCAAGTGGAAGTGTTAATTGATGGCGGCTCTACCCATAATTTCATACAAGAAAGAGTGGCTATTCATTTGGGCCTCCCTATAGTGGCTTTTACCAACTTTACCGTAATCATTGGCAATGGAGATCATATGTGTTGTTCTGGGGTGTGTGCAAATGCTTCTCTGCAACTGGATGGCCATGAATTTCCAGTGGATTTATTTGTCCTACCAATCCATGGGGCAGATCTTGTTTTGGGAGTGTAGTGGCTGGCGACTTTGGGTTCCTATTCTTATGGATTACAAGGCTTTAACCATCTCCTTTGATTGGTAGGGCAAATCTTTGACTTTGCAAGGCTGACAACCTCAACACATTGCCCCAATTCAGTTCCATCGATTGGAACGTTTGTTCAATATGAATTCCATTGATGAATCTTTCCTATGTTTTGATATTTCAGGTTCCTTTTCGTCCTGTACACAACTACAAAATTGTGCTCCTGCACCAGCCATCAACAGCGTTTTAACACAATATGGGTCAGTCTTTAACATACCTACAGAGTTGCCTCCTCAACACCTTAGTGATCATTGGATTCCTCTTCTTGCCACTGCTCCACTTGTTCAGGTTAGGCCAGACTAGGTGTCCCTATTTTCATAAGGGTGAGTTAGAGCGCATGGTGCATGAAATGCTAGAAAATGGGTTTATTCGCCCAAGTTGCAGTCCGTTTTCCTCACCGGTATTATTGGTTAAAAAACGCGATGGTTCATGGTGTTTCTGTGTGGATTACAAGGCTTTGAATAAAAATACCATTCCTGAAAAATTTCTCATTCCTACGGTGGATGAGCTTCTAGATGAATTATTTGGTGCGACTATATTCTCTAAAGTTTATCTTCGTTCTGGATACCATCAAATCCTAATGGCAGAGGAGGACATTTTCAAACCGGCTTTTCGCACCTATGAGGGTCACTATGAGTTTGTGGTGATACCGTTTGATCTCACTAACGCTCCTGCAACCTTTCAAAGTACAATAAATGACGTATTTCGTCCGTTCTGGCGTAAGTTTGCTTATTATTTTCTTTGATGACATTTTGGTGTACAGTCATGGGCTGGAGGATCATGTGCACCATGTTTCAATTGTACTACAATGTTTGAGGGAAAATCAATTGTTTGCTAAAATTGAAAAGTGTGTATTTGGCGTCAATCGTTTGGAGTACCTAGGCCATATTGTTTCAGTTGAAGGAGTATAAGCTGACCCAGCAAAGATTCAAGCCATGTCCGATTGGCCTATCCCAAGCACAATACGACACTTGCATGGCTTCCTGGGGTTAACAGGGTATTATCAGCGTTTCATAAAGTCTTATGCTACGTTGGCGGCACCCTTTACGTCCCTACTACAGAAGAACAAGTTTGCACCCCTTACCACCCGATTGCTTTCTTTAGTAAGAAACTGTCGCCAAGATTGCAACAAGCTTCCGCATATGTGAGAGAGTTATTCGTGGTAATAGAGGCTGTGACGCGTTGCCGTCAATATCTTTTGGGGCGTAAATTTCTTATCCGCACTGATCAGTAGAGTTTATGAAATCTTCTTTCACAAGTGATCCAGACACCCGAACAACACAACTACCTTATCAAGTTGCTCGGCTTTGATTTTATCGTCACTTACATACCAGAAAAAGACAATGCTGTCGCCGATGCTTTGTCCCGCCAGCATGAAGAAACTGAGGAACCAAAAGTACTTGCTTTAACAGTATTATTTTTTGACATTTTATAGCAGATTCGGGAGGCTCTTCTTCAAGATACCACATGTGCCGAGTTGATAAAGCAAGTAAAAAGAGATCCAAGCTTGAACCCGGGTTATTCTGTTCATGATAAATTATTGTTTTACCAGGGGCGTATTATGGTGCCACCTCGAGACTACTTACGGTGGTAGTTACTAGAGGAGTTTCACTCTTCTCCCATAGGAGGTCACAGTGGCATTCACAAGACGGAAAGCAGGATTGCCTTAAATTGTTATTGGAAAGGATTAGGCTGTGATGTTAAATATTTCATTTGAAATTGCCACATTTTTCAACAAGCAAAACATTAGGCTCTCTCTCCAACCGGCCTTCTTCAACCCCTGCCAATTCCATCTCAAGTTTGGGATGATGTTGCGATGGATTTTTTCACCGGGTTACCTATGTCACAAGTTACATAGTGATCATGGAAGTGATTGATAGATTGTCGAAGTATGTGCATTTTGGTCCACTGCGCAAGGGGTTTACAGTGGCCAAAGCTGACGATTTATTCTTACATATGGTCCATAAATTACATGGCCTACCCAAGTCCATATTGAGTGATTGTGATCCTATTTTTCTAAGTAATTTTTGGCAGGATTTATTTTGGCTCAACGGTACTACACTTAGCCATAGTTTAGTGTATCATCCACAGACGGACGACATAACGGAAGTTACCAACCGCATGTTAGAGTAGTACCTCCGTTGTTTCAATATGGACCAGCCTCAAAGGTGGTTTGGCTTCTTACCTTGGGCGGAACTTTCCTACAACACCTCCTTCCATTTAGCTGCGGGCACTACGCCATTCAAGTTAGTGTATGGTCATGACCCTCCTTTGATCCATTCCGTATGCTATAGGGGAATCTAAGTTAGATGCAGTGGAAAGTACTCTTGCCACTCGTGATAGCATTCTATGGGAATTGAAGTCCAATTTGCTTCATGCACAACAACGAATGGCACAGTCAGCCGACAAGCACAAACATTTCTTGGAGTTTCAGGGGGGAGATTTGGTCTATTTGAAGCTGCAACCATACCGGCAGCTCTCTGTTCGTGGTGGTACATATTCAAAGCTAGGGAGACGGTTCTATGGTCCATTTAAGATTCCCAAGTGAGTGGGGAATGTTGCCTATAAGCTGGAGTTACCACCGGACTCTCGGATTCATCCCATATTTCACGTATCCTTATTGAAATCCTGTCACGCTATGCCACCGCAGGATACAGTACGGCTGCCGCCTTTGACGTATCAAGGACAACCTTTGGTTTTGCCTTTGGCAGTGGTTGGCCATCGTGTGGTGTGACAGAAAGGTGGGTTGGTGGAGCAGCTATTGGTGCAATGGGAAGTACTACCTTTGGAGGATGCGTCCTGGGAAGATGTTGCAAATTTGGTTACTAATTCTGGGATGTTGCCTTCCAACCTTGAGGACAAGGTTGTGCTGGATGGGATGGGCAATGTAAACAACATGTATATGGATTGTTGTAAACAACATGGCAGTAATGTAAAATTGTGACGCGTTCATTGTTGTATTAGATCCAAGAAAGTTTGTTCTTGACCTAATTAAGTAAATGCAAATTAAGAATAGAGAATTTAAGATATTTAATAAAAATTATTAGTTTATGAACCTAGCTAGCTACTGCCATGCACAAAAAAGAAAAATAACATGCATATGGATTGCGAACAGGAAGAAAATAATCATGTAACACAAAGAGCACAAAATTTCAAATTACTCATCGATCTCCAAGTATTATTACATCCTAATTCAATAAGCACGATATGACAAGAAAGAAAGTTCATAAAAAACCTTCCCTCTATCATAAATACACTTATTGACGTACATTTATTATATGGGGTATATAGACACCTGATAATATTACCAGATCCATCAAAACCCTTCTAGGTACATAATCAAACATCGTTGATCATGTATCAACTAACTCTTATTGACCAATAACATTATCCGATGAATAAGGTAGTGAAACCGTTATTATAGTACGTGGTACATGGCAAGGCGAAGATCGATGATAAATGGAGCAGATGTTTACGAGCATGTGACACTAGCGGCAACGTCAACGTTACTGCACTTTGAGAGTATGCTCAAGCACACGTCAACTCCCACAGTCACTTTACCAAGGCCAATGAGACTGCAAAGGCATGTACTAACCTCGGCTTCAGTACAGACGCTGAAAAGACTGCAGCACTCGCTGCTATAGGTAAACACACCCGAATTAACACATGCTGAAACCATAGCATCAACAGTTAGAGGGCAGGTGGTTGCTGACGAGGAAGGGATAAGTGAGATCAGCAGAGTGCTGATGAGAAGGAGAGCAGTTGAACAAACAGCTGTCTTGGAAGCCATTGAGTTCAAGAGAGAGCTTGAAAAATCTTTAGGGTGTTTTGAAAGTTTAGAGCTGGAGAATGTGATAGCTTGAGATGAAATTGTGAAGCTCCTGCATGGGGTTTTATAGGAGAAAATTGTGTGAACTATGAACATGCACAAACCCTCAACTTGAATAAAATTTAATCTGCTTTTAACTTTATGGTTTGTAGGTTTTTGTTAGGGCAATATATCAATCTAGATTAGGGAGAGACACATGGACAGTTGGAATTATAATACTAGTTAACTCCCTATACTAAACAGCATTTTACGGTCTTCCAGGGTCAAGTTGCCGTCAAGTTGTTTTGGAGTACTAGTAAATTTTCTCTATCAATAAATTTATGATATCAGTGTTATATTAGTGGTTTGATAATTAATTTAAGAAATATTTTTCATATTAATTATAAATTACAATATTATATAACCGATGCAATTTTGAAGCACTAACTGTTATTGAGTGCGTAAGAAGCTGGTGTGGCAGTGAGCACGAGGAGGCAACTATGTTACCAAAGAGTGCGAGAGAGGCAAAAGAAGCAACCCAAGTTGCTGAGTGTGCCTAGAAAGTACCAGCAAGCAAGAAAGAAGAGAAGGAGAATAGTTTTCTGTATATTACTTTTCATGTACAGAAGTTATAATTTATACACTTGTAAATGTAACATGTAAGGTAACCAAATAAAGAAAATAAATGTAGATCAATACATACAAGGTAATTACCACTTTTTAACTACATATTTGGAGATTACTATAAATTTTCTAAATATGTACTGCATAGTCATTCACATGTCAACAGAGTGAAGCAACGCAAATGTATTCTGTAACTAACACTTTTTAACAATTAACTCCATCTCACTAACTTCCTGATATTTTTAACAACTAAAGCTGAGTTCAGCATTTTTCTTTTCCCCCCTCAAGCTAAATCTTGCTATCAACAAGGTTTTGACAAACTTTTTTGGCGGCAATTTGTAGCTGATCCACAAGCTTCTTATCCATGAGCTACTTTTGTCACAAACAGCTACTTTTTGACAATAATTTTAATTGTTGTCGCCCTTTCCACCACCGCAAAATCCAGCCAAGGATCTACTCTTCTAGCATTTTTTAAATCCTAACGGGCCGTTTTACGATTCCTCCTGCATAGAACTACCCAGGCAGCCAATTGTTCCCAACTGATTTGTGTAATTTCATTTTCTCTATTCGCCAAGAAACAATAGATAAAGTGAATCTACCGTGCATTCGGTTCCTACGCTTTATTTTATTTTGGGTCTCTTTTTCATGCCTTATTTGAATTTACTCAGTTTTATTTATTGATTTTCAATTAAACTAACAAGTGTCAATCTATGGGTGGCCTGTGGCACCAACTCCGAATGTTGAGTTGGTATTCTCCTGGTAGTGTAGTGTTTTTCTTTGCACCAAGGCTTGGCATTGGTTTTGGGAAGTTTTGTTGTCTTACCAAATCTCGTTTTTTATTGTGTGTTTAACACTTCAATTTTATCTGTTATTTTAAGGAATTAGCAAGTGATGCAAAAGGAAGATATCTAAAATTGTGGTGTGTTTATTGTTGTATTAGATCCAAGAATGTTTCTTCTTGACCTAATTACCTACTAACAAATTAAGAACAGAATTTAAGATATATATATATATATATATATATATATATATATATATATATATATATATATATATATATATATATATATATATATATATATAAGCCTAATTAGCAACTTCCATAATCACAATGATCATTTAACACGAAGAGCACAAAATTTCAAATTATTCACTGATCTCAGAATACTATTACATTCTAATTCTTCCCTCTATCATAAATACAATTACTATAGGTGGTGTATAGAGACTTGATAATATTATCCAATAAATCCAAACCCATCTAGGAGGCTTACAGTTATTATCCATTTTATTCCATGATGACAGCCTAGATTCTAGGATCATGCCGCAATCCAAGACATTATTTAATTTCAGTTTTCTTGAATATCACATCAAAATGTGCAATAAGCGGATCATAAGCAACGGACTTTGAAGTTTGATCACGAGGATTAAAAATTATTTTATTAGTTTCGTGTGCATGCTCCCATTAATTTAATATGATAAACTACTTTTTTTTGTTTTTTTTGTTTTTTTTTTTTTTTTCCTGTTACCATGACAAATGTTATCTTATGCGGACAATAATCTACAATAAAATCTCATAATATTTTTTTATAATTTTTAACGTGACAACTTGTAATTGATCAATTCATAAATAAGTAGACAAGACCCATAACAAGCAGACGAGACCCATTTACCAAATGTCACATAATTATAAGAGAAGACTATAGAATTGGGTTGTGTATCTAATATTACTATTTCCACTAAACCATTAAATGTTAATTAAAAATCTTGCATGTATATAAATACAATCAATCTCTTTACACACACTCCTATTTCTAAAAAATGCATGTGAAAAATAAAATAAAAATACGAACTCTATGTAATTGGTCTCAATTATCCTTATTTTGTATTTTTTACTTTTATATTTTATAAAAAACTAATAAATATTCACTCGCTTATAATTAATGCGTTGAAAACTTTAAACATTCGTTTAAAAAAAAAAAAGAAAAAAAAAAAAAAAAAAACTAAATTTAGTATGTTTTGATCTTTAGAATGCTTAAACAAAACTAGTTCCAATAGTTAAAATTTCCAATTGCATTATCACATCAGCGTAAAAAGCATTAGTTATTACTCGGCAAATGCCAATTTAATTACTTTATTAATAATTTAAAAGGGGAACTCAATATAGCTAGCCACTTTCACCCCACTGCAAACATCAAATAATTTAGTTTTATACTTTCATTTATAAATTATTAAGTAATATTATGTTAGCACGTCTGTATTTTAATCACATCTTAATTGTACAACTTAAAATAGTAAGTCATTGTTCTATTATCATTTAAAGAAAAATTGAATTTCTAAATCTAATGAACTTCTTGAAGTGATAAATAATTTTGTCAATTTACTCATTTAATCAATTTTTTAACTTTTAGCCCTCCTCGAATTTTGGATCTTAAAGCAATTAATAACCATTGACTTTAATTTTTTTTAACCAATAAAAAAATGATCCAATTAATTCGGCACATATATATACTATAAGTGTATAAATAGTTACAATGTATTAAACCAAGACAAAGGCCAAACGATTTGCGTATACCCAAGGTTTATCGTAATAAAAAGTGATACCTAAAAAGTTTAGAAATGATAAACATGTACCTTACGTCATGTGCTGTTAGTGATTTTTGTTTGTTAATAGTGAAAAGACTAAAATGCCCTTGAAAGTTTGATATTTTAGTTTTTTATAAATTTAAAAATTTCTAAAAAAACCCCTAGGTTTCCTAATTTAACTAAACACCCCCATATATAAAAAGTTTGTTAAATAACAAAAACACCCCTACCACCTGTATTGCCAGATTCTGGCCACCACCGTCGGGATCTGGCCAAAAATTGCGTTACAACACAAACCCATTGGATCTGTGTCGTAACGCGTTGATCTGGCCGGAATATGGCATTTTCCGGCCAGATCCATGGCTAATCTTGCCGGAAAAGGCCACATCTGGCCATCGACGCTGCAGATGGAGTTTTACGGCCTCGACAGCCAGATCTAGCAGTAGATCTGGCATTTTTCAACCAGATGGCCATGGAATCCTCGCGCAAAAGGCCAGATCGACACGCATATACGTATCCGACGGGTCTATGTCGTAACCAAATTTTCCAACCAGATTCTGGTGATGGTGGCTGGAATCTGGCACTACAAGTGGTGGGGGTGTTTTTCTCATTTAACAAACTTTTAATAAATATGGGGGTGTTTAGTTAAATTAGCAAACCTACGGGGTTTTTTAAAAATTTTTAAATTTATAAAAAACTAAAATATCAAACTTTCAAGGGCATTTTAGTCTTTTCACTATTAACAAACAGAAATCATTAACAACACATGACAGAAGGTATCTGTTTGTCATTTTTAAACCTTTTAGGTATCAATTTGTCGTTACGGAAAACCTTGGGTATGCGCAAGTCTTTGGCCCCAAGACAAATCCCTATATGAGGATATGTTTCTAGACATCACCAATTATATAAACTCCTAAATTTTATATTATTTACAAATTCTTTCTTTCATCTATCTTTATAATTAAATATCAAACTTCTAATATAAACCATTTGTAATCCGTTAAACTTATTGATCCAATATTGTTTTTTTTCATGAATACTCCCAACAACTTGATCAACTCCCAATACTTGTATAATATGGTAATTGACTGTTGAAGTCCATAAAGGCTGTTTAATTATTATATAGTAGATCTAGGAAAATTTAATTTAATTAGTGTGGGGATAAAAAATCACCCAGGCCTCTATCAGGGCCAAGCCCACATCTTCTATCGCAAAGGCCCAAGGACACGCTCCAACTCTAGTTGGGCTAGTGCCAAATTTCGTGACTTGGGCCCAAGTCCAACATCTTTGTAATAGCCACTACTCATAATGAAAAACATATAAAATAATATAAAGAAATTGGGCCCAAAATTTTCTTTTTATTAAATATACATATATTCTTTACAAACCTAGATATTTTTACACAAAATTATACTAGGTATAAAAGTCATCAAAAACATAGTGGACAGTGTAACCGCTTCCCCTCGAGCGCCGATGTCCATCCGACCGTGTGTCCTCACCTAGATCCTGCAAAAACATAGGAAAACAACGGGGTGAGCACTAAAATAATGCTCAGTAAGCAAATCCTCTACTCATCTATCCCCGTAACTCTCTCTCTCTAATTCTTTCCTTACTACTTCTCATTCAACTTCTCTTTGGTACTTCTCTCTCTATTTCTCTTTCTCTTTCTTAGAACTCTTTTCTATCACGACCCCATCTTACCGGGGGCACGGCCGGGACTCGCTCCCACTCTACGTGACCTCTACTCATTCTAGCCGATTGGACTCGGTTATGCATGGATTTGGAACCCTTGGCCACGTGAGTATATAATCTCTCTCTCGGGTACTCGGGTATAGCCCTCATCCGCATTCACTCTCACGGGCTACACCACTTCTCTATCTCATACTCATGCCGCTCTCTCAATGCGGCGTACATGCGGGAATACTCTACCCATCACTCACGAGTTCCCCATCACATAACCTACTTTATTCTCTTTCTCTTAGCTTAGCTCTTAAAGTAGCTTATACTCAAATTCTTTACTATGTCTCAAGCTACTTCTTAAGTGCATAAACAATGTGTATGGATAGCTCAAACTCACTAATGCACTTATGAAATGCCAAATACAAGATTTCCTCAAAACATTCATTCTGCACAGGTCACACTAAAAAGACCATAACTTGTGCTATACACCTCGGATTGCTACGATTTTGGTCTCGTTTTAAAGCTTAGAAACAGGTCTATAACTTTTATGTTTTGGTCTCAGCCCAGTTCAATCCGTAAGATGCCCAAAAATTACTTAGAAAGTTACGGTAGTGACAGGGCAGATTTCACTTAGGCATTTCATCAAGCAACTCATGTGCATAAAAACACTCTACTAAAATTACTACTATACTTCATTCTCTAGCCATCCAAAATGGGAGAAAACTCCCTCAATTAACCATAATCCCTGTCAAGAAAAGCACTTCCAAATAGATTCACACAACATCTCTCAAATTCCATTTCTCCTCACACATAAAAAACACTTCTCATACATGGAGTCTATCCAACAACCACAAAAATAACTACTCATCTCAACTCAATTCTCAACAACATAACATACTTATACAAGCATACACCTCTACTCAAAAACTTATCAAAACTCAAGTTGGTAGGATTTACTTACCTTGGGAAAAGGTGACTTCTTTAGCACTTTTCCTTTCCTTTGTTGTCTTGTCTTCTCTCTACAACTCAAAACAACCACAAGAACAATAACAACCAAATAAGACTTCACTATAACTATAAGAAAACTCACATCTAAAGCATGAAGTCCTTACCTTAGGATGCTTTAGATGAAATCTCTACTCAAAATTACTCAAAAGCTCTCTTAAATCCCTTAGAAATCTTGGAAGATTGGATGGAGAAATTGAGAGAAATTAGGCAAATGGAAGAGGCGGTGGAATGGATGGACTAAAGGGTTTCTCTACACTTAACTCTTTTTAGCTCATATTATAAGCATCATTTCCCATTTTTCCCTTGCCCTTCCTTAGAAATTCCATCTATATCCTTTGATTCTTTACAAATACACCCCCATCCAAACACAATCTCTACTAAATTTCCTTACATTTTACTCCTCACTTTTCCTACTAATTAGGGGTAGAATGGTCATTGTGCCTCAAAAGAAGAATTCTCTAGAAAACTCAAGAAACTTTGTATTAGGCTCGACGCCACGGCGAAGCATTTTTCATTGCCCCTGGCAAAATAGGACAGAACCTACCCGTGGGTGCAACTCCTCCTCGCCGCAGCGAAGCTTCTTATTCGCCCCGGCGAAGATTGGATTTCCAAACTTCACCAAAATTCAACCAATTTCAAGGCAACCATTCAACCAACTCAACATACCAACTAACCATGACAACAAACAAACTCAATTGAAACTGAAACAGTAAACTTTTAACTAATACAGCAAATCTTAAGTACATACCTCAAGTGGGATATTACAATCTTCACAGAATGGGTTTCATCAACAGTCCACTAAAGGCTAGGCCTCCAAAACAAGGTAAGTAGGATTCTTCCTCTTTGGTTATATCCTGATCCATCCGAGATTCCGTATCTTGGATGAATTAAGGCTCTTGCTGCTAATGAGGCAAGTGAATCAAGGCTTTCCTTATTCACTAGATCTCCTCCTATGTGGATTTTGAATCCTAGTGGGATACGAACATCCCTCCACTACTATATAAACTAGGGTCATCCCTCTATTAAGGCATCCAACATTATACCTTCTAACCCTATAGTTCTCACACTCTTGAGAGTCATATCTCGACCCCGTGGTCTTAGTTCTCTACTTAGCCGTTGGTAACCCCTCCTTTCCCTTAACCTGCACTAAAAAGCCTCAATTATCTTTACTGACTTGAGCGTCAGAGTACCTATGGCAAACACCACCCTGGTGTTTTCTGTTCGCTTCACACTAGTTCCTTTGTGTGTGTGCAGGTGCAGCAGATTATCAGTGGCCTCAACCTCACAAGATCAAACCCTACTTCGTAAGCGTAGATTTTGACGTCTATAGTTTTGCGTCCACCGTGGGGCCTCTAGCAATCAACATTGCCTCGACACTCGACTCCATAAGGGAATCAATCATGACTAAGATGACAGACAATGCTTCTATAGATCTCTTGGTGAAAATTGAGGCTTTAATTGACCATGATGTAGCATAATTCAGATAAAGTAGCAACTCTGGAGACCGAGAAAGCGAACATCTATGCTGAGAATCAAACTCTATGAGAGTAGGTAAACCAATTTTACTCCCTTGACTTCACCCATGATCAGATGCTTGGGAATCATTTTCATGTCCTAGTGAGCTCCATGCAAAACCTTTTAACCCCAGACCCTAGAAGCTAGAATAAAGATCCGCAATCATCCCATATTCAGATGTCTTTAACGGATGGCTTGGCCTTAAATGCGATTGATCCATCCTCATTGACACCTTACCCAACTGATCCACTACTCACACTTGACCCTGTTGCCCAGACAATACCAATACCGCAACGACAAACATTAGCCACAATCAGTAACCCTACCCAATTAGCCATGACCGATAACCCTGAAAAACCATGAAGAGGTGGTGGAAAAATGATGGAAAGTACGTAAATAAGAGATGCAAGCTAAGATATGGATTATAGGATTCAAAACTTTAAATAAAGCATAAATTAACATTATACCTTTTCCTTAAAGCTAAGGTTTGATGAAGCCAAGATTAGAAGCTATGAACCCTCCGCACTTTAACACCACCTTGAGAGAAAGAGAGGATGGCCGAACCTAAGAGAGAGCTTGTGTTTTTCTTTGGAGTGAACAATGAACAACATAACCTAAAATGCAACCATTTCCATTTATATATACATGGGTCATTATGTAATTCCTTCTTTTCACTTGTATGCCCTAATAAAATCTTATTCTAAAAAGAGCCCAAAGCATTTATTAATTTGGCCTTTGAATAATCAATATTATTCAAGGGCCCATGTAAACTACACTAGTTTACATTAAACACCCATAAGTTTACCCTTTTGCCTTTTAATTATTAAAAGGTTATTTTAGTTCATCTAATTTATCTTAACACTTTAAGATATAATAATTAAATACAATTAATTATTGCTTGACCATTTTAACCTTTAAAATGTCACGAATAATTTTCTATGTAACAATTAGCATAGAAATTTCGTAATTACCCTCGAAAGGTGCTAGCCCTCTTCGGATAATCATTTATCTCTATTATCCTTCTCTAACCTCTCAAGGCTATTGGTGTGACCATGTAGGTCCACTGTGGATTAGCCGTGAGCTAGTTTTCGATGAATCTGAAAACTTGTCCGAAAGCCCAACGACTATGGTAAACATCTAGCAATGTGCCATAGTCCCTAAACTATGATGAAGAAATACTTCATCGAACCCTTTTCAGATCATATGTACCATGTAGGCAAAGTCCCTCCATTGAAATATCCTGATTGAGTACGGATTCATGGAACATCAAAATCCTAAACTCAATCTTCTACCGAATCGTAGATCAATATGTCCGAAACTTGTCATCACGAATCTACTATCATATGACTAATAATAGACTCTAGCCAAAGAGTTTGATTTTCGACAATTATTGACGTTCATCTAGATAGAGTCAACGGTACTCCTGATCCTATATTTCCGAGTCAATGGATCCCTTCTTGACCATTATTCGTTTCCACATATAAACAATGCATTGTTAGAGTAGATGCCCTAGAGCCAATCAATTATTGTAGAATTGACTCTTTGTAATAATGTTCATTAATCAATAATAAAAGGCATTTTGTTCTATATCGCGTAAATCATTATTATTGCAATATGTATTGATATATGTCCTTAGAATGGTAGAACAGTGATGAGGGTATCAAGTGTTTCAAATCTTGATAGTGAGAACCCTATAAGCACATATGGTGGCCATTCTAGAAACGTCCGCAGCCCCAGTATTATTCTGAAATAAGGGCACAGATAATACGGTAAGACTATCATAGTGTTGAATGACCCTGTTGAAAGGCAGTGACTGATCTCACTTGTCAAGATTGTTTGGTGACAACCTGGTGCAACACATGGGTGCTTGTTATAGGCGGATATACCGCAGCAAGTTCACTGGACTGACCCACCAGAGGATTCCATATGGATGGTAACCCTAGTGTCTATGGAACAAATCTTCTAACGAATGGTGGTGCATGTGATCCTTAGACTTGAGATCACCAGAGCGCCTTGTGCACCGATTGGTGCAGTTTGACACTAGCTTAACGCAGTTCTTTTCAGAGCTATCAATACGGTGGTGATTGGCTGCATCAAGGAGTGTATCAAGACTATGGTGGATAGACAGAGGATTCATCACTCCCGGGTACGGGAGAAGTTATCTCACAGCATAATTCAGTATATGGCAATGACACTAAAACTGTGGCCACAGTGGGATTGAGTTGTTGCTCTATCCGGATTATAATATAGGTCATTGGTCCAGAAATTGAATACATAATATCGAGAGTAACCGGAGGTTGACACTATTTCTATGCCTTCGTCTCGTCGAGATAACGTATGATGAAAGGATCAAATTGTATGGTAACCATATCGTTGACAGGTAGCTGCTTTACTGAGTCCGAATCTATCGGGTGGCCATGATGCCTTGCTAGGGGCCAATCTTGGTCTGTGTATTAGTGAGACGATTAATTGGTGTTAATTGCGATACTATACACTACCGGTATGATGAGGAGCTTATGGGTCACACACATAGAAGATAATTTAAGAGCCAAGAAGAAAGAAGGGCGTTTTCATCTTTTTAGGCAAAAGGGTATTTTGGTAATTTCACAGTGCAATTAAATTTGCAGGGGTCGTAGCCTTTATTTAATTTGTTAGAAAATTAAATAAGTGAAATTATGGTTAAATGTGTGTTTGCACATATTTAATTAAATCATTATTATTGTTAAATGTTAATTAAATATTAATTGATTTTAATTGAGATAATAATGAATTAAATTAAAATATCTAATTGGGAGTGTTTGGCAACATGGGGTGTTTGGGTTGGAGCCCAAGCCCATGCCATGTGGGAATAGGGCAACTTGGTTTGCCTATAAAAGGAAAGATGTTTGTGTGCTTAATAAATTAACTCATTTTTGCCTTTTGATTAAAGAAAAGAAAAACACAACCCATACACTCTCCCACGCCACTTTCACTGTTTGATTGAAAAATCAAGTTTTTCCTTTTTGTTCTTCTTGATTTCTTAAGGCCAAGGAGGATCTAGCAAATCCCTCCTTGGTTCTTGGTGGTTGTCTTCGTGTGGACTTCTTGGTTCGATCCTACACTTGGATCGGTAGCAAACACGTTCAGAGACAATATTGGTGGAGGGTCCAACGTGGGTATGAATCTAAACTTTAGATTTACTTTTTCTACAGATTCTTGATGTAATACATAAA
Organism: Pistacia atlantica; assembly: GCA_026229545.1. Lineage (NCBI taxonomy): Eukaryota > Viridiplantae > Streptophyta > Magnoliopsida > Sapindales > Anacardiaceae > Pistacia > Pistacia atlantica. The sequence continues at coordinate 8,093,346 of CM047907.1, forward strand.
CTGTAAAATTTGTGCCTTGATTTTGGGCTTTAAGGAACGATCTACGGTTGTATAAAATTTTGTTTTCCGATGCGCAACGAAGTTGTTTCCTAACACACTTGACCAAATAGGCTTAATCATACGAAAGATGATTAGTCTCGTACTTATACACTGTATGAACCATGTGTATCCATATTGGATCTAACCCCACTATCTCAGGTCAAAGGACTACATCCTGCACTGATTTAACCACATGATAAATCATTGGCTACATGCTTTTCCAAGTGATTTGTTGTTGTTCAGTCACGTTTGAAAAACAGTTCACCAACCACTTAATCTATACTAATGCCCCAGTGACATGATTATCATCGTCATCCGTACTTATATCAACTCATGATATCTTTCAGAACCATCTAGTATGCCTACTATGCAATATAGTTGCCCAACTTATATTGCTTCCGTAGGGAACCTTTTGATAAATTCATTTACCGATTAAATGAAAATCATCTGGACAATTCATATACATACTTTATTTTAAATGCATGATTGAATAAAGGAAGCAATTTATATATTTGAATTGAAGAACTATTTCTTCTATTATTTATGATACATTGATACAAGACAAATTGCTTTGAAACCGATAACACGAATGGTTTCTAAGGCATACACTAGCATTTGCTAACAAACTCCCACTTGCACTAAAGCCATTTAACGTTGTATCTCATACCCATCTTCTCAAGATGATGGTGTAATTGCTTATGTGTCATCGCCCTAGTTAGTGGATCAGCTACATTTTCTATTGAAGGTGCCTTCAAAATTATAATCTCTCCAACTCTAACGAGTTCTCTCAAAATGTGATACTTACACTGAATGTGTTTGGATTTTTGGTGTGCCCTTGGTTCCTTTGCTTGTACAATACCTCTAGTATTGTCATATAACATGCTTATCGGGTAAGCCATGTTCGGAACCACATCTAGTTCAATTATGAACTTTCACATCCAAACAACCTCCTTTGGTACTTCTGAAGCAGCAATGTATTCAACTTCTATAGTGGAGTTTGTTGTAGTTGTCTATTTAGAACTTTTCCAACTAACATCACCTCCATTACGTATAAAAATGTACCCTGACGTAGACTTTCTATCGTCAATATCCGACTGGAAATCATAATCTAAGTATCCTTCAATGTTTAATTCTGAACATCCATAACTCAAAACCAGATCCTTAGTTCTTCTTAAGTACTTAAGGATCAATTTTACAACTGACCAATGTTTCTCCACTAGATTTGATTGATATCTATTTGTAACACTTACAGCATAAGCTATATCAGGTCTTGTATATAGCATTGCGTGCATTAAGTTGCCTAAGACAGATGCATAAGGCACACTACGCATCCGCTGTTGCTCTTTATCAGTCTTTAGACCCATCTCTTTGGAAAGATGAAGACCATGAGTGAAGGGCAAGAGACCCCTCTTAGAGTTCTCTATGCCGAATCTTTTTAGCATTTTCTCTATGTACAATTTATAGGATAATCCTATTATCCTTTTCGTTCTGTCTCTATAGACACGAATACTAATGACATAGGTCGCTTCTCCTTAGTCTTTCATTGAGAAGGTTCTGGATAACTAGACTTTAACCTCTGTCATCATGCCTATGTCATTTCCCATCAAAACTATGTGATCTACATATAATATGAGAAATGTGAATGCATGATTTTTAACCCATTTGTATACATAGGGCTCATTCGAATTCTTGACAAAACCAAACGATTTGATTATGTCATCAAATCGAATGTTCAACCTCTTGAAGCTTGCTTCAATCCATAAATGGGTCGATGCAACTTGCATACCTTATGTTTTTCAATAGCGGATACATTACCTATTGGTTGTTCCATATAGATGTTTTCCTCAATAAACCCATTAAGGAAAGCTGTTTTGACATCCATCATTTGCCAAATTTCATAATCATGGTATGCTATGATGGTGATGCATGTTTACTACAACATGCAATGAATAGCAAGTGCACTAGTCCCATAAAGTAATAAAGTGATGAGTGAGTATCGTTCCCACGAGGATAGTGTTACTAAGTACTGATTTCTCTAGTTTAAGTCCTAATTGAAGAAACGATAAATTGGATTGATGGAAATTGATCAAACTAAATACAATTAACAAAAAAAATAACTGAATGAAAATGAAATTAAAGCAAAACCCAAAAACTTAACTAATTAAATAATGCTAAAAAAATGCTAGGGTGTTGATTTCACCTAATACGCTAACCCAAATCATAGAATCTATTACCCAAGTTCTAATTCCTTGATTGAAAATCGAATTCCCTAAGTTGTAAAACATACCTTCTCAGGCTACATTTTCCTACTTATCCCTGTTAAGCTTTCACACCCAACAAAATGAAGATTAATAGTTCAAAGGATTTTAAGCTTTATGGAATTCTATCTAGATTTCATAGATTGCTAAACCTATCTCTAGCGTTTGCTTAATCTACAGTATTTATCCCAAGAGGTACAATCACAAATCACTTCTCAGTCTCATTATGAACAACACACATTTGAATGGTAATCAAGCATCCAAAAGTTATTAAGCAAAGAGATAAACACTCAATTATGAAATTAAAACTCAAAGCAAATCAATTCATATAAATTTGAATCATTGTATCAAGGTTACATCAAACCCTAGCTAAACAACTCAGTTCATACTTAAAAACGAAATAAAATTACAAAAAAAACTGAATCAAGATTTATCATTGAAAAACAAGCAAAAGATGGAGAAATCTTCTCTAATTTGAAGCCCAAATCTTCAATAATCTTTTCCTTCCATGAGCTGCCTCCCAAATGACGAACCAATACTTCCTTTTCTTTCCTTTTCGCTCTAATTTATACCTCTCTCACTTAAGGATGAAACCCTAGCAAGCCAAAACGCGTCGTTTTATTTTTTTCATCTGCTGCAGTTTTTCGCTGCGGCTAAGAATTTCGGGACACATTTGAGCATGAAAGAGTCTGAATCTGGAAAAGTGTTAAACATATGAATTGTAGCCCTTTAAATTATATTTCTGGTCATTCATGAATCAGCACAATCCGAGGTCTAAAGATTAAGTTATGGCAGAAATACCGAAGCACGTCCAAAGACGTTTTTCTTCAGTTCCCAGCGTACTTTTCACGACTTCAAGCCACGTTTTCACCCTTGTCCAGTCAGAATTAGGAAAAACCCAAAACATGAACGTTGTGGCTCTTCTCCTTAGCTTTCCAAAGCTTCTAAATTCAGGTCATTCCGAGTTTCCAAGCTCAAGTTACATAATTTACGCTCAAAACTATCATTTATACTAAAAATCATCGTTTAGGCCTGCAAAGACAAATTAATAGAATTAGGTAGCAATTATGGCCCAAATTGTATGAAAAGTATCCTAAATCCTATCAAAATTCAATGAAAAATCATAGTCTAAAATATGATTATTAGATGGCTAGCATTATATGGATGTATTTAATCATAGCTACAAGGGAGAAGGTTTCCTTATAATCCAATCCTCATTTCTGAGTATAATCTTTCGCTACCAAATGAGCTTTGAAGGTCTCTACCTTCCCATCCTTGCCAACTTTTCTCTTGCAGACCTATTTGCAGCCTATAGGAACTATTCCCTTTGGTGGATCCACAAGTGACCATACTTGATTGGCATGCATTGATTCTCTCTTAGAATTCATTGCTTCTAGCTATTTCCTGAATCTCTATCCAATATTGCTTCTTCGTAGCTTCTAGAATTATCACCATGATCATCTACTCTTACTAAGTAGATTCAAAATCTTGCTCATGTAGGAACTTATATCTTTCTGGAGGTTTTGATATTTTAGAAGACTTTCACACTGGAACCATAGTACCTGATACTAAGGTGTGCTGAGTGGACGTTCCAACTTCAGCAATCTCGGTTCTTGGCTCTTCTAACTCTTCCTTGAGTTCAATATTTCTTCCAACACCATCGTCCTCTAAGAACTCGTTCTCGAGGAAACATGCATTTCTACTGATCCAAACTCTTTGATCACTTGAGAAGTAAAAGTAATATCCTAAACTATCTTTAGGATATCTAATGAACCGAGCCTTCTCGGATTTAACATCCAACTTATTAGATTTAACTAATTTAACATAAGTTGGATAGCCTCAAATTTTCATATAATTCAGACTTGGACGTTTTCAATACCATATCTCATATGGTGTTTTCTAGATAGTTTTAGATGGGACCCTATTGAGGATGTGCACATCGGTCTGGAGAGCATATCCCCACAGTGACATTGGCATCTGTAAAACTCACCATCGATCATACCACATCCAATAGGGTACGATTTCTCTTTTCAAAAACTCCATTAAGATGGGGTGTATAAGGTGGAGTTAATTGTGAGATGATTCCATTTTCTTTTAAGAACTCCTGAAACTCCGTACTCAAGTATTCACCCCCACGATCTGATCATAGTATTTAAATACTCTTTCCATTTTGATTTTCTACTTCATTCTTGAATTCTCTGAGTTTTTCAAAGGATTCTGATTTGTATTTCATTAAATACAAATACCCACATCATGACATATCATCTGTAAAGGTAATGAAGTATTCAAATCCCCTCTTGGCTAAAATACTTAATGGTCCATACACGTCTGTATGTATGAGTCCTAATAGTTCTTTAGCTCGCTCTCCCTTATTCTTAAAGGGAGACTTGGTCATCTTTTCTTGGAGTCACGATTCACAAGTTGGATAGGGTTTAGAACCCAATGAGTTTATGATCCCACTTTCTCCAAGCTGTACTAATCTTCTCTCTTCTATATGACCCAATCTATCATGCCATAGAATTTTAGGATTTTATTCAGATCAAGTTCTTTTATTGGAAATGGTATTGATTGAAGCATATCATTTTGTTCCAAGACACACAAACCATTTGTATTCATAGCTTTACCAACTAAAACATTTCCAATATGTATTGAACATTAATTTCCATTAAACAGTACATGGTAACCTGCTTTACACAAAGTAGAAATAGAAATGATGTTACTAGTGCTTTTTCAAAGTACAATACTTTAAATAAATTCAAAACATGTCATGAAGGTAGTCTTATTGGGCAAGTACCAATGGCCTTGGCTGCAACTCGTGCCCCATTTTCCATCCTCAAAATGATTTTGCATTTTGTCACCTCAGAACTATTCTGAAGTACCTGCAGAGACATAAAAACATGAGATGTTGCTACTGAATTAATAGTTAATTCATATTCAATCATAAGACATTGGTTCGTAGCTGCTTTTCCTTTGCCTTTCTTTAGATTGTTCAGGTATTGAGGACAATTCCTTTTCCAGTGTCCATCTTCTCCACAGTGGAAACATTTTCCTTTTGCATTGGCCTTCTCTGTCTTTATCGCTGGCTTCTTGAAGTTCTTATTCTTGGGTCCAACTTTTGGACCTTTCTTCTATTTCTTTTTGGGCCTTTTATTGGCCTTGCTGGTGGAGGTCGCAAAGACTTCCTCATGTCCTTTCCCTTTCACATTCTGCCTGTGAAATTCTTGAAGCCCGTTTAGCAATTCAGAGAGGTTTTGTTGAATCCTATTGAGATTGTAGTTAGTTATAAACGATTTATAACTTGAAGGAAGGGAATGTAGAATTAAATTCACTTTGAGGCAGTTGGGCATGACCACCCCATATCCATCCAGCCAATCTAATCCATTGATCATCTTAATTGTATGATCATCTGGAGGAATCCCTTCCCTTAGCTTCATGCTGAAAAGGGATGCACATAACTCATACTCAACCATTCTTGGATTTTCGCTATACAACTCTTGCAGAGCTGTGAGCATATCATAAGCATTTGAAACCTTTTCGTGCTTGGTCTGAAGTTCTCTATTCATTGAGACTAGCCTGTAGTTTCTAGCCCTCTTATTATCCTCTCTCCATTTTTCTAAAGCCTTAAGCCCAACTTGTGGAGCATTAGGTCTAATATCAAGTGGAAGAGGTGCTTCCAAGACATAAGCAATCCTTTTGAAATCTAGAACGATTATGAGATTTCTTACACAATCCTTAAGGTTGAGTCTAGTTAACATGTTATTATCCATTATCCTTAGGAGAACATTGTTGGCCATTTTTGATTATATATCACAAAGATGAAACTGCAAAGAAAAATAATTTTATTAGTGTCTTGTAATCCTTTTAAACCTTTTATTGCATAATCAAATTAGCTCCCACTATTTTATTCGAGTCTTGCACTCCCTTAGATAGGATGCAGAAATTTTCGTTGGATTAAATTTCTTAGTGGGGAATCAATTTTTTATTAAATTCAATTAACCTCACATAATAGATTTCTTGGTCAATTAAGTTTAATAAGTAGGAAACTATTTCCATTTTATATCACTATATAAGATTTGATCCATAATCATTGTCATAGCTTTGGAATTTGGATACCTCGCATAATAGAATTTTTGGTACCGTAGGCTAGTTAAATCCGAATCCATTGTGCTTTCTTAGGATGGACATTTTCATCATGTCCTCACATAATAGAAATCTTGGTCAAGATGAAAATATCCATCCAAGAACAAGATCAACTTAATTCTATGATATGAAGATTATACCCTCAAATAATAGAAATCTTGGGATATTAAAGTTTATATTAAAAAATTTAGTTATCCCATAATGGGAGACTTGGATTTAATAATTTTAATTGGGGAGATTTAGATTTAACCTTAGTTAATTTTTTAACATGCCACATTTAACTAACATTCAATACATATAACAAATATGCATAAATTGAAGCATATTGTGGGTTGGCCATGGGGCTTTCCAAAAATACATCCTAATGGTAAACTATTTACCCTAATCTTATATCTTCGTTTGGATCGTCATTCGAATGATCTTTGGGTTCCCATCTAGCCAATTCAATTAAAATATGATCTTAGGCATGGAGGCCCAATTGAAATAAATAAATAAAATTGAATTATTACAAGCCATTTAATAAAAGAATATTACAAATCCCTTTTGAATATTTTGAAAACTAGATGGCACCCATGATCAACCCTCTAATCTAATATTCATCCATCACATAAATAAATATTAAATCATTTATATCAAATATAATAAACAATTATTTAAAGGCATGGATATAAACAATTTAAAATATACATATATATAGTAATATATATATATATATAAATATATTTCATATATAAATAGATATTATATATGAATGTGGTAACTTTATCATAACTTTGGGGACATGCAACAATTACACATTTCATGGAAATCATTACACAAACACTATTATTATATTCCATCCAAAGATATAATAATGATTTTTGTTGTTTAATTATTAACATCATTTCAAGACTTTTCAAAAAAGTCCATGCATGACATAGATAAATGAGTTTTTATTACTTAAATAGTAATCATTCTATGATACAAGTTACTTTAAATAAAATAATCATTTTTATGACACATTTATCTTTTAAAAAACAATCATATCATCTTGCGTCATCATTTTTTTTGAATCTATTCAAAAACAAATTATTATATTTCAAAAATATTATAATTTATGCTATGCAATGATGTATTATATGATAATTTAATCAAATTAAATATCATAAATTAAAATTACTATCATCATGCATACATAATATCATAATTCATCACATGAATTAATAGTCCATAACTTCATGCCATCATTATTTTCTACCACTAAACACTTTGCAACATTTGCATACTCTTCATACAAAACACACTTTGATCAAACTAAAGGATAACACTTTTAGCATGTCAAAGCATAAACAATTTAATCGAAGTCATGGAAATGAACATGCATGATTATTTCTTAATACATCTCATGCAATTACCATCATCCAAGCATATATTTAGACCCTTTATGGAACAACTTCCAAAACACATTAAAAACTAATTTGAATAAAGCAAGAATCAAATGAACAAAAACATGCATGGCCGAATTTAGCAAGAAAAATTCTATGCACTAATCAAGGCATGCATGAACACTTTTGTGACCATAAATAGTATATATATAAATTAAACATATAATGATTCTTGTATGCTTCAAATTACAAAAACAAAAACATCTTTATACATTTGATGTCATGGCCGAATCTCATTCCAAGGAAAAATAATAAACATTTCATTATCTTATTACTAAGGTGAAAATAAGAACATGCATGTCACTTTCATACATGATAAACACAAGAACACTTGGAAAATGTCATTTTTGCTTATAAATTTGACATGCAAGGAGCTTTTAGCTCTGATAAAATATGAAAAACCATGAAGATGTGGTAGAAAAATGATGGAAAGCATGTAAACAAGACATGCAAGCTAAGATATGGATTATAGGATTCAAAACTTTAAATAAAGCATAAATTGACATTATACCTTTTCCTTAAAGCTTAGGTTTGATAAAGCCAAGATTCAAAGCTATGAACCCTCCACACTTTAACACCACCTTGAGAGAAAGAGAGGGTGGCCGAACCTAAGAGAGAGCTTGTGTTTTTCTTTGGAGTGAACAGAGAACAACTTAACCTAAAATGCAACAATTTGCATTTATATATACATAGGGTCATTTTGTAATTTCCTTCTTTTCACTTGTATGCCCTAATAAAATCTTATTCTAAAAAGAGCCCAAGCATTTATTAATTTGGCCTTTGAATAATCAACATTATTCAAGGGCCCATGTAAACTACACTAGTTTACATTAACAACCCATAAGTTTACCCTTTTGCCCTTTAACTATTAAAAGGTTATTTTAGTTCATCTCATTCATCTTAACACTTTAAGATATAATAATTAATTACAATCAATTATTGCTTGACATTTTATCCTTTAAAATGCATGAATAATTTTCTATGTAACAATTAGCATATAAATTTTGTCATTACCCTCGGAAGGTGCTAACCCTCTTCGAATAATCATTTCTCTATCTCTTATCCTTCTCTAAGCTCTCAAGGCTATTAGTGTGACCATGTAGGTCCACCATGGAATTAGCCATGAGTCGGTTTCAGATGAATCTGAAAACTTGTCTGAAGGCCCAACGACTATGGTAAACATCTAGTAATGTGCCACAGTCCTTAAACCACGATGAAGAAATGCTTCATCGGACACTTTTTAGATCATATGTACAATGCAGGTAAAGTCCCTCCATTAAAATATCTTGATCGAGTACGGATTCATGGAACATCAAAATCCTAAACTCAATCTTCTATCGAATCGTTGATTAATATGTCTGAACTTCATCATGAACTTACTTTCGTATGACTTATAATAGACTATGGCTAGAGATTTTGATTTCTGACATCTATTGACATTCGTCCAGGAACTCAGATCCGGATGGAGTCAGCAGTACTCCTGATCCTATATTTCCAAGTCAATGGATCTCGTCTTGACCATCGTTTGTTTTCACATAAGAACAATGCATGACCAAATAGGCTTTATCATACGAAACATGACTAGTCTTGTACTTATACACCGTATGAACCATACGCATCCGTATCGGATCTGACCACAATGTCTCAGGTCAAAGACTACATCATGCACTGATATAAATAAATGATAAATCATTGACTACATGCTTTTCCAATTGATTTGTCATTATTTAGTCATGTTCGAAAAATAGTTCACCAACTGCTAATCCATACTAATGCCCCAGTGACATGACTATTATTATAGATTTTTGCAAGTGTATGAAATCATTCAAGTAATAAAGTCTATAAATACGGATATCAAACCCAAGGAAATTACTATTATCAACTACCAATTTAAACTATCCTATTACTATTTGATCAATCCAAATTGTACCAAGGTAAACCTAAATTAAAAAAATAAATAAATAAATAACAATTGAAATTAAAAGAGAACTGAAAAAAAAGAACAATTAAAATAACACTTTGGGTTAAAACAAGATGACTAGACTTAGGGCATAGATTTCACACCAACTCTTATTCATATGTATTGATCACTTATGCTAATTTCATTAAGCTCTTCCTACAGGTCAAACTCCCTAATTTTCCAATAAATTTCTCTCGAACAATTATTCAAATTAACTCCTAATTACTAACCCGAATTATCTCTAATCAGATTTAAGCAATTGAAGATCATTACGCTCTAAGGAGTTTACTAGAACCTTACAAGTCGTGATAATCTATCTCTAGCGTTCGATGAACCTATGGTTTTACTACTATAGACCAACTAAGTATCATCTCTCGATCTCAACCTAATCCATTAGTTCATTCAATTCTTGGGCCCTTAAGAATCAAAAGCATTAGTTATAATAGTAAAACTTAGGAAATTGTTTTTAATAAAAATTAACAAGCATAAATCAACACATAATCAAGAGATTAGGCTACATCTTGGCCCTAGAGAATAAATTTAGTTCATAATCAACATGAAAGAAACAATCATCTTCAGAAATTCTGTCACTTTTATCTTCTCTTGCGTTAGCCTCCTCTAATTCTTCTCCCCCAAAGAATCCCCAAAATAATGCTAAAAGACTTCCATTTATATCGCACAAGGGTTAGGGTTTTATTTTCCTTAATTCTATTTAGTTTAAGACTCTTAACCCTATTTTCCTAATAAAAAACGGAAGAAAAATTCCTAATTGTTGTGACTATACCTTGACACTATGCTGTGGCACGGTCGATTATGGACAAAGAGTGCTGCGGCATAATGATAATTCTTCTTCTTTAGTCCAAATCCGACATCATTCCTCAGCACTTCAGAGATGATGATTTTTGAGCATGATAATGATGGAATTTGGAAAAGTGGTAAATATATGAAATAGTTCTTCATGACTTCCTGACCCCCCAAAGACTGTTAGAAGGAAGGTTACTACTTCTCACTCATTTTTTTGTCGATATGAACCCTCATTCGAGTATAACATTTAGCACTAATAACTTGAAAAACACTCAAACACATCCACGATCCCATAAAAGACAATTATGAAAATATCAAGCAACTTTACCAAATAAAGCCTAATTTCCCACAAATAATCCCCATAAACCACTAAGTAAATGTGTATTTTCAAGCTCTTATTAACTATTATCATCATCCATACTTATATCAACTCATGATATCTTTCGGAAGCATCTAGAAAGACAACTATGCAATATAGTTGACCAAATTATATTGCTTCCATAGGGAAGCTTTTGATAAATTCATTTACTAATTAAATGAATTATCTGGAAAATTCATATACATACTTTATTTTAAATGCATGATTGAAAAATGAAGCAATTTATATATATGAATTGAAGAAATCTTTCTTCTATTATTTATGATATATTGATACAAAATGCTCTGAAACCGACAACATGAATGGTTTCTAGGGCATACACTAACATTTACTAACAAACCTGCACTCGTGAACCCTACTAGACTTGGCTCTCCCTCAGGGGTCGAGTGGACAATACCATGCTCAACAAATCCATCCTGGTACAATTCATCCCCACAGCTCGAGCCATCCTCTGAGTACCCTCTTAGTCATCCATGCTGGCCGAAACTGCCGATTGGCCACACTGGGATCGGCTCAACCTGAAGGGGCGATTGAGTGCCTTGGCCTCCAACTGATATACCATGGAACACACCCCCAATTCACAAATAAAAACATGACTCGTTTGGGAGGATGACTGGATTGCAAGCACAATCAGAGTGTTGACAGTCAACTATTAGCCATGGGCACCCCTCTCGAGCAAATATTGGCGAAGAAATTGGTAGATATGGAGGCCATGATGAGGCGTATATTAGGAGTGCCATCCTTTACAAAAAAGAGCCTACCCTACAACTACGCAGATTCGCCCTTTGTTGATTTAATTGCCCTGGGCAAGATGTCACCTAAGTTCACCATTCCCAACATGAAGTCATATGACAGAATGACCACTAGATGATCACATAGCCTTGTATAAACATCGGATGTTTGCCGCCTCTATACCAAAGGAACTTAGGGAAGCTTGAATATGCAAGAGCTTCGGCTCCAACCTCTCAAGATCGGCCTTACATTGGTACACTAGTCTCCCTAGCAACACCATAACTTCATTTTCCCAACTGGTCGACACCTTTGTTAAATAATTTGCTAGCAGCAAAAAGCTGGAAAAGCTATCCGCTGATTTGTACCGAGTGTATCAAAGGAGAGGCGAGCCATTGAGGGAATATTTTAGCCGCTTCAATAAGGAGAAGATCTTAATCCCTTATTGCAATCCAGAGACAGTAGTAGATGCGTTCAGGAAATGGCTCATTCTTGATGGAGAACTATACAAGGACCTCACTAAGCTCGGTTGCAACGCAATGGAGGATGCACTAGCCCGAGCAACGATCTAGATCAGATGGGAAAAAAATAAAGCCAACCAGATGCGGCATAACAGCTATGATGATTGTCACTAGAAGCGCAATGATAGACGCTTAGAAGGTCGGTCTCATGAACCGTGCCATCCCGCTCAGCCACGCTGTGCCAACTCTCACAACAAGAAACCATATGACTGGTGGCGAGCCTCCCTGAATAAGCAACCATCCAGTTTCACTCCGTTCAAAGTTTCAGAGTACAACCTCAACATTGAGCCCACCTAGCTGATAGCAATCATGAAAGGTATGAGGTTGACTATCAAATGGTCAGTGAAGTTAGACCTAAATGCCAAGAGAGACAACAACAAATGGTGTAAATTCCCCAATGATCATGGACATAACATAGCTGATTGCATCGCCTTGAGACTTGAGGTCGCGACATTACTGAAGAGAGGACACTTGAGAGATCTACTAACTAACAAAGGGAAGCAGACCATGAACCTAAAGAAATAACAAGGAGCAGTCACCCCCTTCCAAGGATCCAAAACCCAAGGGCTTTTGCAATGTCATATCCAGGGATCAGTGATCAACAGAGTTAGCTATTCGTTAGCAAAGAGACATGCCCGAATCAGTCACCACCAAGAAGTCCATTTGATTCATCCACCCATCTATGTTCCATAAAAACAAGTGATCTAATTTGAAGATGAGGACCTGGTCACCCTAACGCCATGCACTATGATGCGCTAGTGATCAGCCTTCGGATCACCAATATCCTCATCTAGAGAATCTTTGTAGATAGAGGATCATCGGCCAATATACTTTTCTTGGAAGCAATGAAGGCTGTGGGATTAGACGAAGCTGACATAAACAGGCACTCAACCATCCTGGTCGGGTTTAGTTCGGAGCAAAAGTACACTATTGGAGAAATTGTTTTACCAGTCTACGCATGCGGAGTGAATCGCCAGACAATATTCTTGGTCCTTGATTGTCCCTTTCCCTATAATGTCATCATGGGCTGACCCTGGATCCACGATATGAAAGCTGTTCCATCAACGTTCCGACGATCCACGTATATGAAAGCCGCTCCAATCAACGCTCCATCGACCAAATCGGGTCCCTCCAAACAGAGTGAAATTGGCGGGCGACACCAAGGCTTCCAATGAGTGCTACAAGAATGTCCTTCAAAAGCAAGTCCCAAACTTTATAGCAATTACAGTTAAGTCCAACTTCTAGGGCCGATCCAAACGAACCATCAATGAAGGAGTTGGATAGGGTACAAATACATCCAAACTATTTTGAGAGGAAGACTCAAATTGGGTCCTGATTGAGTCCAACAATTAGAGAACAACTGATCGAGTTCCTACGGTAGAACAACAATTGTTTCGCTTGGTCTCATTTAGATATGACCAGGATCAGTCTTGAGCAATTGTCCACTAACTCCAAGTGGATCCCAATCATGCCTTGGTAAAACAAAAGAGAAGGAAATTCACCTTAGAGAGGGACCGAGTTATCAATGAGGAGGTTGAGAAGCTGTTAGCCAATTGGTTGGTATGAGAAGGTGCATTATCTAGAGTGGCTAACAAATGTAATGGTGGTCAAGAAGAAGAATGGTAAATAAAGAGTCTGTATAGACTTCATAGACCTGAACAAAGCGTGCCTAAAGGACTCATTCCCACTCTCGCATATAGATATGCTAGTGGATGCTATAGCGAGACATGAGCTGCTCAGCTTCATGGATGCTTGCTCGGGCTACAAGCAAATCTTGATGCACACGAATGACCAAGAGAAGACAACTTTCATTATCAAGAGAGGCACATATTGCTACAAAGTGATGCCTTTCAGACTCAAGAATGCAGGGGAAACTTATCAATGGCTAGTAAATAAGATGTTCACTAAGCAGCTAGGAGACACAATGGAGGTGTATATTGATGACATGCTCATCAAATCCTTGATGGCCGAGCAACACCTTGAATCACCTGAGCCAAGAATTCTCAATACTCAAGAAATTTAAAATGAAGCTCAACTGTACTAAGTGCTCATTCGGGGTCTCTTCCAGGAAGTTCTTAGGCTACATGGTGACTCAATGTGGAATGGAAGCGAACCTTGATAAAATCAGAGCTGTGCTGAACATACTATCTCCTACAAGCATCAAAGATGTCTAGTGTTTGGCTGGTCGAGTAGCCGCATTGAGTAGATTCATCTCTCAGTTGGCCGACAAATGCCACCTGTTCTTTGCCACACTTGAGAAATCAAAGGAGTTTGAATGGACCTCAACTTGTGAAGAAGCCCTACAATAACTAAAATGGTACCTAACTTCACCACCTTTTCTCTTTAAACCCCTTTCAGGGGAGACGCTTTGTTAGAGTAGATGCCCTAGAGCCAATCAATTATTCTAGAATTGACTCTTTGTAATAATGTTCATTGATCAATAAAAGATATTTTATTCTATATCACGTAAATCGTCATTGTATGTATTGATATATGTCCTTAGAATGGTAGAACTGTGATGAGGGTATCAAGTGTTTCAAATCTTGATAGTGAGAACCCTATGACAACATAAGGTGGCCATTCTAGAAATGTCCGTAGCCCTAGTATTGTTTTGAAATGTAATGCTCACTAAGGTCGCCTTTAAACCCCTAGGTGGCCCTAGTTGGACGAGTTATAGTCTCGTGAGGGTTTCCAGCGATGATACCCACAAACATCCAAACCTAACCTCACATAGACTCAAAACTAAAGACTCAAACAAACATTTTAGGATTCATACATATAATCGTCTCAAAAATTGTGTCAATGTGAACAAATCGAATAATTAACAACACACAAATGCAAAGAATAAGTGAATTTCAACTACACTTTTGTTATTAACTCTCTCATAATAATTCACAAACCATTCATACAAAAAACCCAGATGATTTTATGCATAGCTTCCACAGGCAAAGTACAAAAATAAAACAAATGTGCAATCAAACTCCATAGACTCACTTTTTCAAACCACTTTCCACTAATGTAGAATCAAATAACTACCTCAGATCATTAGGTCTTTCTCATGGTTGTAACGTTAGGCTAGGGTAATGGTTTATGAAAGAACGGAAAGGAATTTTTAACAAAATATAAGAGACTTAATATTTTACAGTAAATGACCATGAATAATCTCTTTCTTGCTTCCCTTCTCATTCACCCTCTATCCTTTCACATTGATTGAACTCTTCCTTCCAACATTAGCACAAACTATCATGTAATGTACCTCATTTCAAGTTATTCTCCCCAACTACTTTTTCCTATTTTTCTGCAAATTTTTTTTTTTTTTTTTTTTTTTAAGGAAGATAGGTAACTAAAAAAAAAAATTCGTCTATCCCACCTTGCTTATACTATCAATTTTTTTTTTTTTTTGTTTGTCTTTTCATAACCCCCTAACCTATCTCATTACACGTACTTAGGTTGTGGTCCAAAAGATATCTTCATTTTCTTCTACCACACTTCTTTTCATGATTTTTTCATATAAGGTCACCCTAAATTAAGTCTCTCACAATAAGATGGGTCAGAAAGTGTTTTAGGTTTCCTCGTCAAGGTGAGATATAGTAGGTTTACAAAAAAAATAATAAGGCTTACTGTAACAACTGCTATAAACTAATACAATGCATGCATAATAACAATAGAAAATTGGGCCCAAAAACTTTCTTTTCATTATAAGTCATATGTCTTTTATACACCAAGAATATTGTTTACAAAAAGTCATTTTAAAAGACAAAACAGGGGAAACAGTGTAGCTAGTGCTCCTCGCTTGCCGACGCCCTCCGACTGCCTCATCACCTAGATCCTGCATCCACAAAGGAAAATAACGGGGTGAGCACAAAATAATGCTCAGGAATAAAACCCTCTATCTGTCTATCCCATATGTATTACTCTTAATTCTTTCCTTAGACTATTTCTGTTTCTACTAAACGTCATGGCCTTATCTTACCGGAGGTACGGCCGGATGGCGTTCACACAGCACCATCTCACTCTCCATGACTGTCGGGTGGAATTCACACAGTACTAACCCGTTCTTAGTGACTACCGAGTGGGGATCACGAAGCACCTACTCAGTTTTCATAACTATCGGGTGGAGAACACCTAGCACCTACCCTCGCTTCCTCGATAACTTTGATCGCATCACCAAGCATTAACCTGTCTCTAATCACTGTCGGGTGATGATCACAAAGCATCAACCCACTTCTAATAAATGTCGAATGATGATCACAAAGCATCAACCCCTTCTCTAATAACTAACCGGGTGGTGGTCACAAAGCATCCACCCGTTTCTAATACTTATCGGGTTATGATCACAAAGCATCAACCCATTTCTAATGGCTATTCGGGTAGTGATCACAAAGCATCAACCCAATTCTCATAACCGTCGGGTGATGATCACAAAGCATCAACCCATTTCTACTACTCTTCTCATTCACTCTACTTTAGCACTTCTCATTCTCTCTACCCTTAGAGTAGTTGCATCCACCAAGTTCTCTACCCATAGAGTAAGTGCATACACTTAGGTCATTTCTCAATGCATAAATAATGCATATGGATGGTTCATCTCCATTATTGCACTTATAAAATACCAACATGCAATGTTGCAAGAATTAAGGTTCACTACACATACTCAAACCTCTATTAGGCATTTCATCAAACAACTCAAGTGCATCATAAAACTCTACTATAACAAAAATTCTAAATCTTTCTCTAACCATCCAAAATAGGGAGAAACCCCCTCACATAGCCACATAAACTGCCAAAGAAAGACACTTCCAAAAGGGTTCCACAATACCCCTTCAATTCCATCTCAAACTACCTTTCCAACCTACAACTCACTTCTTATATTTGAAAGGCATAAACAATCACAAGGCACTAGAAATCTCTATTTAAGCCTCAATAGCATGGCATATACCATGTATATAACACACATACATAAGTGCTATCAAAACCCTAATCAAGAAAATTCCCAAATCTCAACTTGGGTTGGGGTTTACTTACCTTGTTATGGAGAGATTTCACTAACTCTTCCTTTCACTAGGTTTGCTTGACTTTTTCTCTACTCTTAAACAAAAGAACAAAAACCCTCAATAATCAATATATACAAAAACTCACAAAGCTTCACAACCAAAGCAAGAGTCCTTACCTTAGGATGCCTTAGGTTGATTTTCTACCCCAAATCACTCCAAAAGCCCTTTAAAACTTCTTGATCAAAAGAAAGAGAACTTGAGAGGAAGCAAGAGAGGAGAGTGGCGATGGAGAAGAAGAAATGAAGGGTTTGCAATGACTTAATTCCTTTTAATGAAATTTATACACAAGTATTCCCATTTTGCCCTTACTCTTCTTTGGGAATTCTATCTATATCCTTTGATTCCTTACAAACACATCCCCATATCAACATATTCTCCATGAAAAATCCTTACATTTTACTCCCCACTTTTCCTGCTAATTAGGGGTAGAATGGTCAAATTGCCCATGGGGAAGAAAATATCAAAAAACTTAACAAACATTTTGGTCGGCCTGTCGTCGCGGCGAGGAAGCTTCTATCGCCGCGGCGAAACTGTCCAGCAGCTTCCCGTGGCTTCAACACCTCTTCGCCACGGTGAAGATTCTTCTTTGCCCCGGCAAAGCTTGGAATACTGAACTTCTTCTATTTTCAACCAATTTCAGGGCAAGTATTCAACACAACACTCAATCAAAGGTCAACCAAACAATATTACCAAGAAACCAACTCAAATAAGAGCAAAAGAAGAAACAATAACTACGTACCTCAAGTGGGGCGTTACACTTACCAAGTGTATATATGGGCTCAAAGGGTTAACTAGGGATAAAATAATATAGGTTGGCTTGAAAGGCTCAATTGTTCCAAAGAAAATTGCTTAAATCATATCCTAAGCAATGCAGATTCTAGGATTTCGCCTCAAGTGGTTTTCAAATGAGTTCTAGAGTTTATGCACAATTTTCACAAAAAATTTATTGCCCATAAAAACACACATAAAACGTCTTTAAGTTTCCGAATTATTCAACCAATCAAACCCATTCCCAAGAGAGTGATAACTAAATGCAATTGTCATCCACTATTATCTTTACACCACACGAAAGTTAATCAAATCTCAATGTTACAAATTCACTATCATGGTCTTATAATTGACTTATGTATGAGAACCATACCTAAAACAATTTCACCCAAAAGCTTTTAAAGAGATAATTCAAAGCACAAAAACAATTTGACCATAAGAAAGTATTCCTTACCCCCAACGTTAGAGATGATCATTGTCCTCAATGTGCAGAGAGAACAACCACACTACCCTTGGTGCGCAATAGTTATGTGGAGATAATCTTGTGAAGACATGCATATTGTTTGTTGTATCCAATAGTCATCGGGAATCTAGTCAAAAGAAAACAAACTATGCGCCTTTCTTGGCCAATTTAGTGTGCATAAAAGAAATTATGGATGAAACATAAACAACTTGTTAGTAAACGACCCGTTACGCAGCGGAAAAACAAAAATCATAATAACAAGGATCATTCCCATTTAAGCCAAGATCAAGGATATAATTTTACAGTTTATATAAATACAAGAATCTGCAGAAAAATTAATATGAGTTTAGAAAAACATACGCACGTTGGAGGTTCTTCTAAATTTGTCAATGAATGTTTTGCTACCGATCCAAGTATAGGATCAAACCCACGTAGTCCACACGAACACAATCACAAAGAACTAAGGAGGGATTTGCTAGATCCTCCTTAGCCTTAAGAATCAAGAAGACAAATCACATAAATTGATTATGGGCAAGAATGAATTCTGGCGTGGGAGAAGAAAATGGGGTTGTTGTGTATTTCACTTTTACAATGAAAAATGAACTAAAATGAAAAAAAATCTCTATCTTCTTTCAATTAACACTTTTTTTTATAGTGTTATTTTAATGCCCTATTCCCATATGGAATAGGCTTGGGCTCCAACCCAAACACCCCATGTTACCAAATACTCCCTAATTAGATATTTTATTTATTTTATCATTATCTCAATTAAACTTAATTAATATATATTTAATCTATATATTAACATTTAACAATAATGATAATTTAATTAAATATATGCGAACACATATTTAAACGTAATTTCACTAATTTAATTTTTCTAATAAATTAAATAAAGGCTACGACCTCAGCAAATTTAATTACACTATGAATTACCAAAATACCCTTTTGCCTAAAAAGACAAAAAACGCCCTTCTTTCTTCTTGAGTCTTAAATTATCTGCTATGTGCGTGACCCATAGGCTCCTTATCATACCGGCAGTGTATAGTATCGCGATTAACACCAATTAATCATCTCACTAATACACAGCCCAAGATTGGCCTTTAGCAAGGCATCATGGCCACCTGACAAATTCGAATTCAGCAAAGTAGCTACTTGTCAACGATGTGGTTACCATGTAATTCGATCCTTTCATCATACGTTATCTCGACGAGACGAGGCATAGAAATAATGTCAACCTTCGGTTACTCTCGATATTATGTATTCAGTTTCTAGACCAATGACCTGTATTATAAACTGGATTAAGCAACAACTAAATCCCACTGTGGCCACAGTTTTAGTGTCATTGCCATGTACTGAATTGTGCCGTGAGATAACTTCTCTCGTACCCGGGAGTGATGAATCCTCTGTCAATCCACCATAGTCTTGATACACTTTTTGATGCATCCAATCACCACCATATTGACAACTCTGAATAGAACTGCGTTAGGCTAGTGTCAAACTGCACCAATCGGTGCATAAGGCACTTTGGTGATCTCAAGTCTAAGGATCACATGCACCACCATTCGTTAGAAGGATTTGTTCCATAGACACTAGGGTTACCATCCATATGGAATCCTCTGGTGGGTCAGTCCAGTGAACTTGGTGCGATGTAATCGCCTACAACAAGCCACCATGTGTTGCACCAGGTTGTCACCGAACAACTTTGACAAGTGAGATCAGTCACTACCTTTCGACAGGGTTGTTCAACACTATGATAGCCTTATCGTATTATCTGTGCCCTTACTTCAGAATAATACTAGGGGCTACGGACATTTCTAGAATGGCCACCATATGTGCTCATAGGGTTCTCACTATCAAGATTTGAAACACTTGATACCCTCGTCATGGTTCTACCATTCTAAGGACATATATCAATAACTATTGTAATAATAATGATTTATGCGATATAGAATAAAATGTATTTTATTGATTAATGAACATTATTACAAAGAGTCAATTCCAAAATAATTGATTGGCTCTAGGGCACTTACTCCAACAATCTCTCACTTGCACTATAGCCAATCATTCATGCACTCAACATTGAATGACCTAAGTGCCCATCATGCTTCTGCTACAATAGAAACTTTAATAGTGGGTTAGTACGTATTCTGCAAATCTACACGTTCCCTTTCTTATTGATCCTTCATATCAGATTGAATCAATTAAGTAAGTGTTTGGATTACTGGTGAGACCGTGATTCCTCAACCACAACAATGGCTCCAGTGCTATCATAGTACAACTATACTGGATTAGCAATGCTTGAAATCACATCAAGTTCAGTAATGAACTTTTTGATCCAAACCGCCTACACGGCAGCATTAAAATGCGATATACTTAGCATCAAATGTAGAATCCACTGCAGTACACCAATTTGAGCTCTTACAGCTCACTGTAGTTACATTGAGACAAAATGTGTAATCCCAAATTGCGAACTATAATCATCCTTTTCCTGTTTGGAAATAACATCACAGTATTCTCATACAGTGAGCTCATCTTTCCTCCATAATCCAAGAATATATATATTCTTAAGCCTTTTCAAGTATTTAAAAATGTCCATTGACACTCATCCAGTGTCATTCACTTGGATTTAGTTGATATCTTATACTAGTGCTGAATGCACATAAGACATCAATCTAAGTACATGACATATTGCTCACTTGAGCCTGATTGGTATCCACTACAAGTGTTGAATGCACATTAGATATCAATTTGAGCATACAAGATGGATCCCCTTGCTGAAGCATGTGGGATCCTCTTCATTCTATCTCTCTCATTATGTGTTTAAGGACACATATCCTTACAGAGATAGACACCATATGCCATCAAAGGAAATCCCTTCTTGGATTTTTTCTATACTAAATGCGTTCAGTACCTTGTCTATGTACTCTGACTTAGTTTGAGCAACCTACATGATCTATCATGATAGATCATTATTCCAAGGATGTAGGCTGCTTCCCTAAGTCCTTCATGGAGAAGTACTTGGGATAACCAAGTCTTTACCGACTGCAAGTTAGGTATATCATTTCTGATCCGAAGTATGTCATCGACATACAACACTAGGAATACTACTACGCTCCCACTCACCTTTATAAACACAGAGCTCATCTTCGTTCTTGATAAAACTGAATTCTTTTACGACTTCATCAAAACGAATGTTCTAGCTCCTTGAAGCTTGCATGAGTCCATAAATGGATCTCTGCAACTTGCATACCTTATAAGCTTGACTATCAAGAACAAAACCATTAGGTTGTGTTATATACACCTCCTCCTCAAGGTTTCGCGCTGTTCAGAAAAGCAGTTTTGACATCCATTTGCCAAATCTCATAGTCATGATATGCAACAATTGCAAGCATAATCCGGATGGATTTAATCATGGCAACCGGCAAAAAGGATTTCTTCATAGTCAATGCCATGAATTTGTTTGAGACCTTTGGCAACCAGATGTGCTATATAAGTATGCATGTTGCCATCCATGTCAACCTTCTTCTTGAAGACCCATTTACACCCAATGGGCTTTACCCCTTCAGGTGGTTCCACCAGAGATCATACTTGGTTCTAGTACATGGAGTCCATCTTAGATTTCATGGCTTTAAGCCATTTAGCGAAATCTGGATCCGATATAGTGTCCTTGTAGGTTCTGGGTTCATTGTCTTGGTAGACTAATACGTCACCATGTTGAGTCACAAGATAACTGTATCTCTCGGGCTCATTGCGTACTCTTCCAGACTACGCAGCTCCTGTGCTACCTGAGTTGGTTGACTTTTGATCCACAAGTTGTGGAGTAACCTCCTCATGATGCTCAACCACTTCCTGTGGCACATCATCCCGTCCTTCATCTAGTATATTTCATGGTTCTAGAACTTCATCGAGTTCTACTTTTCTTCCACTAGTACTTCTTAGAAAATATTCCTTTTCTAGGAAGACACTAGATCAAGCAACAAAAAATTTGCACTCTTCATGGCTCATCATCCCGTCTTTCATCTAGTATCCTTTGGTCTCATTTGGATACCCCACAAATATACATTTACAGGATTTTGGGCCCAACTTGTTCAAAGTCAATTTCTTAACATAAGCTTCACAACCCCAAATCCTTAGATAAGACAAGTTGGGCTTTCGCCCACTCCATAGCTCATATGGAGTCTTATCTATAGACTTTGACGGCACAAGGTTCAAAACGTGAGTCTCAATCCCTGGGGCATAACCCTAGAACGATGCAGGTAAATCACTAAAACTCATCATGGACCTAACCATGTCAAATAAGGTCCTATTCCTCCTTTCTAACACTCCATAGTGTTGGGGTGTATACGGAGAGGTGAGTTGTGATACTATCCCATATTCCTTTAGGTTCGTTTAGCTCAACTTGCCAAAGTTGGCATAATTGTCATTTTGAGATTATCCTTATCGTCTTTCTTAAAGAACATATTATTATGAAATAGTTCCATAAAGAATATTATTTAGACTCAAGGATAATAGTCCATTAGTAAACTAATATTCTCATTTGTCCTAAGTGGACACAGAAATATAATTTCTAGAAACTGAAGAAAGAATCATAATAATCCACGAGTTCTAAGAAACGGGCCAATCGGCTAAATCAGATGATAAGATCTTACAGCAAATGTAGCAGCACGTGCTTCATTTCCAACTAGTAGGTCCACCTCTCCCTTGGTGAGCAATCTACTTTACCGTAGTTCCTGCACATCAATCAAATGTGAGAACCACATATTGTGTCAACTAGATGTTTACGGGGGAGAAGTTAATCTCAAGAACGTACCTGATGAAGAAGTAACATTCTTCTTCCCTCTTGCTAGGAAGGCCTTGTAATGTTTCCTCCAGTGGCTGGGATTCCCACAGTGAGGACAAACGCCTTTCCTTTCTGCAATCGTTCTTTCCAATGACTTCTGAGTCCTTTCCTTTTCACTTGAGCTGACTTCAACCAACGTCAATGTTTCTGACATTTTCATGCCTGACTCAGTAGCCTTCAACATATGCAAAACTCAGAAAGGGTATTCTTCTTATCTTCCTCAATGAAGTCATAGACAAATTGAGAATAAGAATCTGGCAAAGACTGTAATATTAGGTTTATCGCTAAACCATTATTCAGTCCACATCCCAAACTCTCAAGCTTGTTCATATACTCGGTCCACTTGAGTATATGATTGCCAATTTTGGTACCTTCTTCCATCCTACATCTGAAAAATGATCGAGACACCATATGCTTCTCATTTGTATGAGGAAAATGAAGAATAGAAGCTAAATCCATTTTTTGGCACTACTATCGCAATAATGGTGTCATTGATGCAAGAACAATGTATCTAGTCATTTCTGCTTTTGCATCATGTGTATGCTTCACATATACATACCCAGTCCCATGGATAGAACTATCAGCAGGCTCTGGTGATAGAGCTTGCTCAATGGTGTATAATCTATCGCTTGACTGAAGTATATTGTTTATACTTCTATACTAGTCAACGAAATATTCACCATTCCATTTCTCTCCCAGTTCAATGATTTATTGCATCAATGATTTGTCGCTGCGATGTTGGGATCATTTTGCCCAATTTTAAGTGAATCTACAAGTGCAGAATAAGTAACCGTTATTACCATGTTCATTATTATTGTTTAATATGGTCTTTTATTAAACAAAGCTCCCACTATTTTACTCAAGTCAATAGCCTTCACCATTAACTCGGGAAAGCTTGTTAACTTTCCTAGTGGACCGAGATCCCATCCTGCTCATTTCAAACCTTCGCTTTGGCGAACAAGCCAAAATGATTTGATTAGGTAGGCCAACAAACTTAATCTACACCAGCTGATAGCTCCTACTATCAACCTCAAATTTGAAAAAGCCAACAAGCCAATCACACAATCCAATGGACACTACATGTCATTGTCCTCAAGTGTGATTCTCAGTATCAGTAGAGTGGGCACTACATGTCACCACGTACACATAATATATGTACTGCTCTACTATGCCTATGACGTGTTTATCAACCTTTGCTTTGGCGAACAACAAAACTGTCATTTTAAGTCAACCCACCACCATTAGGGAAAACTCCAATGCATTTTAACATCCCACTGGTAGAAGTGTACCCTTCGCGTAGTTTGATTAAAACCATGGTGATGGAAGGCATACGTGACTTAATATACTTTAGTGGAGGGGTTCGTTATTTAATGTCTCACCAGATTATTATCTTTGTTAGAATGACATTGTTTGGCATGTTATTTAACATTCAACCTTAGCATGCATTCTAAAAACAATTTAAAACGTGCCGGTACAAGGCCTAACTAAAACCAATTTCCTCGAGCCTAGAGGAATCGGTGGGTCACCTAGGGGTCCTGTAATAAACATCTTGAGTCTTCAAGTATGGTTGCCTCGTCCTTTACTCCGTCTTCAAGTACATTTTGAAAATATCATTCTAAATTTACAATAAAATAATTATACAAGTTCTTTACATCAATAAATTTAGAAACCTTGATTTACGTTTGAGGGGAATTAGATGAGAAGAGAATGTACATCGAGAAGAGGAGAAAGGCAGGACACGTAGGCCCTATTTAATAAATTATACAATCATACATACCAAAAAATATTTTAAAACATTCACCCTTAGGTCTAAGGCTCATGTACTGGGCTCCATGCAATATACATACAAGTACAAAGCATATATTTAAAAAACAATCAATTTTTGAAATTTGTGGGTTAATTACCATTTACCCCCTGACAATTTACAGAACTATTGTTTGGTCTAAAAGTTTTGAAACTTTACATTCTGGCCCCCTTCGCACTCAGAAGTGCGCTCGCTTCGGCGATGAGTTAGATCGCTGTAGCGTACATTGATTACTTGACGTTCATGCTCAACGTACATTCGTCGAGGCGATTTGGTACAACGCCAATCCTAAGGACGATCGCCCGGCGATGTGTTAGATTGTTGTGGCGAGCGCTGTTTTTTGTATAGCACTCATCCATAGGATGATCGCCGTGGCAATGCTTTATATCACTGCGGCAAGCGCTGGTTTCATCACCAGCGCTCGTCCAGAGGATGATCGTCGCGGCGATTCTTTATATCGCTGCAGTGAGCACAGGTTTCGTCACCAGCGCCAGTGTGAACAACGATCATTGCAGCGATGGGTTATATTGAGCATACACAGATCTGTAGCTTTGGATCTGTTCATACAGTAAGCATATACACTCAAATGGATTTTCAATCTATCAAAAATACTGATTTCAACCAAAAAATCCATCATGTATTAAACCAAACTTGCAGTTCATCAACAAATTAAATTAATCGATTAATCAATTTCTTAAAACATGTTTTAAGACAGATTTTACGCATATTCAATATGGCAACATATTATCATCAAATACATGTTATCAACCATACACATAAAAGCTGTAAAATTTAGTACCCTAGGCTCTGATACCGCTATTAGTAAACGACCCATTACACAGCGGAAAAATAAAAATCATAATAACAAGGATCGTTCACATTTGAGCCAAGATCAAGGATATAATTTTACAGTTTATATAAATACAAGAATCTGTAGAAAAATAATCTGAGTTTAGAAAAAACATACGCACGTTGGAGGCTCCTCCAAATTTGTCAATGAATGTTTTTGCTACCGATCCAAGTGTAGGATCAAACCCACGTAGTCCACATGAACACAATCACAAAGAACTAAGGAGGGATTTGCTAGATCCTCCTTAGCCTTAAGAATCAAGAAGACGAATCAAATAAATTGATTCAATTTTGGGCAAGAATGAATTCTACCGTGGGAGAAGAAAATCGGGCTGTTGTGTATTTCACTTTTACAATGAAAAATGAACTAAAATGAAAAAAACCTCTATCTTCTTTCAATTAACACTTTCTTTTATAGTGTTATTTTAATGCCCTATTCCCATATGGAATAGGCTTGGGCTCCAACCCAAGCACCCCATGTTACCAAACACTTCCTAATTAGATATTTTATTTATTTTATCATTATCTCAATTAAACTCAATTAATATATATTTAATCTATATATTAACATTTAACAATAATGATAATTTAATTAAATGTATGCGAACACATATTTAAACGTAATTTCACTTATTTAATTTTTCCAATAAATTAAATAAAGGCTATGACCTCAGCAAATTTAATTGCACTGTGAAATTACAAAAATACCCTTTCACCTAAAAAGACGAAAATGCCTTTCTTTCTTCTTCAGTCTTAAATTATCTTCTATGTGTGTGACCCATAGACTTCTCATCATACTAGCAGTGTATAGTATCGCGATTAACACCAATTAATCATCTCACTAATACACAGACCAAGATTGGCCCCTAGCAAGGCATCATGGCCACCCGATCGATTCGGATTCAGTAAAGTAGCTACCTGTCAACGATATGGTTACCGTGCAATTCGATCTTTTCATCATACGTTATCTCGACGAGACGAAAGGATAGAAATAGGGTCAACCTTCAGTTACTCTCGATATTATGTATTCAGCTTCTGGACCAATGACCTGTATTATAAACTGGATAGAGCAACAATTCAATCCCACTGTGGCCGACGAAGGGATAGAAATAGTGTCAACCTTCGGTTACTCTCGATATTATGTATTCAGTTTCTGGACCAATGAACCTATCTATAAACTGGATAGAGCAACAACTCAATCCTACTGTGGCCACAATAGGATTGAGTTGTTGCTCGCCATAGTTTTAGTGTCATTGCCATATACTGAATTGCGCTATGAGATAACTTCTCCACTACTCGGGAGTGATGAATCCTCTGTCAATCCACCATAGTCTTGATACACTACTTGATGTAGCCAATCACCACCGTATTGATAGCTTTGAATAGAACTGCGTTAGGCTGGTGTCAAACTGCACCAATCGGTGCACAAGGCACTCCGGTGATCTCAAGTCTAAAGATCACATGCACCACCATTTGTTAGAGGATTTGTTCCATAGACACTGGGGTTAACATCCATATGGAATCCTCTGGTGGGTCAGTCCAATGAACTTGCTGCGGTGTAATCGCCTATAGCAAGCACCCATGTGTTGCCCTAGGTTGTCACCGAACAACCTTGACAAGTGAGATCAGTCACTGCCTTTCGACAGGGTCATTCAACACTATGATAACCTTATCGTATTATCTATGCCCTTACTTCAGAATAATATTAGGGGTTACAGACGTTTCTAGAATGGCCACCATATGTGCTCATAGGGTTCTCACTATCAAGATTTGAAACACTTGATACCCTCATCACGGTTTTACCATTCTAAGGACATATATCAATACATATTGGAATAATAATGATTTACGCGATATAGAATAAAATGCATTTTATTGATTAATGAATATTATTACAAAGAGTCAATTACAATAATTGATTGGCTTTAAGGCACCTACTCCAACATAACTAACATATCAAATCAAACCAAAGTTATCACAACTTAACACATTAAACAAAAATCTAAAATAAATTCAAAACAAAAACCAAAATTAAAGTAAAGAACTTGGGTTGCCTTCTAAGAAGCGCTTTATAAGAGTCGTAAGCTCGACTTTTCAAATCCTTCAATCTAGATCATCTACGAAAATCCAAACCCTTCTATCCTTCAATCCACCATACACATAGGGCTTCAATTGTTGTTCATCTACCCTCTCAAATTTAGCCTCCATAATCCTAGAATTGACTAAACAATTTTCTAAGGGTGAGCTAAGGTAGTTTTCTTCTAAGGTTTCGCTACTTTGTCATCAAGGATGCTAATCTTAAAGCAAGTATCTAACTCGGGTGGACATTTCATCGTGTTAAAAACATTGAACTCCACTTGTTCATCTTCCACCCTTAAGATTAGTTTACCTTGGTGTACATCTATTAAAGTCCTACTTGTAGCTAGAAAAGGCCTTCCTAAAATTAAAAGTATGTTCTAGTCTTCTTCCATATCAAGAACTACAAAATCTACTGGAAAGATAAATTTGTCTACCTTTATTAGGACATCCTCCACCACTCCCCTAGGATATGTTATGGATCTATCTACCAATTGAAGATGAATCGTGGTTGGCTTCACCTCTCCTAACCCAAGTTTCCTGAAAATAGAAAATGGCATCAAGTTAATGCTGGCTCCTAAATCACATAAAGCTTTATCAAAATAAAAACTACCAATTGTGCAAGGAATATTAAAACTCCCTAGATCTCTTAATTTCAGTGGTAGTTTCTTTTGAAGCAATGCGCTACATTCCTCGATGAGCATGACTATCTCGTGTTCTTCAAACCTCTTTTTATGTGTAATGATCTCCTTTAAGAACTTGGCATACTTCGACATTTGCTCTAACATATCTACAAAAGGAATATTTATGTGTAAGCTTCTAAACATATCCATGAGCTTACCAAATTGGTTGTCTAATCTTTGTTTCTGTAGTCTATGAAGATACGGAAGAGAGGCTTCATCTTTCTTCACATCTTGGGCCTCGTTCTCAAGTTCTGGTTTTGTGCCTAGGCATTGTGTTGAGGCATTGTTGGTTCTATCCAATTTCATGTCTTCAGATTTTTCCTCAGTTTCTTCAGCTTTTCTTGATTCTTTCAGCTCCTTACCACTTCTCAACATGATGGCATTGAGTTGCTCCTTTGGATTCTTCTTGATATCACTCGAAAACATTCCTTGAACTCTTCCCGCTAAAATATTGTGGATTTGCCCAATTTGAGTCTCAAGGTTCCTAATAGAGGCTGATCAATTTTGAACTAGGACGTTAGTCTTCTCAAACCTCTTGCTTGTCTCTTCAATGAACTTGGTCAACACATTCTCCAAATTAGATTTTGGCTCTTGAGGTTGAAAAACAGAAGGTTATTTTTGCTCATTGTTGTTTCTCATTGAAAAGTTCGGGTGTTTCCTCGATGCTGGATTATATGTATTGGAATATGGATTCTCTTGCCCTCCTTGAAAATTGTTGACATAATTTGCTTGTTGAGGTGGAGCAAATGGATTCCCTACTTGACAATCTCCTGACAAATGGTTCCCTGCACAAAATTCACAAGTTAGAGAATGAGTTTTAATAACATTTACCTTTAAGGCAACTCCTAATTGCTTTTGGATGGTTGAAAGTTGAGCAGCCAACGCAATGTAGCTATCAACTTCGTGCACTCCCGCTACTTTCCTTGTTAAATCTCTCTGAAGGCCTCATGTAGTTATTGCTTGCCATCACTTCAATCAGCTTATAGGCTTCCTCCACATTTTGCTATTCCAAGGCTCCCCCACTTGCAGCATCTACCATGGCTTGTATATTTGGCATCAACCCATTGTAAAATATTTGCACTTGCAACCATATTGGTAACCCATGGTGAGAACACCTCCGTAAGAGATCCTTATAACTCTCCCAAGCTTCATAAAGCGACTCCATATCATGCTGGAAAAAATTTGTGATGTCACTCCTCATCTTGGCAGACTTGATCGGCGGAAAATACTTCGCAAGGAACACTTGAACTAACTCATTCCAAGTAGTGATGCTTCCAGGTGGTAGAGAAATTAACCAAGCCTTAGCTTTATCCCTAAGAGAGAATGAGAAAAGCCTTAACCTAATTTCATCATCAGATACCCCATTATGTCGGAATGTATCGCATAGCTCCAAAAAATTTGCGATATGCAAATTAGGATCATCGTTAGACAACCCTACGAATTGAATCGAATGTTGTATCATCTGAATAATGTTTGGCTTTATCTCGAAGGTATTTGCTTGAATAAGTGGTCCCTAATACTAGAAGCACATCCCTCAATTGTAGGTCTTGAATAATCCTTAAGTGCCCTTTGAACTTCTTCTCCTCCTGTATCTGCCATTGAACCTAAATCCTCTGTACGATCTAACACTAAAAATACAGAAATAAAAATTAAAGCACTAAAAACAAAATAAATAAATACATAAATTACAAACCAAATTAGCAACTAAATAGCTTGTATTGATATTGATAAGTAAAAAAGCAATTCCCCAGCAATGGCGCTAAAAACTTCTTGTAGATTTTCGCAACTGTACAAAATCGTGCAAGTAATAAAGTGTATAAATACAGATATCGAACCCAAGGGAATTACTATTATCAATTACCAATTAAACTATCCTATTACTATTTGGTCAATCCAAATTTTATCAAGGAAAACCTAAATTCAAAAAAAATTAACAATTGAAATTAAAAAGAGAACAATTAAAATAAACCTTGGGGTAAAAACAAGATGATTAGACCTAGGGCATAGACTTCACACCAACTCTTATTCATATGCATTGATCGCTCATGCTAATTTTGTTAAGCTCTTCCTACAGGTCAAACTCCCTAAATTTCAAATAACTTTCTTTTGAACAATTATCAAATTAACCCCTAATTACTAACCTGAATTATCTCTAATCAGATTTAAGCAATTGGAGATCATTACGCTCCATGGAGTTTACCAATACCTCACAAGTCGCATTAACCTATCTCTAGCGTTCGCTCAACCTATGGTTTTACTACCGTAGACCAACCAAGTATCATCTCTCGATCTCAACCTAGTCCATTAGTTCATTCAATTCTTGGGCCCTCAAAAATCAAAAGCATTAGGAATAATAGCAAAACTTAGGAAGAATTCTTAATAAAAATTAACAATCAACGATCAATAGATAATCAAGAGATTGGGCTACATCTTAGCCCTAGAGAATAAATTTAGTTCATAATAAACATGAAAGAAGCAATCATCTTTATTAAAACATTCATCATGAGTTTATAAGAAAAGAACAAGGAAAACTTCTCTATATTGTGAATCAAAGCTCCAGAATTTCTATTACTTCTCTTCTCTGTAGATTTTTCTCCCTTTCTTCTCACCCAAGAATCCCGAAAATAATGCTAAAAGCTTTACTTTTATATCCCAAAAGGGTTAGGGTTTGTTTTCCCTTAATTCTATTTGATTTGGAACCCTTAACCCTATTCTCCTGGCTAAAAATGGATAACAAGTTAGTGACTTCCATGACTGTGCCGTGGCACTGTGCTGCAGCATAGTAGCTACTAGAAAAAGTGTGCCGCGGCACAGTAGCTGCTGCCTTTCTTCCCGCATCATTCCACTACTCTTCAAAGATGTTGATTTTTGGGCTCGATAACGATGGAATTTGGAAACGTTGTAAACATATGAAATTTAGTCCTATGAATCAGCTTTCCAATGGTCCAAGAATAGTCTAAATATGAGTTCTAAAGCTCAAGATATTTTCAAAATACCAAGGCATGCACAAGCTGGAACGTAATCAAGAATCTTCTCTTTACTTCAACTTCCATAACTTCTTCAATTCAACTCCGATTCTTGATCCGTTTGTTTCCACTCGCCACTCGTTCCGTTTCCAAAATTATTCTTCATCTGAGCATAACATTTAAGCACTAGTAACTTGAAAAACACTCAAAAACACCCGTGATCCCATAAAAGGCAATTATGAAAATATTAAGCAACTTTACTAAATTAAGCCTAATTTCCCATAATTAATCCCCATAAACCACTAAAAAAATATGTATTTTCAAGCTCTTATCAGTGGCCATTCTAGAAATGTCCGTAGCCCTAGTATTGTTCTGAAGTATAACGCCCACATGGAGGTACGTAATTTAATTTATGCTCTTATACCTTTAGTTGATTTTTTTGCTAAAGTTATTTTGAGAAAATGTAAAGAAAATGCCTTAAACTTGCATTAAGGGTAAAATGGTCTTTTCACTCAAAATTAGTTGAAATTGTGGGGAGTGAAAAGAATAGAATTTCATGGAGAATGCAATAAAAATGAGAGCATTATGGTACTTGGCTAAGAGACATAGATGGAATTTTAAAGAAAGTGCAAGGGCAAAATGGGAAAACTAATATATAATTTTATGTTATATCAAGGATTGAAGAGTGAAACCCTAGCCACTCTTCAACACATTTTCACGCCACCTTCTCCTCCAAATCCTCTCAATTTCTTCACTTCTTTTTCAAAAGAAATTCATAGATTTTGGGTATTTTTGAGTGGATTCTCATTCCCAAGCATCTTTAGGTAAGATCCTTGCACTGAGAGGTGATTTTTCATTTTTAAAGTGTTAAATTTTAATGGTTTGTGCTCAGAGGATTTAAGAGGAAGAGAGTTTGATCAAAGAAGATTCTTAAAGGGTTGGATTGCTCATATCAAAGGTAAGTAAATCCCTACCCTAAGTATGATTTAAGTTATGTTGTGTAGAGAATTTTCTTTATGCATATTTATGTGTTATGTGTAGAATTGTTGATGGATTTGGTGTTGAATGATGATTAGAACTTATCCATGAGAAGTTGTGTTGGTATATTTAATACTTGATCAATGTTTGGATGAAATTTGGAAGAATTGAAGTGGAAATTTTGGAGTGTGTATTTTCGGCAGATTTGGCATTAATTATGGAGGATGTTATTCCAAATTTTTGGTGGCCTAGAAGAGAGATAGAAGTGTAGCCAAATTAGTGTTGATTTGTGCACATCAATTGTTTGATGAAATGTCAAAGAGAAGTGCATGTATGAGTATGATTATGTATTACTTTGGGATGAGTTTGTAGATGGTTAGAGAATGACATGTTTGCATTCCATAATGCATAATTGCATCTAAACATGAGAATTTAGAAAGAATTATAAGCATGAAACCATCTACATGCATACATATTCATAAAAGCATGAAAAACCACTAAATTATGTTAAAGAGAAAATAGAAAGAAATGAGAATATTAAAGATATTCAAATCTGAATTTTTATTTAAAGAAGTGTAAAAAGATAAAAAGAAGAGAAGGTTGTTGCAATGGGGAGCCCGTTAGTGACATAGCCCCCACATGCACAACGCCTTTAGTGAGCGGCCTCAGAATTCAGAAAGAAGAATTGTACAGTCTGTTAGAAGTGCGTGTACCCAGAATTAGAGAATTTACTCACACAGCCAGGGTTCCAAATCCATGCCTCAACCGAGTCCGATCGGCAAGAAAAGAAAGAAACAAAGAAAGAATAGAAAGAAAGAAAATAAAGAATAGAAAGAAAGACTAGAAATGAAAGAAAGAAAGAAATAAAGAAAAACAGAAAACAGAATAAGAAAAATAGAAAAGAAAATGCATAATCTATGCATTTGTGCATTTGCATCATGAATATGCATAAGACCATGCTCATTATCATGAGTAGTGAAAAATTAGAAAATGGAGAGAAAAACAAAGGGAAAAATAGAGAAAGAATGAGAAAGAATAAAGAAAGAACAGGGAAAAGAACAGAGAAAGATTAGAGAATAATCGGGAAGTGTGATATAAGGAAAGAAAATTCAGAACTTGAGCAACGGAGAGAGAAGGGTAGCATAGCGGGTTTACTTACTGAGCAATTAGTGCTCAATTCGTTGTTTTTAATTTTTTTGCAGGTAATAGGTGAGTTGCGGTCGCTTGGAGCGTCATTGCAGTGGAAGGGTTGGGCTAACTGTCAAGTTGCTATTTTGAGGATATTTGTATATAAATAAAAATTAAATATGGGCCCATACTTTATTACTCGTTTATATACGTATTTTCTTATATATATAAAATGAGTTTTATTGATTATTTTACGAGTATACGAGCTAGAAAGAAATTATTACATTTTTGGTATCAGAGTAAAGGTTTTGGGATTTGATAGTGTGCCTCTCCTGCCACGTTGATGTTCTGTAGCCGACCGATGTCATTTATTTCTTCCTTCACTTGTAGTAGATGAGTTAATTGAGTTGACTAAAAGTGTTGGTTTATGTAGATGAGATGTAGAACCCGAGGAAGCAATAGGAAGGAAATGAGCACGGGTGAACCTTCTAACCCTCCAAAATTGACTCCCTTTGTCCTCGATGAAGCGAGGATTTGTAATATTACATAGCAAGTCTTGGCAAAAAAATTGGAGAGGCTCGACCCCTAGAGAGGAGAGAGGAGAGAGAGAGGCCGGTACCCCCGATAATGCAAAATCGTATTGAGCTGATATATGGGTTGCCTATTCAACACCAGATGTCAGAATTTAGGGGTACTGTGGACCCAATAGTGGCAGATGAGTGGTTTAGATCAGTGAAGCGTATGATGACACTTTTTGCTATGACAGATCGGAAGAAGATTCAGTATGCCAGTTTCTTATTTAGGGGTGATGCTCGTGTATGGTGGGAATTGATGGAGGATACTCATGATACAGCTTTGATGACTTCGGGATATTTCAAAAGATCTTTTGAGGCAGAATATAGAACAGTTGATCGAGTCCATGAAAAGATTCAGGAGTTTATTAGTTTGCAACAGGGGGCTAATTCAGTGAAATTCAATTCCTTGGCAAGGTTTGCACCAGGTGTAGTGAGTACACCAGAATTAAGGAGAGATAAGTTCATGCATGGGCTAAAACCAGAAATAGCCCAAGATGTGATGGTTGGTGCCCAGCCCCTTCAGACATATAGTGAAGCTTTGCAATGAGCTTTATGAGCAAAAATATTTGTGAATAAGCTAACCTCGGTAACTCCATCAATAGTAGCCCCCAGTGTTACACCTCCTGCTCCACAGAGAGATAGAGTAGATGCCCCACTAATTGAGAGATGAGAAATAAGAAAAAGTTTCAACCCAAGAAGAACATGAGGGATTGGCAAAATAAAAAGCTAAGAACCAATGAAGTTCCCCAGTGCCAGAGTGTGGAAGAAATCATTCTAGGGAGTGTCTTAGAGATTTGGGCCGAAATGTATGCTATAGATGCTGGTAGCCATGAAAGAGGTACCAACCCCTCTGCACCATAGCGTAGACACCTAGAGGTACCAATGCTTGAGTGTTTACAGTAGCCCAGAGTGAAGTGAAGCTAGCCCATCCGCAGTTACTGGTTAGTTATTATTTCATTCAGTTCTTCTTTATGCATTAATTGATTATGGAGCCACACATTTATTCATTGCACATGGGATTTTAGAGAGATTAGGTTTAAAACCTATTAGAGTGGATTGTCCTATTAAGATAGAGTTACAAGATGGTGTTAGTGTAGTAACTCAAGAGATGCTTCCAAGGGAGTCCGTAGTGATCCATGGAAGGGAGTTACTAGTGGATTTGATAGTATTTGATATGCCCGATTTTGATGTTATTTTAGGCATGGATTTCCTGGGGAGATTTGGTGTAGAGATTGATTGTCAGGAAAAGAAAGCAAGATTTAATCTTGATGATGGAGATAAGTTTAATTTTGGCTAGGGTTACTAGCTTAGTATGTTAATCAACAATGTAAAGGCCAGAAAGATGTTAAGAAAAGAGTGTTCGGGGTATATTGCTCATGTAGTGCATAGTAGTGATGTCCCACATCCGAGATTCAGAATGTGCCAGTAGTTCGGGAGTTCTTAGATGTATTTTTGGAAGATTTGCCGAGTTTACCTCCGGAAGGAGAAGTAGAATTCAGTATTGAACTAGCACCAGGGACCGCACCAATTTCTAAAGCCCCTTATCGGATGACCCCAATTGAGCTTTTGGAATTGAAAAAGTAGCTCCAGGAACTCTTAGACAAGGGTTTTCTTTGACTTAGCCACACTCCCTGGGGTGCTCCAATTTTGTTTGTGAAAAAGAAAGATGGATCTCTACAGATGTGTATAGATTACAAAGAGTTAAATAAAGTGATAGTGAAGAATAAACACCTGTTACTTTGTATGGATTATTTGTTTGATCAGCTAAAAGGAGCAAGAGTGTTTTCAAAGATTGATTTGAGGTCGGGTTATCACCAAGTAAGGGTTGCAGAGCAAGATATTGCCAAGACTAGGTTTCGGACTAGATATGGGCATTATGAGTTTGTGGTGATGCCTTTTGGGTTAAACAATGCCCTAATAATCTTTATGGATTTAATGAACAGGGTGTTTCAGGATTGTCTTGATCGATTCATAGTGGTATTCATTGATGATATCCTAGTTTATTCTAAGATAGAAAAGGAACATGAAGAACACTTAAGATTTGTGCTGCAGCGATCGTAAGATAAGAAGCTGTTCACCAAATTTTCTAAGTGTGAGTTTTGGCTAGATCAAGTTATCTTTCTAGGCCATACGATCTCAAATGAGGGTGTATCAGTGGATCCAAGTAAGGTAAAAGCAATTATAGAATGGCAATAGCTGAAGATAGTAAAGGAAGTTAGAAATTTCTTTGGCTAGCAGGCTATTATAGGTGGTTTGTAGCAGGGTTTGCTCAGTTGGCTAAACCACTTACAGCTCTCACCAAATAGAGAACTCCTTTCATTTGGTCGAATGGCTATGAAGAAAGTTTTCAAGAGTTAGAAAGAAGATTGACAACAACTTCTATTCTTGTGTTACCACAAGAGGGTGTAGATTATGACATTTATACAAATGCCTCATTTAAAGGGACTTGGTGTAGTATTGATGCAGTTGGGTAGAATAATAGCCTATGCTTCTCGTCAGTTAAAAAAGTATGAGACGAGATACCCTACACATGATCTAGAGTTGGCTGATGTAGTTTTTTGCACTGAAAATATGGAGGCCTTATTTGTATGGAGCAAAGAGTAACATTTATACAGATCATAAAAGCTTGAAGTATTTCTTTACCCAAAAGAGCTGAATATGAGGCAGGGGAGATGGTTAGAGCTGGTAAAGGATTATGATTGTGAAATTAAGTATCAACCTAGAAAAGCCAATGCAGTAGCTGAGGCTTTGAGTAGAAAGGCTTACTTGTCTCAACTCACAAGACAGAAAGAGTTATTGGGCAAGTTGATCAAGGACCAGATAGAGGTGATACTAAGAAGGCTTGCTAGGTTCTACATTCAGCCCACTTTGCTAGAAGAGATTAAAGAAAAACAAGTTGCTGATGAGTGGTGTTAGAAAAGGAGTCAGCAGGTTATTGAGGGCAAGATATCAGAATTCCACCTGTTAGATGGTGTCCTCCGTTTTTGGAATCGTATATGCATTCCCTAAGATGCTGAGTTGAAGAGAAAGATTCTAATGGAAGGCTCATGATACATCATACACTGTTCATCCTGGAGGAACCAAGATGTATTAAGATTTAAAGAAAACCTATTGGTAGCCAGATATGAAGAGAGATATTGGAGATTATGTGACTAAGTGTTTGATTTGTCAACAGGTGAAAATAGAACACCAAAGACCATCAGGTTTGCTTCAGCCACTCAGCAATCCTAAAGGGAAATGGGAAAATATATCAATGGATTTTATCATAGGCCTTCCAAGAGTTCAAAAGGGGTTTAATGCCATATGGGTGATAGTAGACAGATTAACAAAATCAGCCTATTTTCTTCCAGTAAAGGATATCACTACCTCAGATCAGTTGGCCCAGATCTATGTTAGGTACATAATCAGACTCCATGGTGTACCTAAGACTATAGTATCAGATAGTGATTCCAGATTTGTTTCGGCTTTCTAGACTAGTCTACAGAGAAACTTGGGTACCAAATTAACATTTAGTACAACATACCATCCTCAGACAGATGGCCAGACTGAGAGAACAAATAAGATACTTGAGGATATGTTGAGGGCATGCTGTATGGATTATAGAATGGCTTGGCACGAGATGTTACCTTTGGTGGAGTTTGCCTATAATAACAGTTATCAGTCTACAATTAAGATAGATCCTTATGAAGCCTTGTATGGTAGGCGATGTAGATCTCCATTGCATTGGGATGAGGCAGGAGAGAAAGATGAGTTACATACAGCTCTTGGGCCAAAGATAACCCATAAAATGATAGAAGATATTTAGTTGATCTAGCGTAGAATGAAACAAGCTCAAGATAGACAAAAGAGCTATACAAATTTAAAGAGAAAAGATGTGGAATCCATTTATGGACTCAAGCAAACCTTAAGGAGCTAGAACATTCGTTTTGATGAAGCTGTAAAAGAATTCGATTTTATCAAGAACGAAGATGAACCCTCTGTTTTCAAGAAAGTGAGTGGGAGACGGTGGCATTCCTAGTTTTGTATGTCGATGACATACTTCTGATCGGGAATGATATACCAAACTTGCAGTCTATAATGACTTGGTTATCCAAGTGCTTCTCCATGAAGGACATAGGGGAAGCAGCCCACATCCTTGGAATAAAGATCTATCATGATAGATCGTGTAGGTTGCTTGGCCTAAGTCAGAGTGCATATATTGACAAAGTACTAAAAAGATTCAGTATGGAAGAATATGAGAAGGGATTTCTTCTGATGTCACATGGTGTTTTATCTCTCTAAGGAATTGTGTCCTAGAACACAAGATAAGAGAGATAGGATGAAGAGGATCCCATATGCATTAACAATTGGATCTATCACTGCAGTGGCGTTCTTACTGGAATTTTTAGCCTCAGCGAAATAAAACTTCACTGCGGCGATGAAGCTACTACCCAATTTTGTGCTTTTTTGTGAAGGGACCAAACTGCAGTTTTTAATAACCTATAAAGCCAATAATCATTCTGCACATATAAAAGGGTAATTAATAATTAACCCACCCAATTAAAAAATGATTTTTTTTGAAATGTATGCTATGTACTTGTTGGTATATTGCATGGTGCCCGGTACATGAGCCTTATGACCTATGGTAAATGTTCTAAATTATTTTTGGGTATGTATGGTTGTAAATTTTAAAATAGGACCTACGTGTCCTGCATTTTTCCCTTTCTCCCTGTACATTCTCTTCTCATCTCATTCGCTTCGAATGTAAATCGAGGTTTCTAAATTTATTGATGTAAAATTAGTTTGAGATTAGTTTTATTGTAAATTCAGTATGATGTTTCTGTAATGTACTTGAGATGGAGCAAAGGACGAGGCAATCATACTTGAAGACTCAAGATATTTATTACAAGACCCTTAGGTGACCTACATATTCTTCTAGGCTCGAGGAAATTGGTTTTAGTTGGGCCATGTTTCTACACTTTTTAGTATTTTGTATAGAATGCATGCTAAGGTTGAATGTTTAATAACATGCCAAACAATGCCATTTTAACAAAGATAATAATCTGGTGAGACATTAAATAATAAACC
The DNA here is from genome assembly GCA_026229545.1 of Pistacia atlantica. Classification (NCBI taxonomy): domain Eukaryota; kingdom Viridiplantae; phylum Streptophyta; class Magnoliopsida; order Sapindales; family Anacardiaceae; genus Pistacia; species Pistacia atlantica. The sequence goes on from CM047907.1 coordinate 8,132,854, forward strand.
CTCAATTAAAGTATATTAAGTCACGTATGCCTTCTGTCACCGTGGTTTTAATCAAACCACTATTTGTCAGAACTTTGTTCGCCAAAGCGAAGGGTACACTTCTACCAGTGGGAGGTTAAGATTCAATGGAGTTTTCCTTAATGGTGATGGGTTGACTTAAAATGATGGTTTTGCTTGTTCGCCAAAGCGAAGGTTGATAAACGCATTATAGGCATAGTAGAGAAGTACACATATTATGCGTACATGGTGGCATGTAGTGTCCACTCTATTGATACTGAGAATCACACTTGAGGACAATGGTTGGGGCCATTAGATTGTGTGATTGGCTTGTTGGCTTTTTCACATTTGAGGTTGATAGTAGGAGCTATCAACTGGTGTGGCTTAAGTTTGTTGGCCTACCTAATCAACTCATTTTGGCTTGTTCGCCAAAGTGAAGGTTTGAAATGGGCAGGATGGGATCTCAGTCCACTAGGAAAGCCAACGGGCTTTCCTGAGTTAATAGTGAGGGCTATTGACTTGAGGAAAATAGTGGGAGCATCGTTTAAATAAAAGGCCATATTAAATAATAATGAACATTGTAATAACGGTTACTAATTCTGCACTTGTAGATTCACATAAGATTGAGCAAAATGATCCCAACATCGCTGCGACAAATCATCGATTTGGGAGAGAAATGGAATGGTGAAAATTTTGTTGACTAGTATAAAAGTATAAACAATATACTTCAGTCAAGCGATATATTATACACCATTGAGCAAGCTTTATCACCAGAGCCTTCTGATATTCCATCCATGAGACTGGGTATGTATATGTGAATCATACACATGATGCAAAAGCAGAAATGACTAGATACATTATGCTTGCATTAATGGCACAATTACTGTGACAACAGTGCTGGAAAATGGATTTAGCTTCTATTATTCATTTTCTTCATAGAAATGAGAAGCATATGGTGTCTCAGTTGTTATATAGATGTAGGATGGAAGAGGGTACCAAAATTGGTGATCATATACTCAAGTTGACCAAGTATATGAACAAGCTTGAGATTTTGGGATGTGGACTTAATGAAGGTTTAACGATAAACCTAATATTATAGTCTTTGCCAGGTTCTTAGTCTCAATTTGTCTATGACTTCACTGAGGAAGATAAAAGGAACACCCTTTCCGAGCTTCTAGATACATTGAAGGCTACTGAGTCAGGCATGAAAATGTCAGAAACATTGATTTTGGTTGAAGCCAGCTCAAGTGGAAAGGAAAGGGCTTAGAAGTCATTGGAAAGAACTGTTGCAGAAAGGAAAGGTGTTTGTCCTTACTATGGGAATCCCAATCACTGGAGGAAACATTGCAAGGCCTTCCTAGCAAAAAGGAAGAAGAATATTACTTCTTCATCAAGTACGTTCCTGAGATTAACTTATCCCATAAACATTTGGTTGACACAAGATGTGGTACTTACATTTGACTGATATGTAGGAACTATGGTAGAGTAGATTGCTCGCTGAGGGAGAGGTGGACCTACCAGTTGGAAATGAAGCACGTGATGCTGCATTTGTTGTAGGATCTTATCATCTGATTTTGCCGATGGGCTTGTTTCTTGGAACTTGTAGATTATTATGATCTTTCCTCAGTTTCTAGAAATTATATTTCTGTGTCCACTTAGGACAAATGAGAATATTAGTTTACTAATGGATTATTATCCTTGAGTGTAAATAATATTCTTTATGGAACTGTTTCATAATAATATGTCCTTAAGATAGACAATAAGAATAATCTCAAAACGACAACTTTAGCGAGTTGAGCTAAACATACCTGAAGGAATGTGAGATAGTATCACAACTCACACCTCCATATACACCCCAACACAATGGAGTGTCTGAAAGGAGGAATAGGACCTTACTTGACATGGTTAGGTCCATGATGAGTTTTAGTGATTTACCTGCATCATTCTGGGGTTATGCCTTAGAAGCTGCGACTCACGTTTTGAACCGTGTGCCTTCAAAGTCTATAGATGAGACTCCATATGAACTATAGAGTGGGCGAAATCCCAACTTGTCTTATCTAAGGATTTGGGGTTGGGAAGCTTATGTTAAGAAATTAACTTCGAACAAGCTAGACCCAAGATCTTGTAAATGTATATTTGTGGGGTATCCAAAGGAGACTAAAGGATACTATTTCTATCGCCCAAAAGAGTGAAAAAATTTTGTTGCTCGTTCTGGTGTCTTTTTAGAAAAGGAATTTTTTCTAGGAAGTACTAGTGGGAGAAAAGTAAAACTCAATGAAGTTCTAGAACCATAAGTTATACTAGAAAAAAGGACGGGATGATGTGCCACAAGAAGTGGTTGAACACCATGAGGAGGTTACTCCACAAACTGTGGATCAAAGTGAACTACCTCAGGTCGCACAAGAGTTACGTAGATATGGGAGAGTACGCCATGAGCCTGAGAGATATGATTATCTCGTGACTCATTAAGATGACGTAAAGTCTACCAAGATGGTGAACCCAGAACCTACAAAGACGCTATATTGGATCCAGATTCTGTTAAATAGCTTGAAGCCATGAAATCTGAGATGGACTCCATGTACCAGAACCAAGTATGGTCTCTAGTCGAACCACCTGACGGGTTAAAACTCATAGGGGTTAAATGCATCTTCAAGAAGAAGACTGACATGAATGGCAAGGTGCATACTTATAAGGCACGACTGGTTGCCAAAGGTTTCTAACAAATTCATGGCATTGACTATAAAGAAACCTTTTTGTCCATTGGCATGATAAAATCCATCCAGATTATGCTTGTGATTGCTGTATATCATGACTATGAGATTTGGCAAATGGACATCGAAACAGCTTTCCTGAATGGAAACCTCGAAGAGGATGTGTATATGACACAACCAGATGGTTTCATTCTTGATGGGCAAGCTGATAGGGTATGCAAGTTGTGGAGATCCATTTATGGACTCAAGCAAGCTTGAAGGAGCTAGAACATTCGTTTTGATGAAGTTGTAAAAGAATTTGATTTTATCAAGAATGAAGATGAACCCTATGCTTGCAACAAAATGAGTGGGAGTGCAGTGGCATTCCTAGTGTTGTATGTCGATGACATACTTCTGATCGGGAATGATATACTGAACTTGTAGTTGGTAAAGACTTGGTTATCCAAGTGCTTCTCCATGAAGGACTTAGAGGACGCAGCCTAAAAGATTCAGCATGCATGAAGAGTGGTGGAGATGGAGAATGAAAGCATGAAAGCATGGATTAAAAAAAGGGTTTACATACAAAGCTTGGATATGAGATTATACCTACTCCTTTGCTTTGGATTGATGAAGATTAGCTTCAAAAGGATGAAACCTCCACACTTTAACACCACCTTGAGAGGATTAGAGAGTGGCCTTGGCTAGGGAGAGAGAGCTTTTAGTTTGTGTTTGAGTGAACAAGTGAATAATGAACAAAAATGCAACCTTTTGCACTTATATATACTTGGGCTATTTTGCAATTATTTATTTTTCACTTCCAAGCCCAATAAAATCTTATTTTATAAAGGGACCCCACGAATTTAATATGCTACCCTTTGAATAATCAATATTATTCAAGGGCCCATGTAAACTAAACTAGTTTACATTAACAACCCATAAATTTACCCTTTTTACCCTTTAACTATTAAAAGGTTATTTTTGTTCATCTCATTAATCTTAACACTTTAAGATATAATAATTAAATATAATTAATTATTGCTTGACCATTTTAACCCTTAAAATATCACAAATTGTTTCTATGTAACTATTACTATAGAAATCCCGTTATTACCCTCGGAAGGTGCTAGCCCTCTTCAGATAATCATTTCTCTTTCTCATCATTCTCTAACTTCTCAAGGCTATTAGTGTGACCATGTAGGTCCACTGTGGATTAGCCGTGAGCCGGTTCTGGATGAATTCGGAAACCCGTCCGGAGGCCCAACGACTATGGTAAACATCTAGCAATGTGCCATAGTCCCTAAACCACGATGAAGAAATACTTCATCGAACCCATTTCATATCATATGTACCATGCAGGTAAAGTCCCTCCATTGAGATATCTTAATCGAGTATGGATTCATGGAATGTCAAAATCCTAAACTCGATCTTCTACCGAATTGTCGATCAATATGTCCGGAACTTGTCATCACAAACTTACTTTTGTATGACTAATAATAGACTCTGGCCGAGATTCAATTTTCGACATTTATCGATGTTCGTCCTAGGAACTTCGAATCCGGATGGAGTCGCGGTACTCCCAATCCTATATTTTCGAGTCAATGGATCCCCTCTTGACCATCGTTCATTTCCGCATATGAACAACGCATGACCAAATAGGCTTTATTGTACGAAACATGATTAGTCTCGTACTTATACACCGTATGAACCATACGCATCCATATCGGATCCGACTACAATGTCTCAAGTCAAAGGACTACATCGTGCACGATATAACCAAACGATAAATCATTGACTACATGCTTTTCCAAGTGATTTGTCGTTATTCGGTCACGTTCGAAAAACAGTTCACCAACCGTTAATCCATACCAATGCCCTAGTGACATGACTATCATCATCATCCGTACTTATATCAACTCATGATATCTTTCGGAAGCATCCGGTATGCCTACTGTACAATATAGTTGCCCAAATTTTTATTGCTTCCAGCGAGGAACCTTTTTCGATAATTCATTTACCTATTAAATGAATCATCTGGACAATTCATATACATACTTTATTTTAAATGCATGACTGAATAAAGGAAGCAATTTACATATATGAATTGAAGAACTCTTTCTTCTATTATTTATGATATATATAGATACAAGACAAAATACTCTGAAACCGACAACACGAATGGTTTCTAGGGCATACACTAATATACACTAACACAGCCTACATCCTTGGAATAAGGATATATCGTGATAGATCATGTAGATTGCTTGGCCTAAGTCAGAGTGCATTTATTGACAAAATACTAAAAAGATTCAGTGTGGAAGAATCCGAGAAGGGATTTCTTCTGATGTCACATGGTTTTTATGTCTTTAAGGAATTGTGTCCTAAAACACAAGATGAGAGAGATAGGATGAACAGGATCTCATATGCATCAGCAATTGGATCCATCATGTATGCTGTGCTATGTACTCGGATTGATATCTCATGTGCTTTGAACACTTGTAGTAGATATCAATCGGATCTAGGTAAGTGTCATCGGATGGCTGTCAAGAATATTCTTAAGTACCTGAAGAGGACCAAGGATATGTTCTTGGTTTATGGAGGGGATGATGAGCTCACTGTAATAGGATACAGTGATGCTGTTTCCAAACGGACAAAGATGATTATAGTTCGCAATTTGGGATTATACATTTTATCTCAATGTAGCTGCTGTGAGCTGGAAAAGCTCGAATCAGAGTACTACAACGAATTCTACAAATTATACTAAGCATATCGCATTATTTAATGTAGCAGTGTAGGCTTTTGGATCAAGAAGTTCATTACTGAACTTGATGTGGTTCCAAGCATTACTGATCTAGTATAGTTTTACTACAATAACAATTAAGCCATTATTATGGCTGAGGAATCATGATCTCACTAGTAATCCAAACACATACTTAGTTGATTCAATATGATCTAACAGATTGATCAGAAAGGGAATGTGTAGATTTGCAGAATATCTACTAACCCACTATTGAAGTTTCTATCATAGCAGAAGCATGATGGGCACTTGGGTCATTCAATGTTGAGTGCATGAATGATTGGCTATAGTGTAAGTGAGAGATTGTTAGAGTAGATGCCCTAGAGCCAATCAATTATTATAGAATTGACTCTTTGTAATAATGTTCATTGATCAATAAAAGACATTTTATTCTATATCGCGTAAATCGTCATTGTATGTATTGATATATGTCCTTAGAATGGTAGAACCGTGACAGGGTTATCAAGTGTTTCAAATCTTGATAGTGAGCACCCTATGAGCACATAAGGTGGCCATTCTAGAAACGTCCGTAGCCCTAGTATTGTTCTGAAGTAAGGGCACAAGTAATACAATAAGGCTATCATACTGTTGAACGACCCTGTCAAAAGGTAGTGACTAATCTCACTTGTGGTGCAACACATGGGTGCTTCTTGTAGGCAAGTTCACTGGACTGACCCACCGGAGGAGTCCATATGGATGGTAACCCGAGTGTCTATAGAACAAATCTTCTAACGAATGGTGGTACATGTGATCCTTAGACTTGAGATCACCGAAGCGCCTTGTGCATCGGTTGGTGCAGTTTGACACTAGCCAGACGCTGCATCAAGGAGTGTATCAAGACTATGCTGGATCGATAGATGATTCATCACTCCTAGGTACGGGAGAAGTTATCTCACAGTGTAATTCAATAAATGGAAATGACACTAAAACTATGGCCACAGTGGGACTGAGTTGTTGCTCTATCCAGTTTATAATTCAAGTCATTGGTCCAGTAATTGAATACATAATATCGAGAGTAACAAAGGTTGACACTATTTATGTGCCTCAGTCTCGTCGAGATAACGAATGATGAAAGGATTGGATTGTACGGTAACCATATCGTTAACAAGTAGTTGCTTCGCTGAATCCGAATCTATCAAGTAGCCATGATGCCTTGCTAGGGGCATATCTTGGTTTGTGTGTAGTGAGAAGATTAATTGGTGTTAGTCGCTGTTGGAGTAGATGCCCTAGAGCCAATTAATTATTGTAGAATTGACTCTTTGTAATAATGTTCATTAATCAATAATAAAAGGCATTTTATTCTATATCGCGTAAATCATTATTATTGCAATATGTATTGATATATGTCCTTAGAATAGTAGAACCGTGATGAGGGTATCAAGTGTTTCAAATCTTGATAGTGAGGACCCTATAAGCACATATGGTGGCCATTTTAGAAATGTCTGTAGCCCCAGTATTATTCTGAAGTAAGGGCACAGATAATACGGTAAGGCTATCATAGTGTTGAACAACCCTGTCGAAAGGCAATGACTGATCTCACTTTTCAAGGTTGTTTGGTGACAACCTAGTGCAACACATGGGTGCTTGCTGTAGGCGAATACACCGTAGCAAGTTCACTGGACTGACCCACCAAAGGGTTCCATATGGATTGTAACCCCATTGTCTATGGAACAAATCCTCTAACGAATGGTGGTGCATGTGATCCTTAGACTTGAGATCACCGGAGCACCTTGTGCACCGATTGGTGTAGTTTGACACTAGCCTAACGTAGTTCTTTTCAGAGCTGTCAATACGGTGGTGATTGGCTGCATCAAGGAGTATATCAAGACTATGGTGGATTGACAGAGGATTCATCACTCCCGGGTACGAGAGAAGTTATCTTACGGCGCAATTCAGTATATGTCAATGACACTAAAACTGTGGCCACAGTGGGATTGAGTTGTTGCTCTATCCAGTTTATAATACGGGTCATTAGTCCAAAAACTGAATACATAATATCGAGAGTAACCGAAGGTTGACACTATTTCTAAGCCTTCGTCTCGTCGGGAAAACAAATGTTGAAAGGATCGAATTATACGGTAACCATATCGTTGACAAGTAGCTACTTTGCTAAATCCGAATCTATTGGGTGGCCATGATGTCTTGCTAGGGGCCAATCTTGGTCTGTGTATTACTGAGACGATTAATTGGTGTTAATCACGATACTATACACTACTGGTATGATGAGGAGCCTATGGGTCACACACATAAAAGACAATTTAAGACTCAGGAAGAAAGAAGGGCGTTTTCGTTTTTTTAGGCGAAAGGGTATTTTGGTAATTTCACAGTGCAATTAAATTTGCTGAGGTCGTAGCCTTTATTTAATTTTTTAGAAAAATTAAATAAGTGAAATTACGTTTAAATATGTGTTCGCATATATTTAATTAAATCATCATTATTGTTAAATGTTAATATATGATTAAAGGTGGAACAAATGGGCCGGGTTAGGCGGGTCAACCCTAACCCGGCCTGCATTAGAGAGGGTTCAACCCGGACCTACTTATAGGCGGCGCGGGTTGAACCCAACCCGCATGCAACCCCCGGGCGGGCCGGGTTGCTATATGGTCGGCGGGTTGCTATTTTGTTTGCATTAGCCAAGCCGGCAGGTTGGCCCAAAATAAAAATAAAAAATTAATTATTTTTTTCAAGTTTCCCCCATTTTTTTAATTCTTTTAATTAAACTATTATGATTGAACTCTTACAAATAATTTTACACAATAATATTAAACTATACTTCTAAATCATAAATATTAAAATGTATAAAACTTTGTAATATTTGACATATTGTTATTATTATTTTTTATGGTACGTAAAATTAAAAAAAAATACTAAAGTCTTATTCTCAAATTTCCATGTCTTATATAAAATATAATTCATTCTTCTGCTAAAATTTCATCAATTGAATGAATAAATCTAATTTTTCTTATACTACAATTTTATTGTATTAAAATTGAATTAATATTTGAAATGTTAACAAAAAAAATTAATTTAATTGAATTATTGATATTTGAAAAGTTAAATAAAAAAAATTACATTTATTCATTTATAAATTGTTAATTATTTATTCGAAAAGTTAAATAATTAAAACAAAATAAAATAATAAATAGGGCTAACTGGCCCGGCCCGCAGCCTAAGCCAGCGGGTTAGGGTTGGCGGGCCAGGCTGGGCCAACCACTTTCCCAAAAATGGCGGGCCTAACCCGGCCTGCCTTTGTTGGCAGGCGGGTTAGGACCAACGCGCCTAATTAAGTAACCCGCTGCGGGCCGGGTTGGGCCGGGCCAGGCGGGTTACTTTTCCACCTCTATATACGATTAAATATATATATTAATTGATTTTAATTGAGATAATGATGAAATAAAAAATAAAATATGTAATTGGGAGTGTTTGGTAACATGGGATGTTTGGGTTGGAGCCCAAGCCTATTCCATATGGGAATAGGGTATTAAAGTTTTACTATAAAAGAAAAAGATTATTTATAAAACAAGAGAGTTTTTCATTAGTTTATTTTTCTCTTTGAAAAACAAAACACACAGCCCCATTTTACACTTCCACGGCAGAATCCATTTTTGCCCAAAATCAATTCATTTGATTTGTCTTCTTGACTCTTAAGGCTAAGGAGGATCTAGCAAATCCCTCCTTAGTTCTTTGTAATTGTCTTCGTGTGGACTACGTGTGTTCGATCCTATACTTGGGTTGGTAGCAAAACGTTCATTGACAAATTTGGAGGAGCCTCCAAACGTGCGTATGTACTTCTAAACTCATGATTAACCTTTTGTGCAAAGATTTGTTTATGCTGCGTATATGGGACAGTTTACTAACAGTCGCAATACTACACACTACCAGTATGATAATGAGCCTACGGGTCACACACATAGAAGATAATTTAAGAACTAGTTTGTAAGAAGGGCATTTTCGTCTTTTTAGGTGAAAGGGTATTTTGGTAATTTCACAGTGCAATTAAATTTGCTGAGGTCGTAGCCTTTATTTAATTTGTTAATTAAATTAAATAAGTGAAATTATATTTAAATATGTGTTCGCATATATTTAAATGAATTATTGTTATTGTTATTGTTAAATGTTAATTTATGAAATATATATATTAATTGAATTTAATTGAAATAACAATAATAATTAAAATTAAAATATCTTAAAGGGGCTGTTTGGATACAAGGGGTGTTTGGGTTGAAGTCCAAGCCTATTCCATGATGGAATAGGGCAAAGTGTGCACTATATAAGTGCAACACTTTGTGAATTATTTAATTCATTCATTCAATCATTGAAAGCAAAATATTCCAGCCCCTTTTCTTCTCTCCCACGCCAGATTTCTTTTTGCTTGAATCAAATATTTCATTTGACTTTCATCTTGGTTGTTAAAGGCTAAAGAGGATCTAGCAAATCCCTGTTTAGTTTCTTGAGGTTGTCTTCGTGTGGACTACATTGGTTCGATCCTACACTTGGGTCGGTAGCGAAACCTATTCCGAGACAAATTGGAGGAGCCTCCAAATGTGGGTATGGTTTCTTAAACGTTAAACTAATTTTTCTGCAGATTCTATTATAATGTATAAACTGTAATTTTTGTGCCTAGATCTTGGTTCTAAGGAACGATCTATCATGTAAATTATTTTTGTTTTCCGCTGCCATAGATGATCGTTTCCTAACACGCTTTACATATGATTGGCTGTCTCGTAAACGGCGGTCTCAGCCATCTTAGTCAGGGAGGAGAAGGGAAAGTAGTTGCCTGTGTCTTATGTAAGCAAGTCGCTTTTTGATACTAAGACCCGATATAGCTAGCTAGAGAAATTAGCCTTGTCACTCATCCATGCCTCCAAAAAGCTTCGCCCATACTTTCAATGCCACTCCATAGTCGTCCTCACAACGTTCCCACTAAAAAACGATCCTCCAGAAACCGGAGCTATCAAGATGACTCACCGAATGGATGGTTGAGCTGAGCAAATTTGATGTGTCCTACGAACCTCGAACAACCGTCAAATCTTAAGCATTGGCCGATTTCATAGCAGACTTTACACCCAACACCTCCTTCTAAGCAGAAAAAGAGTTGTTGTGCATGATAGATGCCGAATCCCGTAGGTGGACTCTCTCAGTCGATGGATCCAGCAATTTGAATGGAAACGGCCTAGGCATCGTATGGATCATGCCAGAGAGAGACATCATCCAAATGACCATCAGATGCGATTTTAAGTGCATAAACAATGAGGCTAAGTATGAGGCATTGATATCTTGGATCAGCCTGGTGAAAGACATAAGAGTAAAGAAACTAGAAGTCAATTCCGACTCCCAAATGGTGGTCAATCAGCTCCAAGGAATATACTAGGCCTTGGATTCAAGGATCAATTCATACCTTAGCATAGTGAGAGAGCTCCAATCTTCCTTTTGAAAAATTTACAATCACGTAGGTACCGCGGACTGAGAACACCCACGCAGACGTCCTGGCCAACGTTGGATCAGCTCTTCAAGGATCAACTTCAGCAACCATCTCGCTTCTCTTTCTACAGTGGCTAGCAGACTAGAAATATCCTTAGACAGAAGACACTCACACCCCCAAAGAGGTGTCATAAGTGTTAGACATCAGCTCGGTCGATTGATGGATGGAATCCATCGTCTGGTACTTTGTAAATGACAAGCTTCCCCTAATAAGAACGAAGCTTGCTGACTCGGAACCAAGGCTGGTAGGTTCAAAATCTTTAGGTCAGTTATTGAAAAAGTCATTCTCTGGTCCGTACCTCAAATGCATCACCCTGAAGCAAGCCAAATATGTCCTCGTTGAGATACATGAAGGTGAGTGCGGGAACTATGCCGAGGGATGTAGACTCACCCATCAAGTGATCGCAACCAATTATTACTGGCCTACCATGAGAGCTGATTCAGTAGCCTATGTCAAGGGGTGTGATAGTTGCTATAAGTCCACAAATGTCTCACACCTCCTTCCCAAAAAACTTAATTCGATCCTTACCCCCTGGCCATTCATGAAGTGGGGACAATCACCGACTACTTCACGAAGTAGATAGAAGCTGAGGCATTCCCCTAGGTGCGAGATAGAAAAGTGAAGGGATTCATCTAGAAGAATGTGATATGTAGATTTGGTGTACCGAAGAAGTTGGTCATTGATAATGGGTCCCAGTTCATCAGGTCAGGGTTCAAGGACTTCTGTGATAAATGGGGTATCAAGTTGAGTTTCTCAACACCCCGTAATCCTTAATCAAATGGGTAGGCAGAGTCTTCCAATAAAACGGTGATTTAGATACTCAAGAAACGCCTCTAGAAAGTTAAAGGAGCCTAGGCAGACTTTTGGGTATTATGTCTTGCCAAACTATCGTCCGCTTATCCACTTGAGAGACCCTCTTCTCACTAGGATACGGCTTCGAGACAGTCATCCTGACCAAGCTGTCTATTCCTTCAACCAGATTCTAATGGATGGATCAGCAAACCAATGATGAGAACCCTTTGTCACAACCTGGATACCATTGACGAACTAAGGGAGCAAGCTCATATAAGGAACATCATCTATCAACAATAACTTACTCGGCACTACAACCGAAATGTTTGAGTGAGAACTTTCAAAGAAAAAGATTGGGTGCTTCAATTTTTTTTTTCAAAATACCAGGGAAGTCAACATTGGAAAACTCAACCCTAACTAGGAAGGCCCATACAAGATAACCAAAGCAATGGGCAAGGGCGCCAATAGGCTCCAACCCTCGAGGATAAAAAAGTCAGTAACAACTGGAATGCCATCCACCCCAAATGGTACTATTTTTAGCGATCTAGTTTTATGTTCCCTTTTTGTTTTGTTTGTTTAAAAAAGGGTGAGTCGGCCTGTCCCACCCCCTTATAGTCAATAGGCCTTTCGGCCAGTATCGATAAAAATACTATTTAGCGAGCACAACTTTTCAACTTCAATGGATTCACATCAACTTGGTTGCCAGGCCCGGTTTACATCAACAGTCAGTCACAGCAACAGGGCCTCGGCGCTAAACTTACAAATTTATTCAACCCCAATTGATTTACATCGACACCGTTATGAGGCTCAGTTTACATCGACAGTTGGTTACACTGATAGTGTCTCAGTAAATCTATAGATTTATTCAACTCCAATTGATTTACATTGACTCGATTGCGAGGCCCGGTTTACATCAACAGTCGGTCACACTGATAGGGCCTTGGTACATCTACAAATTTATTCAACTCCAATTGATTCACATCGACTCGGTTGCAAAGGCCCGGTTTACATTGACAGTTGGTCACACCGACAGGGCCTCGACACTATACCTATAAATTTATTCAACTCCAATTGATTTACATCAATAGGGTTGTAAGGCCCATTTTACATCTACAATCGGTCACACCGATAGGGCCTTGGTACATCTACAAATTTATTCAACTCCAATTGATTTACATCGACTTGGTTGCAAGGCCCAATTTACATCGACATTCGGTCACATCAATAGGGCCTTAGTACATCTATAAATTTATTCAACTATAATTGATTCACATTGACTTGGTTGTGAGGCCCAGTTTACATCGACAGCTCGATACATCTACAAATTTATTCAACTTTAATTGATTTCATTGACCCGGTTGCGAGGCCTGGTTTACATCCATAGTTGATTACACCGACAAGGCCTTGGTACATGTATAAATTTATTTAACTCCAATTGATTCACATCGACTCAGTTATGAGGCCTAGTTTACATCAATAATCGGCCATAATGATAGGACCTTGATACATCTACAAATTTATTCAACTCCAATTGATTTACATCGACCCGGTTGCGAGGCCCAATTTACATCGACAAGACACACTGATAGGGCCTCGATACATCTACAAATTTATTCAACTCTAATTGATTTACATTGACTTGGTTGCAAGGCCCAGTTTACATCGATAGTTAGTCACACCGATAAGGCCTAGATACATCTGCAAATTTATTCAATGCCATTTGATTCACATCGACTCGATTGCGAGGCCTGGTTTACATCGACAATCGGTCACACTGATAGGGCCTCGATACATCTACAAATTTATTCAACTCCAATTGATTTACATGATCCGACTGTGAGGCTTGGTTTACATCGATAGTCGGTCACACCAACAAGGCCTCTATACGTCTACAAATTTATTCAACTCCAATTGATTCACATTAACTCAGTTGTGAGGCCTGGTTTACATCAACAATTGGTTACACTGATAGGGCCTTGATACATCTACAAATTTATTCAACTCCAATTGATTTACATCGACCCGGTTGCGAGGCCTGGTTTACATCGATAGTTGGTCACACCATTAGGGCCTCGGTACATTTACAAATTTATTCAACTCTAATTGATTTACATCAACTTGGTTGTGAGGCCCAGTTTACAATGACAGTCGGTCACACTGGCAAGGCCTCGACACTATATCTACAAATTTATCCAATTCCAATTTACATTGACTCAGCTACGAGGCTCAAATTACATCGACAGTCAGCCACATCGATAGGGCCTCGACACTAACATCAAAAAAATTTTTCTAAGTGTTTTTGCATCGGCTAGGTCGCGAAGCCTAAACCACATCGATGGTCAGACACACTGACCAGGCCTAGCACACGAAGCACCAACTATAGTTGTTGAACTCAAATTAGCACCTAGTCGGCCATGCCAACCGAGCCTCATATGTTCATGTCTATTTACATCTACAGAGCCGTGACGACTTTCATAAATAGTCGACACGGACCTGGTCAACTGAAACACAAAACATGAATTACACTGACTTATAACAACAACGGTCGGGCAAACCTAATCCTTGGGCACATAAGCCTAGGGATTCAGGCGCTCATCCCAAGCACTCAGATTCTTGAAAAAATAAAAAAAACATTCCAAGCATGCAAAACAAATCGACAATATAAGGAAACCAGAACACTCAATAAAAAGATGAACAGAAGCTGGTCTATTTAAAGTTCGGAGCCTAATCGAAAAAAAATTACACAAACAAAAGTGAACAAGGTGCCACGCGCCTGAAAAGTCTTAAGATAGTTAGAAATTACAAAAATTAATGGTCAGTAAGACTCGTCTAATCCCCTTGGGTCGATTGATCTCTAGTTGACCCAACTTCTTTTTCTTGTTTGGCCGACCCACCAGCAACAATCGCATCTTTGATAGACTTAGTAGAACCTGCCAAAGTCTCCTCCTTATCTTGAATGACTTTTGTTTGATTTTTTGGATCAGTTTTGACTCGATCACCATCCAATTAGTTGTCAACACTAGCTGTTTCAGCTTCTATCTCCTCCCAAAGCTCAATGTCGCCATCAAGATCCCAATGGGAAATATTCCTGGCCTTGTATTCTTTCATCAGCTCGGCATAGGCGTTGATCATAACATCCTCTGCAATGGATTTGCAATGCTCTCGAAGAGAAGTCTACTCCTCTTCCTTCTCAAACAGTTCTCTTCTCGCATCGAAGAGTGATGCTTGCTGAGCGCAATGAAAAATTAAATTACTCTACTCATAACTTGTAATCCCGGTAAGTACAGGTCGATCCACAGAGACTAGCTAATTAGATTACCCAACTTAATATCACAATGAATTGATGAAATAAAAAGGGAGAAATTTTACTTCAAAAATTAATTGACACAAGAGTAATTACTACTAACAATAATTAAATGAAGAGAATTTTATTAAAAATGATTTCAACTCAAGGAAAATTACCCATGATTGCAAACTAATCACTGACTTCTAATAGATATTATTCTTTAATTGAATATTTAACCAAAGATTATCAAGAAGCCAGACAATCTTTATCTACCCTAAGTTCATTAATCTGAGCCTAGCACACAAATTAATTCTTATCAATAAACCACTTGGTATTATGCAATCCTTATGAATTTATTGATAGCATTACGAATTAGGAAGTAGCTATAGATGAGTAACATTTGAACAAGCGTCAGATTATTTAATTCGTTCTATGTTTCTTTTAAACAATCAATAAAAGCTTGTATTACAATTGTTTTTCTTAATTACTACTCTAACTGAATATTATAACAATTATGAATTACAAATTCAGTTTAGCAATCAATCACACAATCAATCAATTAATAGGCCTCTTTAATCAATTAAATCATGCAACCATAATAAATAAAACAAAGAAACACAGATATATGAATAGAAGAATAACTAAGATTAAAAACAAAGTCTCACAATTAGCCCGACATGATGAGATGAAAGGCAAAAAGAAAAGGAAAAATAAAATTGTGTTCTGTCTCCAACCTCCAAAACCGTAGTAGCCTAAAAATTCTATTTTCTATCTCTAAGAAACGTATAAAATCTTCCCTTTAAAAGCCAACTCCCAAAATTAAGGCAAATAACTAAACCCTTTTAGGAAAACACTTCCTTCTCTCTCTTCAAACTTGCTCTTAATTTGTGCAAGTGAAATTCAAGCTCATACACATGAATTTCCAGCCCTCCAAACTTGTATTGAACTCCCTCTTGAAGTTGGGCCAAGTCTTTATACGAACCATACAAAAATAATCCAAATCAACTAAGGATTAAAGCTTCTAGGCTGAAGCCGTAACTTCCAGGCCAGTTTTGGATAGGACAACGAGCTTTCTACACTTTTACCCAGGATGTGTATTTTGATTTTGGCTTTTGAATGGTCTCATTTGAGTTTTGGAAGCTCCAGTTATGCCCCTTTGAAGCTCCAATGGTCGGACAAAAATCCTACTCCAATTAGGATTCAATTTAAGTTTTCAGCTCTGAATTTACACCAACAATTGGAGGCCCAAATGAAAGTCGTCTCTGGACGTTCCATCCCAACTTGGAAAGCTTAAGATGTTTACTTTAACTCCAAGCCCATCAAAAATCTACAAACAACCCAAAACATCCAAAAATAAAAATGCTGGAAACTTCTGATTTTAAGTATATTTTACTAACTCTTAACAACAAATGCCTTATACATAAAAATCATCAAAAGTGGGCTCCATAAGATATTAAACATGCCAAATAAACTAAATGCAAGGATAATAAAAATGTAAAATTATAAATCTATCTGATAGCGCCTTCTCAGCTTTAGCTAATGCCCTCTTCAATTCAGTTGAGTCAGACTCGGCCTGTTTCTGGTTGGCCAGACTTTCCTTGGCACTTTTTAGTGCTTGAGCCTCCCGATTCATTAAACTGGTGTTGGAATTGGTTAACTCTTGGATCCACGTGTCCTGAGCGACCGCGACCTTCTTCAAGTAAAGTGTTCCACTTAACGCTTGCAAAAAATCCTAAGTGTTAGTTTCATAACTTAGCAGAAAAAGGTTAGAAAATTGGAAGGTACCTAGAGCTGCCGAGTCTCTGCCCACTTAGTTGCAGTAATCACCCTCATCTGGTTTAGTCAAGTCTCGTCAGCCGATAATAGGAATGATTTTGCCAAGTTACCCATCTTAGTCGCATTATAGTAAATCGAGGTCGTATTGGGAAGGGTGATGGTCACCTTCTCATCCTCTTCAAAAGGAACTTCCTTAGATGATCTGACTCTAGCCGATGACTAACCGACTACGGGAGTTGACTTAGTGTGTTGACCCTGAGCCTTACTCGAGGCCAGCTGCTTCTTCCTCTTAGCTCTACATCGTGTGGCCACATCACTTGCATATGGGATATCCACCTTCAAGTTCCTCATCAGCCTTTCTGCAATGGAAAACCCCTCAAGTGTTAGTGGATGAAGAAACAAGTGCCCGAATAAAATCTGATTACTGTAGCGGATCAATAACAGGTGCCAATACTGCTTTGACGAGGGAAATGGGATACCTCTTTGAACGGCCTCCACTTTGGCCCACAGATGACTTGTCCTTAGGTTGGACTCTTTCAAGATCACCCTCTAATCCCTCTCTTCCTGTGGAATGGCGAGAACTTGCCTCGCCGTCATGTCAAGACCATTTGAGCTTTGTCCGGCTAGATTGAAGTCGAGATCTGCAAAAGACAAAAAGAATAAGAGTTAGTAATCACAAGTATTAAGCTAGAATCAGTTCTCACCCGTGGCTCTCCATGTATATGGTATCTCCCCCTGACCTTTTTTGTCGAATATAGCCTCGCCCTTCATGAAGAAGAACCTCTCCTTCCAGTTCTTGTCACTCAACCTCAAGTTTGTCACCAAGTAGCATCGGTTGTGCCTACAAGTGATTGAGTATCTACCCTTCTCTTGGTCATGCTCCTTCAGATAATAGGAGTACAGGAATTCATGAAGACCAAAGATGACTCAATTTTGGACACACAACACACCCAAGCACAATAGCTGTCTCTAGGAGTTTGGCATGATCTGTGTTGGCATGATATAAAATGATTAAATACTTCCCAGATGAGCCGAGGTATAGGGAAGTGTAACCCATCACGAAACCATATCTCATACACACTCAACCATCCCGTAGCTTCCTAGTCGACGTGCTTGTGACTCTTCAGGATCCTGATATTCACTGAACTAGGGATGTAGTACTACATCTAAATCCACCACTGATCATTCTCTTTAAGCAAAGATGGATAGTCAGCACCCATGATCCTACTACTCGGTCGGCTAGGCTCCTCTGCTGAGGCACTATTGGATGAAGCGTCACTCTCGGAGCCTCTCGACTCATCCTTCGTCTCTTCCCCACTTATGCCTTACCCATCCGACTGCTACCATTCAATTCGGCAGTATCACCCGGCTAGGGGATTGCTACGTTCACCCCTCTAGGAACGCCTACTAGGACATTGCCCTCTTCGGGCATTACGACCATGGTGGGAGCCTGCTCGTACTCGCCCTTTGCGTTTATCTCCATATAATCCTCCTCGCTCGACGTGGAGTGCGACATTGAGTGATGATTCAAACAACTCTCAATGTTTGATTCGGTTTGGCAGACCGACAGGATGATCGAGTCTGACCTAACGTCAATGATTTCCACCCAAGCTAACATTTCTCTTAGTTCAGACAATGATGGCAACATGAGCTAAATGGATACCCTGAGTAATTCGACTTTGTCTTCACACACCCAATGAAAGCCCAAAAACCCATAAATCACAAAAAACATGTAAAAACATTGATTTTTCCAAACACCGCCCAAAAAACTTACCAAATCCCACATTGTTTGATACACTTCTAAGACCTCTTAGACTCATTTTCTTGAGAAGGAAAATTGAGAAACTAGAGAAAAACACAAAAACTCTAAACTCCCTCGAAATCTCTCTAAAAACTATCCTGAACACATCAAAATTGTGCTGCAAGAATGTGAAGAACAGAAAAACAAGGAAAACAAACTCAGATTTAAAGAAGAACAGAGATTTTTCCATGAAAAAAAAGAAAATTTCATCTGAATCGTTGCCACATTGTAAGAATTTTTCCAAAATGTTGAGAAAGTTTAAACGCCAAAACAAGATGAAAAATCGAAGAGGTGCCTGGAGGATTTATCCTTCGTCCGTATGCCCATCTTGTTAGAGGAACCACATGGTGCTTGGCAATTTGGCATGACCTTTCACATTCTCGCTCAAAAAATAAGAAACAGATCTTTGTTGTACACATGTTGTGTGGCATAGTCACTTTAGGATCTGCGATCTTCATTCTATTTCTCAAACTCGGTGAAACCCTATAGTACATGTGTCCCGCTACCAAAGTGCCATCGAATCACTCAAGCAAGAGTCTTCTCATCCAGATGAGCCAACCTTATCTTAGTGCAAAAGTGTCTTATGTTCAGGCTACATAGGCATTCAGTTTTACCAGCCGATCGAATACTACTTAGGGACCCATCTCGCACCATGTCACTTGGCTCAGTTAGCCGAGTGAACGCAGCTGCCAAGACCACATCTCAAATCCTAACATCCAACACAATCACGCGAATGTAGTCAAACTTTGCAAGAGCATGAAGTTTTCAACTAGTGGAAGCATTTTACGTCTCACCAAGTCGCTGTACATCTACTTGATCAAGAGAGCACTTGCTTGACTTGGTAGTCCACCTATCAGCATGATTAATCTCTTACTAGATGATAAGCGTATTTTACACTATGATTTTGCATTGAATTTTGATAGGATTTAGGATACTTTTCATACAATTTGGGCCATAATTGCTACCTAATTCTATTAATTTGTCTTTGTAGGCCTAAACAATGATTTTTAGCATAAATGAAAGTTTTGAGCGTAAATTGTGTAACTTGAGCTTGAAAACTAGGAATGACCTGAATTTAGAAGCTTTGGAAAGCTAAGAAGAAGAGCTACAACGTTCATGTTTTGGGTTTTTCCTAATTCTGATTGGACAAAGGTGTAAACTTGGCTTAAAGTCGTGAAAAGTACACTGGGAACTGAAGGAAAACGTCTTTGGACGTGCTTCAGTATTTCTTCCATAACTTGAGCTTTAGACCTCGGATTGTCCCTGATTCTTGAACAACCAGAAATATAATTGAAAGGGATACAATTAATATGTTTAACACTTTTCCGGATTCGAACTCTATCATGCTCAAATTGGGCCTGTAATTCTTCGTCGTGGCGACAACTGCAGCAGCTGTAAAAAATAAAACGACGCGTTTTGGCTTGCTAGGGCTTCGTCCTTAAGTGAGAGAGTATAAATTAGAGCGAAAAGGAAAGAAAAAGGGGCTTGGTTCGTGATTTGGGAGGCAGCTCATGGAAGGAGAAAATTATTGAAGATTTGGGCTTCAAATTAGAGAAGATTTCTCCATCTTTTGCTTGCTTTTCAATGATGAATCTTGATTCAGTTTGTTTTTGTTGTTTTATTTCGTTTTTGAGTATGAACTGAGTTGTTTAGCTAGGGTTTGATGTAATCTTGATACAATGATTCAAATTTATATGGATTGAATTACTTTGAGTTTTAATTTCATGATTGAGTGTTTATCTCTTTGCTTAATGTCTTTTGGATGTTTGATCACCATTCAAATGTGTGTTGTTCACAATGAGACTGAGAAGTGATTTGTGATTGTGCCTATTGGGATAAATACCATAGATTAGCAAACGCTAGAGATAGGTTTAGCGATCTATGAAATCTAGATAGAATTCCACAAAGCTTAAAATCCTTTGAACTATTAATCTTCATTTTGTTGGGTGCGGAAGCTTAATAGGAATAAGTAGGGAAATGTAGCATGAGAATGTATATTTTACAACTTAGGGAATTCGATTTTCAATCAAGGAATTAGAACTTGGGTAATAGATTCTATGATTTGGGTCAGCGTATTTAGGTGAATTCAACACCCTAGCATTTGTTTTAGAATTGTTTAATTAGTTAAGTTGTTGGGTTTTGCATTTGTATTTAGTTTCTTAATCTTCCATCAATCCAATTTATTGTTGCTTCAATTAGGACTTAAACTAGAAAAATCAGTAATTAGTAACACTGTCCTCGTGGGAACGATACTCACTCATCACTCTATTACTTGAGCGACTAGTATACTTGCTACATTTGCATGTTGTAGTTACAAGCCATCACTAGACCAACTACTCTTTTTAGCTTAGAGATTGGGTGGCTAAGTGTGGGGTCAAAAATCACTTGGGCTTCTATTAGGCCCAAGCCTGCATCTTCTATCACAAAGGCCCAAGGACATGTTCCAACTCTGGTTAGGCCAACGCCGAGTTATGTGACTAAGGCCTAAGTCTAGCATCCTCCTAGAATGGGCTTCGTCGACAGCCCACTAACGGCCAGGCCTCCGAAATAAGGTAAGTATGATTCTTCCTTTTCAATTGTATACCAATCCACCTAAGATTTCGTATCTTGGATGAATTAGGACTCTTGCTGCTAATGAGGCAAGTGAATCAAGGTTTTCCTTATTCACTAGATCTCCTCTTATATGGATTTTGAATCCTACTAGGATACAAACATCCCATGACTACTATATAAACAAAGGTCATCCCACTATTTAGGCATCCAACATTATACCTTCTAACCCTATAGTTCTCACACTCTTGAGAGTGATACCCATACCTTGTTGTCTTAGTTCTTTACTTAGCCGTTGGTAACCCTTCCTTTCCTTTAACCTTCACTAAAAAGCCTACATTATCTTTACCGACTTGAGCGTTGGAGTGCCTACGACAAACGCCACCCCGGTGTTTTTCATTTGCTTCATGCTAGTCCCTTTTTGTGTGTGTAGGTGCAACAGATTGTCAGTGGCCTCAACCTCATAGGATTATACCCTACTTCCGCAACCGTAGATTTTGATGTCTACAATTAGTATTATATAGCATATTAATTTATTGCCTTTACAAAAACCCGGTGCACAAGCCTTAAACCAAAAAATTTATCAAAGTTGAGGGTTTCTGCATGTGCATAAATCAACCAGCTTTAAACTGTCAAACCACCCTAAAGGTTTTTCAAGCTCTCTCTTGAACTTAATGGCTTGCAAGAAAGCTGTTACTTTAATTGCTCTCCTTCTCATCAGTGCTTTGTTGATCTCACTTATCCCTTCCTCATCAGTAACCACCTGCCCTCTAACTGTTGATGCAATGGTTTCAACATTTGTTAATTTGGGTTTGTTTACCTATAGCTGCTAGTACTGTAGTCTTTTTGGCGTTTGTATTGAAGTCGAGGTCAGCACATGCCTCTGCAATCTCATTGGCCATGGTAAAATGACTGTGCGAGTTGAGCTATGCTTGAGCATACTCTTAAAGTGCAATAATGTTAATGTTGCGGTAAGCATCACATGCTTGTAAACATCTGCTCCATTTATCATCGATCTTTGCCTTGTCATGTACCACGTACTATAATAATGGTTTCACTACCTTATTCATCTGATAATGTTATTGGTCAATAAGAGTTAGTTGATACATGATCAACGATGTTTGATTATCTACCTAGAAGGGTTTTGATGGATCTGGTAATATTATTAGGTCTCTATATACCCCATATAATAAATGTACGTTAATAAGTGTATTTATAATAGAGGGAAGGTTTTCTACGAACTTTATTTCTTGTCATATCATGCTTATTGAATTAAGATGTAATAATTCTTGGAGATCAATGAGTAATTTGAAATTTTGTGCTTTTTGTGTTACATGATTATTCCCTTCTTGTTCTCAATCCATATGCATGCTATTTATCTTTTTTTTTTTTTTTTTTTTGTGTGTATGGCAGTAGCTAGCCTGGTTCATAAACTAATATTTTTTTTATCGTATATCTTAAATTCTTTGTTCTTAATTTGCATTTAGTTAATTAGTCAAGAACAAACTTCCTTGGATCTAATAAAACAATGAATGCATCACAATTCTACATTTCTTGTTTTTGGATCACTAACCAATTCCTTGAGAAAAAAAAAAAAAAATTAGAGTGTTAAACACAAGAAGCACCGAGATTTGGTAATACAACAATACTTCTCACAATCAATGCCAAGCTTTGCTACAAAAATAATATGAGCCCACAAAAAATTATTATTATTTTCAATAAATTTTTATGGTATCATGACAACAAGAGTTCAAACACCTAAGGTTGAAACAAAATGAAAGTAAAGAAGAGAAAATACAAGATGCAAATGAGTAATATAAACTGAGCCTGTCAAGTAATACAACCTCTTAGAAATCTCAAAGTCCAAGTAGAGCTACATCTTAATTCTCCAAAACAAAATTACATACTACAACAACTTATCAAAACCTAAAATTAATTAATAACATATTGAATTGGTTCTTGATATGATATCACTCTTGCAAACCCAAAAGGATTAATATTAAAAAGTTTAAATAAACTCTTTCTAATTATCTGAAAATTAAAAAGTGTTGAGAAGATCGAACTAGCTATTTTCTCCCCCCTTAAAGTATCACAATCCTCATTGTAGAATATTTATTTTTGTCAAACTATGAATTTTGTGTGTGTGTGCACACTAGTTGCCAATCGTTTTATTTGGCTTGTCTCATTTGTTTGTGTGTGCACATCAATTCTTAGTGCACATAGTTTGCCAAACATGAGTCTTGGCTTGTTTCGTCTAGAGTGTGTGTGCACAATGGTATGTGCTTACACTTTGCTTCAGACTCCTTGCAACCCAACACGAGTTGCATGTTTGATAAAGAGAAAAAGATTGTGTTTATCTTTGTCTCTTGATTTTTAGGACCTTTTTACATGTGTCATTTTTTTCTTAAGTGGATCCTAGGGAATGAAGTTGTTTTTCCCAATTTGTTTTGTGGTCCAAACCAAAAGAGGGAATACTTTCCTTATTTGGACAAACATGGGTCAGCTCCTTGTTGGCTGACGTGGTGTTATTTTGTTGAGCAAGAAAACTTTCATTACATAATACTCTTTCTTGCGTAAATGCATCTAACCTTTTGATCTTTCATTTCATCTTACTTTGAATTTCTTAGAGTAATCTTTCTCTTAAGGTTCAAGGTTCATTTTCCATTTTGTGCCAAAACCTCACCATATCAAACAAAGACTTGATGGCTCTTGGAACATGGTTTTTTTTGCTGATGCTGATTCGTGGCATCGATGCTTAAAGCTTAGTCATTCCCAGAGAGAGAAAGCTCTAAAGAGTTGCTACTCGTTAAGGATTTAGAGTGTGGTGCTGAGTGTAAAGTTGAACAGGGAGTTCTTTTTACTGTAACTTAGATAAACTTTGAACTATATCTTGTAATGTGTTTTTAACTTAGTGGATTGCTTCAATCTGGACAAGGTCCCATGGATGTAGGCTAAAAGTGGATTTAGCCAAACTAGGTATATGGCTGTGTTCTTTACTTTCTGCACTTGTGTTTGAGGTGGCTAAAACCCGGAAATGTCTTAATCTACTTGGTAAATATTTCACTGCACTTTAAAATAGGTAATCCAAACCAAAGTGGTTTAACCAATCCTCAACATGTGGCATCAGATCGAGTTTTGATAAGTTACTTCAATAGATCCTTACCCATTTTACTCATTTTTGTTTGCATGTGAGTGATCTGGCTAGTGGACAAAACCTGTTTTGTTTTGCGTTTTTACTATAGATATGTTGTTTTTCTCTGTGTGCACTTCCATTTGTGTGTTAGCATTTATTTGATTGCTTTTCGTCATGAGTTTCTTTACTAAAGGTGGTTCGACTCATAGACCTCCTCTGTTAGAAGGTCCTAACTGTTACACATGGAGACCTAGGATGCATACCTTCCTTAAGTCTATGGATGAAAGAGTCTGGTCCATAGTTGTGAATGGTTGGACAGCCCCAATTATTGTTGAAAATGAAGTGTCTAGACCAAAACCTATTGATAGTTGGACTACTGATGAAATAACTTTGGCAAATTATAACTCTAAAGCCCTTCACGCTCTTTTTAATGTTGCTAATGTGAACCAAATGAAAGTCATAGGCTAATTGTGAGCGTGCTAAAGATGTTTGAGATAGACTCCAAGTCAAGAATGAGGGAACTAGTATCGTGAAATGAAATAGGCTTAGAAGACTTGTCATTGATTTTAAAAATTTGAACATGGAAGAAGATGCGACTATAACTGATTTTTATGGTAGAGCGTGTGATATTTCTAATGAATGCTTTGCTTTGGGAAGAACATATTCTAATGCTGAACTTGTCAGGAAAGTGCTTTGCTCTTTGCCCTGGAGATTTATGTCAAAGGTCACCACCATTGAAGAATGCTGAGATTGGATACTATGGACATCGATGAACTCATTAGGTCTCTCTAAACCTATGAGCTGAATCTACAACGATGGGAAAAACAGAAACCAAGCAAAGGCTTGGCTCTCAAACATGAGGTTGATTCTGATCATTTTGATGACTGTGATTTAAGCTCTTTGGATGATGAAAATTGTGCTTTACTTACAATGAATAAAATTGTGCTTTACTTACAATG
Source organism: Pistacia atlantica (assembly GCA_026229545.1). Taxonomy (NCBI): domain Eukaryota; kingdom Viridiplantae; phylum Streptophyta; class Magnoliopsida; order Sapindales; family Anacardiaceae; genus Pistacia; species Pistacia atlantica. Next base: position 8,158,114 of record CM047907.1, read on the forward strand.
AATTTTTCAAAGTTTTTAAAGAAAAACATGAAAAAGCCTCATAATAGTGGTTATGGCCAAAAACCTTTTGTGAAAAACCCTTATGATCGTCAAAACCTTGGTACCTTTACAAATAAATTTTCAAAAGATAAAGAAAAGAAAAATAAAGGTATCAAGTGTTTTGAATGCAAGGGCTTCGGGCACATACAATCTAAGTGTGCTAACACATTGAAAAAGAAGAAAGGTAAAGCCACCAGCCATGGCTGCCACTTTGAGTGAGAGTTAGCATGATGAGAGTGATGATGAAAATTTGGGTGATGACGAGAATGTTTTAGCCTTCACTATGAATCAAGAAGATGGTAAGAGTGAAGTTTCGACCGACACTAAAGATATCTATGTTGAGCAACAAGAAGCATATGATAAGATGTATGATCAATGGCTAAAGGCTATGAAAAAGTTGCAATCTCTTGGTATTGAGAATGCTTCCTTGTTGAAATAAAAGAAAGCCTTGTCTGAAAAAATTGTTGTGCTTACTGCTGAACTGATTGAGGCTGAGGCCATCATTGATAAGTTGAATGCAGGTTCTCTTAAGCTTGATGAAGTGCTTGGTCAAGGGAAATCCTTTAGAGATCAATGTGGTTTGGGCTTCAGTCCTGGTGCTAGCACATCGACAGCTAGTGCTAACATGTTTGTGAAAGCCACTAGAACCCCTGTTGAAAGAACTACTGTGAGATAGGTTACAAAGGTATCAAAATCCATTCCCATATGCCATTTTTGTAACACAAAATGTCACATCAGACCCAAATGCTTCAGATTCATTGCTTATTTGAAGAAAGTTTTTAAAAACCATAGTTTTGTTGCTAGTATAAATCATAATTCTAACAATGGTCTTTCTTCCAAGAAAGTTTGGAAAGCTAAGGCTAATGTGAGCTGTTTTGTGTCTCACACTTCTTTGCTTGCATTTCAAAATGATCTTTGGCATCTAGACAGTGGTTGTTCAAGGCATATGATAGATAATAAATATCTCTTGACTGAACTTGAATCAGTTGATACTGGACATGTCACTTACGGAGATAGGAAGAAAAGTAAAATTCTTGGCAAATGATCAATTGTGCTTCCTGATTTTCCAGTTTTGAAAGATATTTTACTTGTTGATGGTTTGACAACTAATTTGATTAGTATTAGTCAAATTTGTGACAAAGATTTTGTCATTCAATTCTCAAAGAACAATGTCAAATCTTGAATGGTAAAGGTGTTTCTCTCAATCAGGGAAAAAGGTCAAATGACAATTGTTACTTGCTTTCTAACAGTGTGTCATGCTTTAGTTCAAAAACAGATTCCACTAACTTGTGTCATGAGAAGCTTTGTCACATGAACTTCAAGGACTTGGTAAGACTCTCAAAGAAGGAAGTAGTTAAAGGACTACCAAAACTTGAACTTCCAAAAGGTAATGTGTGTGGTCCATGTGATCAACATGGTAAGCAAACTAGGATATCTCATAAAACTTTGTCAAATCTCAATACCTCATGTTTTTTGGAATTGCTCCATATGGATCTAATGGGTCCGATGCAAGTTGAAAGTTTGGGAGGTAAAAGGTATGTGTTTGTTTGTATTGATGATTTTTCAAGGTATGCTTGCGTTGATTTTTTGCATGAGAAATCAGATTTGTTCAATGCTTTTCAAAAATTGGCTAAAAGGTTGCTTGTTGAGAAGAGTTCTAAAGCTACAAAGATTGAAAGAATTAGGAGTGACCATGGAAAGGAATTTGAGAATGCTGATTTTGCTAATTTTTGTGAATTACAGGGCATATTTCATGAATTTTCAGCATTAAAATCACCTCAATAAAATGGTGTTGTGGAAAGGAAAAACAAAGTGTTTCAAGAGATGGCTAGGGTAATGCTTAATGCCAAAAGCCTCCCTATCATATTTCCAATAGAGTTTACCTTAGAAAAGCTACTGGTCAAACTCCCTATGAGCTGTGGAAAGGCAAGAAACCCGATCTCTCATATTTTCATGTGTTTGGATGCAAATGTTACATCTTGAATGATAGAGAGAATCTAGGTAAGTTTGATTTTAGGAGTGATGAATGAATTTTTATTGGATATTCTTCCAATAGCCATACATTTAGGATCAATAACATGCGTTCTAAAAAAGTCTTAGAATCCATTAATGTTGTGTGTTAGTGATGCAGAAGATTTTTCAAAATATTCTCAAGAATGTACAATTCAAGATATAATTTGTTCCTCACGTGCTTACACAAGATGGTATGAATTAACACTGCTGAATCTCTTGAACCTAAACCTTCGGCAAGTGTGCTATCACCTACCATTGGTGCTACAGCAATGGGTTTTGCTCCATGCAAGGAATCATTTGCTGATTCATCATTGCAAAATGAGGGGATAAAGCTAGTTGTTGATCTTTCTGATGAAAACCTTCAAAGGAGAAATCAAAGAAGAAAAGATCCACCAAAATGGGTTCAAAAAGCTCATCCACCTTCAACTGTGATTAGAGATCCAAATGAGGTAATGGTTAAAAGAAGGAGAAAACAAAATGAAATTAACCATCTATGTCAAGTTTTTCTTGTAGAACCGAAGAATGCTAAACAAGCTTTGGAAGATGAAAATTGGATTGTGGCGATGCAAGAAGAACTGGAACAATTCGAAAGAAATTATGTGTGGACACTTGTACTAAGATCAAAGGGAATCAACATAATAGGTACCAAATGGGTTTTCAAAAATAAAACTGATGAGTTTGGTAATGTTGTTAGGAACAAAGCTAGGCTTGTAGCTCAAAGATATACACAAGTTGAAGGAATCAACTTTGATGAAACCTTCACCCCTATTGATGGACTTGAATCAATCTAGTTGCTGCTATCTGTTGCCTACTGCCTCAAAATCAAATTATTTCAAATGGATGTCAAAAGCGCCTTCTTGAATAGAATGCTCACTGAATAAGTATATGTTGAACAACAGATTGGCTTTCAAGATCCCCACAAACCTGATCATGTATTAATATTGAAGAAAGCTCTACATGGTTTGAAGCAAGCCCTATAGGCTTGGTGTAAAAGGTTGACAACTTTCCTTCTTGAGCATAACTATGAACAAGGTAATGCCAACAACACCCTTTTCACTAAGCGTGCTAACAATGAAATCATATGTGCACAAATTTATGTTGATGATATTGCGTTTGGTTCTACATCTCATTCACATGCCCTTGAATTCATTAGTCTGATGAAAAATGAGTCTTAGATGAGTATGGTAGAGGAATTGAATATGTTTCTTGGCCTTCAAATTAAACTAATGAACAATGGAATATTTGTTTCCGAGTCAAAGTATGCTAGAAACATGTTAAAAAGATTTTGTCTTGCGAATGCAAAGCATGCTAGAACCCCTATGAGTGCTACCTTTAAGCTGTGCAAAGATGAAAATGGTGAAAAGGTAAACAATAAGATGTACTGAAGCATGATTGGAAGTCTTCTTTACTTAACTATAACCCGGCCTGATATTTGTTTTAGTGTTATAGTTTGTGCTAGGTTTCAAAGTAATCCATCTGAGTTGCACTTGAATGCAGTGAAAAGAATCATGAAATATGTTTCAAGTACGTGTGAATTTGGCCTTTGGTACTCATTTGATTCTAACAGTTGTTTGGTTGGATATAGTGATATAGATTGGGCAAGAACTTTGGATGATAGGAAGAGTACTTTGGGTGGATGTTTCTATCTTGGAAATAATCTTGTCACATGGTACAGCAAGAAGCAAAATGCGATCTCCTTATCCACTGCCAAGGCTGAATACATTTCCACAGGGAGTTGTTGCACTCAAATTTTATGGTTAAAGCAAATCTTGTATGATTATGGTATTGACCAAGACTGTGTGACAATATTTTGTGATAACGCGAGTGCCATTAACATCTCTAAGAATGCAGTCCAACATTCTAGGACTAAGCACATTGACATAAGCATCATTTCATTAGAGAGTTAGTTCAGGAGAACATCATTGCACTTGCTCACATGAACACAAAATCCCAATTGGCTGATTTATTTACAAAATAACTAGACTATGATACTTTTGTTTTCTTAAGGAAGTCCATTGGACTACTTCAACTTGAATAGTTTTTCATTTCAGTTGATGAATAAAGCATGAACTTGCTACTTTTATTTTTGTTTGTCAAGACTCCTTGATATGTGCTAGCACTCTAATTGTCATTTATTTTCTCTTATCTGTGTGCTAACTCTGATATGTTGCATCCACTGAGACTCTTTCTATAACATGACCTTATTGCATCATGAGTTGATTGTCCATTCTTGTCACCATCATGAAAGAGCTACCTTACATGAAGTGTGAAAGTTGTTTTAAGTAATTTTCTGATTTATAGAGACCCTTATACTTTGGAAAATCTACCATTAAGAGGACTACCTTCTTGCAAATGTGAAAGCTTTATTTTGGTTACGTTTATGAGAGTTATTTGCCCTTTGATCAAAATGAAAAGAAAAATCTTTATTTCCTACGCTGAAAAAGAAAAATGCAAAATATAGTTGGGCATGAGAGAAAGGGGAGCTTCTCTTGCAAAATTTAAAATTGACCAATGTGTCATTTTACCCCCTTGAGGACACTATCACACACTAAGACAAGCTCTTGGAAATTTAACTCACTTGTGTGTGATTAAGGAAGTGTTGTTTTGATTGCACTATGTTGACAACTTCCGTATGAATTTTTGTGCCTTTTAAATTGAAAATTTGATCTCTTAGTTTGTTTTGCACAAATTAAATGTCTTGACCTTAAAAAATTCATGTGAAGCATTTCACAATTTTAATTTTTACGCTCTTTAATTTTTTTGTTCAATAAACTCTAGTTTTTTTAAAAAAAATTATGTTCTTTTGGGATGTTGTGTGCTCACATGATCGCATATGTACACTCATATAGGATAGAGTCCTATTTTTGGTAAAACTCTTTTTTAGGATATTAGAATCGCTACTTGCCTTAATTGTGCTACCCCGTTTATTCCTTGCATCAGTCTTCATTTTTTTTCTAAAACCCTAATAGCGCCGACTATTTCCTCTGTTCCTTACAATTGTTCTTTTTAAATTTTTTTCATTTTTTTTCTATTTTCACATGGAATCAAGGAAGAAAACAATGGAGGATCCTATAAGAACAGATGAATCCTTGGGAAAGGGATTCCAGAATATGAAGAAAGCCAGATCACGGAGTCAAATGTGGCCAAAAAATCGTTCTACTCTAGCAAATGATTCAGATTCTGAAGAAGTCAATGGAATGAATCAAATCACTCAACCTCCCCTAGTTCATCCCCTATTTCGAGTGACCACAAAACCTCAGAACACTCACAAAGTGAGTCTGCCCCTGCCTTAATGAAGAAGATGCTTGACAAATCCTCATCGGCGTCAGACAACACCTCAGAGAACACGCCGATTGCTGGTCTGAAATCACGCAAAGAAGGTTCATCAAGGGGCACGATGTCAAAGTCTCTGACTCCTATAGAGGTTGGCGAAAAAGAAAGGAAAAGTTGTCTTGGAGGAGCTTTCTTTAGGTAAAATCTATCTTTTTGTTTTACCTATTGCTGAGAATAAATTTAGGCGCCACATTGTCAAGAAGACAATTGTGAGTGAAGCAAATGTTAGACTAGAAGACTTTGATGAATTCCATGCTTTGATGAAAGAAAGAAAGAAACTAGTTAGGAACTGTCTTGGGGTTGACTGGCCCTGTAAAAACTCTTGTCTAAGAGTTTTATGCAAATTTTGGGTTTGACAATGCTGCCTAAAAATCGAACAAACATGATGATAGAGTTTATGTTAGAGGACATCAGTCCTATTTATGAAAAATTGTAGTGAGGGATGCTCTTGGTTTGAAGAAGAACAAGAAGAATTTTGATTTGAAAAGCTTAGACTTAGACAAATTTTTAGAGTCATCACTGGTGGATCAGTTACTGTTTGGCCAAGAATTGGTTTTCTTCAGCCTGGTATGCTCACACCGTTTTACAAAATATTGTTTAAAATCTCTCTAACAAATTGATCCCTTTCAATGCACAATTCGACTATCAGACTTGAACAAGCACGACCCCTTTATGGAATTGCTCAAAGGAAAAATATTGACTTGGCTGAGTTGATTTTCCCCAATATTAGAGTTGTAGCGTAATCAACTCACTCTCTACAGATTCTATGCTTTCCTTCCTTATTGTACAAAATTATTTCCACTTACAAGCCTAAGTCCTATGGAGTGGAACCTGTTTTGAAGATAAAGACTGTCACCAAGAAGTCTTTTAGACAACCTACAAGGCACTTGCCACCATCTCCCCCAACTGATCACACAAGGACTAACACTTGCTAGTCTAAGCTTTTTGTTGCCATGTAGGATCTGAAGATTTCAACGGAGTCTGTCCTTCAAAATGTGAAGGAAATTCTCACTTCTCTCTGCTCATGGATGGACAAAAATGAAGACTGATATGAAGAAGAAGAAAAAATAAAAAAGAGAAGGCTGTTCAACATGTGGTGCCTCCTGCTCCTCAAGTTGATTGTAAACCCCACGTTATTATTTCGATGCACTAAGGTATGAAATTTACCTTTTCAAGTAATTTTCTTTTCTTGAATGGAAGGGTAAAATGGTCAATTTACATGTATTTCGAGATGTGGCCATTATAAAGTGTAAGGAATGATGTCATTGAAGAGAAATGAGGGTAGAATGTTCATAAAGTTGATTGATATGGTTAAATGACGTAAACGGTAACCAAGGGTATAATGGTCTTTTCATACAAATTCATATGAATAAGTATCCATAAAAGTGTACTAAGGGTAAGTTGGTCATTTACCTAATGGGATTGCTTAATTGTTAAGTATTTTAAAGAAGTCAAATGGCATTAAATGAGTGCTTATCTTTATCTTGTGGTAGAAATGACCAAAACGCCCTTATATGGAAAATTTATGCCAAATGACCATTATGTCTAACTTTTATTGACCAATCACATTAAAGTAACAATTGAATGAATATTTACAAGGTTTTAAGAGAGAGTAGTCGGCCTTGTACCCCCCAAATATATCATCTTCTTCTTCATCTCTCAAATCCACCATAAAAGCCACTAATCCAAGCTTTTATTCTCAAATTTTTTTAGGATTTCAAGTTGATTTTCAAAGGAGATCACCATCCACCCTTAAAGAACTTCAATTTCAGGGTTAAAGGTGAGTTTCAAAACCCTAGTTTTTTCTTGAAATTTTTTAGTTAAAAGGGAAATTCATAAGTGGTTATGTGTGTAAGGTAGAAAGGTGAAACTTTGGAGCCAAGGAGGAGTACCTTTGTGCTTTGAATACTAAGGTAAGGAAAAAATCTCCCTTATGACTACAATTGATAACACCTAGGGTTTATGAGACTTTCATTTATTTATGTTAATATGAGTGTGATGCTATGTTTTGGTTATGAATTGTTTAAATGGGTGTGTTGATTGGTGTATGTGTGCCTATGGAGGATGATTATGCCAATTAAGAGATTTGTAGTTGGACGATGTTTTGGCACTTTTTGGTTCTATAAAAAATGGGAGTTTTTTATGGCCTTTTATACTTAGAATTATATGGCAAATGATTTGAATGTGCAAATGAAGGTGACATGGTTGAAATGAATAGAATTCGGATTTAGCCTTTTAAGACTTATATTGTACATGCTTCACGGAATCAGTCATAACTGAAGTTATAGAAGTCCGATTGAGTTGATTCTTGAAGTGTTAAAAATTTGAGAAACAGACCTAAAACTTTCATGTTTTAGCCAAGAACCAACTCGAATTGGAAGATAAGGTAAAAATTTCTTGAAAAGTGACGAACTATATGGCATCCAACTTCTTAATGGAAATTCCCATTTGTTTCTAATTCTAATAAACCCCTGAATAAACTTAATACCAAAATTCCTTGTATTGTATGAGAAATTGAATAATTAAGTTAAGAAGTCTAGTAGGAGAATATAGTATGATTGAGCATGGGAGATGTTAGTCCATATGTTTGCATTCATAATGGTAATGCATATAGCTTATTTAGTTGTCTTATGAAAAATTTATAAAATGTTAAAGAATGAATTCCATGAGTCTCTTGAGGTATAAACCAAGATCAGAGGAATGGAATTCTTATGGAAACCATGAGTCCTTTGAGGTGACGACCAAGAACAAGGTAATGGTTCAAATGAATCCGATCGGATAACAAAGACTAATGAAATCGTCAAGTATAAAGACAAAACAAATAAGCATGCCATGTACATGAATATTTCATAAGTCATTTATGTTCTATGTTATATCATGTATGGTTATGTTATGACTTATGTTTATGAGAAAAGTCCAAAGTGTATGATATGTTTTATGAATTTGTTATGTCAAAGAATGAAGGTCATGTTTTGTAGGTACGGTAAGGTCCTAAGTAATATACTTGTATAATAAACCTTAATAGTTTATAAATGACCATATTCCTTACTGAGCGATTAGTGCTCACCCCACGAAATGTTTTAAAATGTTTTTCAAGTACGAATTAAGGCATGAAGCTGGGAGAGGATTCCGAGGGACGCTATGATCATGAGGGGATGTTTTAATTATGACTTTTGAATGGTTTTGCTAGTATTTAGTGTAGTAATTATGTTTATATCTCATAATGTAGTAACTACGTCCATGTTATAATGGAATATATATTGTTTGTGTTAATAAAGGAAATCAAATTGATAGTAAATTTTATAAAAGTGTGTATGTTCTAGTAAGCATTACTATGGATTTCATAATTTACTTCCAAGAAAGGAAACTATATTTTTTGATTATACAATGAACTTATTATAGTAAAAAAAAATTAAAAAAAATTAAACACATATATCTATATATATGTTTTAAACTACAAGTTTATTGTTTAAATAGGATTTTAAAATAAACTTCTTTCCTAAGTGTGCGTTTTCTAGGTTCTCAATGGCCAAGGGATACTTAGGAAATACCCGGCTAGGGAGGGGTTTTACATTGATCCTGTTGATGATGCCAATGCTGCTCTTGAGACTCAAGTTGAAGAACAAGACGTTGTTGATGAGGAAGAAGAACAGGTTGGTGATGAAGAACAAGAAAAAGGTGTTGATGAAGATGAACAAGAACCTCCTGAAGGTGTAGCTGCTCAAACAGATTCTCTTGTGTGTACTGATCCTGATATCTTTCCAGAAGTTCAAGTGGAGGACTCACATGTCACCATCACTGCCCTTCCATAATGCGAAACAAGAGAAATGCTGGTCGCTCTTCTCTGCCCTCCCAAAAATTGTCAAGACTTATGAACAAAAAGGGGGAGTAAGTGTTAGAGTATGTGCCCATCTAGCCAATCAATTATTATAAGACTAACTCTGTAATAAATGTTTATTTATCAATAAAAGGCATATTTTTCTATACCATGTAAATCATAGTTATATGTAATGATATATGTCCTTAGGATGGTACAACCGTGATGAGGGTATCAAGTGTTTCAAATCTTGATAGTGAGAACCCTATAATCACATATGGTGGCCATTCTAGAAATGTCCGTAGCCCTAGTATTATTCTGACCAAGGACACAAATAATACGGTAAGGCTATCATAGCATTAACCGACTCTATCGAAGGGCAGTGACTAATCTCACTTGTCAAGGATGTTTGCCGACAACTTGGTGCAACGCATGGGTGCTTGCTAAAGGCAAGTTCACTGGACAGGCCCACTAGAGGATTCCATATAGATGGTAACCTCAGTGTCTATGGAATAAATCTTTTAATGGATGGTGGTGCATGTGATCCTGAGACATGAGATCACTGAAGTGCCTTGTGCACCAATTGGTGTAGTTTGACACTAGCCCAATGTGGTTCTATTCAGAGCTATCAATATAGTAGTAATTGGATACATTGAGAACTGTATCGAGACTATGCTGGATCGACAAAAGATTCATCAATCTTGGGTACGAGAGAAGTTATCTCACTGTGTAATTCAGTAAATGGCAATGACACCAAATCTTTGGCCACAATGGGATTGAGTTGATGCTTAATCTAATTTATTATTCCGGTCATTGGTCTATTAACTAAATACAAACATGTTGAGGATATTTAAGGTTGACACTATTTCTATACCTTAATCTCGATGATATAACAGATGATGAAAGGATTGGATTGCACGGTAACCATACCGTTGATAGGCGACGGTTTCACTAAATTCGAATCTATTGGGTGGCCATGATGCCTTGCTAGGGGCCAGTCTTGGTCTGTGTGTAGTAAGAAGATTAATTGGTGTTAATTGTAATATTACACACTACCAATATGATGAGGATCCTATGGGTCACACACTTAGAAGATGATTTAAGAATCAATTTGTGAGAAGGGTATTTTCATATTTTAGGACGAAAAGGTATTTTGGTAATCTCATAGTACAATTAAATTTGTTGAGGTTGTTGCTTGTATTTAATTTTAATATTAAAATTAAATTGGTGAGATTATATTTAAATTATATCTTTGTATATATTTAAATGAATTATTATTTTTAATTAAATGTTAATATTATATATTAATTGTTTTTAATTACAATAATAATTAATTAATTAAAATACCATAAAGGGGGTGTTTGGTTGCAAGGGTGAACAAGGGTTGGAGTCCATGGCTATTCGTAAGTGGAATAGGGTTTTAATTGTTGCACTATATAAGTGCAACTTGAAATTAAAACAAAGGCGATATATTCATTCAATCAAAAAAACCCTAGCCACCCTATCTCTCTCTCTCTCACGTTACACTCTTGTGTGAAGAAGAAAATTTTTCTTGTTCTTCCTTCTTGATTCTTGAAGCCTTTGATTGTTCTAGCAAAATAATCAAGGGTTTTGAGGATTATCTTCGTGTGGACTTCCATGAGTGTGATCCTACATTGGGTCGATTAGTGAAGAATCACAGGAATAGTATCCAGTGAACAGTTTTAGTGAACGGTAGCTGGTGAACAATATTTGTGTCCAAAGTTAGAGATATTCAGAGGAGCCTCTAAACGTTGGTATGAACTAAATCCTTGTACGGATTTGTTTTTATGTAGTTTTATTTTACGTTTCGGTTTATGCATGAAAACGTTATAATTTGTATTCAGATCTTAGTTCGTGTAATTGATCGATTCGTTTTAAATATTATGTTTTTCCACTACGCGAATCCGGTCAGTTACTAACAGTGGTATCAGAGCCTCAGGTACTAGATTATAATGTTTAATCGTTTATTGATAACATGTATATTTGATTGATAACATGTAGATGTATAAATTGATTGTTTTTAAATCTATAAAAATTGATCAATTGACTAATGATGTGTTGATGAGTAACTTGTTGGTTGGTTGATATCCTGGTCGAATGCTTGTGCATTCGATTTGATTTGGATCCATATCGTTACGTGAAAAACTACAAAAAGGGGTTATTGTGCGATTCACTTTTTTGCGGCATTAGCCGCAACGAAGTAACACTTCACCACAGCAAGCTGCAAAAAGTGAATTTGGCCACGGCGAAATAAACCTTCACCACAATGACCTGCCAGAAAAGTAGATTTAGCTGCAGCAAAATAAAACTTCGTCGCGGCATGAAAACTCTTTGGAACATTTTGTGTTTTTTGGAAGTTTATGGTGTTTGCTGCAGTGAAATCAAACTTTGCCGTAGCAACCATGTGTGTATGAACTTCGCCGCAGTGAATAAATTTCTTCGCTGTGGCAAGAAAGCTACTATTCTGTTTTGCTTTTCTGTTTTTCGCACAAGGGGCCAAATTGTAGTTTTTGAACCTATGAAGCCAATAATAATTCTACACATATAAAAAAGGGTAATTTAATACCCAAATTCAAAATGTTAATTTTGGATGTATGCAATGTTCTTGGTTGAAATTGCATGGTGCCTTGTACATGAGCCTTAGAGCTTTGGTGTGTTTTTGTAATTTTGGGTTTTTTTTGTAATTTTATAAAGAAATAGGACTTGCCTCTCTCTCTCTCTCTTATATCTCCATGTATTTCTTTTTCTCATCTTACTCCCCTCGTATGAAACGTGAAGTTTCTATTTTATCGATGTAAATTAGAATAGGATTTTTATTATAAAATACTTTGTAATGTTCGTGACGAAGAAATGAAGGAGCTATGAAAAGGAATAACTTGAAGACCAAAGGTTTACTTTTAAACCCCTAGGTTGACCCACCGATTCCTCTAGGCTCTAGAAAATCGGTTTTAGTGGGCCATGTACCGGCACATTTTTTTTTGTTTAGAATGCATGCTAAGGTTGAATGTTCAATAACATGCCAAACAATGACATTCTAACGAAGATAACAATCTGGTGAGACATTAAATAAAAACCTTGAACTTAAGTATATTAAGCCACATATGTCTTCCATCACCATGGTTTTAATCAAACCACTATTCATCGAAACCTTGTTTGCCAAAGCGAAGGGGACACTTCTACTAGTGGGAGGTTAAAAGGCATTGGAGTTTTCCTTAATGACGATGGGTCGACATAAAATGAAAGTTTTGCTTGTTCGCCAAAACGAATGTTGATAAACACGTCATAGGCACAGTAGAGAAGTACACTCGTTATGTGTACATGGTGACTGATAAGTGCTTGAAAATACACTTATACTTAGTGGTTTATAGGTATCATTTATTGGAAATTAGGATTAATTCGCATGAATTGACTTAATTTATTCATAAACGTAATTTTCAAGATCACGGGTATTTTTGTTTGTGTTTTCAGGGAATAAGGCTCAAAAAATGATATTCAGATGAGAGATGATGTTGGCAAGGAGAATTTGTGATGACTGGAAACAAACGGATCGAGAATCGGAGTTGAATTGAAGAAGTTATGGAAGTTGAAGTAAAGAGAAGATTCTAGATTATGTTCCAGATTGAGTATGCCTCAGTATTTTGATAATATCTTGAGCTTTAGAATTCAGATTAAGACGATTATTTGACCTTTGGAAAGCTGATTCAAAGGGCCACATTTCATATGTTTACCACTTTTCCAAATTTTATCGTTATCAAGTTCAAAAATCACCATCTTCGAAGAACAGTGGAATGAGGCTGGAAGAAGACCAGTAGCTACTATGCCACAGCACACTTTTTCCAGTAGCTACTGTTCCACAGCACAGTCACGATAGCTGGGAAACTTTTCCTCCATTTTTGACAAGGAAAATAGGGTTTTAAGAGTCCTAAACTAACTAGAATTAAGGAAAACAAAACTCTAACCCTTGTGGGATATAAATAGAAGTCTTTTAGCATTATTTTAGGAGAATTCTTTTAGAGATAAAAAAAGAAAGAACAAAGATTATTCAAGAACTGAAGAAAAAGGGAGATTAAAGAAGGCTTGGAGAAGAAGAATTGGAGGAGATCATCATCAACTTCATTAATCCAACCAAGTTTCACTAAGTTTTTCTTCTTCTTTGTTATTATTATTTGTTATGAATAATACAATGATGTTCTCATATTTATTCATGAAGAACTGATTGTTTTGTGATTGAGGGTGATTTCAAAGCCCTAGACATGTCTTGTGATTAATAAAATCTGCATCTATTTATCTTTTGATCTCTTTTGGTTATGTGATTATTTCTCTGTGAATAGGGTTTAGATAGATTGTCTTAATTGTTTAAGTGCGCAATTAAATAGTTAGGATTAATTTATTAATGCCAATTTAGGTTGTTTAGTACGGAATCACTTTATTAACCTAAATAACTAGTGGTAAAGTGTATGTCTGCATACATGGGGGTAATCACTCAAGATAACTAAATCCGACCATATGAGTTTAGCCTTGATTCAGTAGGTCTCTTGTAACTTAATGCTTTTATTACTTTGAATCTAGAGATCATATCCTAGGTTATCTAATAAATAGGGAATTGGGTTATGACAGTGTCTAATCCAACGACTCAGTAAGGAGAGATAGAACTTATCAACGTTTGGCATTTTCTGAGCTGATGTGATCAAGAGGGTAGGAAGTTAAAGAGTGCTTTTATTATATGTAATTCATGTCTAGTGTGGCAAATAAACCTTCAATCTAGTTTCTCTTATTTATCTCTTTCGTGATTGTTTCCTTTTTTTATTTTGTTTTATTTTAGTTTGATAGTTTTTGTTGAGTTTTTATAATTCGTGACAAACCCTGTTTGAAGTAGATAATTAATTGAGTTCATAAATCCTCTGCGGGAAAGACCCTTACTTACTCTTTGCTACTACACGACTTTGCATTAGAATTTAGTGAGGTAAAATTAGGTGTTGTGTTTGCATGCATCAGTGACATGTAGTGTCCACTCTACTGATATTGGGAACCACAATTGAGGATGACGGGTAGGCCATTGGATTGTGTGATTGGCTTGCTGGCTTGCTTCACATTTGGGGTTAGTGGTAGGAGCTACCAACTGGTGTGGATTAAGTTTGTTGGCCTACCTAATCAACCCATTTTGGCTTGTTCGCCAAAGCAAAGGTTTAAAATGGGCTAGATGGGATCTCAATCCACTAGGAAAGAAAACAAGCTTTCTCGAGTTAATAGTAAGGGATATTGGCTTGAGGAAAATAGTGGGAACAATTTTTAATTAAAGGCCTTATTAATGAAAATAAACATGATAATAACTTTACTTTTTTGTACTGTAGATTCATTTAAAATGAGAAATATCAACCTACGATCGATAATCAACAAAGAAAACATGCTGGATGTATGCGGATTGGTATCGAAATCTTCAGATTGTACTGAAATCTGAAAAGAAATTATATATCCTTGAAAAGCCTTATTAGAATCGAACCAGCAGTAGTCCACACAAAGATAACCCAAGGAGCTAAAGAGAGATTTGCTAGATCCTTTTTTGCCTCAAGAATCAAGGACAAGAATCAAATGAATTTAATTCATACAAAGTAAAGTGGGGTGGGGTAGAGAGAGGGCTAGAGCTTTTCAATGAAGACGATATAAAAATGACTTAAATGAAAAGTGTTATTTAATTCATAGAGCACATGCACTTATATAGTGCATGTGAAACCCTATTCCACCATGGAATAGGCTCAAGCACCAACCCAAACAGCCCCATGTAGATTTTTTTTATTTTAATTATTATTATATCAATTAAATTCAATTAATATATATAACATATATTAACATTTAATAATAACAATAATTCATTTAAATATATGCGCACACATATTTAAATATAATCTCACTTATTTAATTTTAATATCAAATTAAATAAAGGCAACAACCTCAGCAAATTTAATTGCATTGTGAGATTACCAAAATACCCTTTTACCTAAAAAGACGAAAACGCCATTCTCACAAATTGATTCTTAAATTATCTTCTATGTGTGTGACACGTAGGCTCCTTATCAGACTGGCAGTGTGTAGTATCGCGATTAATACCAATTAATCATCTCATTACACACAGACCTAGATTGGCCCCTAGCAAGGAATCATGGCTACCCGATAGATTCGAATTCAACGAAGTAGCTACCTATCAATGATATGGTTACTGTACAATTCAATCCTTTCATCATCTGTTATCTCATTAAGGCCTAGGCATAGAAATAGTGTCAACCTTAGATACTCTTGATATGTATGTATTCACTTACTGGACCAATGACCAGAATGATAACTTAGATTGAGTAATAACTCAATCCCACTTTGGCCACAGTTTTAGTATCATTGAGATTTACTGAACTTCTCCTATACCCAAGAGTGATGAATCCTCTGTTGATCCACCATAGTCTTGATACACTCCTCGATGCAGCCAATCACTATCGTATTGACAACTTTGAATAGAATTATGTTGGGCCAGTGTCAAACTACACCAATTGGTACACAAGGCGCTCTGGTGATCTCAAGTCTAAGGATCACATGCACCACCATTCGTTAGAGGATTTATTCCATAGACACTGGGGTTACCATCTATATGGAATCCTCCGGGGGGTCAGTCCAATGAACTTGCCTACAACAAGCACCCATGTGTTGCACCAGTTTGTCACCAAACAACCTTGACAAGTGAGATCAGTCACTGCCTTTTGATAGGTCGTTCAACACTATGATAGCCTTACTGTATTATCTGTGTTCTTACTTTAGAATAATACTAGGGCTACGGATGTTTCTTGAATGGCCACCGTATGTGATCATAGGGTTCTCGCCATCAAGATTTGAAACACTTGATAGCCTCATCACGGTTCTACCATTCTAAGGACATATATCAATAAATACAATATGATTTACATGATATAGAATAAAATGCCTTTTATTGATCAATGAACATTATTACAAAGAGTGAATTCTATAATAATTGATTGGCTCTAGGGCACCTACTCTAACAATACTGGACAAAGATTTAGGAAAATGGCTGGAAGCAACTGGATTCTAAGATAGAATCAATGCATGCCAATCAATTATGGTCATTGTGGATCCACCAAAGGGAATAGTTCCTATAGGTTGCAAATGGGTCTATAAGAGAAAATTTGGCAAGGCTAGGGAGGTAGAGACCTTCAAAGCTCGTTTGGTAGCGAAAGGTTATACTTAGAAACAAGGATTGGATTATAAAGAAACCTTATTGCCTATAGCTATGATTAAATCCATTCGTATAATGCTAGCCATTACCGCATACCATGATTATGAAATTTGCTAGATGGATGTTTCCTTAATGGGTTTATTGAGGAAAACATATATATGGAACAACCAATAGGTTTTGTATACTTTGCTAAAAAACATAAGGTATGCAAGTTGCAAAGATCCATTTATGGATTGAAGCAAGCTTTAAGAAGCTGGAACATTCTATTTGACGACATAATCAAATTGTTTGGTTTTGTCAAGAATCTAGATGAGCCCTGTGTATACAAATGGGTTAAAGATCATGCCATCACGTTTCTCATATTATATGTAGATGACATACTTTTGATAGGAGATGATGTAGGCATGATGACAGAGGTTAAAGTCTGGTTATCCAAAACCTTCTCAATGAAAGACTTAGGAGAAGTGACCTATGTCCTTGGCATTCATGTCTAAAGAGATAAAACGAAAAGGATAATCGGATTATCCCAAAAATTGTACAAAGAGAAAATAATGAAAAGATTCAGCACGGAGAACTCTATGAGAGGTCTCTTGCCCTTCACCCATGGTCTTCATCTTTCCAAAGAGATGGGTCCAAAGACCGATGAAGACAATAGTGGATGTGTATTGTTTCTTATGGGTCTGCTATAGGTAGCTTAATGTATGCAATGCTATATACAAGACCTGATATAGCTTATGCTATAAGTATTATAAGCAGATATCAATCAAATCCAGGGGAGAAACATTGGTCGATTGTAAAATTGATCCTTAAGTACCTAAGAAGTGTTAGTAATTGATGTACCATACGCAGCAAAAAAACAAAAATTCAATCGATAAATCAGTTACCTTTCTTTGCCAAGATCCGAGTATAGATTATACCGTTTACATGTTTATAAAAAAAAATCTATACAAAGTATATCCATTCAAGGATTAGAATACTTATGTACGTTTGGAGGCTCCTTCGAATATCTCTGACTTCAGACAGGAACACTATTCATGGTTACTGTTTATGATATTGTTCATGGTTACTGTTCACCATCTATTATTCACGTGATTTTTCGCTAATCAATCCAAAGCAGGATCGCACTCACAGAAGTCCACACAAAGATAATCCGTAGAACCCTTGATTATTTTGATAGAACAATCAAGGGCTTCAAGAATCAAGGAAGAAGAACAAGAAAAGTTTTCTTCTTAAGAGAGAGAGGGTGGCTAGGGTTTTTAATTGTATGAATAATTCACCTATGTTTTAATTTTAAGTTGCACTTATATAGTGCAACAATTAAAGCCCTATTTCACTTGGGAATAGCCATGGGCTCCAACCGTAGTTTACCCTTGCAACCAAACACACCCTTTATGGTATTTTAATTAATTAATTATAGTATAATTAAAATCAATTAATATATAATAATATATTCATATTTAATTAATATATAATAATATAATAATATTTAATTAATAATAATAATTCACTTAAATATATACAAAGATATATTTAAATATTTTCTCACTAATTTAATTTTAATATTAAAATTAAATACAAGCAACAACCTTAGAAAATTTAATTGCACTGTGAGATTATCAAAATATCATTTTGTCCTAAAAGATGAAAATACCCTTCTCACAAATTGATTCTTAAATTATCTTCTAAGTGTATGACTCGTAGGCTCCTCATCATATCGGCAGTGTGTAGTATCGCGATTAGCACCAATTAATCATCTCACTACACACAGACCAAGATTATCCCCTAGCAAGGCATCATGGCCAGCCGATAGATTTGAATTCAATGAAACTGTAGCCTGTCAATGATATGGTTACCGTGCAATCAAATCCTTTCATTAACTGTTATCTCATCGAGACTGAGGTACAGAAATAGTGTCAACCTCAGATATCCTCGACATGTTTGTATGCAGTTACTGGACCAATGATAGGAATATTAAATTGGAGTGAGCATCAACTCAATCCTATTGTGGGCATAGATTTAATGTCATTGCCATTTACTGAACCCAGTGAGATAACCTAAATTTGTTGATGTAAAATTAGTTTAATATTAATTTTATTGTAAATTTAGAATGATGTTTATGTAATGTACCTGGAGACGGAGCGAAGGACGAGGCAACCATACTTGAAGACTCAAGATATTTGTTACAGGATCCCTAGGTGACCCGCCGATCCCTCTAGGCTCGAGGAGATCGGTTTTAGTTAGGCCATGTACTGGCACGTTTAATATTTTGTTTAGAATACATGCTAAGGTTGAATGTTGAATAACATGCCAAACAATGTCATTCTAACAAAGATAATAATCTGATGAGACATTATTAACTAGCTACCCACTCAGACAAGTTCTTTAGAAGCTGGAGGCTTCAAGTAAGCTGCTTAGTGGGCTATGGAACTAAGTCAATTTGTTCTGCATTACAGACCAAAAGCAGCAATCAAAGGGCAGGCTATTGCTAATTTTATTTTGGAGTTCTCTTATCAGCCAGATTGGGAATCCAAACAACTAGCCAATGAAGTTGTCCAGGAAACTATTCTTAACTTGTCAACTTGGAGCCTCTATGTTGATGGGTCTTTGAACAAGAGAATAGTCGGAGCTAGCCTTCTACTCATCAGTCCCGAAGGGACTCGCAATTATGGAGTCCTTAGGTTTGGGTTCAATGCTACAAATAATGAGGCTGAATATGAGGTGCTATTTTCTGATCTGCGACTAGCAAGAGAAATGGGTCGGATATGATCAACATTAATAGCAACTCCCAATTGGTTGTCAATCATAATTTAGGAGAGTATCAGGCAAATGATGGGTGTTGAGCACAACCAAAATTTACAATAAAATTAATCTCAAACTAACTTTACATCAACAAGTTTAGAAACCTCGATTTACATTCGAAGGGAATGAGATGAGAAGAGAATGTACATCGAGAAGCAGAGAAAGGCAAGACACGCCGACCCTATTTAATAAATTACAATCATACATACCCAAAAATTTTAAAACATTCACCATATTTCTAAGGCTCATGTACCAAGCACCATGCAATATACAAACAAGTACATGGCATTCATTCAAAAATAATCAATTTTGAATTGGGTGGGTGAATTATTAATTACCCCCTAACAATCTTTAGATCTACATTTGGTCCAAAAGTTTTGAAAGTTTACAATCTGGCCCCTGTGCACTAGTTGCGGCGATGAGTTAGATCACCGTAGCGTACGCTGATTGGCGTGCTGTCATAGGCACCCAGAATTAAAACCTTTCGAACCTAACTACTGAACTGTAAATAGGGTAAGCAAGGGTCGATCCCACGAAGAGTGTCTACCCGAATTTTCTTTGATGTGAAAAACACTTTGGGGGTTTGTGTAAAAACAGAAAACAATTTCAGTAAAAGCAAAAACAATTTAATTCGAATTCAATCAAAAGGACGAACTTGGTCTCTGTCAACATCCACCATCGGAATCTTATAACTGATCATTGATGCAAAGAAAATCAATTCACATATTGAATATTCACCGTTGAAAATAATTTCCTATCTCTCCTTAATTGTAATTAATCAGGAAACAAGCGATCCTAATTAATCTTACCCCTAAACAACCCTAGACAAGCGCTCAAGATTTAATCTAGTGGCAGCCTTAAGAATTAGAGAGATCGACGAAGCTAAACAACACAAACACAAGCGGTTGTATTTAATTTAGTTGAATGTTCTTCGTAAGGTTACTAATTCCTGACGCAGCAAATTACTTACCCTAGTTGCTTCACAAGTTGGAGGGATCAAACAATTACGGATTTGATATCAAACTTAGCAGTAGATTTCAACAAATAATACACTAGTAGGCCTCCTAGTAATTAAATGCATCAATCATAAAAATATGCACAGAATAACATTCAATACTCAAACATGAATTTAACACTAAAAACAGAAAGATCTCACGGTTTATTTGATTAGAGGTTTCCGTTTCCTTCGACCAAGTTACAAAAGTTCTAGCCGCTCATGGCCATCACAAAAACTCAAGTGAAAGAAAATTTCAGAGAAGAGAAGAGAGAGGCGTGGTCCCTCCAAACCTAATCTGATCTCTTTAGCAAAAATCCAGATTTAAGTGTTTGAATCCCACTCAATCTCCTAAAAGAAATATTCTCCTATCCTAAAATAATATTAAATCCTAATTTAATTCTAATTGGAAATAAAATAAAATAGAGTCCTAACTAAAATAGGAAAGTAGTGTTTCCAGCTGTAATTTTCGTGCAGCATGTATGTCTTCAAAACGTGCAATAATAGTGACTTGCATAACAAGTCGAACGCTCCAGGACGTTGGCAATGCAGGTGCGTCAACTTCAAGCTCGATTACAACCTTTATTCAGCCAGTATCTCTAAAACCTCAAAACATGAAAGTTGTAGATCTCTTTCTTAGCGTTGCACAGCATTTTGAATCATCTCAATCGGAGCTCGGATGAGAGAATTATGCCCAGAATACGAAGCAGTGGCGAAACTGTCCGAATTCCCCTAATTAATTCCGTTTTTCAATTAACACCTCCATTTGCTTCCTAAACCAAAATAAAGTAATAATGAGTACAATTAGGAAACAAAGACATATAAAAGACTAAACATTAAGGGGGTTAAATATGACATTTTGCATTCCCATCAAATTCCCCCACACTTAGCTTTTGCACGTCCTCGGGCAAACTAATTCAAACAAACCCTACACTCAAGTCATATCAGGAACACCATCATCTCAAGTCATCTCAAGAACATCAGCATGATGCATAAGCAACAATATTTAATCCATGCATATTCATACCTAGCTTAGGAAGCAGCAAAATAAAATAAAACAGAGTTAATGACATTCATCTCTCTTTATCATCTTCCACAATTACTCTCAATTGGTCAATGCAAACAACGGAAACTAATCACAACCAATTCGTGTACAACTCCCCTCTAAACTTTTCTTTTCTTGTTTCTCTTTACTACTACAAACTGGGTAGCAAACTAAGGATACAAATTTTTTTTTTTTTTTTTTCTGTTTTGAAAAAGAATGAGTGCATTTTATGCTCCATCTCATTTCATGGTTGTGTTTATGAGTGAGTGCGTTTTACGCTCCATCTCGACTCACCACATACCCTTCTTTTCTTTTTCCTATTTGCTTAAACCCAAATTTAGGACTAGCTTAAGAGAAACAAATTTTTTTTCTTTTTAAGGGTTGTTATACATTCCTCAATCATGCTTCGTCACCAAGTCTACACAACTTCTCAATACATATTGTTTCAAACTACAAGGATTCAAATATGATTAACTCTATTTTATGAAATATTGCTAACATCCTAAGTCAAGGAATATGCTCAACAACAAAGTCAAGTTACTATTTCATGCATCACTAGACATTCAAAGACATGACTTAAAGCATAAACCTTCCTAAAAACAAATGCGGATTTCATTTAAGGTGTACGTGGCGTTGTTATACCCGAGGTTGCCAAATCTTGCTAGGCGGTTTTTAAGGCGGGTTCTGGTTTCCAGCCGATATACCCTTAAACTAGGCAGATTTTTTTTTTTTTTTTTAAACACTAAAAACAGAACCTAAACAAAACCTAAATCCCCTCCCCCACACTTAAAACTGACATTGTCCCCAATGTAAGATGAAATGCAAAGAAAAGGCAACAATAACCAAAATTTAAAATGCTAGAAAAGAAAACAAACTCCCTTGGGTTGCCTCCCAAGCGGCGCCTTTGTTTATTGTCGTTGGCTCGACCTAATGGTTTTCTTCTTGCGATGCTTGAGTTTACGGAGATTTTCACCGGTAATGTTTCTTCGTCTCCAAGGAACACGTACTTGAGGTAACTAGGGAGAGGCTTCAAATCTGGAGGCAGGGATCTGCAAAGCGAAGGTAAAGGCCTCTCGTTAGAAATTGGTAATGCAATACAAGGAAAGTTACCTGACTGCTGCTGTAACTTTGGAGAATCATTCCATGCTGCAACCGTTTCCTGCAAATTAGTACTAAAAGCTAACTCCTCATTCTCTTCCTCAAGATGCTTACTAATGGCAACTCCCAATCCATCTTTTCCATTGAGTTCAAAAAACTTCTGTGCTAAAGAATCAACCACATCAATAGAATAAACATGATCATCATCATCATCATCATCATCAGGGATATTTCATGGCATCATAAATATTAAATTTGACAAGTTCACCATCAAATTCCATGGTAAGTATGCCACTATGAACATCTATCTTAGTCTTGGATGTTTTTTAAGAAAGGTCTTCCTAACAAAATAGGAGCAGTTTGATCACCATTTTCCATATCAAGTACATAAAAAATCAGTAGGGAAAATTAAGCCATTAACTTGTACCAAAACATCCTCAACTACACCCTTAGGATAGGCATTAGATCCATCACTAATTGAATTACAACACCAGTTTTATTCAAAGGTCCAAGTTTCAAAGAAGCATATATGGAATATGGCATGACATTAATAAAAGCTCCTAAGTCTAACATGGCTTTCTCAAACATAGTGTTACCTATCGTACAAGGGATAGTAAACATACGGATCCTTGCACTTATTTGGAAGTTTTCTCTGAATTGCTGAAACATTTTCTCCCACTCTCACCTTTTCACACCCCTTAAGTTTCTGTTTCCTCTTAAGTGTACACAATTCCTTCAAGAATTTAGCATAACGAGGTACTTGTTTAATAGCATCAAAAAGTGGAAATATTTACCTCGCATCTACGAAAAGTCTCATACATATCTCTGTTTTGCTCATCTCTTCTAGGTCTGCTAAAGCTTGAGGAAAAGGTGGTACCGGTTTATAGTCGGACAGAGGCGAAAACTTACGCTTAGGAACACCATCGTCATTGGGAACATTGTTGTCTACAACTGCATCTTTCTCCTTTTCTTCCTTGACGATGCGGGGCTGCCTTCATTGGAATCTCAACCTCTTTACCACTTCTCAAGGCGATCGCACTTACATTTTCTCTTGGATTTACCACCGTTTGAGAAGGTAATTTCCCGAACTTTGCGCCTCCAACCTATTGATCGCGGTTGCCATCGACCCATTTGATTCTCCAAACTTTGAACGGCTCTCGTCTCCTGTTGAAATTGCAAAGTGTTAGTAGCAAGAGACTTAACAATATCTTCTAAAGACATACCGAATTAGTAGTTTGGTCCTAGGTTGTTGTCTAGGGGGTATGGTGCTTGTCTTGCTGGTAATTTGGGCGGTTTTGAGGGTAAGGTGACTCATTTGTTGATTCCCATAGCCAAGATTAGGGTGATCCCTCCATCCGAGGGGTTATATGTGCTCGAATAAGGATCATACTTCCTTTGCGGTTGTCGGGAAAATACTTGCTGCATTTACTTGCTCAATGAGGCTCTTCTTGAAGAGTTGGGCACATATCGATTAGGATGTCCTACTACGAACAAATTCCACAAGCCTTCTTTGTTTGCATGTTACTTACAGCCATTTGTGAACAAGAGAAGTTAGACTAGAGATTTGTTGTTCTAGGGAAGAAATATTTACCTCATTATCACGCCTAGATGGAAGGTCAAGCCCTCTTGCCAAATTGTTGAGAATTGGCCGCCATATTTGCAATCAAGTTCCTTGCGGCCTCGGGGGTCTTATCCACCAAAGCTCCTCCACTTGCAGCATCAATCATGCTCCTATCGGTGTATGTGAGGCCCTCATAAGTACTTGGATCAGATCGCTCACTAACTGTGATGGGGGCAGCTTGCACACAATTTCTTAAAACGCTCCCGGTATTCATGTAAGGACTCTCCGTTGTCTTGCCTTATACCACAAATTTCTTTCCGAATGTTTCTTTGCCCTCGAAGCTGGGAAGTATTTCTCCAAAAATAATCTCTTCATCTCGTTCCATGTGGTTATAGTTCGGAGGGTAGATAATAGAGCCAATCCTTAGCCGAATCCTTCAAAGAAAACGGAAAGCTCTTAATTTAATTTGCTCCTCGGTCACCCCGGAGGTTTCATACTTGTGCAAACCACATGAAGCTCCATTTAAATGCTTATGAGGATCTTCACTGCAAGACCATGAAAAGTGGGCAAGAGATGTATTAGTCCAGATTTTAATTCAAAAGTAGTGGCGCATCTAAAAGCAGGAAGCGTTATGCATAAAGGTGCTTGATTCAAATCGGGGAGGGCACAAGCTCTTTCAAAGTCCGATTTCCAGCCATGACGTCCTCCTCTTCTAAATCAGAATTGCTTTCCTCAAAATCTCTCGAACTTCCTTTCTTAACTTGTGCAAAGTGGTCTCTACTTCGGATCGAATGTTAAATCACCAAGATGAGAGGACCTGGTCATAAAACAAAAAATCCCATAAAAGAAAAAGGAAAAATAATGAAAACCGAATAAAAAAAATAAAAATAAAAAAAATAAAAATTGACCAGAAACACAAAAACGGAAAAAACTGTATTAAAACATTCGAATTTGGCCTCAAGAGGGTGGGGCTAGAATTTTTTCTAGTTTTGCTCAGGGCGTCGTTTTCTTGAAGCGGTACTCGCACCACTCCTAATTCCACCGAAATTCTGTCGTGAACAGTCTTGCCAAAATATATTTTTTTTCTGGAAAATAAAAAATAAAATAACAAGAACAAAATAAAAAATCACAACAAACACAAAAAACAAAAAAAATCAACTAGAATCACTCCCGACACGGCGCCAAAATCAGCGTCTTTGTCGTAGGCACCCAATTAAAACCTTCCGAACCTAATCTAGGCTGTAAATAGGGTAAGCAAGGGTCGATCCCACGAAGAGTGTCTACCCGAATTTTCTTTGATGTGAAAAACAAACTGGGGGTTTGTGTAAAAAGCAGAAAACAATTTCGTAAAAGCAAAAACAATTTAATTCGAATTCAATCAAAAGGGACGAACTTGGTCTCTGTCAACATCCACCATCGGAATCTTATAACTGATCATTGATGCAAAGAAAATCAATTCACATATTGAATATTCACCGTTGAAAATAATTTCCTATCTCTCCTTAATTGTAATTAATCAGGAAACAAGCGATCCTAATTAATCTTACCCCTAAACAACCCTAGACAAGCGCTCAAGATTTAATCTAGTGGCGGCCTTAAGAATTAGAGAGATCGAAGCTAAACAACACAAACACAAGCGGTTGTATTTAATTTAGTTGAATGTTCTTCGTAAGGTTACTAATTCCTGACGCAGCAAATTACTTACCCTAGTTGCTTCACAAGTTGGAGGGATCAAACAATTACGGATTTGATATCAAACTTAGCAGTAGATTTCAACAAATAATACACTAGTAGGCCTCCTAGTAATTAAATGCATCAATCATAAAAATATGCACAGAATAACATTCAATACTCAAACATGAATTTAACACTAAAAACAGAAAGATCTCACAGTTTATTTGATTCAGAGGTTTCCGTTTCCTTCGACCAAGTTACAAAAGTTCTAGCCGCTCATGGCCATCACAAAAACTCAAGTGAAAGAAAATTTCAGAGAAGAGAAGAGAGAGAGGCGTGGTCCCTCCAAACCTAATCTGATCTCTTTAGCAAAAATCCAGATTTAAGTGTTTGAATCCCACTCAATCTCCTAAAAGAAATATTCTCCTATCCTAAAATAATATAAATCCTAATTTAATTCTAATTGGAAATAAAATAAAATAGAGTCCTACTAAAATAGGAAAGTAGTGTTTCCAGCTGTAATTTTCGTGCAGCATGTATGTCTTCAAAACGTGCAATAATAGACTGACTTGCATAACAAGTCAGAACGCTCCAGGACGTTGGCAATGCAGGTGCGTCAACTTCAAGCTCGATTACAACCTTTATTCAGCCAGTATCTCTAAAACCTCAAAACATGAAAGTTGTAGATCTCTTTCTTAGCGTTGCACAGCATTTTGAATCATCTCAATCGGAGCTCGGATGAGAGAATTATGCCCAGAATACGAAGCAGTGGCGAAACTGTCCGAATTCCCCTAATTAATTCCGTTTTTCAATTAACACCTCCATTTGCTTCCTAAACCAAAATAAAGTAATAATGAGTACAATTAGGAAACAAAGACATATAAAAGACTAAACATTAAGGTGGTTAAATATGACATTTTGCATTCCCATCACTGATTAACATAGCACTCACACTAAACGTGCACTTGCCACGATGAGCGTTGATTGTGAACAACACTCGTCCTAAGGACGATCGCTGCGACGATGGGTTATATCGCCACGGCAAGCGCTGATTTTTGCAATCAGCGTGAATGCCAAGAACGCACGTCATGACAAGCGTACACTGATTTGTAGTGATAGATCAGTTCAACCAGCCAACAAAATATGCCAATCGGATTTTGCAATCAATCTATTAATTTCAACAAAAATCCATAACCAAATATTCCAAAGTTGTAGATCATCCAACAGATTTAAATTAATCAATTAATTGATTTCTTAAAACATGCTCTCATGGCAGATTTTGTACAGATTCTTCAAGGCAACATGTTATTGAGCAAATACATGTAATCAACCATCCATATAAAAACTGTAAAATTTGGTACCCTAGGCTCTGATACCACAGTTAGGAAACGATCAAACATGGCAGCGGAAAAACAAAAATACTTAGAACAACGGATCGTTCCTTAGAAGCAAGATTAGGGCACAAAAATTACAGCTTAGTCAATAAATAAGAATCAATAGATTTTTGTTTAAAGTTTAAGAAATCATACGCTCTTTTGGAGGCTCCTTCAACTTATCTTTGAATGTATTTCACTATCAACCCAAGTGTGGGATCAAACGGGGGTAGTCCAGAAAACAAAAAAAAAAAAAAAAAAATTAAGGGACTAAAGAAGGATTTGCTAGATCCTCTTTAGCCTTTAAGAACCAAGAAGAAAAATCGAAGGAATTTGATTCAAGCAAAAATGGAAAACTGGCGTGAGACTGTTTCAAAGGGGCTGGAGTGTTTCAATTGTGAATCAAATGAATGAATTAATTTATTTCACAAAGTGTGCACTTATATAGTGCAAACTATACCCTATTCCATCATAGAATGGGCTTAGGCTCTAACCCCAACACCCTGTGTATCCAAACATCCCTTTTAAGAAATTTTGTAATTTTAATTTATCATTATCTCAATTAAATTCAATTAATATATATTTACAATATATATATTAACATTTAACAATAATGATAATTTATTTAAATATATGCAAACGCATATTTAAACGTAATCTCACTTATTTAATTTTAATATCAAATTAAATAAAGGCTATGACCTCAGCAAATTTAGTTGCACTGTGAAATTGCCAAAATACCATTTTCACGTAAAAAGATGAAAACACCCTTCTTCTAAACTAGTTCTTGAATTATCTTCTATGTTTGTGACCCATAGGCTCCGCATCATACCGGTAGTGTGTAGTATTGCGATTAACACCAATTAATTGTCTCACTACACACAGACCAAGATTGGCCCCTAGCAAGGCATCATGGCCACTCGATAGATTCGGATTCAGTGAAACAGCTACCTGTCAACGATATGGTTACCGTACAATCCGATCCTTTCATCATCTGTTATCTCGACAAGATCGTGGCATAGAAATAGTGTCATCCTCGGTTACTCTCGATATTATGTATTTAGTTACTGGACCAATAATCTGTATTATAAACTAGATAGAGCAACAACTCAATCCTACAGTGGCCACAGTTTTAGTGTCATTGCCATTTACTGAATTGTGCCGTGAGATAACTTCTCCCGTACTCGGGAGTGATGAATCCTCTGTCTATCCACCATAGTCTTGATACACTCCTTGATGTAGCCAATTACCACCGTATTGACAGCTTTGAATAGAACTACGTTAGGCTAGTGTCAAACTATATTAATCGATGCACAAGGAGCTCTAGTGATCTCAAGTCTAAGGATCACATGCACCACCATTCGTTAGAGGATTTGTTCCATAGACACTAGGGTTACCATCCATATGGAATCCTCTGGTGGGTCAGGCTAGGTGAACTTGCCTACAACAAGCACCCATGTGTTGCACCGGGTTGTCACCAAACAACCTTAACAAGTGAGCTTAGTCACTGCCTTTCGACAGGGTCGTTCAACACTATGATAGCCTTATCGTATTATCTGTATCCTTACTTCAAAATAATACTGGGGCTATGGACGTTTCTAGAATAGCCACCATATGTGCTCATACGATTCTCACTATCAAGATTTGAAACAATTGATACCCTCGTCACCGTTCTACCATTCTAAGGACATATATCAATACATACAATGATGATTTATGCGCTATAGTATAAAATACCTTTTATTGATCAATGAACATTATTACAAAGAGTCAATTCTACAATAATTGATTGGCTCGAGGGCGTCTACTCTAACAGATCTAGCATAGATGGGTCTAGCCACATGGGGGCAGGACCCCCTTCGACCCACTATTTGTTTGCTCCTCCTTAAGCAGTCATGGTTGGCCTTCTTCCCTTTGTGAACTTCGGGGGCCAACCAAGGTCCCAGGAGCCTCCCTTGAGGGAGCCCCCATAGAGAAGACCTAATAAGGCTAAAACTTGTCTGGTAATACCCCAAAGCCTTCTGATTCAGAATCAGTTGGTTCTTTGATGGGTATTTGTTGTCTTTTCTTGGTCTTTTGGCCCGTAGTCTTCTTCTTTGAAGCGCGAGTAGCCACAGATCGGGGGGCTTCCTCGTCTCTCAGGGGTTGTTGCCTTTTGACACCAATTCTTATCCCCCTCGTTGGGATATCGTTGGAGTATCGTTGGAGGTTACTCCAGCTAGTTCAGTTTGATTAATTCTGGGGAATGTGAACCACCTAGGTTTCTTCAATGTCTTCGGGGCCTTTAGTGGCATAGTTGCTGCATGGCATGTAAAGATATCAACAAAGAGAGTCTTCCTTTGTTAGTAAAGACTTAAATTTTTTCTGCATGGGAAATACTTACATGTTAGAGCTTCTAAAGATGCCTCGAGGCTGAAAAAATCATATTTTTACGGACTAGCGGTAGTCACGAGCAGCTTTGTGTCGCGACCCTAGTCGAGCAATCGACCAAATGCCTCAATGCGGCTGAAATCAGTTAGCACTAATAATATGGTCATTTTGTTTTCTACAAGAAAGCAAAAGATTCATTAGGCTTATTTATCAAGGAAGGGTTAAAGGATAAGCAGTCTAGAAATTAAATGGAAAACCAGCTCAGTTCATTAAATTTATGGATTCTATCATACTCGAAGAAGAAATACTTGGTTTCGTAAGCCCCAACGTCTCTAGGGTAACCAAATATCCCTCATTTGATGGTTGATCGCTTGGAAAGGTAGTATGAATCCTTATCTTTACTTTTCTTTAGGTAGTAAGTGCAACCACGCTCTATTGCTACTGGCTCGTTGAGGTTGTGTTCGCCAAATGCAATACACATAGCGACTGCTATCATATATGCATTTGACCTTAACTAGAATGGTACCATCTGGAAATGGTGGAGAATCAACTTGATGTAGGGGTGGAGAGGTATCTTCACTCCACATTTGAAGATCGCTTCCGAGATCGTAGCCATTCCCTCGAGAGGGTCCTGAGTAGTGTACAACTCATACCGGTACACGTTTACGTTGATCACGTACTGGTTTAGTGCTTTTTGGATTTCATCCTTCATGATTGTTGTTCATACCACCTGCTTGGGGCCCGCTGAGGTGTCCGGTGGTTGCGAGCCTCCTCTCCAACTATCCTCGCCTTAGGGATGTCCATCGCTCTCAGAGTCTGAAAATGTGCGACATGTAAAGGTGACTCAGTCTCCATTTACATTACCTTGATACAGCAACTCAAAAGAGTAAAAGATACCCCGGTTTCTCTTATGTAGCCACCAAAACCCTAAAAATTCTTAAGGTTGGTTTTCTAAAGATCTACGCCCTAGGTTTCAACTCTTAAAAGTGTTCTTTTTAAAACACTACCCGAGGATGTTCACTGTCTGAGTCTACCAGACATTTACACCCACAATTACTATAAAAACTAAAGTTTTTAACAAAAATAAAAAAAAGAAAAGGAAAAGAGTTTTCTTTGCCTTTTGATTGCTAGGAATAGATGTTTTGTCATAACGACGAGTGCGCATTAATCGGGAAGGCGATGAACTAATCTGTTGAGTGTAAAAATGATGTTTTTGTCTCTAAAAGTTTAAGTTCTATGAAAAACTTGAAATGGGCTTAGGTTTTATAGGGAGAAAGACGACGCTTGGTTTTCTTTTACAAGCGACGTTTGGGCAAGATGCATTAATAGTCGTTGCTCGTGATCACATGTCATCAATCTGCACAAAGAGTAACCATCACGCTTTGTGGAGATCAACCAGCATTTCCCTTCATTGAAAATTGCCAAACGTCAGCGTAATTATCTCCTCCACATTAAATGCGCCCTCATCCACATTTAATGCTTCAAAAGAGAATGTCGTTTTAGGATGGCTTGTACTTAATGCTCATTGTGTACACTTATTGCATAGAGGCACGTCTATCAGATAAAACTTATTTTATTGACCGAGACAGCTGTCAGGCGCAATGGATACATCTAAAGAATTCGTTCGAATAAAAACACTATTCTCTTTATATAAAACTCAAAGTGAAATGATTCTCAATTTTCGACAGCGAAAAATCTTAAGTGTTTTCAGGTCGCGAAAGTCAGATAGAGCTCAAAACACGTCATTATAGCATTGAGTAAGATCTGTCATGGGTCACTGAACCTTTTGGGACGATCGCCTCAGGTCGCTTGTGTAACTCTCGAAGATTCATGTTGTGACCTTGTCTCAGTTCGATGGTTAAGTAAAACTATCAGCCTCATGTCGTTTATAACAATGTGACTATCCTTAACTGATGGTTGGGCAAATACTCCTCATAACAAGTCAAGTCACGACATAATCATGAAGTTCTCAAGATTCAATCCTTGAAGCTCAAGAACTAGGGGGCTTCTGTTATGCCTAAAAAGTCAGGGTTGATGAAAGCTTACATCAGGAAGCACCAATTAGAGTTCAGGAAGGCTTTGCGTCGTCCAGGAGCTGCCAAGTCGCTCTATGACAGAAGGAGTATGGCTGTCACTAACTTGGTAAATTCAAATTTTGTCTATGACTGAATAAGGGCTGCACACCTATCCAAGCCCCAAATAATTTGAGAATATTTCCTAAGTTATTAGTCAATGGGACGTGAAGAAAGGACTTGCACGACACCTACCCATTTGTAGATTTGTAATCATTTCCTTGAATTCCTCTACTATAAATAGAGGACTCTTCTTTTCATTTTTGGAATTCTGATACTGAACCCTCATTTTGATTGTAATCTTTATTTTCAGAGCAAAGATAACTGATAAGAGTGTAATTTATATATTTTTATTCATTCCATATTATGTTTTTTGTTATGTTTTATGCCTAGTTGAGTTGATTAGAGTTTATTTTGTAATTTTGGCATATTTGGATAGACTTTATGAAATAATTGAGAAAAGATTAGGAAATTCCAGATTTTTTGTTATTCTGATTAGTGTTGTGTTTTTTAGGTTTTTCATGGAGTCTGAGTTCTTTGTGACATCATTAGTTGTTGCAAAATCGGACCTAGAATCCTATTCGTGGAAGGATTTCTTAGCTGTGTATTGAGTCTTCGAATGGGCCTAACTGGAGTTTTAGATATCGAAAGCAGGTGATTCAAAAGCCCAAATTCATCTACACATCTAGGAATACAACTTTTGTGAAGTGACCAAGCCTAGAAAAGTTCTTTTACATTGTGAGAAGCCTGGTGCAATCTGGATTACGGATTTTGTTTTCCATATCTGATAAGGATTGACAGTTTTGGGAGTCTATCTTTTAGGAAAGGTCAAGGAAAGTAATTTCCATTTTTCCTAGGGAAGAATTGAGGAAAAAATATGTTATTTAGTTGTTAGAAGAATTGACAGTTTTTTTTTAGTCTTTGATCTTCTACGTCAAGATGTGCGGCTGATCTTTCTTCTTCTATTCAAGGGGATTTTGAAGCCTGAATTCATATCATTGGTGTAACTTAACTTCAGTAACAATTTTCTTAATCTCGTTCTTATTGGAATTGTTTATGTTATTCTGTTTTAATTGTTTATGAATTTTGTTTGGGTGATTTATTAATTGCTTGCTAAATTGTTTAATCAGAATTTTATCTGTTAGAATTAGGAATTGTGATACGTAATTGTCCTCTTTCTATTCAGTGAGTAATACATGATGATAGATGATTACAGACAAGTTCTCAATCTATCACATTGAATAACATAACCTAAGTTAAATAATCTGATCTTGCGTGACTGTTGCTTGGATTGATCTATTTTTCCTAATTCTTAAGGCTGCCATTGAATTAAACTTAGAGAGCTTATTCTAGGTTGTTCAAAGGTTAGGATCTAATTGAAGAGCTTGTTTCAGTAGTGACAATTAGGGGAAAATTCGGGTAACAGAGCTTGTTGTTTCCTAGGGTCAATAATTCAATAATAATGAGATAGAATAATGTTACGGTTAGTTCATATCCAATGCACGTTTAGGTAGATCTTGAATCGAGAACTGGTTGTTTTTAATATGATATTTTCTACCATTTGAGATTTATTTGTTTCACTTTTGATTGCATTGTCTACAACCCCTTTCTTTATTTTGTTATCATGTTTACCGTTTAGGATTTTATTTTATTTTTCTGTTGTTTTCGTTGTGGTTTTTGGTTAGAACATAGGATTTAATTGAATCATTCCCTGTGGGATAGACCCTTGCTCACCCTATATGCAATTTAGTAGTTAGCTTAGTAAGGTTATTAATTTGGAGCATTCGGCACGGTACCAATAAACCTAAGAGAAAGATACTGACTTGATATTCTATCTGAATATTTAGTTATTGTACCTCTATTCGTTGTTCGCTATATGCGACCTCCTATAATCTCTCATGTATAAAATAGTAGTGGATGTAGGATTAGTTTTAAGCATCCGAACCACTTTAAAAATCATTTCTCATTTATTATTCAATCTTTGCATTAGATTATCATAATTATTCATGAGTAATTTCTAAGAGCTACTTAGACCTTTGCCCGTGCGAGTCATTAGAGTCAAAATCAAGTATCAACATATATAATAAAACTATGCTAAAATATATGGGACAAAGAACATCCACAACCAATCCATATTCGCCTTTTTACACATGGGAATAATCTCTTTAAATTTTGTAACAAGCAATTCTTCAGAATAGTCTCTGTCAATTCCTTGACAATTAATTTTTACCAATTTTTGATCCCAATCGACATCAATACTCATCACAGGAACCCTAAGAAAAATATTTTTTTTCACTTTCAACCCCGAAAGCTCATATATTATTCCATAACTAATATGCCCTCTTATCAACTTTTCATAGTAAAATAATTTGCCTGCAATCTCTACACGGCATTGGATGCTCAAGCTCGATCTCTAACGCCAAATCTCTCTCATGGGGATTGTAAGTGTGATGACAGAAACGGTGTCGTGTCACTTAAACCAATACATTGTCGTTTCAAGTATGAATCTGGACCATCAGTTTTGAGAAGATCCAATGGCTGTGCGTCGTCCATCCTGGTCAACGATATATAAATGAACTTTTCTCTTTAATTTTTAGGTTTTTGATTCGATTGAAACAGGGTTAGGTTTTTTGCTCTGCTAGGGTTCATCCTTTGTTTTGAAATCTTGGTTCTGTGTAACGGGTTGAGTGATTGATTTGTCATTCTGTTTGAGGGGTTTTGTCTCTCGGTTGGCTGGGATTCTGGTTTTATAGTTTCCTGGGCTATTAGTTACCTGATAGGGTGATTTTGGGTTTGATTGAATCTTTCGATCTTGTGTTTGTAATCTGTAAACTGATTTCCAAATAGTGCAGTGAGCTTCAACGTTTCCGGAGCTTAACGTGGACGTAGCCTTCCAAATCTTGGAAAGGTGAACCATGGTAAAATTGTGGTGTTCTTGATCTTTTGTGGATGCATGTGTTATTTGGTTATAATCTGTGTTTTGTGAGTGTGTTATTACAATAGTGGTATCAGAGCATTTCACCTTAGAGCCTAGAGTGAGTTTGAGATCCGAATTTGAGAAAAATTAAATTCTAGGGTTTCATCGAAATTGGGGGTTTTTCTAAAATTTCGAGTTCTAGGGTTCTTAGGAGTCTTTAGTATTTCTCCAAACCAGAAATAATCTAGAATTAACATTGATTTCTGATTATGAGCACTACTAGTTCAACCCGCATGGAAATTGCGCAGTATGACGGAAAAATTGACTTCAATTCTTGGAAGAAGAAAATGAAGGCCCTACTTTCGCACAATAAAGTAGGGATTGCACTGGAAAAGGATTCTAAAAAGTGGTCAGGTGGACAAGTTAAAAAGAAAGGCAGAAATAGACGAGGAGGCATGCAACTTGATCGTGATGAACTTCGTAGACAATGTGTTGAGGAAAGTGGATGGATTGGAGGCTCCAATCGCACTCTGGAGTAAACTCAAAACTTTTTATGCTTTACAAACTGCACCAAATCTTGCTTTCTTGAAGGGTGCACTTTTTTCATATAGAATGGACGGTAGTAAATCAATAGAAGATAATATTGATGAATTCTTGAAAATGACTATAATCCTAAAGGGTACTGACCAAGAATTAGGTGAAACGAGTTTATCAATGATCCTGCTAAACTCACTGACCGAGGACTATCAAGTTGTTAAGAACGCTTCACAGTATTCAGGCACAATCCCTAGTGTAAATCTTATAGTATCAGGACTAAAGGCTAGGGAATTAGAATTGAAGGTTCAGAAAAGAAGTGGCAATAATCTGTTTGTAAAAGGTAAACTTGACCTAGGTAGTTCCTCTAAGGCATGCAAAGAAACAATTGGTCTAAGGCTAAAAAGAAAGGAAAAGGGGCTAACAAGGAAGGGGAGACTAGAAAATGCTTTTACTGTAATAGGCCTGGTCATTTAAAAAAGAACTGCTATGATTGGATTAGGAAACAAAAATCAGTGAACACTGAGATCAATGTTGCATGTACTGATAAAAATATTACTGATCCAAAAGTTCTAACTGTGTCTAGAACAAATCAGACTCATGACTGGGTATTAGACTCTGGATGCTCCTTCCATATGAGCCCTAACCGAGAGTGGTTTCAGGATTTTAGGGGTGGTGAATATGAAACTGTCTATATGGGTAACAATAACACTTGCAGAGTGTTAGGATTAGGTAACATTACCCTAAGGCTAGATGATGGGAAAAATTATTGTGTTATCAAATGTTAGGTACATTCCTGAACTAAAGAGGAACCTAATATCCCTAGGTACCCTAGATGAGTCAGTCTGTATCTATAAGGCTAAAAGGGGTTGTATAAATGTGTTTAAGGATAACCATATTGTTTTAAGGGGGTTGAAGAAGAATGGGCTATACATTTTGTGTGGTAGTTATTACTCTGAGAATGGGAACAGTGCCTTGGTCTCCACAAATCTGAATGATACTGATAGGTGGCATTTGAAGTTAGGTCACATGAGTGAAAATGGTATGAGTATTCTTAGACAACAGGGGTTATTTGGTAGAGATAAAATAAAAACCCTAGATTTCTGTGAAACTTTGTGTTTTAGGAAAACAACATAGAGGTAGTTTCACCAAAGGTATACACTTATCCAAAAACTGTTTAGACTATCTCCATGCTGATCTTTGGGGGCCTAAAAGAATTAGATCTCATGGGGGGAATTCCTATTTCTTTTCAATTGTTGATGACTTCAGTAGAAAAGTTTGGGTATACCTACTGAAGTCCAAAGATGAGGCACTGTCTAAGTTCAAAACCTGGAAGATACTTGTGGAAAATCAAATTGATAGAAAAGTGAAGGCTTTAAGGACAGACAATGGTTTGGAATTCTACAATATGGAGTTTGGCAATTACTGTAGGGATCAAGGTAATTAAGGCATAGGATAGTTAGGAAAACCCCTCAGCAAAATGGAGTTGCTGAGAGAATGAACCGAACCTTGTTAGAAAAAGTCAGGTGCCTCTTGTTCACCTCAGGTCTCCCAAAAACTTTTTTGAGAGAAGCATTGACCACAGCTGCCTACTTAATAAACAAAAGCCCTAATAGCTCCATAGGTTTCAACTATCCTGAGTCAAAGTGGTCAGGAAGAGAATTAAACCTTAGTCATCTAAGAGTGTTTGGATGTGCTGCTTATGCACACACTAGTGATGGGAAATTAGAGCCCAGGTCCATAAAGTGTATACTTTTAGGATACCAGGAGGGCACTAAAGGTTACAGATTGTGGGATAGGACTGTGCCAGGGGCTAAGATCATTATTAGCAGAGGTGTGACTTTTAATGAAGGGGATTTCCCTTGCAAGTTTGCTAATGTTGATGTAGGTTCTCCAAGCAACAATGTAACACAACGAAGCACTACACCAATTGAGGTGGAGGCAACCATCAGGCAACCATCAGCAGAGAATAACCACACTGAAGAGTATCCTGCACCAAAAGAAGGAATTACACCTAATGAACCTGACCAAAATGAGGATGCAACAGTGGAGGCCCAAGGCCCCTTGTAGGATGATTTGCAGGATTACCAATTGGCAAGGGACAGGACCAGAAGAGACATAAGGCCACCAGCAAGATACTTATTTGCAGAGCTGGTTTATACAGCCTTAATGAAAGGAACTGAAATTCTAAGGACATAACCAGAGTCATACTCTAAAGCAATCACCTCAAAGGACAAGCATCAATGGTGGCAAGCAATGACAGAGGAAATGAATTCTCTACAGGTAAATGGCACTTGGTCCCTAGTCCCTAAACGTAAAAACCAGAAAATTATCCAGTGTAAATGGTTGTATAAGATTAAAGAAGGTGTAGATACTAATGAACTACCTAGATACAAAGCTAGATTGGTGGCCAAGGGGTTCACCCAAAGGGAGGGCATAGACTTCAATGAAGTCTTCTCTCCCGTTGTTAAATATAAAACCATTAGAATGATGCTGTCTATAGTAGCTCACCAAGACCTAGAGTTAGAGCAACTTGATGTGAAAACAGCATTCCTTCATGGTTATTTAGAAGAACAAATTTACATGGCCCAACCAATAGGTTTTGTAGACCGCCTTAGACCTGACCATGTATGTAGACTGCATAAGTCCTTGTATGGACTTAAACAGTCACCCAGACAGTGGTATAAAAGGTTTGATACCTTTATATTTAACCTAGGATTCACTAGGAGCAAATATGATAGCTGTTTTTACTTTGCCTTGAAAGATGCCATGCCTATTTACTTGTTGCTTTATGTTGATGATATGCTCCTGATTAGTAAATCAAAATCAAAGATAATTGAACTAAAATCTAGACTTAGTTCTGAATTTCATATGAAAAACCTAGGAGTGGCTAAGAAAATATTGGGAATGATGATAAACAGAGACGGAACCAGGAATACCCTAAAGGTTCATCAAACACCATATCTATAGAAGTTAGTTACCAAATTTGGAATGTCTGATTGTAAGCCTATAACAATGCCTCTTGCAAATCATTTTATTCTGTCTAAGTCTCAATGTCCAAATAACCCTGCTAAAACCATAAAAATGGAGATTGTTCCTTATTCAAATGTGATAGGGTCTGTGATGTATGCAATGATTAGCACCAAACCAGATTTAGCTTTTGCAATTTCTTTATTAAGTAGGTTCATGTCAAATCCACGAAGTGATCACTGCAATGAAATGGGTACTCAGATATATAAACTGTATTGCATGTATAGGGTTAGAGTATTGTAAAAGAACATCTACACTTGATCTTGTGGGGTTTATGGATTCAGACTTTGTCGGTGACAGGGATAGCAGGAAGTCAACCACTGCCTATTGCTTCACCCTTGGAGGGAATTGCATCAGTTGGAAATCACAACTCCAGGCTTTAGTTGCCCTATCAACAACTGAAGTAGAGTATGTGGCACTGGCAGATGGTTTCAAGGAAGGATATATAGATGCAAGGATTATTGATAGAATCTGAATTGACTGACAACAAAGTGACTATCTTCTCAGATAGTCAAAGTGCTATACTGTTAAGTAAAAATCCTATCTACCATGAGAGAACAAAACATGTGGACGTGAGACTTCACTTCATCAGAGACCTAATTACCAGAGGGCATATTGAGTTAAAGAAGGTTCCCACTGAAGAGAATCCAGCAGATATGGGAACAAAAATTGTCAGTCCAGTCAAGTTCAAGCATTGCATGAACTTGCTATTCCTGAAATAATCAAAGCATCACCAGAGCTATGAGGGAATAAGTTGAGGCAAACTGCACTAAAAAGGGGAGTTAGTAAGAGAGTTGGTTTATGTCTTCAAGGTAGAGATTGTAAGTGTGAAGACCGAAACGGTGTCGTGTCACTTAAACCAGTACGTTGTCATTTCAAGTATGAATCTGGACCATCAGTTTTGAGAAGATCCAACGGCTGTGCATCGTCCATCCTGGTCAACGATATATAAGTGAACTTTTCTCTTTAGTTTTTAGGTTTTTGATTCGATTGAAATAGGGTTAGGTTTTTTGCTCTGCTAGGGTTCATCCTTTGTTTTGAAATCTTGGTTCTATGTAATAGGTTGAGTGATTGATTTGTCATTCTATTTGAGGGGTTTTGTCTCTCGGTTGGCTGGGATTCTAGGGTGTATAGTTTCCTGGGCTATTAGTTACCATATAGGGTGATTTCGGGTTTGATTGAATCTTTCAATCTTGTGTGCATGTCATAAACTGATTTCCAAATAGTGCAGTGAGCTTCAACGTTTCCGGAGCTCAAAGTGGACGTAGCCTTCCAAATCTTGAAAAGGTGAACCACGGTAAAATTGTGGTGTTCTTAATCTTTTGTGGATGCGTGTGTTATTTGGTTATAATCTATGTTTTGTGAGTGTGTTATTACAACAGGGATAATAAGATTTTACGTTTCTTGGAATGAGACCTTTTGGGAGCCAATATTTGTGAAGATAATGTGCACATTTCGGAATATTGGAACATTTTTTTGGGTGTTAAAATTCTAAGAGGCTTTCAGAATTGTGATGAAAAGAGTGAAAGAGATGAAAAAAAGAAGAAACTTTTTTTTGGTTGTGTATATATATTAGATTAGGTTAATATAATATAATAAAGTTTTTTATATGGTGTAGTTTATATGTATAGTTGTATATATATTTAATTAGGTTATTGCAAAAATTTAGTTTTTTCTATTTTAAATTTTTTTATATGTAAAAATTACGATAAACACCGCATTATTCACAGATATTTCATTTCAGCCTAGGTTCCAAAATAGGTTCCAATCCGGGTACCCGCTTCAAGTTCTTTTCGGTTTCGGTTTTGGTTTCGGTTTCGGTTCCTCCAATGTAGGAACTGGAACCAGAACCACACAGTGTCGGTTCAAAAAAAATGGAGCTGGAACTTACCCGCACAGTGTCGGTTCTGGTTTTACCGGCAAGTTCCGGTTCTACCCGCTACCCGTGCTCACTCCTGGTCCCAACAACCTTTATTCTTTGATGTCTTTCTTTAGACTAAGACAAAGACTTTATTGATTTTTTTCTCTTCTTTTCAAATGCTAATTAGTGGATATTTCTCATAATATAGGATTTGAATCGGTTGAAATTTAGATGTTGATGTCTATGTATTGAACTAATATAACATTGAACCATCGTAAATAAGATTATGAAACTTTTTTTGTTTAATAACAAAAATTATACATTTATTTATGTATTTAGGTGTATGATTTAATATTCTAGTATAACATTATTTATAAGATCGTAGTATATTTTATTGTTTGGCTAGAAAATTAAAAACAAAAAAAATGGGGAAAGCTTTTAACGGGTTAGGTTTTGATAACATGTAAAATAATGTTTAGGTTTGGATTTTCACAATTAAGCCCAAAAGCTAAATGATCAGCTTTGGTTTGTGAAAATTTGATAGACATGAATGTGCCATAACACGAAACCGTTTTGACACAACCTATTATCAAGTCTAACTTAAAATTTTATTTAATTCTTGTATTTAACTTTTCATATCCATAATTCTTTTCTGAAATACAACATAACTATAAGACCACATTAGTTATAATATTTCATTATTAGACTTGAAATATGGGATAGCCAAGCAATGGAAAGTTGACTATTTCTTTGAAGTTTGAAATGGTATAGAGTAATAAAGAGCCGCTCCTAGGCTAGGGAGGGCTAATGGTGGCTCCGCACCCACAACTTATTATTAGATAATTCAAATGATTTTTTAATAAAGATGTAATCCAATATAATGAACACAAAAGTGAAAAAAAATTGGAAATGGAAAGGGAAAATATAAATTATAATTTTCTTAAAAAATGAAAGTGATAATATTGGAATTAATTGAGACATGTATAGAAATTATAATATTTTTTAAATTTTTTAGTAAAGTTCATTAGTGGGGGTCTTATTAGATAAAACTTGTGATCCCAATGACACCATTCTAATATAAAATATATAACAGGAGTGTATTACTTGCACTGCCTTAGAAAGAGTGCCAATTACGATATTACGAATACTTCTACATTTTAAACTAATTAGAGCTTAATGCCTGTTTTTATTTATTGTGTTTTGTCTCCTTTAAACTTTCATTTTGATATAAACTTAAAGGAGTTCAACACTTAAACTCCTTTTGCCACTTTATTGTACCAAGATAAATTGATAATTCATAAGGGAAAAAAAAAATCTAAATTTTTTGGTAGTCTTTTAGTCATCTTTTTGTTAAATTATGTTTTATTTTTAAAGGATCCTAAAATTAAGATGCCATGATTGTCGTATTAGATCCAAGAAAGGCTCTTTTTGGCCTAACAACATACAAATTAGGGGAGAGGGCTTACTGAATGCTCTATATATAAAGCAGAAATACAAATTAAAAGTAAAAGAAAGAAAAGAAAGATAATAGGAATATACCTGCTATATACTGAGCCAATACCCCATCCATAATAATAATAATAATAATAATAATAATAATAATAATACTATTGTTGTTGTTGTTGTTGTTGTTGTTATTGTTACTATTATTATTGTTGTTGTTGTTGTTATTGTTACTATTATTATTGTTGTTGTTGTTGTTTTTTATTATTATAATAACTTATAACGTCATGCTATGAACAAATTTTAAAATATCCATCGATCTCAAATTATTAGAACATTATAATATCATAAGCTACGTATGACAAGCAAGAAAGCTTATAAAAAACCTCCCTTCCATCATAGAGTTGCTAGTTTACATTTTTATTTGTATGGGGCATTCTTATATATGTATAGGTCTAATAATCAAACTCTTCCTAATACATAATCAAACATTGTCGACCCTATAATTTAATAAGTCTTATTACCTGATAACATTACAAGGCCTATAGGATACCAACCCTAAATATATATAGCACGTGGCGAGGTGAAGACCGATGGTAAATTGAGTAGACTTTCAAATGCATGTGTTGATATTAGTCGTAATGTTAACATTCCTATAGTCGGACAATAAACTCAACGTCACATTGGCATTGACCATAGCTTTCAAAACAGGTGGGAGGGCATTATAGGCTTGGCAAATGGTTGCAGTTACATTTGCACTTGTGCCGAGGATAGAGCAGCAACCAGTGGTTGGTGGATAACCCACAAAGACAGGAATACATACACCAAGCGTAGCATTGACGGTCGCGGCTGATAAGGATGGGATGAGGGAGATCAACAGAGCGTTGAAGAGGAGAGTAGTTGAAATAACAACTGCCTTGGAAGAAGCCATTGGAGATAAGTTAAAATTGTTTAGGGTTTTCGAAAGTTTAGAGCTTGAGAATGCGAATGCGAGTGATGGATTTTGTAGGCTTTTTGCATGGGGTTTTATAGGAGAAAAATGGGTGATTTGTGTACATGCAGAAACTCAAGTTGAATAAAATTAATTTTATCTTCTTTAACACGTTATCTTCTATAATTAATTTTATGGATTTGGTATCGGTTCAACACGACATAAGTTTAATTGATTATATAATTACATCATTCTTATGTTGTTGAATAAAATCAGCCTTTTAACTAATTATATAAACAAAAGACTTGTATAAATATATACGCTCAAAAATTTGTACTTTGCTACTCAATAATAACATCTACCATTACCTAGACTAATTAATAAAACACTCCTAATTAGCATTAATTTACACTCCTTCCTCATACGCCACTTCTAGTAAACTGGATTGACATTCTCTTTCTTAATTTCTTGCTTCTTAGTTTCGCATTCCTTTTTCTTGCTTCTCAATTGAAGCTTATAGACTAATACATGTAGCCATTGTATATATGTCAGTTAATATTAAGTGATGAAAGATTTTTCCTAAGTTAAAACTTGGAAAATCTTAATGAACCAATCAACATATGTATCAAAAGAATACACTTGATGAAATTGTATATGTATGTTGTTATAAGAACACGCATAAAATTATAAGTCGGCAACTAACTAGAGAGTAAATTAATAATCTTATATGTATTAGATTATTAATTTACTCTCTAACTAGTGCATAATAATTAATTAATGTGATCCTTTCTACGCGAAGGAAGTGGCTACTTCGATCTTCTCAAACTAATTAGAGAGTAAATTAACTAAGTATTAATTAAGAAGGGTGATCAATCTGTCAAGTAACTGTAACTTGAGTTTGTACTTTATCACCATCCTTCATTTAATTATAATTTGAAAGTTGAGATAGAATTGAGAAATAAAAATCTACACTGTAATCACACATTAAGAAATAGTACTCTACACTAAAATAATAAATTAAGATTTTTTGATAAAAATTGTAATTTGAAATTGAAATTAAAAATAAACGCCCAACAGTTATGTATTTATTTATTTTTGGTTTTTCACAATGATCATCAAAACAACCTGTCCAGTTTGCATTAGTAAAGCCTTGTAATTAGCATTCATCTAGCACAAGCTAGGCTAAGTCTCTCACACTCCTTCATCAAACGTCACTTGCGCTCAAGTTGATTAACTTTCTCTTTCTTGTTTCTCTATTGAAGCTCATACTGTCTATTAATGACCGAGTTTGCATACTCTTGCAACTTACTTCAGACTTTCATCTGAAGAAAATTTTACCTGAACATAACATTGGAAAATCTTAGGAACCAATCACGAGATTTCTGACTAACCACGCTTCATATAATCGTCATCTAAAAGTTAAGAGAGAATTAAGAAATAGAATTTTACACCATGATCATAAATTAACATTTTAAGAGAAAAAAACTGTAATTTGATGTCGAATTGGAATAATGGAAACCAAGAGAACTTCCATAGCCATGTCGCCCGGAATTTCGTTACACTTAATTAGTCCCACAAAAACAAGATACAGTCCTTTATTTTAATCTCCATGTCATGTAGTCATTCAAAAATTTCTTCGTAGCTCCCAGCCGCTTTTCATTTTTAGTGCCCTAAAAATAAAATTATTTTTAGAAACTTCTTCATGCTTCCTTGAATAATTAATGATAGTCTCGACTTGTTAAAGTTACATTAATTTACAGGCTCAGTAATTAAGATCAATTGATAAGAATGTCAAGGTATAAACTTTTTACTTAATTTTAGACACTAACTTATCACTGTTAATTTAATTGTTAAGAGAGATTTGAGAAATAAAACTCCACATTAGAATTACACAGTTCTTGAAAACCTGTAATTAGATGTTGGAATGAAAATTGAAGCAAACCTCATATCAGCCATAGCATTGAGTTCCATTGTTTCTTGTACAACCAGATAAAGTCCTCATATTTAATCTCTTTGAAGTATTAATTTTCTGATATTATTTTTTTTTCCCTTTATTTGCTATGAAGAAATTTTGGAAATAAGGATATATTGTGCTAGAGAAGAAATCTCATATATATATTCAAATTTTTTGGAAATAAGGCTTTGAGCTAGCTAATAAATCAAC
Source organism: Pistacia atlantica (assembly GCA_026229545.1). NCBI lineage: Eukaryota > Viridiplantae > Streptophyta > Magnoliopsida > Sapindales > Anacardiaceae > Pistacia > Pistacia atlantica. The sequence goes on from CM047907.1 coordinate 8,202,437, forward strand.
ATTTAATCTTTTTGATGCAGAAACTTCAACTTGCATAACATTTAATCTTCTCTGAGGACGTCTATTGGTTTGATTTTGTAGGTATTCTGTAGGCTCAATAAATCAATCATGCAACCTCTAAATGAGGGCATTGGATTTTTCAAACTAGCGACTATATTAGATTCACCTAGATCTACTCATATAACTATATTATAGTTAAAGGGCCTCTTTTAAGGTTTTTTTTTTTTTTTTTCAGTAAATTTTTAATTAAAGAGAACATTTGCCGGGCCTGACAAATTTTTTGAAAGTAACTAAGCTTCAGCATTCACTTGAGGTTTAGTTTTGTCCTTCTTGTAAAAGTAGGAATAGTCTTTATTTTTTTCTTTATTTTTATTTTTTGGGTAACGTCAGCTTGTGTGCACCTTAATTAATCTCTTTTGGGTAATCGGGATTTCTGAGCTAACTTGCGTGCACCTCAATTAATCTACGGGGTCTATTAAACACTCTATAAGGGTAATGGGTCAAATAAGTCACAAATGTGGTAGGTGACCACTTTGTGAGACTCGAACACAAGACCTCTGGGTAATTCCACTCAGAATTCTTGTCATCCGGCCACACACCAAGGGGTTAAAAGTCTTAGCTTTTCTTTTAACTAAAGTGGGAGACTGATAAATCATAACTAATAATACTTTAATTAGATAGTAGTATGTGTTGTGGTTTTTCGCAAGTGTACGAAATCGTGCAAATAATAAAGTGTATGAGTACGGATATCGAACCCAAGGGAATTACTATTATCAATTACCAATTAAACTATCCTATTGCTATTTGATTAATCCAAATTGTATCAAGGAAAACCTAAATTAAAAAAAAAAAAATTTGAAATTAAAAGAAATCTAATTAAAATAAATCTTTGGGTTTAAAGCAAGATGACTAGACCAAGGGCATAGATTTCACACCAACTCTTATACATATGTATCGATCACTTATGCTAATTTCATTAAGCTATTCCGATAGGTCAAACTCTCTTAATTTCCAATAATTTTCGCTCAAACAATTATCAAATTAACTCCTAATTATTAACCTGAATTATCTGTAATCAGATTTAACCAATTGAAGATCATTACACTCTATGGAGTTTACCAAAACCTCACAAATCACGGTATCCTATCTCTAGCATTCGCTCAACCTATGGTTTCACTACCATGGACCAACTAAGTCTCATCTCTCGATCAGACCTTAGTCCATTAATTCATTCAATTCTTGGGCCCTTAAGAATCAAAAGCATTAGGCATAATAATAAAACTTATGAAGAAATCTTAATAAAAATCAACATAAATAAATCAACACATAACCAAGAGATTGGGCTACATCTTAGCCCTAGAGAATAAATTTAGTTCATAATCAACATGAAAGAAACAATCATCTTTATTAAAGTAAGAAACATGAGTTCAAGAAAGAAATTAGAAGACTTCTTTATATTGCAAATCAAAAAGTCCAGAAATTCTATCACTTTGATCTTCTCTTGCGTTAGCCTCCTCTAGTTCTCACCAAAGAATCCACAAAATAACGCTAAAAGAATTCTATTTATATCCCTACAAGGGTTAAGGTTTTATTTTCCTTAATACTATTTAGTTTAGGACTATCAAACCTATTTTCCCAATAAAAAACGGAAGAAAAATTCTAAGTATGACTATGTGCGTTGTCAATGGACAAAGTGTGCAAAGCCGACATGATAACTTCTTCTTCTTTAGTTCAAACAAATTAAGAAAACATGCATTTAGTAGTTTTCAACTTTTGATTACTCATTTATTTGTGTCCAATGTGACTTATAAATGTTGTACTAAATTTCTAAGCATTTAATTAAGTAGTGTACTAATATTTATAATATAATGATACAAATAATTAAGTAATCATACTATAAATCTATAATGTAACATTATAATTAATTAAATTTTTAATCATTTAATTAAGTAATGCACTAATATAGTAAATTACTAATGTTTATAATGTAATATTATAAATTTATGATTAATTAAATAATCATTTAACTATGTAATGTTATAATTAATTAAGTTATCATACTATAATGTAATGTTATAATTAACAAAGTAATCATTTAACTATAATGTAATGTTATAATTAATTAAATTTCTAATAATTTAATTAAGTAATGTACTACTACAATAAATTACTAATGTTTATAATGTAATATTATAAGTTTATAATTAATTAAGTAATCATACTATAAATCTATAATCTAATGTTATAATTAATCAAATTTATAATCATTTAATTAAGTATCATACTAATGTAGCAACTTAAAATGTTTATAATATAATGTCATGATAATTAATTAAATAATAATTTAATTATTTAATGTTACAATTAATTAAATGCTCATACAATAATGTAATGTTATAATTAATTAAGTAATCATACTATAAATCTATAATGTAATATTATAATTAATTAAATTTCTAATAATTTAATTAAGTATTGTATTAATGTTTATAATAGAATGTTATAATTAATTAAGTAATCATACTATAAATCTATAATATTGTTATAATTAAATAAATTTCTAATCATTTAATTAAGTAATGTACTAAATTACAAATGTAGTAGATTGCTGATGTTTATAATATAATGTATAAACTTATAATTAATTAAGTAATTATTTAATTATAATGTAATGTTAATAATTAATTAAGTACTCATTTAACTGGTAATGTACTAACGTTTATCAATTTGTCATATATAATTAATTAATTACTAATTTCTTATAGATATACTTAGAACTTGATAACTAAAGTAAATAACTAAATAATATATTATTAATCAATCAAATATACTATTTTATTCAAAAATAATTCTTTTAATAACATTAAAACACTTTTAATTAGATCCTAATTCCGATTATTCACTTAATTAATGAAAACTTTAATATTATAATATATTAAAGTTTTTTATATGTAAAAATTTTATTATATATATAGAGTGAAGTATATATATTAGATTAGGTTAATATAATAGATTAAAGTTTTTTATATGGGGCAGTTTATATCTATAGTTGTATACATATTTAATTAGGTTAATGTAAAAATTTAGTTTTTTCCATTTTAAATTTTTTTATATGTAAAAATTATGATAAACACCGCATTCTTCACATATATTTCATTTCAGCCTAGGTTCCAAAACAGGTTCCAATCCGGGTACCCGCTTCAGGTTCTTTTCCTTGGTTTTGGTTTCGGTTTCGGTTTCGGTTCCTCCAATGTAAGAACTGGAACCAGAACCATACAGTGTCGGTTAAAAAAAAAATGGAGCCGAAACCTACCCGCACAATGTCAGTTCTGGTTTTACCAGGTAGGTTCCGGTTCTACCTGCCACCCGTGCTCACTCTTGATCCCAACAACCCCTATTCTTTGACGTCTTTCTTTAGATTAAGACAAAGACTTTATTGATTTTTTTCTCTTCTTTTCAAATGCTAATTAGTGGATATTTCTCATAATATAGGATTTGAATCGGTTGAAATTTAGATGTTGATGTCTATGTATTGAACTAATATAACATTGAACCATCGTAAATAAGATTATGAAACTTTTTTTGTTTAATAACAAAAATTATACATTTATTTATGTATTTAGGTATATGATTTAATATTCTAGTATAACATTATTTATAAGATCGTAATATATTTTATTGTTTGGCTAGAAAATTAAAAACAAAAAAATTGGGGAAAGCGATAACATGATAAAATAATGTTTGGGTTTGGATTTTCACATTTAAGCCCAAAAGCTAAATGATCAGCTTCGGTTTGTGAAAATTTGATAGACATGAATGTGCCATAACACAAAACCGTTTTGACACAACCTATTATCAAGTCTAACTTAAAATTTTATTTAATTCTTGTATTTAACTTTTCATATCTATAATTCGTTTCTGAAATACAACATAACTATAAGACCACATTAGTTATAATATTTCATTATTAGACTTGAAATATGGGATAGCCAAGCAATGGAAAGTTGACTATTTCTTTGAAGTTTGAAATGGTATAGAGTAATAAAGAGCCGCTCCTAGGCTAGGGAGGGCTAATGGTGGCTCCGCACCCACAACTTATTATTAGATAATTCAAATGATTTTTTAATAAAGATGTAATCCAATATAATGAACACTAAAAGTGAAAAAAGATTGGAAATGAAAGGGAAAAATATAAATTATAATTTTCTTAAAAAATAAAAGTGATAATATTGGAATTAATTGAGACATGTATAGAAATTATAATATTTTTTAAATTTTTTAGTAAAGTTCATTAGTGGGGGTCTTATTAGATAAAACTTGTGATCCCAATGACACCATTCTAATATAAAATATATAATAGGAGTGTACTACTTGCACTGCCTGAGAAAGAGTGGCAATTACGATATTACGAATACTTCTACATTTTAAACTAATTAGAGCTGATTGCCTGTTTTTATTTATTGTGTTTTGTCCGCTTTAAACTTTCATTTTGATATAAACTTAAAGGAGTTCAACACTTAAACTCCTTTTGCCATTTTATTGTACCAAGATAAATTGATAATTCATAAGGAAAAAAAAATCTAAATTTTTTGGTAGTCTTTTAGTCATCTTTTTGTTAAACTATGTTTTATTTTTAAAGGATCTAAAATTAAGATGCCATGATTGTCGTATTAGATCCAAGAAAGGCTCTTTTTGGCCTAACAACATACAAATTAGGGGAAGGCGCTTACTGAATGCTCTATATATAAAGCAGAAATACAAATTAAAAGTAAAAGAAAGAAAAGAAAGATAATAGGAATGAACCTGCTATATACTGAGCCAATACCGCATCCATAATAATAATAATAATAATAATACTATTATTGTTATTGTTGTTGTTGTTGTTACTATTATTATTGTTGTTGTTGTTGTTTATTATTATTATAATAATTATAACGTCATGTTACGAACAAATTTTAAAATATCCATCGATCTCAAATTATTATAACATTATAATATCATAAGCTACCTATGACAAGCAAGAAAGCTTACAAAAAACCTCCCTTCCATCATAGAGTTGCTAGTGTACATTTTTATTTGTATGGGGCATTCTTATATATGTATAGGTCTAATAATCAAACTCTTCCTAATACACAATCAAACATTGTCGACCATATATTTAATAAGTCTTATTACCTGATAACATTACTAGGCCTATAGGATACCGACCCTAAATATATATAGTACGTGGCGAGGTGAAGATCGATGGTAAATTGAGTAGACTTTCAAATGCATGTGTTGATATTAGTCGTAATGTTAACATTCTTGCAACCGGACAATAAACTCAATGTCACATTGGCATTGACCACAGCTTTCAAAAAAGGTGGGAGGGCATTATAGGCTTGGCAAATGGTCGCAGTTACATTTGTACTTGTGCCGAGGATAGAGCAGCAACCAGTGGTTGGTGGATAACCCACAAAGACAGGAATACATACACCAAGCGTAGCGTTGACAGTCGAGGCTGATGAGGATGGGATGAGGGAGATCAACAGAGCGCTGAAGAGGAGAGTAGTTGAAATAACAACTGCCTTGGAAGAAGCCATTGGAGAGAAGTTAAAACTGTTTAGGGTTTTCGAAAGTTTAGAGCTTGAGAATGCGAATGCGAGTGATGGATTTTGTAGGCTTTTTGCATGGGGTTTTATAGGAGAAAAATGGGTGATTTGTGTACATGCACAAGTTGAATAAAATTAATTTTATCTTCTTTAAGACGTTATCTTCTATAATTAATTTTATGGATTTGGTATCGATTCAACATGACATAAGTTTAATTGATTATATAATTACATCATTCTTATGCTGTTGAATAAAATCAGCCTTTTAACTAATTATATAAACAAAAGACTTGTATAAATATATACGCTCAAAAATTTGTACTTTGCTACTCAATAATAACATCTACCATTACCTAGACTAATTAATCAAACGCTCCTAATTAGCATTAATTTACACTCCTTCCTCATACGCCACTTCTGGTAAACTGGATTGACATTCTCTTTCTTAATTTCTTGCTTCTTAGTTTCGCATTCCTTTTTCTTGCTTCTCAATTGAAGCTTATAGACTAATACATGTAGCCATTGTATATATGTAAGTTAATATTAAGTGATGAAAGATTTTTCCTAAGTTAAAACTTGGAAAATCTTAATGAACCAATCAACATATGTATCAAAAGAATACGCTTGATGAAATAGTATATGTATGTTGTTATAAGAACACGCATAAAATTATAAGTCAGCAACTAATTAGAGAGTAAATTAATAATCTTATATATATTTGATTATTAATTTAATCTCTAACTAGTGCATAATAATTAATTAATGTGATCCCTTCTACAGGAAGAAAGTGGTACTTCGATCTTCTCAAACTAATTAGAGAGTAAATTAACTAAGTATTAATTAAGAAGGGTGATCAATTCCGCCAAGTAATTGTAACTTGAGTTTGTACTTTATGACCATCCTTCATTTAATTATAATTTGAAAGTTGAGATAGAATTGAGAAATAAAACTCTACACTGTAATCACACATTAACATTAAGAAATAGTACTCTACACTAAAATAATAAATTAAGAGTTTTAGATAAAAATTTTAATTTGAAATTGAAATTAAAAATAAACGCCCAACAGTTATGTATTTATTTATTTTTGGTTTTTCACAATGATCATCAAAACAACCTGTCTAGTTTGCATCAGTAAAGCCTTGTAATTAGCATTCATCTAGCACAAGCTAGGCTATGTCTCTCACACTCCATCAAACGTCACTTGCGCTCAAGTTGATTGACTTTCTCTTTCTTGTTTCTCTATTGAAGCTCATACTGTCTGTTAATGACCGAGTTTGCATACTCTTGCAACTTGCTTCAGAATTTTATCTGAAGAAAATTTTACCAGAACATAACATTGGAAAATCTTAGGAACCAATCACGAGATTTCTGACTAACCACGCTTCATATAATCGTCATCTAAAAGTTAAGAGAGAATTAAGAAATAGAATTTTACACCACGATCATAAATTAACATTTTAAGAGAAAAAACTGTAATTTGATGCCGAATTGGAATAATGGAAACCAAGAGAACTTCCATAGCCTTGTCGCCCGGAATTTCGTTACACTTAAATAATCCCACAAAAACAAGATACAGTCCTTTATTTTAATCTCCATGTCACGTAGTCATTCAAAAATTTCTTCGTAGCTCCCAGCAGCTTTTCATTTTTAGTGCCCTAAAAATAAAATTAATTTTTAGAAACTTCTTCATGCTTCCTTGAATAATTAATGATAGTCTCGACTTGTTAAAGTTACATTAATTTACAAGCTCGGTAATTAAGATCAATTGATAAGAATGTCAAGGTATAAGCTTTTTACTTAATTTTAGACACTAACTTATCACTATTAATTTAATTGTTAATAGAGATTTGAGAAATAAAACTCCACATTAGAGTTACACAGTACTTGAAAACCTGTAATTAGATGTTGGAATGAAAATTGAAGCAAACCTCATATCAGCCATAGCATTGAGTTCCCTTGTTTCCTGTACCAACCAGATAAAGTCCTCATATTTAATCTCTTTGAAGTATTAATTTTCTGATATTAATTTTTTTTCCCTTTATTTGCTATGAAGAAATTTTGGAAATAAGGATATATTGTGCTAGAGAAGAAATCTCATATATATATTCAAAATTTTTGGAAATAAGGCTTTGAGCTAGCTAATAAATCAACATTTAATCTTTTTGATGCAGAAACTTCAACTTGCATAACATTTAATCTTCTCTGAGGACGTCTATTGGTTTGATTTTGTAGGTATTCTGTAGGCTCAATAAATCAATCATGCAACCTCTAAATGAGGGCGTTGGATTTTTCAAACTAGCGACTATATTAGATTCACCTAGATCTACTCATATAACTATATTATAGTTAAAGGGCCTTTCAAGGTTTTTTTTTTTTTTTTTTAAGTAAATTTTTAATTAAAGAGAACATTTGCGGGGCCTGACTTATTTTTCGAAAGTAACTAAGCTTCAGCATTCACTTGGGGTTTAGTTTTGTCCTTCTTGTAAAAGTAGGAGTAGTCTTTATTTTTATTTTTTGGACAACATCAGCTTGCGTGCACCTTAATTAATCTCTTTTGGATAACCAGGATGTCCGAGCCAACTTGCGTATACCTCAATTAATCTACAGGGTCCATTAAACACTCTATAAGGGTAATGGGTCAAATAAGTCACAAATATGGTAGGTGACCACTTTGTGAGACTCGAACACAAGACCTCTAGGTAACTCACTTAGAAGTCTTGTCATCCGGCCACACACCAAGGGGTTAAAAGTCTTAGCTTTTCTTTTAACTAAAGTGGGAGAGTAATAAATCATAACTAATAATACTTTAATTAGATAGTGGTATGTGTTGTGGATTTTCACAAGTGTATGAAATCGTGCAAGTAATAAAGTGTATGAGTACGGATATCGAACCCAAGGGAATTACTATTATCAATTACCAATTAAACTATCCTATTACTATTTGATTAATCCAAATTGTATCAAGGAAAACCTAAATTAAGAAAAAAAAACAATTGAAATTAAAAGAAATCTGATTAAAATAAATCTTTGGGTTTAAAGCAAGATGACTAGACCTAGGGCATATATTTCACACCAATTCTTTTTCATATGTATCGATCACTTATGCTATGAAAAAAAAAACCTTTACACAGTAGAGAGAGAAAGAAAAAGACGACTGAGAAAATAAACTATGAGAAGAAAAACAGTGCACTAGATTATTTTCATATTTCTTAATACATCTGCTACTTTTTCTTACGTGAACAGTAGCTACTACAATATTTATACATGCAAACTTTCTTCTCCACCGTTTGATCATTAACAACCAACTAAATGCCATGCGTTTGATCTGCAACTTGCATCTCCACTTGCAGGCCAACTTGTACTCTGTTTTGCTACTTGCAATCCCACTTGCATGCTGTTAGTTAGTGATAAGGCCGGCTTATATTCTGTTGTTGCAACTTGTATTCCCACTTGCATGCTGTTAGTTAAGGATAAGGCTAGCTTGTACTCTATTTTGCAACTTGTAGTGCAATTTGTATTTCCCACTTGCATGCCGTTGGTAGATGATAAGAAGTGTGAACTGCTTTTTCTACAGTTTGAAACTTTTGCTTAAGTGAAGATTGATATTTTGGTTAACATCGTCCCTCAAGCTGAACTTAAGACCAAAATAAATTGAGGGAGAAACCAATCAGAAGAGAGAGAAACCAATCTGGAAAAACTGAACTAAACTAGACTAATTTTTCTTTCTCGGGATTTATTTATTTCAACTGCTGAATCTTCAGAATTTGAGGCTTGACAAGTGAAGGATCGTCCCTCAAGCTCAAATGGGAAGGAAGCAGCACCAAGGCGCAAACCATCACGAAGAGTTTTAAACCGAGGACCTGACAATGGCTTGGTCAAGATGTCAACAACCTGAAACTGAGAAGCAACATATTGAACCATCAAACGTTTAGACTGAACCATTTCACGGACAAAGTGAACGTCGATTTCAATGTGTTTGGTGCGCGCGTGGAACACGGGATTTGCGGCAAGAACACCTGCACTGGTGTATCACACCAGAGAACAGGAACACCAGGAATGGTAAGATGAAGCTCACGAAAAAGGTTTTGAAGCTAGGCTACTTCAGTTGAGGCTTGAGCCAAAGCACGGTACTCAGCTTCAGTGGAAGAAAGAGCTACTACCTGTTGTTTTTTGGAACTCCATTGGATTAAATTGGACCCAAGAAAGAGACAATAGCCGTTAGTAGATTTCCGATCAGACAAATTACTTGCCCAGTCGGCATCCGTATAGCCCTCAAGATGCAGGGTAGAACTTTTTTGAAATGTCAGACCATGACTCAGAGTGCCCTGAATATAGCGAAGAACATGCTTACAGGCTTGCCAATGAGTAGTTGTTGGAGCTTTGAGGAATTGGCTCAGCTTATTAACAACGAAGGATATGTCCGGTCTAGTCATTGTAAGATATTGGAGAGCACCAATAAGGCTGCGATACAAGGAGGGTTGATCAAAAAGAGGTCCATCATCAAACTGCAATTTTGAACCAAGCACCATGGGAGTAGAACACAGGGTTGCAATGCTGCATACCAAAACGTTAGAGAACTTTTTCAGCATACTTTTGCTGATTTAGTTGAAGACCACAAGGGGAGTGAACTACAGAAATGCCAAGAAAGTAGTGAACACGACCAAGGATTTTAAGACCAAGAGTTTCATCCAAAGAGCTGACAACTTGTTGAATAAAAGAGGCATTACTACCAGTTAACAGGATGTCCATCTACATAAACAAGTATGTAGACAACTGTAGTATCTTGATGATAATAAAATAAGCTGGAGTCAGATGTAGAATTGGTGAAACCGTGACTAACCAAGGCTGACTTAAGCTTGTCAAACCACGCCCGGGGTGCTTGCTTTAGCCCATACAATGCTTTGTGAAGTTTGCAGACATAGGATGGTTGGGAAGAATCAACAAAACCTTCCGGTTGAGACATATACACAGACTCAGTGAGGTCGCCATTAAGGAAGGCATTGTTAACATCAACTTGTTGCACTTTCCATCCATGATAAACAGCAAGGGAGAGTATAACTCGAATAGTGGAAGCTTTAACAACGGGAGAAAACGTCTCAAAGTAATCAACTCCAGGAACCTGATGAAAGCCTTTTGTGACAAGCCGCGCTTTATACCGTTGAAGACTTCCATCAGCATTTAACTTGACTTTAAAAACCCATTTATTCCCAACTAAGGTCATCTCATCTATATATGGGACTAAGGTCCACGTATGATTGGCTTGGAGTGCATCAAACTCGGCTTTCATGGCTTGGAGCCAAAGAGGGTACTGAAGGGCTATTGCAACAGAGGAAGGTTCTGTATGATTTTCTGGGAGGATGGAACTAAGGAGGGCTTTTGCTTTATGTCTGGTTATCATGGGATGGACATTTTGAGTGGGCTGATGAGATGAAGGAAAAGAAGGTGACAGCGTTGTAGTTTGATAACGTCGAAGGTCAACTTCTAGTTGAAGGGAGGGAGGATGTGGGGAGGTGTGAATCACAGGTGCTATGGACGTAACAGAATTTGGGTTAGTAGATGTAGTGGAGGATGGTGACAAGTGAGAGGAATCTGGTACATGTTGTTGCCGAGAAGAAAAAACAACTAGTAGTCTCCAAGGCTGCGGACAGGTTGTGGTTGTAGTGGGAGCAGGTTTAAGGGTAAAATTGTGGGCAAAAGGGAAAACTTCCTCATTAAACTTTACACTTTGAACAGTATAGACCTTGCCATGAGCATTAAGACACAAATATCCCTTATGATGTGAGCTTATACCCCAGGAGGACACATTGCTCAGAATGGAAAGAGAACTTATGTTTTTGGTAGGGTCTGATGAAGGGAAAACATTGGCACCCAAAGATCCGAATAGCTTGGTAGTCCGGGGACTTGTGGAGAAGTTTTTGAAAAGGAGTCTGATTATTTAGAACCACCGTAGGTAACCTGTTAATTAGGTACACAGCCGTGTGGAATGCAAACCACCAATATTCAAGTGGCATGGAGGCTTGGGCCAATAATGTTAATCCTGTCTCTGTCACATGCCGATGTTTACGTTCTATTTTTCCATTTTGTTGATGTGTGTGGGGGCATGGATGCCTAAAATGAATTCCTTGGTGTGCAAAGTATACAGCTAAAGGGCGAAACTCTCCACCCCAATATGACTGAAAGGTCTTTATTTTCTTGTCAAACTACTGAGTAACCAGTTGTACAAACTGCTTTATTATATTGGTAACTTCAGATTTGAGCTGCATTGGATAAATCCAAAAGTACCGTGTGTAGTCATCAACCAAGAGTAAATAATATTTATAACAAGTAGCTGAGGTAACAGGGGCAGGTCCCCAAACATCTGGAAAAACAAGCTCAAAAGGCATATATTTGTGAATTAGAAGAAAGAAAATGATTTTGATGAAGTTTCCCATACTGACATGCTTCACAAAAACTAATTCTGCTATGATCTTTTATTTTTAAATTTGTAACAAGAGTATTAAGTACAGAGGAATGAGGATGGCCAAGTCTTTTGTGCCATAACGTCCCCACTTTATCAACATTTGAAAGTAAAGATTCATTATTTGCTGTAGTAATATCTGGACATGAAGAACCAGGGCTAGATGAGTTACTCAAATTTGTAGTGACAGATGCAGCAAGCTTTGAACTGATGGAGGAATTTATGGAGGAGTCTGCCGTATTAAGAAATACTTGAGGAATCTGGAGTTGAGAAGATGTTCCTGTAGAGGACTCAGCCTGTTGCTTGTGAACGCCAGTTGGAATGTCAAGCTGATAGAGTCCATTATGTACATGGCCTTTAAGTAGAATCACCTGTGATGTCTTGTCCTTAACAACACATTCATCCGCAGAAAATCAACAACCACATTGTTGTCATGTGTAATCTTTGAAATACTTAGAAGATTTTTTGTTACTTGAGGCATATAGAGAATATTTTTAAGTTGTAAGGACTTATTCATGCAAGAAGGAATAAGAGTAAAACCTGTGTGAGAAATGCCAAGACATTGACCATTGCCTACTTGAAGAGACTCTGAGCCGTTGTATTGATTTTTGAAAGAGAGATTCTATAAGTTTGGAGTGATATGGTGCATCGCTCCTGAATCAATATACCAAGTTGGATCTGCTACGGTGAGTGGAAGTAGCTGTTGAAGGTGTTGATTTTCCAATTAAGTGGTTTTTCATTTGCGTTTCTCTTGGAAATTCATAAGGTGACTGTGTTTGATCTGTATGAAGAGTTGAATAGGTGTACTGAGAGTGATTTGCTTGTGCTGAATTTTGAGGCTAAACTGGATTGTGACGTATAGGTGGAGAGATAGAAGGAAATTGATTTGGGCCATAGCTGAAGTTTGGCTGCTGTGTGCTTACAAAATAGGCTTGAGCAGGAGGTGTCATTTGTGCAGATTGTTGATTATAGTCAAGGTGAGATTTATGATTTTGGTTCCCTTGAAAATTGGTGTCAAACCGATGATAACATTGAAGGGCCATGTGACCACCTTTCCCACACAACTGACAAAATAATCTTGGCTTATAGAAGTTCCTGCCTCTGCCTCTACCTCTGCCGAAACTTGGATTATAAGGCTGAAAATTTTGACCAATTTGATACGAATTTCTATGTTCATTTTGGTTTGGAGGTAGACATTGAGTGAGATGTTGTGTTGGTTGTTCTGAACTATTTTGTAATGGCATGCTTTGAGCTGAAGATAAGGACTATTTAGTTGCCAGAAAAGCAGCAGCTTCATGAAAACCTATATAGGCTGTATGTTGTTTTCCCAATCTCATCTCGTGTTTGTGCAGCAGAAATTGTGCTTCCTGTAGAGACACTTCACTACTCCTTGACATTAAGGTTGCTACCATGGCATCATATTCAGAGCCAAGGCCATCAAGGATGTATAATAACAATTCTTCATCATTTATGGTTACTCCACTAGCAGTAAGAAAACCAGCAATCTCCTTCATCTTCAGTACATATTCGTTTATGCTAGAGTTTTCTTTCTTAGTGGTTTGCAACTATTTCTTAAGTGCAACACTCTAGCCTTAGAATCAGTTAAGAAATGCATCTCTAAGGTGTGCCATATATCATATGCTGTCTCACAATTTGCTACATTTGCTACATGCCTAAACATAGTTTCGGATATGGATGAGATTATCCAGCTAAATAGAAATTGATCTATTTTCTTCCACATGATATGATCAAATTGATTACTTTCTTAGATTCATCAGTTGAGGACTGAATAAAAGTAGAGGGACATGGTTTCTCACCTGTGACAAAGCTTTCCAACTCATAAGCTTTCAATACTGGGAATACTTGGGACTTCCAATATGCGTAGTTCCTCTCTCCTAGCTTTACGGTGATAGTGGGCAAAGTGTTGTTCAGAGTTGTGGATGAGAAGGAGTTTGGCATCTTCTCAATTTAAGCAACACTGGAAGATGGAGGAGTACTTGGATCTGCCATTGACGTGTGTCAGGTGCAGCTCTGATACCATGTGAAAAAAAAACCTTTACACAGTAGAGAGAGAAAGAAAAAGACGACTGAGAAAATAAACTGTGAGAAGAAAAATAGTGCACTAGATTATTTTCATATTTCTTAATACATCTGCTACTTTTTCTTACGTGAACAGTAGCTACTAAAATATTTATACATGCAAACTTTCTTCTCCACCGTTTGATCATTAACAACCAACTAAATGCCATGCGTTTGATCTGCAACTTGCATCTCCACTTGCAGGCCAACTTGTACTCTGTTTTGCTACTTGCATTCCCACTTGCATGCTGTTAGTTAGTGATAGGCCGGCTTATATTCTATTGTTGCAACTTGTATTCCCACTTGCATGCTGTTAGTTAAGGATAAGGCCAGCCTGTACTCTGTTTTGCAACTTGTAGTGCAATTTGTATTTCCCACTTGCATGACGTTGGTAGATGATAAGAAGTGTTAACTGCTTTTTCTATAGTTTGAAACTTTTGCTTAAGTGAAGATTGATATTTTGGTTAACATATGCTAATTTCATTAAGCTCTTCCTATAGGTCTATTAGTATAGCATAATGATATAGGCTGCACTTTGTAAGGTTGGAGAAGTTGATACAGGGGCATTTTGTAAGAAGTAAAAGTTGACATCAAAACGCTATCGTTTTGATGTTATGACTTCATGTATAAAACAAGTCAGTTACCTTTGTATTGTTTAGGTAAAAAATCACAAAAGAAGCGTGATAATAAGTTTTTTTTTTCCAGATTTTTCTGCTCTCTGTTTTTTTTCTTTCTCTTTCTTGATTCTTGGTTCTTGACTGAAAGTCACTAATGGTATCAGAGCCCTAGACCAATGTCAAAGGCAATCTTTGTTCCAATTTCTGTCAAATTTTCAACTTTAAACTACCTTGATTCAGATTCGAGCTACTGAAAATGGATACTGATTTCACCCATCTCACGAATTTGAACTTTCGTCCTTACTTTGCTGACTATCTTTGTAAAATTGGGGGAGAAAAATTACACTTTCTGGCGTTCTCAGATCTTGCCAGCTTTAACATCTCATGGACTTGACGACTTTGTAACTGGAGAAAGAAGTTATCCACCGATGTTCCTAGTTGAGAAAGAAGATGACTCAGGGAAAATGTTAAAGAAGTCAAATCCAGATTATTTCACTTGGAAGAAAGCTGACCAATTCCTGGTAAGTTGGCTTCTATCTTCCATATTTGAGTTCATGTTCCATCATGTAGCTAAGTGTAGCACCTCCTATTAAATATGGAATCTGTTAGAATTACACTTTTAGTCAGTATCAAAAGCTAAAACATTGCACCTTAGAAATATGTTGCAAAATACTAAGAAAGACTCTTGTAGTATAAACGAGTATGTTTTAAAGATGAAGGAACTAGGAGATGAATTAATTTCAAGTGGTGTGCATATAAGTGATGAAGAGTTATTACTCTATATACTGGATGGTTTGGGAGCTGAGTATGATGCAGTAGTGGCAAATTTGGTTTCAAATAGCAGTGAAATAGAACTACAAGAAGCTCAATTTTTACTACACAAGCATGGAATTCGTTTAGAGAGACATCAAAATTCATTTGGAAATTTTCATGAACAATTAGCTTCAGCGTTGATAGCTGCAAAATAGAGCTCTAATGACACTTCCAGTATCCCACAAAGTAAAATGGTTATGCCTGAAAATATTCTCACCACTGATCAGTAAAAAATGTTCAATTCTTTAGCTATGAACAATTTTGGATTACAGACTCAACAACTTCTTACCACTCCGCTAGCTATGAACAATTTTGCTTTACAGACTCAGCAACTCCTACCACTCCGCAACACCAATTTTTCAATAACTCCCCTTTTCAAGCAAATAATGTAAATCAGAGAGGTTACAAACTGAATACAATCTGCCTCCTCGTGAATCGTTTCTTCCAACCATAGATAACTCTAATCAGTTCATCCCCTCTGCTATGTTTATGTACAATCCACAAGGAATGAGGGGTAGAGGCAGAGAAAGGGGACATTTCTGGCCACGTCTCATATGTCAAGTCTGTGGCAAAGGGGGGCACTATGCTGTCACGACCGGGGGCTATCCTCTATCTTGCCCTACTGCGGGCTCAGGTGCTTTCCCCACTCTCAGCCGAACTCATAGGAATATCTCCCCCCTTAAGGGATTTCTTTCACCTTCCCCACCACTCAAACCCAAGACCAAGGGGCTATAGTCATTTGGGAAGCATGGTGAGTACCTGATGGTACTCATGAGTTCGGCTGAGTGGGGAAAGCACTTGAGCCCGCAGTAGGGCAAGATAGAGGATAGCCCCCGGTCGTGAAAATAAAAAGGTGCCTTTTTATTGTGGGTCGTGGACTATCCCACAACTACCCTACTGCGGGCAAGGGGCTTTTCCAACTCAAAGCACCACTCATAATATCCCCACCCCTCTGCAGTGGGTTTCTTTCGCCTTCCCCACCTCTCGAACACAAGACTGCTAAGTACTTGTGACAAGAGAGGTGAGTACCATCAAGCAGCTAGCCTGATGGTACTCACCTCTCTTGTCACAAGTACTTAGCCCGCAGTCTTGTGTTCGAGTGGGGAAGGGAAGCATTTCCCACTTGCGAAATGGGGATATCAGGATTGATGAAGGCCCAAGATGACGGGACGCATGTAGAAAGCCCCTTACCCGCAATAGGGTAGTTGTGGGATGGCCCATGGTCCAGATGACGGGGTCTCACATATGCACTCCAATATTATCATAGCTTTGATCATGGTTTTCAAGGTTTTACCAATACTAGACATACTGGAACTCCTGTTGGTTTTAGTAATACTGGAGTAGGTAATCCAATAAGATCACAAGGCCACTTTCCAAGCTCATCTACTCATGAAGCTCAAGCTCTAATGGCCAGAGTTATGGCAGGCCAACCAACACTAAATTATGTACTCGAACCCAACTAACAACTCTGGTTTAGTTGGAACATGTCAATCACGAAATACAAGTTCATCTACTGGAGTTTCTGTTAACGCTTTTCTTGGTCCAACTTCAGCATTGTTTCAGGGAGAAGGGTCCTCAATAATCAGCTCACAAAATGTGCCTATTGCTTCTCCTCAAACTGTTGCTGATCAGACATGGTATGTTGATTCAAGTGTGTTAGAGTCATGAAAGTGACTCTATTTTGTTGATAAAAAGATCCCATGTAGTTGAATTGAAGTTATATTGAGACAATTAAGAGAAATTATGAATTTATGTATAAAAATCATATTTTGAGTTTTTCTTACTAATTTAGCATATTTGGGATGAATTTGGAAATGGTGTGAGTTGATATTAGGTTGTGGTTTATGGATTAGGGGTGATTTTGTCTCATTTATGTTGTTCAGGGGGTAAAATGTCATGTTTCAAGGGGCTAATTTTGTCATGTTTCAATCATACAGGGACCAAATGAAAATTTGCCATATTTTGTATAAAACTACAGTGCAAAGACGCAGATTGGGTGGCTGCCACCCACCAAAACTCTTCACCTTCTCCGATCAAGCTCCGGCGACCCCTCATCTCCTTTTCTGGCGACCTTTCGGCTTCCCCTTGCTCCGGTCACCATCATCCGTCATCACTACCGTGAAACACGCATTCCACCACGATGCTTCATCTTCCCACTGTGACTTTTCATATTCTAGACAAGATTTGACAGTTTTTCGATGACGGTTGGACTCCCCAGGACTTGATCTCCCTTCCCCACGGCCGGATCTACCCTTTGCAAGCTTCAATAGCCGCAAAACCCGGAATCCGCCAAATCGCCGCCACACCTCTTCATCTTCAAACCCAGATCCTGCTCAGTTTCGACAACTTCTCACCTCCCCAGGACCTGATCTGAACTCCCCATCACCAGAGCTTTCCATCAGTACCTTCGGATCCCATTTCTGCCACCGTTTTTCGGAAGACCCGCTGAAAAATTAACGTTTTCCGGCGAGTGCGGCTGTTCATATTTCAGGCTGTCCCTTGGTTTTTTCGCCCCTTCTTCGTATCATATCACTGTCGGTTACCTCCTTTCCGCCATGATCAGCTCCGTTTCCACCGTTTCAGCCTCCGTCATCACCACCATGAGCGGCTGAGTTCCCGGTTGTATGTTATAGTGTAGGCGAGATCGAGATTGATTCCATTGATCTCCTCATTAGGTCTCGACTAGTTCGATGAGCTCAAATGTTGGACATTTGGTTAAGTTTCTTGTATTTAGATTATATTTGTTTTCATTTCAGTTTGTTTGTGATGCTTTAATATTATTCTGATGCTCGACGTGTTTTATTGATAATGTCCATTGAGAACGTTTATTGATATATAACTTTTCACATAATTGAATGTCGGTTTGAGATTATTAAATGTTGATTATGACTTTAAATTGCTTTGAACTGATTGCAATCAAGTTGTAATAGCGTTTAATATCATTTTTACTAGGAATGCATTTATTGTGTAATTAGTTTATTGGATGATACAAGTTGATAGGTTGTACTTGTTAACGTTGTACCAACTAGTAGTGTTTAAGGGTTTAGCATTTTTCGGTTAGTCAATGACCGTCTTTAACCAATCAATCTGTAACTAAGACGACGGGGAGACAGGATAGATTATACCTAGATTGCCGGGAGATATTTCTATTGATATGCCTAGCCTTGTAGGTTTAGGAAATTGAAGAGCGAGGAGAGGAATTGTGAGAGTTGGTCTTGAGTCAAACCAAACCCATAGCGACAACGCTTTTAATATTGTGTTTTAGTTAGCAATTTATTTGATGCTTTTTAATTTCCTACAAGTAATTAGTTTCCTTAGTTTTAATCAATAATTCTGCCAATTTCTCTTTCGTTAACTCAAATATACATTAGGTCGTTAGTCTTGCTCTCTGTGGATTTGACCCTACCACCTTACCACTAACCTATGGTATTTAGGTTTAATTTTGTGAATGTGAAGACCGATCCAACAAAATTTTGGCGCCGTTGCCTGGGAGCAACGTGCTTTTGACTTTTTGTGTATTTGGGTCAAATTTTTCTATGTTCTTTAATTTTCATTAGGACAGTTTCATTCGTGTTTGTTTTTATTTTGCAGGAAGATTGCAATTAGGGGTAACGTTGCAGTGTGTCATGTGCATCAAAGTTTAAGCGTGACCCGATTGTGATATTTTCTAATCTTTTTAGCTTTAGTTCTTTTTAGTGCTTGTTAATCATTTGTGTGATGTTTGCATGTTTCGTGTTCATTTAGTTTGCATGTTTGTATTAGTTTTGCATATTTTGTTTTTATTCATAGGATTTAGTTTTTGATTTAGTAATAATTTCTTTTTGTTTGATTGTTTGTTTTAATTGTTGATTGCTTGGATTTTTTTTTTTTTTTTTAGGGTGTTATCATATTTTGCTTTACTTTTCTTTAGGTGTGGTTTTTGAATTTGCTTTTAGTTCTTTTTCTTTTTCTTTTAATTTTGATGTTATGGTTGTTGGTGGAACCTTTGGTACCCTTGTAATGGAATGCTTGGTAGATAGTCGTATCAACCAATTTTAGTACCCTTGGATTTGAAAATAGAAAGCACATAGGATGGATGATAATTTGTATCCCATGCACAACCATCTAGCTTCTAAGATTCCTATCATAGGGCAGCCACCTAGGAATGGTGGCATTTATGAGGTTTCTCCCTTGGACGATATAGACTCCAAGTTGGAGTCTTTAGCATATCAATTTGACATGTTCATATCCATACACGGGCAAGCTTCTAGGCAACCACCACCTGGTAGGCCAAGTCAGGATGTCTTTTCTATGCCTGCAGACCTTTTAGCTATTGAGTACATATTTGAGGAACCAGCTCCCTACACTTTTGAGGAGCAAGTGCAAGATGCACAAGGTTTCCAGAGACGGAATGATTTGTATTCGAACACATTTGATAGTGAGTGGCATAACCATCCTCATTTTGCATGGAAGCAGGAACAATCTCAAAATGTCTCCCATAATATGTCATATAGTTCTTCCAATCAATAGGGCAATTATTGGGACAGATATTCGGTTCAACCACCTGCCCAACCTAGGATTTTGGCCCCCGTCCGGCAGACTACTCTAGTGCCTAGTTCACTAGAATCAATGATGGCTCAAATGCTCTAGACCAAGCAGGAACAAAAAGATGACATAAATGCTAGGTTCAATGACTTAGAGCAGCATTATCAGATATTACATTCCCATTCCCATTCCCAATCTATTAGTAAGCTAGAGACCCAAATAGGTCAAATAGCTGAAGCGGTTTATAAGAGAGAGGAATGCCATTTGCCGAGTCAAGTTGTAGATAATCCCAATGGTGCACCTTACCAGATGGGGTGTCATGAACAAGCTAGGCTTGAGAGGGAATTATATGCTGAGTTTGGAGAGAAAGAGAGCTTAGAGGGAAACCAAGCCGAGAGGAGTGAAAGAGAACCAACCATAGAGTTAGGTGTGCCGAGACATGAAAACGAGGAAGTTGGGGAGAAAGAACCATCCCTTGCATTTGACATGCCGATAGAACCTTGTTCCTCAATACCTACAGTTGAATAATGCATCCAACTTTAAGAAAACTACTAGGATGGAGGAAATGGTTGAGCTGTTTAGACAAGGGCTGATTGGTATTCCACTTCTAGATGCCATTAAGCTTATACCTGCCTATGCCAAGTTCTTAAAAGACTTGTGCACATGGAAATGACGTATTAAATTCAAATATGCCTTCTTGGGACCTTGTGATACCCTACTTGTTGCTGAATGGCGAGGGTCATGTAAGGCACCGCCAACATTTCAACCACCTTGAACTTGATGTTTGCATTCATTCTGGCTGAAGACTTAAAACTTAGTGCTAGTGGGAGGCAACCCACCTTGTTAAATATGTTTTTATTGCTTTTATGTTTTTGTTGTTTTTGTCTTTGTAGGAATTGTCATGTTTGGAAACTCATTAACTAGTCCAAGGCTACGTTTACACATGCTCCACAAACTCCGTTGGTGACAACCCCACCATTGTTCCTCAGGTTGTATCTCTCCACCTTATATGCTGTTATTGTTAGATTTCTTGTTTCTCAGATATATTGAACGATTTTAATTTTATTGATCATATTGCCATTTGAGATCATTTGATGCTAAGTTGGGGAGGATGTTTGTAGTTGTGGGTCATTGAGGACAATGACATTTTAAGTTGGGGAGTGTTGATTGATTTTTATTTTGTGGAGTATGTTGTTGATCATATTTTTGTGAAGTGTTGTTGATGATGTTTTTGTAGAGATTGTGATATTTTTGTGAAGTATTGTTGATGATGCTTTTGTGGAGATTGTGTGTTGAATGGATTGTGCGTAAATTTTTGTGGCATGATGATGTTGTTTTTTGTTGAAAATATGTTGAATCTTACTCTTGTAAGTCCAAAAGTGGTTAAAGTGAACTAAAGTGAGTTATTTTTTTTAAAAAAAATTCATGAATTCATGCATAATCACCATTTTAGAAGCAATTGATGTGCTAGTTGAAAGGTTTTGTGAGGTTTGTGAAATTTTTTTTGTTGCAACATGCTTTTAAACATTGAACTATTGATTCTGTTTTGTGCTAGGTTTGTCCATAATTGTGGTTAGACACCATTTTGTGTAAATGTCATGTGTTTTAGTATTTATGCAAGTCTCCCACATACTTTACATGCCCATGAAGCAAAGTTTCATTTATTATCTTGCATGTGTTAAAAGTGCTTAAATTTTGCTTGATGATTTGGTTTTGATTTGTAGCCTAGTTGACTCGAGTGAGTACGCCCGAGGGGTGTTCTACACCTAATCCCCTAAAGCTATCCAGCTTGGGAGCGGTTGGCCTAAAGCTCGTTACATGGGTCCTCTAGAAAGCTTAAGAAGTCATTACATAGATCATAAGCTTTATAAAAAAAGAAAAAAAGAAATAAATAGTATAAGTCTTGGCTTGTAGCCTAGTTGGTTTGGGTGAGTAAGTCCGAGGAGTGTTTTACATTTAGTGCCCTATAGCCGTTTGGTTTGGGAGTCATTGACCTAAAGCCCATTACATGGACCTTCTAGAAAGCTTAAGAAGTTAAGACAAGAACAAAAAAAAAAAAAAGTGATGAATGAAAAGAAATTATATGTCAAAATCTTGTGTGGAAAATGAGCAGTATGTTGCATGTACATAAGTTTGGGAGTTTAGCATGGCATTTTAACATTGTGATATGAATATGAAATGTGTGTTTGAGAAGCTTGACTGGAGATAGGCAAATCTTGACAGAAACTTTAGTTCTTTATTTAGGATTGTGTTGTTTGCTTGTTGTGTTCAAATTCTTCACTTTACCTTTTGATGAATGTCTTGGTTGTTGATGGTGTATGGTTTTGTGAGAATGTTGAAAGAGTTCTTTTAACTTTACTCGAGGACGAGCAAAGAGTAAGTTGGGGAGTGTGTTAGAGTCATGAAATTGACTCTATTTCATTGATAAAAAGATCCCATGTAGTTGAATTGAAGTTATATTGAGACAATTAAGAGAAATTATGAATTTATTTATAAAAATCATATTTTGAGTTTTTCTTACTAATTTAGCATATTTGGGATGAATTTGGAAATGGTGTGAGTTGATATTAGGTTGTGGTTTATGGATTAGGGGTGATTTTGTCTCATTTATGCTGTTCAGGGGGTAAAAGGTCATGTTTCAAGGGGTTGATTTTGTCATGTTTCAATCATGTAGGGACCAATGAGAATTTGCCATATTTTGTATAAAGCTACAATGCAAAGACGCAGATTGGGTGGCTGCCACCCACCAAAACTCTTCACCTTCTTCGATCAAGCTTCTAACGACCTCTCATCTCCTTTTTCGGCGACCTTTCGGCTTCCCCTTGCTCCGGTCACCATCATCCCGTCATCACCACCGTGAAACACGCATTCCACCGCGACTTTTCGCATTCCAGCCAAGATTTGGCCGTTTTCCGACGACGATTGGACTCCCTAGGACCTGATCTCTCTTCCCCATGGCTGTTAGAGTAGATGCCCTAGAAGCCAATCAATTATTGTAGAATTGACTCTTTGTAATAATGTTCATTAATCAATAAAAGGCATTTTATTCTATATCGCGTAAATCATTATTATTGCAATATGTATTGATATATGTCCTTAGAATGGTAGAGCCGTGATGAGGGTATCAAGTGTTTCAAATCTTGATAGTGAGAACCCTATAAGCACATATGGTGGCCATTCTAGAAAGGTCCGTAGCCCCAGTATTATTCTGAACTAAGGGCACAGATAATACGGTAAGGCTATCATAGTGTTGAATGACCCTGTCGAAAGGTAGTGAGTGATCTCACTTGTCAAGGTTGTTTGGTGACAACCTGGTGCAACACATGGGTGTTTGTTGTAGGCGATTACACCACAACAAGTTCACGGATGACCCACCAAGAGGATTCCATATGGATGGTAACCCCAGTGTCTATGGAACAAATCCTCTAACGAATGGTGGTGCATGTGATCCTTAGACTTGAGATCACTAGGCGCCTTGTGCACCGATTGGTGTAGTTTGACACTAGCCTAACGCAGCTTCTTTTCAGTTTGTCAATACGGTGGTGATTGGCCTGCATCAAGGAGTGTATCAAGACTATGGTGGATTGACAAAGGATTTATCACTCCCAGTGCACGGGAGAAAGTTATCACGGCGCAATTCAATATATGGCAATGACACTAAAACGTGGGCCACAGGTGGGATTGAGTTGTTGCTCTATCCGGCTTTATAATACGGGCCATTGGTCCGTAATCCGAATAAATAATATCGAGAGTAACCGAAGGTTGACACTATTTCTATGCCTTCGTCCTCATCGAGATAACGTATGATGAAAGGATCGAATTGCACGGTAACCATATCGTTGACAGGTAGCTACTTTGCTGAATCCGAATCTATCGGGTGGCCATGATGCCTTGCTAGGGGCCAATCTTGGTCTGTGTATTAGTGAGACGATTAATTGGTGTTAATCGCGATACTATACACTGCCGATGTGATGAGGAGCCTATGGGTCACACACATAGAAGACAATTTAAGATGCAAGAAGAAAGAAGGGTGTTTTCGTCTTTTAAGGTGAAAGGGTATTTTGGTAATTTCACAGTGCAATTAAATTTGCTGAGGTCATAGCCTTTATTTAATTTGTTAGAAAAATTAAATAAATGAAATTACGTTTAAATGTGTGTTCGCACATATTTAAATATATTATCATTATTGTTAAATGTTAATATATATATATATATATATATATATATTAATTGATTTTAATTGAGATAATGATGGAAAATAAAATAAATCAAATTGGGAGTGTGTTTGGCAACATGGGGCGTTTGGGTTGGAGCCCAAGCCTATTCCGTATGGGATTAGGGCAAATTGTTTTTTAAATATAAAAGGAAAAGTGTGTGATTTTTAATTAAGAGATTTTTCTTTGAAAAATAAAAACACACAGCAGCCCCATTTTGACACTCCCACGGGAGATTGATTTTGCCTTGAAATCAATTTCATTGATTCTTCTTTTCTTCTTAATCTTGAAGCCAAAGAGGATCTAGCAAATCCCTCTTTGGTTCTTTTGAGATTGTCTTCGTGTGGACTACACAGGTTCGATCCTACACTTGGATCGGTAGCAAAACATTCGTCGACAAATTTGGAGAGCCTCCAACGTGCGTTTGTTTCTTTAAACTCATGTTGAATATTTATGCAGATTTTATTTAATATAAGTTGTAAAAATTATACCCTTGATCTTGGCTCATGTAAACGATCCCTGAGTTATATTATTTTTGTTTCCACTGCGTATAAGGGACCGTTTACTAACAACGGCCTGATCTACCCTTTGCAAGCTTCAGCAGCAGAAAAAACCGTCGAAATTCCGCCAAATCGCCGCCGTGCCTCTTCATCTTCCAGCCCAAATCCTGCTCATTTCGTGACTTCTCACCTCCCCAAGACCTGATATGAACTCCCCATCACCAGAGCTTTCCATCAGTACCTTCGGATCCTATTTCTGCCACCGTTTTCTAAAAGACCTGCTGGAAAATTAACGTTTTCCGGCGAGTGTGGCTGTTCGTATTCCAAGCTGTCTCTTGGTCGTTTTCGCCCCTTCTTCACATCATATCGCTGTCGGTTACCTCCCCTCCGCCATGATCAGCTCGTTTCCACCGTTTCAGCCTCCGTCATCACCACCATGAGCGGCTGAGTTCCCGGTTGTCTGTTACGGTGTAGGCGAGATCGAGATTGATTCTATTGATCTCCTCTAGCTCTCGACTAGTTGGATGAGCTCGAATGTTGGACATTTGGTTAAGTTTCTTGTATTCAGATTATATTTGTTTTCGTTTCAGTTTGTTTGCGATGCTTTAATATTATTCTGATGCTCGACGTGTTTTGTTGATAATATCCATTGAGAACGTCTATTGATATATAACTTTTCGCATAATTGAATGTCGGTTTGAGATTATTAAATGTTGATTATGACTTTAAATTGCTTCGGGACTGATTGCAATCAAGTTGTAGTAGCGTTTAATATCATTTCTACTAGGAATGCATTTATTTTGTAATTAGTTGATTGGATGATACAAGTTGATAGGTTGTACTTGTTAACATTTACCAACTAGTGGTGTTTAAGGGTTTAGCATTTTTCAGTTAGTCAATGACAGTCTTTAACCAATCAATCTGTAACTAAGACGACATGGATAGATTATACCTAGATTGTCGGAGATATTTCTATTGATTTGCCTAGCCTTGGAGGTTTAGGAAATTGAAGAGCAAGGAGAGGAATTGTGAGAGTTGGTCTTGAGTCAAACCAAACCCGTAGCAACAACGCTTTTAATATTGTGTTTTAGTCAGCAATTTATTTGATGCTTTTTAATTTCCTACAAGTAATTAGTTTCCTTAGTTTTAATCAATCATTCTGCCAATTTCTCTTTCATTAACTCAAATATACATTAGGTCGTTAGTCTTGCTCTCTGTGGATTCGACCCTGCTTACTACTAACTACGGTATTTAGGTTTAATTTTGTGACTATGATGACGGTCCAACAAAATTTTGGCGCTGTTGTTGATCAGACATGGTATGTGGATTCAGGTGCCACCAATCATATGACTTCCGATGCTAACAACCTGCTTATCAAAGATAGTTATCATGGTGGATCTCAAGTTTAGGTAGGAAATGGTCAGCATGTTTCTATTACTCACACAGGTGAGTCTCTTTTATCCTATACTACTTGTCCTAGAGTATTATATCTTAAGAAAATGTTGTGTGTACCTCATATTGAGAAAAATTTATTAAGTATATCTCAGATCACTAGAGATAATGGTGTGATTGTGGAATTTCATTGTGATCGTTGCCTCATAAAGGATAAGGTCACCAAGGTTGTGTTACTACAAGACTCTCTAAAAGATGGACTATATCAGTTGCAAATAGGACTCCCTATTGTTGGTTCTGCATTTATTTCTTCCTCCACTCAGAAAGGTGTATCTCCATCTTTCTCTGACTACAATAAAGCATTTGCTGGTGTTACTATTTCATCAAAATGTGCTGTAGGAAATAATGCATCTGCTGGTGCTGTTTCATCAGAATATGCTGTAGAAAATAAGTCATTTACTAGTACTGGAATCAGTTCTTCAGTTTGTAATAAGGAAGCTAGGTAGTTTTAATAATTTTGGAACATTAGTTAGTCAAGCTGATTGTATGCCAATAGAAAACTCTGATGTAAAAGTAAGAATTACTAAGCTTTGGCATGATAGATTGGGGCATCCACATGAGAAGAACTTGAAACGTGTAATGGATACAATGAATGTATGTGGCTCTTTTGGGAATAAAATACCATTTTGTGAAGCTTGTCAATTTGGTAAAATGCAACAAGCTACTTTTCCTTTATCACACTCTCACACTAAAGGTCCATCTAGAATTGGTTTATTCTGACCTATGGGGTCCTGCACTAGTTTGTAGTTATGAAGGTTTCAAGTATTACATGTTATTTGTTGATGACTTTAGTAGATACATGTGGATCTATCCCTTAAAACTAAAGTCTGAAACTTTCACTATATTTACACATTTTCTGAAACTTTCACTATATTTACACATTTTCATAGACTTGTTGAAAGCCAATTTGAGGTCAAGTTGAAGAGTTTACAAACAGATTTGGGGGAGGGGGAGGGGGAATTCAGACCATTTGCAGGTTATCTTCAAGCCCATGGGATTGTTTTTAGACATCCATGTCCTTATTTGCACCAACAAAATGAAAGAGTAGAAAGGAAGCATCGAACCATTACTGAATTTGGGTTAACTCTGCTAGCTCACACTGTCATGCCTCTTTGCTTTTGGTGGCAAGCTTTTTCTACAGCAACATACATTGTTAACAGGCTGCCTTCCTCTGCTACTGACAATATCTCTCCGTTTCAGACTTTGTTCAAGCAAGAGCCAAGTTATAGTGATTTTAAGGTGTTTGGGTGCTGTTGTTATCCATATATTTGGCCTTACCAGAAAAATAAATTTTCCTATCACACTGAAAAGTGTGTATTTTTGGGATATAGTTCATCCCACAAAGGCTACAAATGCTTAGCCTCTTCCGGGAAACTCTATATTGTCAAACAAGCAAAATTTAATGAGGATGATTATCCCTTCAAATATGGTTTCAATTGTAATTTTTTTAAAGATACTAATCTTGTAGGACTCACATCAGCACTGGATTCAGGAGGAGCTTATTCCACTTGGGATTTTTTGCACTTTTTCAACTCTACAACAGCAGACATTCGCTCTGTTCTAGTTGCTGATTCTGCTTATCATGTTCCAGTTAATCAGTCCACAAAGTTAGCTCAGTCAAATCTAGACATAAATACTTCAGTTTGATTGGGCCCTAACTCACTTCCGTTAGCCGAGAATGTAACACAGCCTTCTACAAAAACTCCAATAATATCTTACACAGATAATGGCAATGTATCTGGTGCTTCTACCAACCCTCCTTCTTCCTCAGCAAGTGCACTCAGTCTCTCAGCTTGCTGCAAATCTATCCTCGATTTGGCTTTCTCTACTCATCCTACTAGTAGTCCTGCAAATCTGTCCTCAGATCTAGCTCTCTCTACTCATCCTACTATTATTCAGTTAGAAGTAGTCCTGCCCATCTCTAAACCATCATCAACTACCAGCAATTGTCACCCAATGATTACTCGTTCGAAGAGTCACTCTCATGCGTATACAGGACAGGCTTTTATTTCTACTTATAATATTTTACCTGAGCCAAAAATAGCTTCTAAAGCCTTACAAGTCCTTAAGTGGAGAGCAGAAATGACTGATGAATTTCAGGCACTTTTGAGAAACAGTAACTGGGAATTGGTTCCTCATACATCGGACATGAACATTGTTGGGTGCAAATGGGTCTATAAGACCAAACTCAAAGCTGATGGGACATTATTAAAGTATAAAGCAACGGTGGTGGCTAAAGGCTTTTAGCAAACACCAGGCTTGGATTACTTTGACACGTTCTCTCCAGTTGTGAAACTGAGCCACCATCAGAATCATACTGTCCTTAGCTATCCATAATCAGTGGGATATCCAACAAATCGACATTAATAATGCCTTCCTCAATGGAGAACTGACTGAGACTGTTTTCATGGTACAACCGAAAGGTTTTGCCGATTTAACCTATCCTAAACATGTGTGCAAGATGCATAAAGTCTTGTATGGACTGAAACAAGCTCCTAGAGCTTGGTTTGACAAACTAAAAAATGCATTAGTTTGCTGGGGATTCTCAAATTCTGTATCTGACACTAGTCTTTTCTTCTACAAGAAAGCTCATCAAGTGATATATCTATTAGTATATGTTGACGATATACTCATTACTGGTACTGATCCGGATCTTATTTCTCAGATTATTCAAGATTTGAACAACTAGTTTGCCTTAAAACATCTTGGTTTGTTGTAATATTTTCTTGGTTTTGAGGTTAATCACAATAAATCAGAATTACATCTTACGCAGTCTAAGTATGCTTAGGAATTGTTGATTAGAGCTAGTATGTTTGATTGCAAACCTTGCAACACTCAATGGCAACAGGCATAAAACTAAGGAAGGAAGATAGTGACTTCTATGATCAGCCTTCACTCTATCACAGCATTGTAAGTGGGTTACAGTACCTTACTCTTTCCAGACCTGATTTGGCTTTCTCTATTAATCGTCTGAGTCAATTTCTTCAGTCTCCTACCACTGCACATTGGACTGCTTGTAAGAGAGTTCTTCGATATATCAAAGGAACTCTCTCTGATGGACTGATTTTTAGAAAAACTCAGAATTCATCCTTGAAAGGATATGCTGATGCAGACTGGGCTAGTGATGTAAGTGGTTGATGATCAACTAGTGGATATAGTATCTTTCTCGATGGGAATCTTGTCCAATGGGTTTCTAGAAAGCAAAAGGTTGTATCTTTATCCTCAATAGAGGATGAGTATAGAGCTCTCAGTCAAGCATCCACTGAATTGGTTTGGATTCAACACTTGTTTCAAGAACTTGGTATAACTATTAACAACATTCCTGTTTTGTGGTGTGACAATATGAGTGCTAGTGCTCTTTCTTCGAATCCAGTTTTTCATGCACGCACTAAGCACATTGAAATAGATGTGCATTATGTCCAGGAGCTAGCTGCAGAGAAAAAAATATGTGTTCAATACGTTGGTACAGAATATCAAGTTGCAGATATTCTGACCAAGGCACTTCCAAGTTCTCGATTTCAAACTCTCCGAGCCAAGTTAAAGGTCACTGCTGCAGTTGATACTGAATTAGGTAATAGTTTGCTTGCTGAAGATGAAGATTTTGTAAAGTTTCATTGCTCTTGATAAGTCTCTAGAGTCGTTTGATAAGTTGAAGAAGCTTGTTTGTTGCTGGAAAGTCTGAATGAAAAGTCTGAATTGTTGTGAACATTTTCTTTGTTGCTGAAGCGAATTTATTTGTTGATGGAAAGTCTGAATTGTTGCTAAAGTTTTTATTTGTTGCTAAAGAGGTTTGATGTTTTTGTTGCTGGAGAATTTTTTTTTTTGTGTTTTGTCGCTGGGAAAGGTTTTGGATGTTGCTGAAGAGTTGTGTGTGTTGTAGAAGAATTTTGTTTGTTGTCTGATTTTTGCTGCAGAATTTAATACATGCTTCAGAGTGTACAAGAAATACGGTTTGGCTTACAAGGGAATGTTGATATAATAAGAGGTTCAGCTTATGGGGAAATATTAATGTATACTGGCACTTTACTATGTCCAGTTTAAGGGGAAATATTAGTATAGCAGAATGATATAGGGTGCACTTTGTAAGCTTGTAGAAGTTGATACAGGGGGCATTTTGTAAGAAGTAAAAGTTGACATCAAAACGCTACCGTTTTGATGTTATGACTTGATGTATAAAACAAGTCAGTTACCTTTGTATTGTTTAGGTAAAAAATCACAAAAGAAGCATGATAATCAGTTTTTTTTCCAGATTTTTCTACTCTCTGTATTTTTTCTTTCTCTTTCTTGATTCTTGATTCTTGATTCAAAGTCACTCAAGGTCAAACTCCCCAAATTTGCAATAATTTTCTCTTGAACAATTATTAAATTAACTCCTAATTACTAACCCGAATTATCTCTAATCAGATTTAATCAATTGGAGATCCTTATGCTCTATGGAGTTTCCCAGAACCCACTACAACAAAAAGGGCTTTTAGCTACAAATTTTTTTGTTGCTAAAAACCTAGAAATTGTTGCGGTATACATTTAGTAACGAAAAAAATCGTCGCTATGATCGTCGCGGTAGGCATGTCGCGCTTGATTTTATGTGACAATTTGTTAAAATTCGTCGCTAACTCTGGCGACAAACCAAAAAATTGTCGCCTATACCATTTTTGTCGCTAAATCTAATTACTGGTGAAATATTAAATGTCGTCGCCTAAAGTTAATAGCAGCGTACTCTCTATTGTGTCGCCTACTCTATACCGCAACAGTATGTGTGTTTTTGTCACTTAACGTATACCACGACGAAATGTGCATTTTTGTTGCATAAAGTTAATAGCGACATTATAATTATATGCATCACTTAAAGTATACAGTGACGAAATATGACGTTTTGTCGCCTAACATGTAGTGCGATAAAGTATGAGTTGTTGTCACCGAAATTTAATAGCGACATAATCTCTATATGTGTCGTTTAAAGTATAACATGACAGTAGTTATATTTTGTCACTTGAAACTATTAGCGATGAAATGTAAAAGTCGTCAACAAAATTTTTCAACTTTGAATGTATTTCATAGCTAAAAGTCTACAACGTCGAAATATAATTGTGGTCGCCCATATATATATATAATTTATCATAGATATATTAAAATTTAATTCTCAAATGTAAATATCAATTTGTAAATGTAATTAATTCAAATCAAACAAATATATCGAACCAAATATATTATAGAACTATATATGTTTGTTTTTAAATAAAAATTTAAAAATATATAAAGTTGACTAAATTTTTAATGTTCAACAAAAAGTGACAAATAAAAACTCAAATTGTTGCAGGTGGTGGAGGATCCGGTGGAAATTGGCCCGAAAATATTTGTGAGCCATTAGATCGAGAACCCATAGTCATTGAGATGAACTGCTGCATCTTCTCCATCGTTTGCCTATATTGGTCAAATTCTTCCCTTATGCCTCGTAGTTCTTGCACCTCCTCACGCAAGTGTGTGAGTTCCTCTAAAACTTCTTGATCGGCTCGCTTTCTAGTCTTCGAAGATGCAGGTGGTTTTGGACCATAACCTAATCCACGATAATAACCAGGTTTTTTTCCTAAGACCTGTTGAGTGATCTCTAATTGAGTAGGTGGTTGAGAACCTTCTTCACGCTCCTGATTGAGAATGTTCTCCATTTGTTCCTACAAAAATAATATATATGTCCATACGCACAAATATATAAATAAAAACAACATAATTTTTAAATTAAAAATTAAAAGGTATTAGGTTATAATATAAAAATATAATAAACTTTTATTAAAAAAAAATACACTACATAATACTTACATATCGAACCTTAGCTTCATCATTTATCCAAGTATTTCTTTTACTGCTAAAATGAGTGTCGTGGAATAAATGCACCTCCCCTTGGAGCTGGCCTTCAGGAAGATCCTAATATTAAAAAAATAAACAAATAAAAGACAATTAATATTCAAAAAATGAACAAATAAATAACAATTAAAATATACATTTTAAATATTTCAAACCTCTGAATTTTTTGTTTGGTGAAAAACAAAGGGTTTTGACCCACCATAATGATTGTATGGCAACTTAGCACGATTAGCCTTGTTTGCTTTCGAAAGTTTCTGAAAATTGAATCATGATGCATAATGAAATATATAATAATATTTTAGTTACGCCAAAATAAATATTAGATAATATTTCAATAATAAGCATTAAATAATAACTAAGCAACTGAGTATAAATCATCCACGTAACATTACTAGTAAAAATCATAAATATTAAAAAATATTACCTGATAATCTTCACTAGCAAAAAATGTGCATAACCAATCCCAATCTTCTGGTCGCACATCTTTATAAGGGTTTCGTCGTGCTTCTTTAGGATCCTCAAGCCTCGAAAATGCTCAGCAAGATCATAACGATTATTGCGATAAGCCCTACCCATAAGACTATTAAGGTACTCAAGGACTAAAGGATCATTCAAATCAATATCAAATTTTGTCTAAAAAAAATATATATATATATTCAATATATTAGTAATTATTCAATATATTAGTAATTATTCAATATATTGTAACTAAAAAATTGTAATTAGTAAAATTAAAAACAAGTTTACCAATAAACGAGTCATAATTAACTTTTTATCATCAAGTTCAATCTTCATCCACTTTTTAGCCTGATGTGGAGCCAAGGTTCGTACCAAAAACCCACATTCACTTGATAGTCGCTTTGAAGCTAATTCACATGTGGGTCTCCTAGTTTCAGGATCCATCACAATCCTAATCTTCCCGGAGACCTTGACAATATTTTCGGTGCCTACTCCACGTGTTGTCATACGTACTTTCTTCTTTGAAGGAGGAGGCTCTTACAATATTTAAAAATTTACATTCAATATTATCATGAATAAAATAAAATAATTTCAAACATTAACATATACAAATACTACCTGATATACTATCATCTCCAATAGGACTGATAGGTGTAATATGTATTGAAGTCGGAGGAGTCGAATAAGGACTCAATGTCGGAGGAGTCCATGCCGGAGAGGTAGATGCCGTAGGAGTTGATGAAATATGAGTATTATGAGAAGTATTCATGGTCGGTGTCAATTTTTTTTTTACCCTTGTTCCTATTTTTATTAAACATCTAACATAGATAAATAAAATAATATCAAATTTTTGGCTAACTAATCATGCATGGATAGTTTTATAAAGTTGACCTAGTTAGTCTAGTACTTGAAAAATTGTGTTCATGAAATATTTAACATAAATTGTGAGAGGCAAGTGTAGCTAGAAAAAATGTCCTATTTCGGGGACTAGCTTACTAATAGGTTCAGATTTCCCAACCATGAAAGGAAGTCAATCTCTATCTCTATGGTAAAAACAAAGAAGGTTAACAAGCGCACAAACAATACTTAAAAAAATGCTTAATCTAGTGGAAAGTGGAAATAACCTAGGTTTGCAAAACTTATGCTGCAAGTGAGTCACCAATAATAAAAAAACAAAAACAAACCTAATGAACATAATTCTGACTTCTAATTTCTCAAATCAAGAATGAAGTTGATATTCTATCAAATGCTTAATCTAATGAACATAATTCTGACAATGTTAAAACAATGAATTTAATCCATAAAATGGAAATTAAAATGCACAATTTTCTTAAAATAAATTACAAATCCCTAATTCAATTACACAATTATGTTAACTTTGTTGTTCTCAGTTCCTAAAATTTTATTCCATGATAATTTCGCTGTTCCGACTTAACAATCACTTTTCGGCTTCTGCTAAAGAATATTATATTTGTTATTCAAATATATATCATTAGCTCAAAAGTAAGGAAATTTTACATGGTACAAGATTGCAATTTTGAGCCTAGGTTTGTAGAACTTGCAAATGAAATCTATGTCAAAACTATGGATTGAATCCAACAGGAAAAAAAATTGAAGAATTAATATTCCAGATTTTTTTGAAACGAAAATAAAATGTAAGTTTAACCTTAATTTGCTATGTTTCCCTGCCAACCTTAACAATGCAGATTGGTGCCTTAATGAATTGAAGTGCCACCGAGAGAGAGACAGAGAGGGAGAGTCTGACGTAAAAGATGTGAATTGAAGTGCCACACAGAGAGAGAAAGAGAGAGGGAGAGTTTGAGATAAAATATGTGGGAGGGAAAAAATTGGAGGAAGAATAATTTTATATGGCTCTGGAAAAAATTGGAGGAAGAATAATTTTATAATGGCGCTGGAAAAAATTGGAGGAGGAGTAATATTATAATGGCGCATTTGTAACTTCTCTTTTAATAAAGCGATCATGATCACTATAGGCGGCGGGTTTATGGGCATTGTGATTTGGTTGGCTGCTGTATAAAATATTTTGTTAACTTAAAACTAAAAAATAATAATAATACTAAGATATCAATTCATCAGTGGCAGATTTATTGTTTTATCTTGTTTTATGGTAGGTTTATTATATTAACCTAAAACTAAATAATATTAATAATATTATTAAGATACCAATTGAGTGGCGGGTTTATAGTTTTTATCCTTTTTTATTAATCACTAGTGTATATCTTCATATTGAACAAAATAGAGACAACAACAGGAACAAAATAATAATAGTAAAACAAAACAAACAGTAAACAAAGAAAATAATACGCGCGATTTACCTTGGTTCACCCAATGTGGGCTACGTCCAGCTGAGTCAATATTATTGCAATATGCCTCACCTCTCTCGTTTACAATGAATGAACTCTAACACTCATAACAAGAGAAAAGTATGTTTATATACTAGGTTTAACAGATTAAACCTAGTTTTACAAGGATTCCTATTCCTAAGCCTAACCCAAAAAGGAATTAATAACTTAAAAGAAATCCTACAGTGGTTATACATGGAAAAGCCCAAAATCACCTACGGGACCCCCGAGTGCGTCTCCGTTACCCATTAATGCTGAAGTAGTCGACAACTCCAACACATATTAGTAGACCTAATTTACATTATGGAGTAATAGAAATAGGGTGTATAAATGGAATGTTGATATTATCCATGCTAGCTAGAATCCAGCCGTGACTATTGATAATTGTTAAGGTTTTAAAACCCGACCCAAGGAGTGACTCTGGTTCAATCATCGCGTTGGTCAATCGAACCGGTTTATGCGAATGTCAGCGTAATGATGTCATTCTAATGTCAACATGACATATAAAATGACGCAGCGAGTTAGCATGAATAGACAAGGGTAGCACTCAACCACAGCTTTAAAACTAATAAACAAGTCTCAATCCAGAAACTTAAACTGTAAAATCTAAAGAAAAATCCGAATAATGCATTGAATGGTCTCTAAAACAAAAAATAAGTTTATATAGGGTGACAATCAACCCTAATAAGACTCTTAATAATTAAAACAAGAAAATATGAAATAAAATAGGAAAAACACATGCAAATAACTAAAACAGCCCCAAAACTCACCAAAACTGTGCATTTTGACCTCGAAAATGACCTCCAACCGGCTACAACGGTTGGCACATCGACGGGCTCGAAATAAGCTTTCCAATGGTATCTTACAGGCCCCATAACTCTTCCCGAGATCAAAAGTTATGGCCGTTTGAATGGGACATGCTCATTTAAGCCATTTGGGCTTTATGCATGGACTCTGACGTTCACCCTTCTCCATGAATTCATCCGCTAGACATTCTATATCATAAAAAAATAAAAAATTATAATAATAAAGATGTTCAATGGCTGGGCTGAACCGGTGGTTCGTAACAAAAAATTCGGTCCAACCGCGGTTCAAACTGGGTCATTTAATATTTCCAGTTTTTTTAGTCGAACCGACTCCGCTTGATCACCGGTTCAATGGATGTATCCAATTGAAAGGACTTTAAGAACTTATAAATCTTATGTAAAGAATTATGGATCATATTTATTATTTTCATCCAAATTTAATTTGTATAATTGTGATAATCACTACAAGAAATATATTATATTGTGATAAAATTAATTTTATCAAATGTTATTTTGTCACGAGTAACATAGGCATTATGATAAATTACAATAGCTTTAAAATAGTGTTACAATATATTTGAAATACAATAAATTATTTAACAAAATAGTTCTTATATAATTTTAAAAAATGGTATAAATATAATTAGTTTTTAAATTATTAAATTATCCTGTATTTTGGTTGGATCCAATAATAATCATTTTCCTAATCTAAATAGAATAATTGTTTTCTTAATGAATCCATTTGGCATTTACAAAACACGCTACTACACCGTTTTGGGGCAAAAAAGGGGCCAGTCAAGCTTTCCTTTGCTAATAACCCTTCTTCCGCTAAGCCGCCCTTTTGCTAAACCCTTTTGCTTATATGCCTCTCTCCCACGTATGGAATAGCTTTGTCATTAACGCAAAAAACTGCATTCAATCTCTGCAGATCGCCTCTCTCCCAGTGTATGAAATAGCCTTGTCATTAACACAGAAAACTTCATTCAATCTCTTCTCTGCAGCAGTGCAGCCTTCGCCTCTCTCCCGGCGTATGAAATAGCTTTGTCATTAGCGCAGAAAACTGCATTCAATCTCTACAGATCGCCTCTCTCCCAGTGTATGAAATAGCCTTGTCATTAACGCAGAAAACTTCATTCAATCTCTTCTCTGCAGCAGAGCAGCCTTCGCCTCTCTAAACGTATGAAATAGCTTTGTCATTAACGCAGAAAACTGCATTCAATCTCTGCAGATCGCCTCCCTCCCAGTGTATGAAATAGCCTTGTCATTAACGTAGAAAACTTCATTCAATCTCTTCTCTGCAGCAGTGAAGCCTTCGCCTCTCTCCCAGCATATGAAATAGCTTTGTCATTAACGCAAAAAACTGCATTCAATCTCTGCAAATCGCCTCTCTCCCAGTGTATGAAATAGCCTTGTCATTAACGCAGAAAACTTCATTCAATCTCTTCTCTGCAGCAGTACAGCCTTCGCCTCTCTCCCAGGGTATGAAATAGCTTTGTCATTAACGTAGAAAACTTCATTCAATCTCTTCTCTGCAGCAGTGCAACCTTCACTCTTCTCTGCACAAATCGACCAAACTTCATTGGTAGTGGTAATAACTCTGTAAAGCTTTTTGAAAACTCTTATCAATTAAAATGGTTGAGATATATGCACACAAAGTTTTAGATATTTAGATTTGAATGTGTTATTAGTTCAGAATTAGGAGCAGTTTAGATTTGAATGTTTCATTTCTCCTACACTTCTGTTAGTTTAGAATGGTGGATGCTTTAAATACTTTTTGTGATAGAGTTCTTTCTTTTAGTCGATTTTCTAAGGAAGTTGCTGATCTCTATTTCTCTTGCCTTTTTAGGGGAGACCCGAAATGTTGGTACAGTGTCCCAGGTAGCGAAGCCATTCCTTTTGAGAAGGTAGTTGTTAATATTTGTCAATTTTATTTTGCATTCTCTAATTCGTGTTAGATCTACATTTGTATATTTATTTTGTAAATTTTTTTTTTTCTAATTTCAGATAATTGAGGGATTAGTTTCTGTTTGGTCAAGGTTATATGCTTGTGATATCTTGATTATTCTCTGATTTAAATGATGATTTTGGATGAATTCGCCCATGCATGTGAGAGCACAATAATTTGAAGTCTTGATGGTTATGCACTATGCTGTTTTGCAATATTGAGCAACATCTTTTTCTTATCGAGAAATGCTTTTAATTGGTGTATCTCAACTTTGTATGCATATATGTCAACCATTTTATGGAGTACCATTTGCGCCATATTTTTTTTTTTTTTTTTGTCTAATTGCATTTATAGGGAATATAGCAATTATAGCAATAAAAAAAACTGCAAATGGCATTAATTGAATAGTATATACATGAAAATATTTCACTTTCCTACTTTGCCTCAATCAACTAAAACAAACATGGGATTGTCACATGAACTACCAATCTATATATGTGGAAGTAGACTAGTGTGAATCTCCCTTTGGAAAAGTCAACAAAAATAAAGGTTCTTGTAGTACATTATAAATGTCTGTATTACACAAAATAAACAGAAGTCTTATCATACAAAATAAGCTAGCTTTTGTTTATATCTTGTATCTTTCAATGGTGGATTAGATAATAACTTAATAAATTTCCTCCAATAGAAATTAAACATTAATTAATTTAAATCAGTATTGTTAGATGTTTTTATTGTTCTTTAAATTCCCCAAATATTATTTCAGTCTTGTCCCCCAATATGCAAATGTTTAGTCTGTTTCATGTCTTATATTTTATAATCAAGTTGATCAAGTTTCTTCTCTATGTATGGTGGATAGTTGATAATCTTTCTAATTATATGATGTAGATGGATAAGAGTTGGATTCATCATCCTAATAGATTGTCAGTTGAATATGCCAACGGTGTGCACACATTTATTGAAATTGCTCGAAATCATGTTGATAGTGATGGGAACACACGTTGTCCTTGTCGTAAGTGTCTTAATGCCTTCTTTAAGTCAGTTAGTGTTGTTAAGAAACATCTTTTTTATAAATGGATTTTCAAGGACATATGAAAAATGGATTTTTCATGGAGATAGTCTATTTGAAGAATCAACCGATCCAATGCATTCTATTGACATAGACCAACCAACTTCTAATGGTGTAGACATTAATGATGATATGTTAAATGTGTTAAGTGATGTTTGTCACCCTGCTACCTCTACTAGTTTCAAGCATGATAACATGAATGTAGAAGCAGATGCAGTTGATGAGGAAAATAGTAACAATGAGCATGAACCTTTTGATCACTTATACAGTGAGGCGGGGAAGAAGTTGTATCCGGGTTGTAAATTATCTGCTTTAACTTTTGTGGTTAGGCTAATGCATTTGAAGGTTCTCAACCTTTGGAGCAATAAGTAACTTGATATGTTGCTTACACTATTGAATGAGGTATTACCAGAAGGTACAAGTTTGCCAAAAAACACCTATGGTGTTAACAGAATGTTACATGACCTGGGACTTGGATGTGAAAAGATTCATGTGTGCAAATATGATTGTGCATTATTTTGGAAAGAAAATGAGAAGTTGAAAAATTGTCTTGTATGTGATGAATCTCGTTATAAGTTGAATAATGGCACTGGGAAAAAGATACCACATAAAGTACTTAGATACTTTCCATTGAAGCCGAGATTGCAGAGACTATTTATGTCGAGGCATACGTCGGTTGATATGCAGTGGCATAGTGAGAAGCGAGTTAATGATGGTGTGCTTCGACATCCAGCTGATGGGGAGGAGTGGAAAGAGTTTAATAGGTCATATCCATCATTTGCTAGTGGTGCACGAAATGTCCGATTGGGACTTGCTTCAGATGGTTTTAATCCTTTTGGTAATATGTCTAATTCGTATAGCATGTGGCCAGTTGTTTTTGTACCCTATAATCTACCACCGTGGAAATGTATGAAAGAGCCATACTTGATGATGTCTCTTCTTATACCAGGGCCACAATCACCTGGTAGAGAAATTGATGTGTTTTTACGTCCATTAATTGAAGAACTCAAAGAGTTATGGTCGGTTGGTGCGTTAACATTTGACTTTTCAACTGGCAAGAGTTTTCAAATGCATGTTGCTCTCTTATGGACAATTAACGACTTTCCAGCATATGGAAATTTATCGGGTTGGAGCACTAAAGGTTATATGGCATGTCCAGTATGTAACAAAGAGACTTCATCTATGCGGTTAAGAAGTAAGATATGTTATACAGATCATCGACGATTCTTACATTCTGGGCATGCATGGAGATGGAGTCGACTACACAATAATAAACTAGAAACTCGAGCAGCACCGAAGGAGTTATCAGGGGTTGATATTCTAAATCAATTAAGAAGTGTTGAGATGGTGAAATTGGGAAAGAACCCAAGTAATCAAGATAGAAAGTGAAAACATACACCAGCAGAATTGAATTGGACGAAAAAAAGTATTTTCTTCGAATTGGAATATTGGTCCTCTTTAAAAGTATGACATAATATAGATGTCATGCATGTGGAGAAAAATATTTGTGATAATGTTGTTGGGACAATTTTGTGCATTGATGGAAAATCAAAGGATACTGATAAAGCTCGAATGGATTTGAAAGATATGAACATGAGGAAGGAATTGCATTTGGTGAAAATTGGTGATAGATACATTAAACCACGTGCAACATACACTTTGACACTACAAGAAAGAAAAGAATTTTTTAACTTTCTTAAGACGATTAAATTTCCTGATGGTTATGCAGCTAACATATCAAAAAATGTAAGTGTTAAAGATGGTAAACTTGGATCACTTAAAAGTCACGATTGTCATGTTTTACTTCAACGAATTCTTCCCATTGGGATTAGGAAATTTTTGTCGTGTGACATTTATACTACACTGGTGGAGTTATCTTGTTTTTTTCAACAAATTTGTGCAAAGTCAATTACAAAGGATGTGTTGCACAAGTTGGAGGAACAGATCGTGTTAATACTTTGTAAATTAGAAAGGATTTTTCCACCGGCCTTTTTTGATATCATGGTTCATGTAGCTATTCATTTACCACGTGAGGCAAGACTTGCAGGACCAGTTGGATTTCGATGGATGTATCCAATTGAAAGGGCTTTAGGAACTTATAAATCTTATGTAAAGAATAAAGCAAGACCCGAAGGCTCTATTGCCGAGGCATACATTGTTAATGAGTCATTGACTGTTCCATGTATCTTCAAGATATTGAGACTAAATTCAACCGACCAGAGTGTAATTTTGATGACAATGACAAAGTTGGTGATGCATCTATTTTCAAGCATAAAGTTAGTCCATATGGTGGGAGGCAACTAATGCGATTACCACAAGAGAAATTGATAAAATGCATTGGTACATTCTCAATAATTGTGTGGAATTGCGTGGTTATTTAGAGTAAATGATATTTTTGCTAACCTTGTGAATTTTTTGTTTTTGTGAAGTTTTTATTTTGTCATTTTATATGATATGTTCTAACTTTGTTTAATCTTTTGTTGTATCTTATGAAAAAATGTTTAGTGAGCACATGCTTGAATTAGCAAAAGAAAGTGAAGGCACTAATATTTCAGAGGTGGAAATATTGAAAAGGCAACAACAAATGTTTCCTGATTGGCTTGAACATCGGGTAAGTCGTTGAACATTTTGGAGTCTTATTATTATTATTTTTTTATGGTTTTCAACTTTTATATTGATAATATATTTTAATATATTTTTATTTTTTTGGTCGATGAAAGTGTTACGTTCTCAAGGAGCAGTGGAGGCTACTGATGATTTGTGTTCGTTAGCGTGCAAGCCTGATAGACGAGTGTCTAAATATACTGCTTGTATTGTTGACGGAGTACGATTCACTGTGAAAGATCATGATGATCGACTCACAACCCAAAATAGTGGTGTTTTAGTGTATGAGGAACTTGAAGATGAGGATAATGGTGATGGTGATGATGAGAGGATGGAATTTTATGGGATTCTTGATTCAGTTGTTGAAGTGAATTATATTTATGATAGAAGTGTGATTTTGTTTAAATGCACTTGGTTTGACACTGACCCTAAAAAGAAATGGGTGCGAAAGGATTTTCACTTTACAAGCATCAATGTGAGTCACAAATGGTATGCCAATGATCCTTATGTGTTAGCATATCAAGCTAAACAAGTTTTCTACATCGATGATCCTAAGTTAGGGGCCAATTGGAAAGTTATACAGAAGGTGCAACATAGGCATTTGTACGACATTCCCGATAACATTGTGGAAGATCAATCGACAATGCATGATGCATATCAAGCCAATAATTCAGATGAATTTAGTTTTCATGTTGATGCAGATGTTAATGAACAAGAAGAACTTCATAGGGTGGATGTCGAACCAGAGGTTGTTCAATTTGTGGAGTCAAGTAGTCGAGTTAGTGACAATGATACCAATTTCATAAACGATGAGATGAGTGATGAAAGTGAAGATGTATAAGTTGAAGATGATATTGAGAATTAATAATATTTATTATTGTCATCCAAATTTAATTTGCATAATTGTGATGTGATTCTTCATTGTGCATTAATTTTTATTTGCTTGCTTTATATTATTAATTTAATGTACTAAATTTAATATTTAAATATAAATATTAAATAATATTATAAATTTATTATAACAATAACCTAATAATAATAACAATAATAAATAATAATGATTCTAAATAGTAACAAACAAGTACCAAGCTTAAGCTGCCAATAGCTCTGTTTTAAAATCGGACCGGCAGTTGGAGGTCGGGAACCAGAGCTTCTCCAGGTCCGGTTTAGGTCTTAAGGGGGTTTTTGAAATATTTTAAAATTATGAGGGTTACTTTGTAATTTTATAGGGGTATTTTGAAGATATATCAAAAGTTTAGAGATTAATTGGTAATTTTATTGGGGCATTTTGGAATAAATAAAAATTTTAGGGACCAATTTGAACTTTTTAGGGGAATTTTTGTAATATATTGAGATTTAAGGGGTTAATATGCAATTTTTTAAAAATAAAAT
The DNA here is from genome assembly GCA_026229545.1 of Pistacia atlantica. Taxonomy (NCBI): domain Eukaryota; kingdom Viridiplantae; phylum Streptophyta; class Magnoliopsida; order Sapindales; family Anacardiaceae; genus Pistacia; species Pistacia atlantica. The sequence continues at coordinate 8,245,183 of CM047907.1, forward strand.
ATTGCTGACGTCATCGGTCCAACCGACTGGTCCAACCGGTTGGACCGATTGAAGCCGTGACACAGACTGACAAAGCGGTTTGCCCTCCGATCCGGGTTTTAAAACAATGGCCAACACTGGAAACCTGAAAAACAATTTACCCCATGGTGCTTTTCGTATTTACAAAATAAATAATAATAATAATAATTTTGATTTCTTTTATTAATTACTGTTTAGTTTTATGTTTTCAATTATTGTCATATAAATATAAAATTATATTAAAAATTAAATTTTAACAAACTAATGGCAATGATTTTAAGAAAATTGACACCAAAATTTTTTCACGACAATACGTTTTTGGCATTGTTTTTTATATTTTCATCACCAAAGACGTTTCCCGACGCACAATTTATTGCGTAGCTAGATGGATTTTGCGTTATTTTTATATTTTTGTCGCCAAAAACCATTCCTGACGCATAATTTGTTGCATAGCTAGATGGATTTTACATCATTGTTTATATTTTTGTCGCCAAACACGTTTCCCGACAAACAATTTGTTGCGTAGCCAGATGGATTTTACGTCATTTTTTATATTTTTGTCGCCAAAAACATTTCCCGATGCACAATTTGTTGCGTAGGCAGATGGATTCTGCTTTGTTTTTTATATTTTCATCGCCGAAAAGGTATTACGACGAGCCTTTTGTTGCGTAGCTAAACTTCGTTGGCGTCGCTTTATATATTTTCGTCGCCAAAAACATTTTATGGCGCCATGCATTTGCATTACTAAATACTTTTGGCTATGTTTTGTATTATTTTCGTCTCTTAAAAGTATCCACGGCGACATATAGTTACGTTGCGAAAAAACTTGGGTGTCACTTTTTTTATTTTCGTCGACAAAAACATTGTATGACGAATTATGTCGTCGCTAAGTCCGTGCCAATTTGCTTCCCGCCATCTTGTGAGAGGATTAGAAATTCCGCGAAACTATTGGCAACCAATTTCATATTTCGTCGCTAATAGTTACCTTTGGCGACGACTTTTGAAATCGTCGCTAACAAAATTGTAGCTAAAAGCCCTTTTTTTCCCAGAACCTCACAAGCCGCGGGTATCCTATCTTTACCGTTCGCTCAACCTATGGTTTCATTACCATAGACCAACTAAGTATCATCTCTCGATCAGACTTTGGTCCATTAATTCATTCAATTCTTGGGCCCTTAAGAATCAAAAGCATTAGACATAATAATAAAACTTAGGAAGAAATCTTAATAAAAATCAACATAAATAAATCAACACATAATCAATAGATTGGGCTATATCTTAGCCCTAGAGAATAAATTTAGTTCATAATCAACATGAAAGAAACAACCATCTTTATTAAAGTAAGAAACACGAGTTCAAGAAAGAAATAAGAAGACTTCTGTATATTGCAAATCAAAAACTCCAGAAATTATGTCACTTTGATCTTCTCTTGCGTTAGCCTCCTCTAATTCTCACCAAAGAATCCCCAAAATAATGCTAAAAGAATTCTATTTATATCCCACAAGGGTTAGGATTTTATTTTCCTTAATTCTATTTAGTTTAGGACTCTCAAACCTATTTTCCCAATAAAAAACGAAAGAAAAATTCATAAGCGTCATATGTGTCCTACTGTCTTGCAGATCTTTGTCGATTATGGACAAAGTGTGCTGCAACACAGTGATAACTTCTTCTTCTTTAGTTCAAACAAATTAAGAAAACCTGCATTTAGTAGTTTTCAACTTTTGATTACTCATTCATTTATGTCCAATGTGACTTATAAATGTTGTACTAAATTTCTAATCATTTAATTAAGTATTGTACTAATATTTATAATATAATGTTACAAATAATTAAGTAATCATACTATAGATCTATAATGTAACGTTATAATTAATTAAATTTTTAATCATTTAATTAAGTAATGCACTAATATAGTAAATTACTAATGTTTATAATGTAATATTATAAATTTATGATTAATTAAGTAATCATTTAACTATGTAATGTTATAATTAATTAAGTGATCATACTATAATGTAATGTTATAATTAACAAAGTAATCATTTAACTATAATGTAATGTTATAATTAATTAAATTTCTAATAATTTAATTAAGTAATGTACTACTACTGTAAATTACTAATGTTTATAATGTAATATTATAAATTTATAATTAATTAAGTAATCATTTAACTATAATGTAATTTTATAATTAATTAAGTAATCATATTGTAAATCTATAATCTAATGTTATAATTAATTAAATTTATAATCATTTAATTAAGTATCATACTAATGTAGTAACTTAAAATGTTTACAATGTAATGTCATGATAATTAATTATGTAATCATTTAATTATGTAATGTTACAATTAATTAAATGATTATACTATAATGTAATGTTATAATTAATTAAGTAATCATACTATAAATCTATAATGTAATATTATAATTAATTAAATTTCTAATAATTTAATTAAGTATTGTATTAATGTTTATAATAGAATGATATAATTAATTAAATAATCATATTATAAATTTATAATATTGTTATAATTAAATAAATTTCTAATCATTTAATTAAATAATGTACTAAATTACAAATGTAGCAGATTGCTGATGTTTATAATGTAATGTTATAAACTTATAATTAATTAAGTAATCATTTAATTATAATGTAATGCTAATAATTAATTAAGTACTAATTTAACTAGTAATGTACTAATGTTTATCAATTTATCATATATAATTAATTAATTACTAATTTCTTATAGATATACTTAGAACTTGATAACTAAAGTAAATAAATAAATAATATATTATTAATCAATCAAATATACTATTTTATTCAAAAATAATTCTTTTAATAACATTAAAACACTTTTAATTAGATCCTAATTCCGATTATACACTTAATTAATCAAAACTTTAATATTATAATAAATTAAAGTTTTTTATATGTAAAAATTTTAATATATATATATATAAAGTGAAGTATATATTACTATATATGTATATATATTTGATTAGGTTAATATAATATATTAAAGTTTTTTATATGGTGTAGTTTATATGTATAATTGTATATATATTTAATTAGGTTATTGTAAAAATTTAGTTTTTTCCATTTTAAATTTGTTTATATGTAAAATTATATAAACCCCGCATTCTTCACAGATACCTCGTTTCAGCCCAGTTCCAAAACAGGTTCCAATCCGGGTACCTGCTTCAGGTTCTCTTCCTAGGTTTCAATTTTGGTTCCTCCAATGTAGGAATTGGAACCAGAACCAAACGGTATCGGTTAAAAAAAATGGAGCCAAAACTTACCCGCATAGTGTCGGTTCTGGTTTTACCGGTAGGTTCCGGTTCTACCCGCTACCCATGCTCACTCCTGGTCCCAACAATCCTTATTCTTTGACGTCTTTCTTTAGATTAAGACAAAGACTTTATTGATTTTTTTCTCTTCTTTTCAAATGCTAATTAGTGGATATTTCTCATAATATAGGATTTGAATCGGTTGAAATTTAGATGTTGATGTCTATGTATTGAACTAATATAACATTGAACCATCGTAAATAAGATTGTGAAACTTTTTGTTTAACAAAAATTATACATTTATTTATGTATTTAGGTGTATGATTTAATATTCTAGTATAACATTATTTATAAGATCGTAGTATATTTTATTGTTTGGCTAGAAAATTAAAAACAAAAAAAATGGGGAAAGCTTTTAATGGGTTAGGTTTTGATAATGTGATAAAATAATGTTTAGGTTTGGATTTTCACATTTAAGCCCAAAAGCTAAAATGATCAGCTTTGGTTTGTGAAAATTTGATAGACATGAATGTGCCATAACACGAAACCGTTTTGACACAACCTATTATCAAGTCTAACTTAAAATTTTATTTAATTCTTGTATTTAACTTTTCATATCTATAATTCTTTTCTGAAATACAACATAACTATAAGACCACATTAGTGATAATATTTCATTATTAGACTTGAAATATGGGATAGCCAAGCAATGGAAAGTTAACTATTTCTTTGAAGTTTGAAATGGTATAAAGAGCCGCTCCTAGGCTAGGGAGGGCTAATGGTGGCTCCGCACCCACAACTTATTATTAGATAATTCAAATGATTTTTTAATAAAGATGTAATCCAATATAATGAACACTAAAAGTGAAAAAAGATTGGAAATGAAAGGGAAAATATAAATTATAATTTTCTTAAAAAATGAAAGTGATAATATTGGAATTAATTGATACATGTATAGAAATTATAATATTTTTTAAATTTTTTAGTAAAGTTCATTAGTGGGGGTCTTATTAGATAAAACTTGTGATCCCAATGACACCATTCTAATATAAAATATATAATAGGAGTGTACTACTTGCACTGCCTGAGAAAGAGTGGTAATTACGATATTACGAATACTTCTACATTTTAAACTAATTAGAGCTTATTGCCTGTTTTTATTTATTGTGTTTTGTCCCCTTTAAACTTTCATTTTGATATAAACTTAAAGGAGTTCAACACTTAAACTCCTTTTGCCACTTTATTGTACCAAGATAAATTGATAATTCATAAGGAAAAAAAAAAATCTAAATTTTTTGATAGTCTTTTAGTCATCTTTTCGTTAAATTATGTTTTATTTTTAAAGGATCTAAAATTAAGATGTAATGATTGTCGTATTCGATCCAAGAAAGGCTCTTTTTGGCCTAACAACATGCAAATTAGGGGAGAGGGCTTACTAAATGCTCTATATATAAAGCAGAAATACAAATTAAAAGTAAAAGAAAGAAAAGAAAGATAATAGGAATGAACCTGCTATATACTGAGCCAATACCCCATCCATAATAATAATAATAATACTATTATTGTTGTTGTTGTTGTTATTGTTACTATTATTATTGTTGTTGTTGTTGTTTTTTATTATTATAATAATTATAACATCATGCTATGAACAAATTTTAAAATATCCATCGATCTCAAATTATTATAACATTATAATATCATAAGCTACGTATGACTAGTAAGAAAGCTTATTAAAAACCTCCCTTCCATCATAGAGTTGCTAGTGTACATTTTTATTTGTATGGGGCATTCTTATATATGTATAGGCCTAATAATCAAACTCTTCCTAATACATAATCAAACATTGTCGACCATATATTTAATAAGTCTTATTACCTGATAACATTACTAGGCCTATAGGATACCAGCCCTAAATATATATAGTACGTGGCGAGGTGAAGATTGATGGTAAAATGAGTAGACTTTCAAATGCATGTGTTGATTTTAGTGGTAATGTTAACATTCTTGCAGCCAGACAATAAACTCAACGTCACATTGGCGTTGACCATAGCTTTCAAAACAGGTGGGAGGGCATTATAGGCTTGGCAAATGGTCGCAGTTACATTTGCACTTGTGTCGAGGATAGAGCAGCAACCAGTGGTTGGTGGATAACCCACAAAGACAGGAATACATACACCAAGGGTAGCGTTGATGGTTGCGGCTGATGAGGATGGGATGAGGGAGATCAATAGAGCGATGAAGAGGAAGAGTAGTTGAAATAACAACTGCCTTGGAAGAAGCCATTGGAGAGAAGTTAAAACTGTTTAGGGTTTTCGAAAGTTTAGAGCTTGAGAATGCGAATGCGAGTGATGGATTTTGTTGGCTTTTTGCATGGGGTTTTATTGAAGAAAAATGGGTTATTTGTGTACATGCAGAAACTCAAGTTGAATAAAATTAATTTTATCTTCTTTAACACGTTATCTTCTATAATTAATTTTACGGATTTGGTATCGGTTCAACATACACGACATAAGTTTAATTGATTATATAATTACATCATTCTTATGCTGTTGAATAAAATCAGCCTTTTAACTAATTATATAAACAAAAGACTTGTATAAATATATACACTCAAAAATTTGTACTTTGCTACTCAATAATAACATCTACCATTACCTAGACTAATTAATCAAGCACTCCTAATTAGCATTAATTTACACTCCTTCCTCATACGCCACTTCTGGTAAACTGGATTGATGTTCTCTTTCTTAATTTCTTGCTTCTTAGTTTCGCATTCCTTTTTCTTGCTTCTTAGTTTTGCATTCCTTTTTCTTGCTTCTCAATTGAAGCTTATAGACTAATACATGTAGCCATTGTATATATGTAAGTTAATATTAAGTGATGAAAGATTTTTCCTAAGTTAAAACTTGGAAAATCTTAATGAACCAATCAACATATGTATCAAAAGAATACACTTGATGAAATAGTATATGTATGTTGTTATAAGAACACGCATAAAATTATAAGTCAGCAACTAATTAGAGAGTAAATTAATAATCTTATATATATTAGATTATTAATTTACTCTCTAACTAGTGCATAATAATTAATTAATGTGATCCCTTCTACGGGAAGAAAGTGGCTACTTCGATCTTCTCAAACTAATTAGAGAGTAAATTAACTAAGTATTAATTAAGAAGGGTGATCAATTCCGTCAAGTAACTGTAACTTGAGTTTGTACTTTATGACCATCCTTCATTTAATTATAATTTGAAAGTTGAGAAATAAAACTCTACATTGTAATCACACATTAACATTAAGAAATGGTATTCTACACTAAAATAATAAATTAAGATTTTTAGATAAAAATTGTAATTTGAAATTGAAATTAAAAATAAACACCCAACAGTTATGTATTTATTTATTTTTGGTTTTTCACAATGATCATCAAAACAACCTGTCCAGTTTGCATCAGTAAAGCCTTGTAATTAGCATTCATCTAGCACAAGCTAGGTTGTGTCTCTCACACTTCTTCATCAAATGTCACTTGCGCTCAAGTTGATTGACTTTCTATCTTTTTTGTTTCTCTATTGAAGCTCATACTGTCTGTTAATGACTGAGTTTGCATACTCTTGCAACTTGCTTCAGAATTTTATTTGAAGAAAAGTTTACCTGAACATAACATTGGAAAATCTTTTGAACCAATCATGAGATTTCTGACTAACCACGCTTCATATAATCGTCATCTAAAAGTTAAGAGAGAATTAAGAAATAGAATTTTACACCACGATCATAAATTAACATTTTAAGAGAAAGAAACAGTAATTTGATGTCGAATTGGAATAATGGAAACCAAGAGAACTTCCATAGCCATGTCGCACAGAATTTCGTTACACTTAAATAATCCCACAAAAACAAGATACGGTCCTTTATTTTAATCTCCATGTCACGTAGTCATTCAAAAATTTCTTCGTAGCTTTTCATTTTTAGTGCCCTAAAAATAAAATTATTTTTAGAAACATCTTCATGCTTCCTTGAATAATTAATGATAGTCTTGACTTGTTAAAGTTACATTAATTTACAGGCTCAGTAATTAAGATCAATTGATAAGAATGTCAAGGTATAAGCTTTTTACTTAATTTTAGACACTAACTTATCACTCTTAATTTAATTGTTAAGAGAGATTTGAGAAATAAAACTCCACATTAGAGTTACACAGTACTTGAAAACCTGTAATTAGATGTTGGAATGAAAATTGAAGTAAACCTAATATCAGCCATAGCATTGAGTTCCATTGTTTCCTGTACAACCAGATAAAGTCCTCATATTTAATCTCTTTGAAGTATTCATTTTCTGATATTACTTATTTTTCCCTTTATTTGCTATGAAGAAATTTTGGAAATAAGGATATATTGTGCTAGAGAAGAAATCTCATATATATATTCAAAAATTTTGGAAATAAGGCTTTGAGCTAGCTAATAAATCAACATTTAATCTTTTTGATGCAGAAACTTCAACTTGCATAACATTTAATCTTCTCTGAGGAAGTCTATTGGTTTTATTTTGTAGGTATTCTGTAGGCTCAATAAATCAATCATGCAACCTCTAAATTGTTTACCAAAGAAAGAAAAAGGGTAAAAAGGTCAAGACTGTAGTTTTGTTTACTAACTCATGCGGTGTCGTTTTTATTATCATTGTCATCTCTCTCATTTCATATAAAAGAGAGGTCAACTGCAGTTTGTAATACACTGTAAAATAAAAATCAGATAGCCTATGACTAGCGTCCATGGCTAAGGTTTCTGGTTTTCAGTCTGATAGTAACATAGGGAAAACAGCTCTCGATTCAGCTCAGCCTTCACTGTTCAACTCTTCTCATCTAGCTTACAAGTAGTGAATCCGAAGCTTACAAGGGATAATTACAAAGACAATTACCGCTTCTGGAGGTTGCAAGTCTTATTAGCCGTAGGAGCACATGAATTGGAGGAACATTTGAGAGGTTTTGTTCCTTGTCCTAAACCCTTGATTGCTTCAGAAATTTATTGTTCTACTGAATCAATTGAAAATAACCTAACTAAATGGAAGATTAATCCAGCTTATATAGCTTGAAAAAAGACTGATAAGCTTCTTGTAACTTGGCTTTTGGCTTCTATTTCAGAATGTATGTTTAGTCATATATACAAATGTCAATTTGCCTCTGAAATTTGGTATAGTCTTGAAAATGAATTTCTTATCGATTCCAAAGCAAGAGCACTTCACTTGAAGAATTTACTTCAAAACACTCAAAAAGGAAGTATGAGTGTAAATGAATTCATTAAGAAAATGAAAGGGATTGCAGAGAGTTTGTCCGCCAGTGGTCAGGTTATAACTGATGAAGATCTTCTTCAGTATGTATTGGATGGACTAAGGCCAGAGTTTGATGCTGCTGTGGTTAATTTGACATCTCGAATTGAATCTAAGTTTGATTCAGTAACATTACAGGAAGCTCAATTCCTGCTTCAAAAGTATGAGATGAGACTTGAGAAGTTTAATACTGGTGATTTTTCTAATAGCTCAGTCAATTTAGCTTTTTTCAATAATTCTGGTGGCAAATATGTACACTTTGCTGTTGCGAAAGGATCTACCAATGCAAGTGGTGATGTAACTGGAACTCCAAATGCACTCAACAATATGATGACCTTGAGTCATAATCTGCCTCTTGCACCAATGTATCAGGCTTATGCACCGTTTATTCATGGTGATCCATATTTCCCTATTGGACATCAAAATCAGTTTGGTGGATCTTTTAGTGCTTCTTTTCCATCCTTTAGAGCACCTGGTTACAACAGTTTTAGAAGAGGAAGAGGCCGAGGTAATGGTCGAGGTAAACCAATCTGCCAAGTCTGCAGTAAAATTGGTCACACAGCAATCCAGTGCTACCATAGATACAATTCGAACTATAATAGAGCTCCTCCACAGTTCAATGTTGGTTCTTTATCTCAGTATGGTGTGAATTATGCTGCTCAGTTTGGGGTTTCATCACCACAGTTTGGTTCTAGTATTCGGCCAAATTCTAGATCTGCTGGTGGCCTTTCACATGCATCTTATCCTGGCATTTCTCATTTAGGAACCAATTTGCAACAAGAAGGCATCAATGCTTCTTTCTCTACTCAGCAGCAAGGCTCATAGCAACATAGTTTTCCAGTTCCCAGTCAACAAATGTAGTCACCCAGCCAAGCCTACTTTGTGTCTCATCAAACTCCCTTACACCATCCACACTCCATAGCACCTATGACTATTCCTCCATATCAATCACCAAATCAGAACTATTTTGCAACTCATCAAAATCCATCTCACCCTCCTAATACCATAATACCTATAACTGTCCCTACTGCCAACACACCTGATCTAGCCTGGTACATGGATTCAGGTGCTACTGACCATGTCATTTCTGATCCTAACCAACTAGCAACCAGGAGGAATTATGAGGGGGTCGATCAACTACAAGTAGGCAACTGTGAGTCTCTCAACATTTCCCATATTGGCTTTACCTTGTTACCTAGTTCTCTGCAGTCTAAGTGTTTATATTTGAAAAATGTTTTGTGTGTGCCAAAAATAACTAAGAATCTTCTTAGTATTTCAAAATTTACACAAGATAATAATGTAGTTGTGGAATTTAATTCTGATTGCTACCTTGTTAAGGACAGGGATACCAGAACAATGCTATTGTAGGGAGGAATTTAAGCTGGCTTGTATCAGTTGCACATTCCCTTTAGTCAGTCATCACCTTCCTTGACTGTTAACACTTCATCTAGTTTTCCCGTGAAGACTATTCCCATCAGTTTGAACTCGAAAGCTTTTGTTTCTTCAGTTGGTCATAATTCGTTAGGTAGTAATAAAACATTTCAGAATGAGCTAAATAACTCTGATGACAAGTGTACATCTAGCAATGCTGCTTTGAATTCCAATAAGTGTACTCTGCATACTGATCATAATTGTAATACTTGTTTTGGTAATACAAATTCTTGCTCAGTGAATGAAACTTCTTCCAATTCTGGTTATACTTTTGTGTCCTCTTTGATGAATGATCATTTAAGTATAGATAGTGGACATAATCCTGTAATTTTATTGAATTCTACAAATACTTATAATAATAAAATTGTGAATTCTGCTACTTTATTGCATTCGAAAAATACTGATATTGGACAGTTTAAGAAGTCCAAAAATTTAAGTTCTAATTGTCCTCCTTTAACTTCTCTGGTTAATGCTAATTTAAGTACAAATATATAATTCCCAGTTTTGAAACTGGTTTGAGCATTGCAAATGCTGATCATAAACACTCCATGTTGACTACTACATCATCAGCATTTCATGTCAGCCACACTAATGCTAATACATTCCTCTGGCACAATAGGTTAGGACATCCCCATTTTGATGTGCTTACTAAAATTTTGTCTCATCTTCATCCTAATCATACACAATCTGTTTCCTCTTCTTTCTTTTGTGATGCCTGCAAACTAGGAAAGCTCCATAGGAACAGTTTTCCTGTTTCTCATTCTAGAGCTTCTTAACCTCTTGAACTTGTTCATAGTGATGTTTGGGGGCCAGCCCCAATATCATCTTTTGATGGATTTAAGTACTATATTCATTTCATGGATGATTTCAGTAGATTCACCTGGATTTTTCCATTAAGAACTAAAGCTGAGGTTAATTCAGTGTTCATTAAATTTCATCACTTAGTTGAGAGACAATTTAATTACAAACTCAAGTGCTTACAATCTGACCAAGGAGGTGAATATAAGGGGTTAGTTTCTTATCTTTTTTTTTTTTTTTTGGGATAAGGTAAGTATGTATAAAAGACAAAAAATGTACAAATACGAGGGGCATACCCTAAGAGGATGAGTGATAATTCTTAGTCAAGAACCCGTGGGAAAACCCACAAAGTCATGAACAACAAAAAGAGAGCACGCAAGCTCCCCACAAAGCAAGAAGATGCCATAAATAATAAAGCCACAAACTGGCATAAAAGAGCACGCAGGCTCACCACAAACACAAAGCCACAAACCAGCATAAAAGAGCACGCAGGCTCACCACAAACACAAAGCCACAAACCGGCACAAAAGAGCATGCAGTTTCCTTACAAAGCTAGTCAGGAAGATGCCATATCACACGAAGCTGAGTCGAGATCTCGTACTTAGGTGCTAGACCCAAAATCTTGGCCCGAACTAGATCACAAATAGCTAAGACAATATCTCTGCGAGAGCTACAATGCTGACGAAACACGCGATTATTCCGTTCAAACCATAGGAAATAAACTGTGGCTGAAAGGACCAACCGGGAAAGAAGGTGGCTGAAGTCACCTTTTCGTCGAAGATGCAAGCTAGCCCACTGGAGCAGAGGGAGCCAGGAAAGAGTAGGCCATGTAGAAAGCGTCCTGGTAGTGACCTCTTGCCAAACATAACTGGAAAAGTCACAGCTGAAAAACAAATGGTCACGGGTCTCTATAGCTGATCTGCACAAAACACATCGGGAAGACGTAATGACACCATGAGAGTTGAGCCGATCCATGGTGTGAAGCCGACCAAGAGAAGCGAGCCAGAGAATGAAATAGTGACGTGGAATATGCCCGGGAAACCATAAGAGATGATTAATCGAGTTCACATCTCGTTTGTCTCGCAACACATTCCAGGCTGAATCAATAGAGAAACGTCCAGATGGATGGCCCTTCCACACAAGATGGCCAGGATGACTTGCTAAAGGCGCACCGTAACGATGAGTCCCAAATATATGTCGAAGGTCGCATTGACAAGCCCTCAAGGAAAGTCCCACAAACCATCCCGAATAATGTCTAAACTAAACCCGAGCATCCCACAAAGAACCCTGGAAGTCAAGGTTCTAAAAGGGAGCAAGTCACACAGAGGACCTTGCGGAAGCCAGTGATCTCGCCATAACATGGTGTCCCTACCATCTCCAATACAAGTCACAATAAGACCCCGACACCAAACCCTGCTAAGTAAAATCTTCCTCCAAGCCCATGAAGCCCCAGAAGTAACTCGAATATGCCAAAAGGAACCGACCACGGAGGAGAACCGAATGGGCCCAAGAAGACCATATAGAAGATCTATCAGTAAGTAGCCTCTAAATGTGTTTGAGAATAGCCGCCCTATTCCAATCTTGGATCCTCTTAATCCCTAGGCCACCCTCCGTCAATGGATAGCAAACAGAAGACCATGCAACCCTAGCACCAGAAGGGGACAAAGAAGTACCCTTCCAAAGAAACGAGGCCAAAATACTCTCAATTGCTAATCAGAGTTAGCCGGCAAAAGAAACATGGAGGACCAATAAACCTGTATGGAGAAAAGTACCGACTTTATCAACTGTAGTCGGCCTGCATAGGTCAAAGATGCCTACGTCCATAGCCTAATCCGAGAGAGAATTCGCTCCAACAGAGGCCTACAATTAGTTTATCAATAGTTTCTTATCTTACTAATGCTGGAATTCAGTTTAGACATTCCTGTGCGCATGTCCATCAACAAAATGGACGGAGTGAGAGAAAACATAGATATATTGCTGAAACTGGTTTGACCTTACTTGCACAAGCATCCATGCCTTTGCATTTTTGGTGGTTGGCATTTGAAACTGCTATTTTTTCTAATAAATAGGATGCCTAGCTCAGTTTTGAATTTTATATCACCTTATCAAGTTTTATTTGGTAGACCACCTCTTTACTTATCCTTAAAGGTTTTTGGTTGTGCTTGTTTTCCTTACTTGAGGGATTTTAGTAAACATAAACTCAGCTTTCCCTCTTCTAAATGTGTCTTTGTTGGTTGTAGTCTCATCCATAAGGGATATAAATGTATCACTGCTGAAGGAAAACTCTTTGTCACACCTAGTGTTCAATTTAATGAAACACAATTTCCCTTTGCTACTGGTTTTCAGTCCTCAAAATCTCAACCTCTTTCTTTATCATCTATTCCCACTACTTTCAGTTTTCCTTTTATCTCGGTACCCATTGCAACTGATTCAACTAGCAATGATTCTCCAACAGTGCCCTGGTTCTCAACTTGTCCCTCGGCAGGAACTGGTAAGCAAATTCCACTCTCCATTAGTTCTGGTTGTCCTAATCCTTCTTCTTCATGTCAGCCTGTGTTGTTACCTGAATCACCAAGTCCTTCATCTCCTCAATCCTCTTCATCAATTACAGTAACAGATTCTAAATTAGTGTCTACTGCACCTTTTACTACCAAGACTAATTCAGCCACTCACACACCAACATCCTCTACCTTCACACCAGTTTTACCAGATAATTCTTGTCTAGTTATGTCTTCACAGCCTACATTACCCATAGAAACAGCCACCACTTCCTCTTTAGCATTACCGAAGACTACTTCTTGTCCACTTGTAGTTGATCTGTCCTCATATAAGTTTTCTGATACATCTTCTCATCCTTATTAACATTCATCCAAACCTGAATCATCTATCAACACACATCCTATTTTTACTCGAGCCAAACTTGCTGATCAGTCTAGAACAATCCTTGTAGTGTCAAAGCCATTAACTATCCAACCTAAACCTGCTTCAGTAAGTGAAGCCTTTGCTAGTGCTGAGTGGAGAACAACTATGCGGGATGAGTTTACAGCCTTACTAAAGAATGAGACATGGACCCTTGTACCAAAAACACCTAATATGAATATTGTTGGAAATAAATGGGTGTTTAGAGTCAAGTTTCATGCTGATGGGTCATTACACAAGTATAAAGCCAGGTTGGTTGAAAGGGTTTTCAACAAACCCCAGGTTTGGAATATTTTGAAACATTTAGTCCAGTTATCAAACCTGCCACTATCAGAATTATATTTACCCTTGCTGTCTCAAAAGGCTGGGACATCCAACAAGTTGATGTTAATAATGCCTTTCTCAATGGCACCCTAAGTGAACTTGTTTACATGCATCAACCTGAAGGTTTTGAACATCCTAAGCTTTCATCCCATGTGTGCAAACTCAATAAGGCATTATCTGGTCTTAAACAAGCTCCAAGTGCTTGGTTTGAAAAGCTGAAGCAAGCCCTTAGTGAATAGAGGATTCAAAAATTCTGTATCAGATTCAAGTTTGTTTATTTTTCAGAATGCAACTCAGGTTCTATACATTCTCATCTATGTTGATGACATTCTGGTTACTGGATCAGACAAATCTGCTATTTTACAGCTTGTGACAAAATTAAACAATGAATTTGCTCTGAAAACTCTTGGCTCTGTCATCTAATTTCTTGGTCTAAAAGCTCATCGAAATGCTGAAGGTCTTCATTTACGACAAACTAAGTACATTGTTGATCTATTGGCTAAAATAAAGATGCAACATACTCATGCTTGTCCTACTCCTATGGCTGCTGGAACAAAACTTTTTAGTTCTGACAGTGAGTTATTCAAGGATCCTAGTTTATATAGAAGCACCATAGGAAGCCTTGCAATATCTAACTTTGACCAGGCCTGATATAAGCTTCACTGTCAACAAGCTTAGTCAATTTCTTCAAGCCCCAACTGAACTTCAATGGCAAGCCTGCAAGAGAGTCTTAAGGTATATAAAAGGCACTCAGTTTCATGGGCTGCAATTTAGGCCAGCAACTACTTTTTGTGTTGAGTGTTATACAGATGCAGATTGGGGAAGTAATCTTGATGACCGAAGGTCTACAAGTGGTTATTGTATTTACTTGGGGCCTAATCTTATTCAATGGAGCTCTCGTAAGCAAAAGGTTGTTGCATTATCTTCCACAGAGGCTGAGTACAGGGCACTTGCACATACAGCCACTGAATTGGCTTGGTTAGACAATGTATTTTCTAAATTGGGTATAAGCTTGAGTGCCACTCATGTAATATGGTGTGATAACCTTAGTGCAGGAGCTTTGGCATCTAATCCTATTTATCATGCAAAAACCAAACACATTGAGATTTACACACATTATATAAGAGATCAAGTTCTAGCTAAAAAGGTGATAGTCCAATATGTTCCTTCGAAGTTGCAAATTGTTGATGTTTTGACTAAGTCCTTATCAGTAGCTCAATTTCAAGAGCTAAAACGAAAACTCAATGTTATTGCAGTTAATATTTCCATTGAACAAGAAGTTGGTGTGCTAACTTCAAGAAACTGAAGGAGTGTTTCTAATATGAGAAGTGTACTACCGAAGGAATGACTTGAAACTGCAATGTCTTATAACTGCTGAAGATGCATCTGTAGTTTTTCTTTTCTTTTCTGATTTGAGGAATGTGGCAGATTCTTGAGTATATGGAGTATGGAGTGTGTCATCTTTGGTTTGAGGAGTGTGGCAAATTCTTGAGTATATGGAGTGTGTCATTTCTGACTTGAGAAGAATTTTTTTTTTTTTTTTTTTGCAAATTGGTACAAATGGAGTAAGGAGTACTACAGATTATTGACGTTTTTGTTTCTGTTTTGATGGTACAAATGGAGTAAGAAGTTCTGCAGATTATTGACTTTTTTTTTTCTGTTTCGATGGTACAAATGGAGTAAGGAGTTCTGCAGATTATTGACAGTTCCTATGTCAAAATGTTTCTATTTGCTGGAGTTCTCTTGTTTCCTAGCTGTCATATTGCTTGGGGAACTTGGCAGCTAAGGAGTTCTGCAGATTATTGACAGTTCTTGTGTCAAAATGTTTCTGTTTGTTGGAGTTCTCTTGTTTCCTAACTGTCATATTGCTTGGGGAACTTGGCAGTTGCTGAAGTTGGAGCTGTCATCTTGCTTAGGGAACTTGGCAGCTGCTGAAGTTGGAGCTGTTATATTGCTTGGGGAACTTGGCAGTTGTTGAAGTTGGAACAACTTGGAGCCGCTCAAGTTAAAAGACCAGGCACAATCCCAGTTTAATTCTGAAGGAAGTGTTGAATAGAATAACCCCTGTTGAGTTTGAGGGGAGATGTTGACCAAAGAAAGAAAAAGGGTAAAAAGGTCAAGACTGTAGTTTTGTTTATTAACTCATGTGGTGTCGTTTTTATTATCATTGTCATCTCTCTCATTTCATATAAAAGAGAGGTCAACTGCAGTTTGTAATACACTGTAAAAAAAAAATCAGATCTACGAATTTCAGCTCTTAGTTTTCTTTCAATTTTATTCCAAATCTCACAGGCCATTGGATTTTTCAAACTAGCGACTATATTAGATTCACCTAGATTTACACATATAACTATATTATAATTAAAGGGCCTTTTAAAGGTTTTTTTTTTTTTTTTTTTTCCTAAACTTTTAATTAAGAGAACATTTGCGGGGCCTGACTAATTTTTCGAAAGTAACTAAGCTTCAACATTCACTTGGGATTTAGTTTTGTCCTTCTTGTAAAAGTAGGAATAGTCTTTATTTGTTTTCTTTATTTTTATTTTTTGGGTAACGTCAGCTTGCATGCACCTTAATTAATCTCTTTTGGGTAACCGGGATGTCCGAGCCAACTTGTGTACACTTCAATTAATCTGCGGCGTCTATTAAACACTCTATAAGGGTAATGGGTCAAATATGTCACAAATGTGGTAGGTAATAACTTTGTGAGTCTCGAACACAAGACCTCTAGGTAACCCATTTAGAAGTCTTGTCATCTGGCCACACACCAAGGGGTTAAAAGTCTTAGCTTTTCTTTTAACTAAAGTGGGAGAGTGATAAATCATAAGTAATAATACTTTAATTAGATAGTGGTATGTGTTGTGGATTTTCGCAAGTGTATGAAATCGTGCAAGTAATAAAAGGTATGAGTACAGATATCGAACCCAAGAGAATTACTATTATCAATTACCAATTAAACTATCCTATTACTATTTGATTAATCCAAATTGTATTGAGGAAAACCTAAATTTTAAAAAAAACAATTGAAATTAAAAGAAATCTGATTAAAATAAATCTTTGGGTTTAAAGCAAGATGACTAGACCTAGGGCATAGATTTCACACCAATTCTTATTCATATGTATTGATCACTTATGTTAATTTCATTAAGCTCTTCCTATAGGTCAAACTCCCCAAAGTTGCAATAATTTTCTCTCGAACAATTATTAAATTAACTCCTAATTACTAACCCGAATTATCTCTAATCAGATTTAACCAATTGGAGATCATTACGCTATATGGAGTTTCCCAGAACCTCACAAGTCACGGTATCCTATCTTTACCGTTCGCTCAACCTATGGTTTCATTACCATAGACCAACTAAGTATCATCTCTCGATCAGACCTTAGTCCATTAATTCATTCAATTCTTGGGCCCTTAAGAATCAAAAGCATTAGACATAATAATAAAACTTAGGAAGAAATCTTAATAAAAATCAACATAAATAAATCAACACATAATCAATAGATTGGGCTACATCTTAGCCCTAGAGAATAAATTTAGTTCATAATCAACATGAAAGAAATAACCATCTTTATTAAAGTAAGAAACATGAGTTCAAGAAAGAAATAAGAAGACTTTTGTATATTGCAAATCAAAAACTCCAAAAATTCTGTCACTTTGATCTTCTCTTGCGTTGGCCTCCTCTAATTCTCACCAAAGAATCCCCAAAATAATGCTAAAAGAATTCTATTTATATCCCACAAGGGTTAGGATTTTATTTTCCTTAATGCTATTTAGTTTAGGACTCTCAAACCTATTTTCCCAATAAAAAAACAAAAGAAAAATTCATAACTGTCGTGGACTGTGTCCTAGCACTGTGCTACAGTGTTGTCGATTATGGACAAAGTGTGCTGCAACACAGTGATAACTTCTTCTTCTTTAGTTCAAACAAATTAAGAGAACCTGCATTTAGTAGTTTTCAACTTTTGATTACTCATTCATTTGTGTCCAATGTGGCTTATAAATGTTGTACTAAATTTCTAATCATTTAATTAAGTATTGTACTAATATTTATAATATAATGTTACAAATAATTAAGTAATCATACTATAAATCTATAATGTAACGTTATAATTAATTAACTTTTTAATCAATTTAATTAAGAAATGCACTAATATAGTAAATTACTAATGTTTATAATATAATATTATAAATTTATGATTAATTAAGTAATCATTTAACTATGTAATGTTATAATTAATTAAGTGATCATACTATAATGTAATATTATAATTAAGAAAGTAATCATTTAACTATAATGTAATGTTATAATTAGTTAAATTTCTAATAATTTAATTAAGTAATGTACTACTACAGTAAATTACTAATGTTTATAATGTAATATTATAAATTTATAATTAATTAAGTAATCATTTATGATTAAACAATGTAATGTTATAATTAATTAAGTGATCATACTATAATATAATGTTATAATTAATTAAGTAATCATTTAACTATAATGTAATGTTATAATTAATTAAGCATTCATACTGTAAATCTATAATCTAATGTTATAATTAATTATATTTATAATCATTTAATTAAGTATCATACTAATGTAGTAACTTAAAATGTTTATAATATAATGTCATGATAATTAATTAAGTAATCATTTAATTATGTAATGTTACAATTAATTAAATGATCATACGATAATGTAATGTTATAATTAATTAAGTAATCATACTATAAATCTATAATGTAATATTATAATTAATTAAATTTCTAATAATTTAATTAAGTATTGTATTAGTGTTTATAATAGAATGTTGTAATTAATTAAGTAATCATATTATAATTTTCCAATTCGGGTACCCGCTTCAAGTTCTTTTCCTAGGTTTTGGATTCGGTTTCGATTTCGGTTCCTCCAATGTAGGAATTGGAACCAGAACCACACAGTGTCGTTAAAAAAAATAGAGCTGGAACTTACCCGCACAGTGTCGGTTTCGGTTCTACCCGTTACTCGTGCTCACTCTTGGTCCCAACAATCCTTATTCTTCGACGTCTTTCTTTAGATTAAGACAAAGACTTTGTTGATTTTTTTCTCTTCTTTTCAAATGCTAATTAGTGGATATTTCTCATAATATAGGATTTGAATCGGTTGAAATTTAGATGTTGATGTCTATGTATTGAACTAATATAACATTGAACCATCGTAAATAAGATTATGAAACTTTTTTTGTTTAATAACAAAAATTATACATTTATTTATGTATTTAGGTGTATGATTTAATATTCTAGTATAACATTATTTATAAGATGATTTAATATTCTAGTATAACATTATTTATAAGATCGTAATATATTTTATTGTTTGGCTAGAAAGTTAAAAAGAAAAAAGTTGGGGAAAGCGTTTAATGGGTTAGGTTTTGATAACATAATAAAATAATGTTTAGGTTTGGATTTTCACATTTAAGCCCAAAAGCTAAATGATCAGCTTTGGTTTGTGAAAATTTGATAGACATGAATGTGCCATAACACGAAACCGTTTTGACATAACCTATTATCAAGTCTAACTTAAAATTTTATTTAATTCTTGTATTTAACTTTTCATATCTATAATTCGTTTATGAAATACAACATAACTATAAGACCACATTAGTTATAATATTTCATTATTAGACTTGAAATATGGGATAGCCAAGCAATGGAAAGTTGACTATTTCTTTGAAGTTTGAAATGGTATAGAGTAATAAAGAGCCGCTCCTAGGCTAGGGAGGGCTAATGGTGGCTCCGCACCCACAACTTATTATTAGATAATTCAAATGATTTTTTAATAAAGATGTAATCCAATATAATGAACACTAAAAGTGAAAAAAGATTGGAAATGAAAGGGAAAATATAAATTATAATTTTCTTAAAAAATGAAAGTGATAACATTGGAATTAATTGAGACATGTATAGAAATTATAATATTTTTTAAATTTTTTAGTAAAGTTCATTAGTGGGGGTCTTATTAGATAAAACTTGTGATCCCAATGACACCATTCTAATATAAAATATATAATAGGAGTGTATTACTTGCACTGCCTGAGAAAGAGTGGCAATTACGATATTACGAATACTTCTACATTTTAAACTAATTAGAGCTTATTGCCTGTTTTTATTTATTGTGTTTTGTCCGCTTTAAACTTTCATTTTGATATAAAGGAGTTCAACACTTTAACTCCTTTTGCCATTTTATTGTACCAAGATAAATTGATAATTCATAAGGAAAAAAAATCTAAATTTTTTTGGTAGTCTTTTAGTCATCTTTTCGTTAAATTATGTTTTATTTTTAAAGGATCTAAAATTAAGATACCATGATTGTCGTATTAGATCCAAGAAAGGCTCTTTTTGGCCTAACAACATACAAGTTAGGGGAGAGGGCTTACTGAATGCTCTATATATAAAGCAAAAATACAAATTAAAAGTAAAAGAAAGAAAAGAAAGATAATTGGAATGAACCTGCTATATACTGAGCCAATACCCCATCCATCATAATAATAATAATAATAATACTATTATTGTTGTTGTTGTTATTATTGTTACTATTATTATTGTTGTTGTTGTTGTTGTTTATTATTATAATAATTATAACGTCATGCTATGAACAAATTTTAAAATATCCATCGATCTCAAATTATTATAACATTATAATATAATAAGCTACCTATGACAAGCAAGAAAGCTTATAAAAAACCTCCCTTCGATCATAGAGTTGCTAGTGTACATTTTTAATTGTATGGGGCATTCTTATATATGTATAGGTCTAATAATCAAACTCTTCCTAATACATAATCAAACATTGTCGACCATATATTTAATAAGTCTTATTACCAGATAACATTACTAGGCCTATAGGATACCAACCCTAAATATATATAGTACGTGGCGAGGTGAAGATCGATGGTAAATTGAGTAGACTTTCAAATGCATGTGTTGATATTAGTTGTAATGTTAACATTCCTACAGCCGGACAATAAACTCAACGTCACATTGGCGTTGACCATAGCTTTCAAAACTGGTGGGAGGGCATTATAGGCTTGGCAAATGGTCTCAGTTACATTTGCACTTGTGCCGAGGATAGAGCAGCAACCAGTGGTTGGTGGATAACCCACAAAGATAGGAATACATACACCAAGCGTAGCGTTGACAGTCGAGGCTGATGAGGATGGGATGAGGGAGATCAATAGAGCGCTGAAGAGAAGAGTAGCTGAAATAACAACTGCCTTTGAAGAAGCCATTGGAGAGAAGTTAAAACTGTTTAGGGTTTTCGAAAGTTTAGAGCTTGAGAATGTGAATGCGAGTGATGGATTTTGTGAGCTTTTTGCATGGGGTTTTAAAGGAGAAAAATGGGTGATTTGTTTACATGCAGAAACTCAAGTTGAATAAAATTATTTTTACCCTCTTTAACACGTTATCTTCAATAATTAATTTTATGGATTTGGTATCGGTACAACACGGCATAAGTTTAATTGCTTATATAATTACATCATTCTTATGCTGTTGAATAAAATCAGCCTTTTAACTAATTATATAAACAAAAGACTTGTATAAATATATACACTCAAAAATTTGTACTTTGCTACTCAATAATAACATCTACCATTACCTAGACTAATTAATCAAACACTCCTAATTAGCATTAATTTACACTCCTTCCTCATATGCCACTTCTGGTAAACTGGATTGACATTCTCTTTCTTAATTTCTTGCTTCTTAGTTTCGCATTCCTTTTTCTTGCTTCTCAATTGAAGCTTATAGACTAATACATGTAGCCATTGTATATATGTCAGTTAATATTAAGTGATGAAAGATTTTTCCTAAGTTAAAACTTGGAAAATCTTAATGAACCAATCAACATATGTATCAAAAGAATACCCTTGATGAAATAGTATATGTATGTTGTTATAAGAACACGCATAAAATTATAAGTCAACAACTAATTAGAGAGTAAATTAATAATCTTATATATATTAGATTATCAATTTACTCTCTAACTAGTGCATAATAATTAATTAATGTGATCCCTTCTATGGGAAGAAAGTGGCTACTTCGATCTTCTCAAACTAATTAGAGAGTAAGTTAACTAAGTATTAATTAAGAAGGGTGATCAATTCCGTCAAGTAACTGTAACTTGAGTTTGTACTTTATGACCATCCTTCATTTAATTATAATTTGAAAGTTGAGATAGAATTGAGAAATAAAACTCTACACTGTAATCACACATTAACATTAAGAAATAGTACCCTACACTAAAATAATAAATTAAGATTTTTAGATAAAAATTGTAATTTGAAATTGAAGTTAAAAATAAATGCCCAACAGTTATGTATTTGTTTATTTTTGGTTTTTCACAATGATCATCAAAACAACCTGTCCAGTTTGCATCAGTAAAGCCTTGTAATTAGCATTCATCTAGCACAAGCTAGGCTATGTCTCTCACACTCCTTCATCAAACGTCACTTGCGCTCAAGTTGATTGACTTTCTCTTGCAACTTGCTTCAGAATTTTATCTGAAGAAAATTTTACCTGAACATAACATTGGAAAATCTTATGAACCAATCACGAGATTTTTGACTAACCACGCTTCATATAATCGTCATCTAAAAGTTAAGAGAGAATTAAGAAATGGAATTTTACACCACGATCATAAATTAACATTTTAAGAGAAAAAACTGTAATTTGACGTCGAATTGGAATAAAGGAAACCAAGAGAACTTCCATAGCCATGTCGCTCGGAATTTCGTTACACTTAAATAATCCCACAAAAACAAGATACAGTCCTTTATTTTATTCTCCATGTCACGTAGTCATTCAAAAATTTCTTCGTAGCTCCCACTAGCTTTTCATTTTTAGTGCCCCTAAAAATGAAATTATTTTTAGAAACTTCTTCATGCTTCCTTGAATAATTAATGATAGTCTTGACTTGTTAATGTTACATTAATTTACAGGCTCAGTAATTAAGATCAATTGATAAGAATGTCAAGGTATAAGCTTTTTACTTAATTTTAGACACTAACTTATCACTCTTAATTTAATTATTAAGAGAGATTTGAGAAATAAAACTCCACATTAGAGTTACACAGTACTTGAAAACCTGTAATTAGATGTTGGAATGAAAATTGTAGCAAACCTCATATCAGCCATAGCATTGAGTTCCATTGTTTCCTGTACAACCAGATAAAGTCCTCATATTTAATCTCTTTGAAGTATTCAATTTTCTGATATTTGCTATGAAGAAATTTTGGAAATAAGGATATATTGTGCTGAGAAGAAATCTCATATATATATTGAAATTTTTTGGAAATAAGGCTTTGAGCTAGCTAATAAATCAACATTTAATCTTTTTGATGCAGAAGCTTCAACTTGCATAACATTTAATCTTCTCTGAGGACGTCTATTGGTTTGATTTTGTAGGTATTCTGTAGGCTCAATAAATCAATCATGCAACCTCTAAATGAGGGCATTGGATTTTTCAAACTAGCGACTATATTAGATTCACCTAGATCTACACATATAACTATATTATAATTAAAGGGCCTTTAAAGGTTTTTTTTTTTTTTTCAGTAAATTTTTAATTAAAAAGGAACATTTGCGGGGCCTGACTAATTTTTCGAAAGTAACTAAGCTTCGGCATTCACTTGGGGTTTAGTTTTGTCCTTCTTGTAAAAGTAGGAAGAGTCTTTATTTTTTTCTTTATTTTTATTTTTTGGATAACGTCAGCTTGCGTGCACCTTAATTAATCTCTTTTGGGTAATCGGGATGTCTAAGCCAACTTGCATACACTTCAATTAATATACGGGGTCCATTAAACACTCTATATGCGTAATGGGTCAAGTAAGTCACAAATGTGGTAAGGTACCACTTTGTGAAACTCAAACACAAGACCTCTAGGTAACCCACTTAGAAGTCTTGTCATGCGGCCACACACCAAGAGGTTAAAAGTCTTAGCTTTTCTTTTAACTAAAGTGGGAGAGTGATAAATCATAACTAATAATACTTTAATTAGATAGTGGTATGTGTTGTGGATTTTCGCAAGTGTATGAAATCGTGCAAGTAATAAAGTGTATGAGTACGGATATCTAACCCAAAGGAATTACTATTATCAATTACCAATTAAACTATCCTATTACTCTTTGATTAATCCAAATTGTATCAAGGAAAACCTAAATTTAAAAAAAAACAATTGAAATTAAAAGAAATTTGATTAAAATAAATCTTTGCGTTTAAAGCAAGATGACTAGACCTAGGGCATAGATTTCACACCAATTCTTATTCATATGTATCGATCACTTATGCTAATTTCATTAAGCTCTTCCTATAGGTCAAACTCCCCAAATTTGCAATAATTTTCTCTCGAACAATTATTAAATTAACTCGTAATTACTAACCCAAATTATCTCTAATCAGATTTAACCAATTGGAGATCATTACACTCTATGGAGTTTCCCAGAACCTCACAAGTCGCGGTATCCTAACTTTAGCGTTCACTCAACCTATGGTTTCATTACTATAGACCAACTAAGTATCATCTCTGATCAGACCTTAGTCCATTAATTCATTCAATTCTTGGGCCCTTAATAATCAAAAGCATTAGACATAATAATAAAACTTAGGAAGAAATCTTAATAAAAATCAACATAAGTAAATTCAACACATAATCAAGAGATTGGGCTACATCTTAGCCCTAGAGAATAAATTTAGTTCATAATCAACATGGAAAAAAACAATCATCTTTATTAAAGTAATAAACATGAGTTCAAGAAAGAAATAAGAAGACTTCTGTATATTGCAAATCAAAAACTCCAAAAATTCTGTCACTTTGATCTTCTCTTGCGTTAGCCTCCTCTAATTCTCACCAAAGAATCCCCAAAATAATGCTAAAAGAATTCTATTTATATCCCACAAGGGTTAGGATTTTATTTTCCTTAATTCTATTTAGTTTAGGACTCTCAAACCTATTTTCCCAATAAAAAACGAAAGAAAAATTCATAATTGTCGTGAATGTGTCCTAGCATTGTGCTACAGTGCTGTCGATTATAGGACAAAGTGTGCTGCAATGCAGTGACAACTTCTTCTTCTTTAGTTCAAACCAATTAAGAAAACCTGCATTTAGTAGTTTTCAACTTTTGATTACTCATTCATTTGTGTCCAATGTGACTTATAAATGTTGTACTAAATTTCTAATCATTTAATTAAGTATTGTACTAAAATTTATAATATAATGTTACAAATAATTAAGTAATCATATTACAACTCTATAATGTAACGTTATAATTAATTAAATTTTTAATCATTTAATTAAGTAATGCACTAATATAGTAAATTACTAATGTTTATAATGTAATATTATAAATTTATGATTAATTAAGTAATCATTTAACTATGTAATTGTAAAACCCCCCTCCAGTCTGGAATCCTCTAAATATCCCTCAATGAGAATCCCAAGGATACATGTTTGGAAAACGAGTTGTATTTAGAAAAAAAATATGTGTAAAGATAATAATAATAATATCCAAAACATGCATATAAAATGTCACCCAGGATCCAAACTTATCATTTACAAACTTTAAGAAATTACACAATCAAAACATATTTATAGGGTGGAAGCTTCCAAAGGTATTTCACAAATATTTATAATTTACATTATTTACATCAAGATAAAAACATCGAGATGACAATAAATCATCTCCCCTCACGTGTAGTCCCACTGTCTCTAGCATCCCTCGCTTCTAGTCTACCTGCATAGCAATCAACAATGAAAGGGTGAGCGCTAATCGCTTAGTAAGGAATGATCCGTTTCATTCTAAATGTACTATTTGATCTTTATTTAAACATATTTATTAACACATCACTTATCTTTTACATCTAAGGGATACTTTCCCTTTTATTACTAATTCATATGTTTTTCATCATTTTATCCCATGGCTATATAAACATCGATGTGTACACATACAAATAAGCATGTAAACATAGTACACACACATCACATGTCATGACATAACATCTAAAATCATCTAACATGAGTATAAATCATCGCATGATGTAAATAACATCATAACTCATGTAATGCAACTAAATGCATATGAAACATTTAATGTCTAGCTGATCGGACCTTTCTTAGCATCTTAAGTACTTCATATCATCTAGCCTCAAATTTCATCTAGAGCTCATATCATCGAGAGGCGTGCTTACGCGTTATTTAGCATCTAAAGCATATATTCATCTTTCCTTAACCGGTATACGAGGATATGCTTACGCATTTTCCATCGTGTCTATATGCATCTCTATCATGTCTATTTGCATCTCTAACATCTTATGGCATGTAAATACATATTTTGGTGAGCTTAATACTTTTAATTCATCTATGGATTATCAACCCATTTACATTACCTCTTGCTCACATACATCATCTTAACACATGTATTACATTGCATCTTCATGCCATTTCATAACATTAATCATGCATTGACATCATGACCATGTATATCTTTCAAAGATCATCTAACTAATGGGTAAACATTATTACATGGCATAATTACAATAATACATTAATAATCAATTCATAATCATAAGAATTGATTATGTTAAATCTTAAACTTTAATAACTAGTTTATGCTTCAGGCCATTTTCCATCCTTTTCTCAAACGAACTGGCTCTTGGCATAAACATAAACGTTATAGGTCTGTGTCTTAGCTTTCTAATGCTTCAAGAATCATCGCATTTCAATTTTTATAACTCAAGTTATGGTCGAAAAACTGGAGCAGGGTTAACAAAACCCATAAGCCCACTAAATCCGAATTTTCATATTAACTATGCCACATCAATTCCTATTGACATTAACCAATAGGTTAACTTGTGGATCAAATAAACCTCCCCTTAATAGTCTTTAACATCTTAAAGGAAGTGTAAAATCTCATTTTCATAATCATCCATTATTGCTATAACATTGTAAGCTAATGCAAACAACACATCAACACTTCTAATAGCAACCATTCAACACCATGTGGCCTCCAATACTACAATTTTTGCCACAATCAGTATCCACACTTCATTTTCTTCAATCAAACATAACAACTCATAAAACATAAATAGTCATAACTTCATGTATAATGAATTCAAAACAATAAGTAGAATAAATGAGTTCAACTACACTTGCCATCAACTACTTCTATGCCTTAAAGCCTTAATTTAAGGTTTCATAAAAATCTACAAACCCTAGCATAAACCCTAAAGTCATGGGAGGTTCTTCCTTACTTTCTTAAAGACTTCCTCCAACAAATCCTTTGCCTTTGACTTCTTTTGCACCTTAATCCTACATATATAACATTATACCTCAACATCTACCTCAAATCTTTAAATCACATCAAAACTAAAGTTTTTAATCCTTACCTTAAACCCTTCAAATTGAAGATCCAAGGCTCCTATCTTGTTCTCCTTGAAAAATTATGCAAAACTCCTTGAAAACCTAGAGAAAGAAAGCTTGTTTCATGGAAGATTTGAGAGAAAATGGAAGAAATGTTGAAGAAATGCTCTCTCCCTTGGCTTGAACGAATTTCATCTCATTTATAGCACAATATTTCATTTATTTTCCAAAATTATGCTACTGGCCCAATTATTTTAATTGTATAACTCATAAGTCCTTAATTCTTCATATAAGGGCATTTTGGTCATTTCACACTAGACATAATTATTACTTAATTAATGCCATTAAATGCGATGAAGCTTACTCATCCTTGACTTTTTCAATGCTTATCCATAGGCAAAATGACCATTTCACCCCTAATGCCTTTCTATGGATAATTGATTCATACCGTTCCAAATGAATCGACTATTTTGCCCTTAGTTAGATTTTTTGCTTTTTAACATAAAATTAACATTTAAAGGACTATTTTGAGTTAGGAAACATACCTTTGACATCTTGGGTATTATAGTAATATTATAATTAATGAAGTGATCATACTATAATGTAATGTTATAATTAAGAAAGTAATCATTTAACTATAATGTAATGTTATAATTAGTTAAATTTCTAATAATTTAATTAAGTAATGTACTACTACAGTAAATTACTAATGTTTATAATGTAATATTATAAATTTATAATTAATTAAGTAATCATTTATGATTAAACTATGTAATGTTATAATTAATTAAGTGATCATACTATAATATAATGTTATAATTAATTAAGTAATCATTTAACTATAATGTAATGTTATAATTAATTAAGAATCATACTGTAAATCTATAATCTAATGTTATAATTAATTAAATTTATAATCATTTAATTAAGTATCATACTAATGTAGTAACTTAAAATGTTTATAATATAATGTCATGATAATTAATTAAAGTAATCATTTAATTATGTAATGTTACAATTAATTAAATGATCATACGATAATGTAATGTTATAATTAATTAAGCAATCATACTATAAATCTATAATGTAATATTATAATTAATTAAATTTCTAATAATTTAATTAAGTATTGTATTAATTTTTATATAGAATGTTGTAATTAATTAAGTAATCATATTATAAATCTATAATATTGTTATAATTAAATAAATTTCTAATTATTTAATTAAGTAATGTACTAAATTACAAATGTAGTAGATTGCTGATGTTTATAACGTAATGTTATAAACTTATAATTAATTAAGTAATCATTTAATTATAATGTAATGCTAATAATTAATTAAGTACTCATTTAACTAGTAATGTACTAATGTTTATCAATTTATCATATATAATTAATTAATTACTAATTTCTTATAGATATACTTAGAACTTGATAACTAAAGTAAATAATTAAATAATATATTATTAATCAATCAAATATACTATTTTATTCAAAAATAATTCTTTTAATAACATTAAAACACTTTTAATTAGATCCTAATTCCGATTATACACTTAATTCATCAAAACTTTAATATTATAGTATATTAAAGTTTTTTATATGTAAAAATTTTAATATATATATGGAGTGAAGTATATATTACTATATATGTACATATATTTGATTAGGTTAATACAATATATTAAAGTTTTTTATATGGTGTAGTTTATATGTATAATTGTATAAATATTTAATTAGGTTATTGTAAAAATTTAGTTTTTTTCATTTTAAATTTTTTTATATGTAAAATTACGATAAACCCAGCATTCGTCACAGATATTTCGTTTCAGCCTAGGTTCCAAAACAAGTTCCAATCCAAGTACCCGCTTCAGGTTCTTTTCCTAGGTTTCGGTTTCGGTTCGTCCAATGTAGGAACTGGAACCAGAACCACACAGTGTTGGTTCAAAAAAAATGGAGGTGGAACTTACCCACGATGGTCGGGCTTTGGTTTTACCGGTAGGTTTTGGTTCTACCCGCTACCTGTGCCCACTCCTGGTCCTAACAACCCTTATTCTTTGACATCTTTCTTTAGATTAAGACAAAGACTTTATTGATTTTTTTCTCTTTTTTTCAAATGCTAATTAGTGGATATTTCTCATAATATAGGATTTGAATTGGTTGAAATTTAGCTCTTGATGTCTATGTATTGAACTAATATAACATTGAACCATCATAAATAAGATTATGAAACTTTTTTTGTTTAATAACAAATTATGAAACTTTTTTTGTTTAATAAAAAAAAGTATGATTTAATATTCTAGTATAACATTATTTATAAGATCGTAATATATTTTATTGTTTGGCTAGAAAATTAAAAACAAAAAAAATTGGGGAAAGCTTTTAATGGGTTAGGTTTTGATAACATGATAAAATAATGTTTAGGTTTGGATTTTCACATTTAAGCCCAAAAGCTAAATGATCAGCTTTGGTTTATGAAAATTTGATAGACATGAATGTGCCTATTAGTCATAAAGCATGTTAGCATAAACGGTGTCATTTAAGTTTGTACAAATGTCTTTAATATGTGCCAAAGCACTGTCATTTTGTAAAGCTGAAAATTGTATAAAAGGGAAGCTTAATCCCTAACTATATTAAGTTGTTCAGTTAAGAAGAAAATTCCTCTTTTGCTTCTCTCAATTTCTCTCTTTAGATCTGTTTTCTTTGCGCACTTTTCTCTCAAATTCCACATGGTATTAGAGCCCTGACTCACGTCAATGGCAAATACATTCAATTCTTTGTCAATGTTTAACGACATTGAAGAATTGCTTCGAAACTCAGCTAATCGCACTACTTCAGCTCTGGCATCTAGTCTGCAGGTTATAAACCCAAAATTAACCAGAAACAATTATCGTTTCTGGAGCTCACAAGCACTCTTTGCTGTCGGGTCTCATGAACTTGAAGACCACCTGCTTGGTAAGGTTCCTTGCCCTTCACCGCTTATCGCTTGCGCTGTGTTAGATGACAACTTGGGTGAAAAGTCTGAAGGAGTTAAGGCAAGTAAAGACTCATTTGATGAAAAGATTAATCCTGATTACAGTTTGTGGAAGAAAACAGATAAATTTCTTGTAAGCTGGCTACTAGCTTCGATCTCTGAGAGCATGTTTAGCTATGTTTCTAAGTGTCGTTTTGCGAGTGAGATTTGGATTGCTTTAGGAAATGAGTTCATTACAGACTTAAAGGCCAAAGCTCTTCATCCAAAAAACTTACTACAGACTACTCAAAAAGGTAATCTTAGTGTTGGAGAGGCTATTAAGAAGATGAAAGAAATTGCCGACAGCTTATCTGCAAGTGGTTCTATTGTGTCAGAAGAAGACCTTTTGCAATTTGTTTTGGATGGGCTGGGACCAGAGTTTGATACAGTTGTTGTGAATCTTACCTCTCGGCTTGAATCTAAGATAGATAAAGTCACATTACATGAGGCGCAATTTCTTTTACAGAAATATGAAATTCGGTTAGACAAGTTTAACTCTACAGACCTGTACAACAGTTTTGCACTTATAGCCTCAACGGGTAACTCTACTGGTTCTTATGATGAAGTTCACAATGTTAACGTTTTGGCAAATCAACCTGTTGGAAATCAGCATGTGACTAAAGCTACTAAGCCTTCTATCCACAATAGTGTACCTTCATTAATATCTCTTGGGAACCCATTATTATCCTCAAACCTACACTATTCCATCCTCACCTTCATACATACCGTATGATAACAGTATAGTTAATGCTCGACCTCATGGTTCTGTGGTGTATGGTCGTGGCAGAGGAAGAGGCAATGGAAGAAACAGACTGATCTGTCAAGTCTACAATAAAACAGGGCACTCTGCTATTCAGTGCTATCATAGGTTCAATGCAACCTATACTGGTTCATTCTCACCTACAGGCAATGCTCCATTCCATTATAATGGCTCTCATCATTCTGGTGGACAGAACATACCTTTCCTTGCAAATGTTCCACATTCTATTGATGCTAATCCTCAGAACATTCCTGGTTATCAGTCACATTCTCAGTCCCAAATTTTGGTCTATCTAGCCCACAGATACATGACACCACCAATCCAGCTCAATTTATTGGTTTTAGTGTTCCCAGTCAACAAACAACAAGATTAGATGCTCAAGCTCATTTTGCAGCCATTGGCTCAGCCTCTAATCATCATTATCAACATGACTCACCTACGGCTCTGGCTACAACAATGACTCCAACTGATCCAGCTTGGTACATGGACTCAGGGGCCACTGATCATGTCACGTCTCACTTGGGAAATCTGAATGTCAGCAAGCAATATGAAGGTACTGATCATCTCTAAGTTGGCAATGGTGAGTGTCTCAATATTTCTCATACAGGTCAATTATCTTTACCAAGTCAATTACATACAAAGTGTTTACATTTAAAAAATATACTGTGTGTGCCCCAAATTACAAAGAACCTACTAAGTATATCTAGGTTTACCAAAGATAATGATGTAATTGTAGAGTTTGATGCCAATTCTTGTGTTGTTAAGGACAAGCTAACTAAGGGAGTTCTGCTACAAGGGGGACTTAAAGGAGGACTGTATCAGTTACACATTCCATCCACACTTTCTTCAAAGTCCCATAGACCATCATTTGCTTCCTTGTTTCAGTCTCTTGGTCTCACAAATTTTATGTCTCCATCTGGTAGTGTTTTGTCTCAACCTAATAGTGCAGGCATGAGCTTTCAGAGCATGTCCAATTCTGTTCCAAAAGCAAACTATCCTACTATGTGTCAGCCTCTGGTTCCTAGTGTTCAGCTTACTACACCTGTAATTACTGATACGAATAAGTCTAGCTTTGTTTCAGAAGCTAAGTGTTTAGTTGCTTGTAAGCCTCTGGCTTCTAATGTCTCAAACAATAAAATTCAGCCTTTTATTGTTAACACTAGTGACAACATTGTTCAACCAAATGTTTCTTCTTGTAATGAGCTTAACACTAATGAAATTTCCAATAACTTGGTTACTGAAAGTTCTAATGTGATGCTTGCTCCTCACTTCCAAAATGTTGCTGTTGATAATCTTACTACTAATAATTTTAATGCTTCCAACTTTAACATAGCTGATATTTCTAATAAGTCTGTTGATTTCACTAGTTTAATTTCTGCTGCTACTAATAATCATACTGATGCATGTGATGATAATGCTGTGTGCTTAACCACTAGTAAGCAATATCTTGATTACATGTTATGGCATAAGCGACTAGGTCATCTTCATCCTAGGAGTTTACAAAAAATAATTTATGGTTTCTCAAAACAACATGTATCTTCAAAATTTAAACTAAGTACCCCACTATTTTGTGACTCTTACAAACTAGGAAAACTGCATCAGGCTAGGTTTCCCCTTTCATAATCACGCACCACTTCTCCTATAGAATTAGTGCATAGTGATGTATGGGGTCCTGCCCCTTTTGCCTCTAAAGAAATACTATATTCATTTCTTAGATGATTTTAACAAATTTACTTGGTTATTTCCTCTTCGTACTAAATCTGAAGTCAAATCAGTTTTCATTAAGTTTCACCACTTAGCCGAACGACAATTTGGGTGTAAATTCAAATGTCTTCAATCTGATCAGGGAGGAGAATACAAAGCTCTCCTTCCTTATCTCATTGATCATGGTATACAAATCAGGAATTCTTGTGCTTATATTCATCAACAAAATGGAAAAAGTGAGAGAAAGCATAGGCACATAGTTGAGACAGGTTTAACTCTTGTAGCACATGCATCCATGCATCTTCATTACTGGTGGTTAGCTTTTGAAACTGTTGTTTTTCTTATAAACAGAATGCCATCTGTTACTCTTGATTTCGTTACACCTTATCAAATGTTATTTCATCATCCTCATGTTTATGATACTCTTAAAGTCTTTGGCTGCTCATGCTTTCCTTATCTAAGAGTTTACCACAAAAACAAGTTCAATTTTCATTCTACAAAGTGTGTCTTCGTTGGGTATAGTTTGCTCCATAAAGGTTACAAGTGTCTTAAACCAGATGGTACCATTGTTATTACACCAAGTGTTCAGTTTAATGAGAGTGAGTTTCCTTTTAGTACTCATGAGTTTACTGATAACCAAGTACCTCCTTTAGTGTCTCAGTCCACTTCAGATACCATGACCTTCTTTTCCTTTTGTTGTCTCCTCTTACCCCAATTGTACAGCTTCCTCTATCCCTCATGCAGTGCCCAAAGCCACATGCTGTCCTGATATCTCAACAGTTGGTAAGATCACTACTTCTACTACATTATCTTCTCCACAAATATTTCTTAATGATCCATCACCACCACAAAAAGAAACCACAGCAACTAAACCCATATTAGAATCCTCTCCCTCCTGTTAACCCACTACCTAGTCCATTACCTATCTCATCTTCTCCTAACTCAATATCACCATCTGTTACTATCGAGCCTGTCTCATTAGAAAATAATCCTCATCCCCTATCTCATCTTTGCCTTGCATTACCTCTCGAGACACTTTATCCTCTTGTCACCTTGAGGTTGATCTTACCTCATCGGAGTTTCCTAGTGATTCACACATCTTCCAGCCCCCTGCTCAAAATAATCATCCTATGCTAACTAGAGCAAAATCAGCTTCTGCTAGTTCCAGTAGTGGTCACAAAACAGTTCTTGCAACCACTTGTCTATCTGCTATTCCAGAGCCTAGTTCAATACCAGAGGCTGCCATGCAGTGTGAGTATGATGCTTTAGTCCAAAATCAGACCTGGAGTCTTTGTTATTCCTATTGCTGATATGAATATAATAGGGAATAAGTGGGTGTTTCGTACCAAATTTAGTGCTGATGGGTCCTTACAAAAGTATAAGGCCCGGTTGGTAGCAAAAGGGTTTCAACAAACTCCTAGTTTAGATTACTTTGAAACCTTTAGTCCCGTGATCAAACCTTCGACCATTAGGATTATTCTTACTCTTGCCGATACAAATGATTGGGACATCCAACAAATTGATGTCAGTAATGCCTTCCTAAATGGTGTTCTAAATGAAACTGTGTACATGAAACAACCTTCTGGTTTTGAAGATAAGTCTCAGCCTTCCTTGGTTTGCAAGCTTCATAAAGCTCTCTATGGTCTTAAGCAAGCCCCAAGAGCCTAGTTTGACAAACTGAAACATGCTCTTCAGCTCAAAGGGTTTCACAATGCTGTTTCAGATTCTAGCTTATTTGTGCTTAAACAACCTTCTGGTATTATCTATGTTCTTGTTTATATGGACGGCATTCTAATAACGGGTTCAAATTCTTCATACATTACTACTCTAGTGCAGAATCTAAATTCTGATTTTGCATTAAAGACACTTGGCTCTTTAAAGTATTTCCTTGGATTGGAGGCAAGTAGAACTTCCTCGGGCATCCACTTAAAGCAAACAAAATATGCTGCTGATCTTCTCACTAAGACCCGAATGTTGGAGTCCAATAGCTGTCCCACACCAATGGCTACAGGTGTCAAGTTATTCCTTAGTGACAGCCCACTCTTTGATAACCCAAGTTTGTATAGAAGTACCATAGGAGCTCTTCAGTATTTAACTTTAAATAGACCTGATATTAGCTTCACTGTAAACAGGCTAAGTCAGTTTCTTCAAGCTCCAATTGAACATCATTAGCAAGCCTGCAAAAGAGTTCTTAGATATGTCAAAGGTGCACTAAATTATGGGTTAAAATTCAGACCAGCCTACTCATTGTCTGTGGAATGCTATGCTGATGCAGATTGGGCTGGTAGTGTGGAAGATAGACATTCCACCAGTGGTTACTGCATTTATTTAGGACCCAATCTCATCCAATGGAGTTCCCGAAAGCAAAAGGTGGTAGCCCTCTCCTCCATTGGAGCAGAATATAGAGCTTTAGCTCAAACTGCTACAGAAGTGGCCTGGCTTAATAGCATGTTCTCTGAGTTAGGATTACTCATCCATCATTTACCCATTGTTTGGTGTGACAATGTTAGTGTAGGAGCTTTAGCTGCAAATCTTGTCTTCCATGCTAGAACCAAAAATATTGAAATAGATGCCCATTATATTAGAGAGCAGGTGTTAGCCAAGAAAATTGCTATTCAATATGCCCCTACTAAACTACAGATTGCAGATCTCCTCACTAAAGCATTGCCTACAGTCTAGTTTACAACTCTAAGGGCCAAACTGAATGTTCAAATTGATGATGTTCATGAGCCAGATTCTGTCTCAGTTACTTCTTCTTCAGCTCATCAGTAATTCACCATGATGTGGAATTCAAAATGTGTTGTATTCTGGAATTATTTTTTGTTCTGAAGATGGCTGAAATCTGGGTGCATAATCTAATAATCTATGTTGAGTTATGGACTTGCTGAAGTTCTAAAATTTTTGTGTGTTCTGGACTTACTAAACTGAAGCTCTGAAGTTTTCTGTGTTGTGTTATGGAATTATTTGTTTTTTTCTAAAGAAGTTTGCTGAGAAATTCTTGTTCTAAAGCCGACTGCAGATGTGTTGTATTCTGACAAACTGACAAAGATGTGGTATATTCTGTCATGTTGATAGTTGGTGTTGACTAGTGTTTCCAGTCAAACTGATGGTTTCTGGAGCTTGTTGATTATGCTCTGATGGTTTCTAAAGGTTGACTATGCTTTTGACTGGTTGATTGTTGTGATTGATTGTGGGCTGTTCACGAGTTACTGTTGAGCTCTCATACGAGTTGTTTCGTAAGCATGGTTTTACGGAGCTTGTTGATTATGCTCTAATGGTTTCTAAAGGTTGACTATGCTTTTGACTGGTTGATTGTTGTGATTGATTGTGGCTGTTCCTGAGTTCTGTTGAGGATGTTGGTATGACTGAGCTCTACTGTTTCGAGTAGTTGGTGTTGACAAGTGTTTCCAGTAAAACTGTTGGTTTCTGGAGCTTGTTGATTATGTTCAGATGGTACTGAAGAGTGACTATGCTCTTGACTGGTTGATTGCTGTGATTGATTGTGGCTGTTCCTGAGTTCTAAAGAGGATGTTGGTGTGAGTGAGCTTTGCTGTTTCTGAAGCTCGGTTTAGCAGGAAACATTATTGGTTTTTGAGGCTCTGATTCAATAGACAAAGCTATTGATTTTCTGAAGCTCTGGTTTAGCAGGAAACATTATTGGTTTCTAAGGCTCTGATTCAATATACAGAGCTATTGATTTTTTTGGAAGTTATGCAAAAAATTTTATGTAGAAAACTGCTCTAGAAATTATGCAGAGTGTGATTCAGCAGAAAAGGTTATTGTGGCTATTGTTGTGTGCTAGTTCAATTCTTTGCAGGAAATGGTGCTTTGGGAATTATGCAATATGCGTTACTATTTGGCTCCAAGTGTTCTACTAAAGTACTAGGTGTTGTCATGAGAAATTAGCACAAGCTATGTGGCCTTGTTTGAGAGTGCATGTTAGTCATAGAGTAATTGGAAGAAGGATTACTCCATACGGTTCTATTTGAGAGGGAATGTTAGTCATAAAGCCTGTTAGCATAAACGGTGTCGTTTAAGTTTGTACAAATGTCTTTAATATGTGCCAAAGCACTGTCGTTTTGTAAAGCTGAAAATTGTATAAAAGGGAAGCTTAATCCCTAACTGTATTCAATTGTTCAGTTAAGAAGAAAATTCCTGTTTTGCTTCTCTCAATTTCTCTCTTTAGATTTGTTTTCTTTGCGCACTTTTCTCTCAAATTCCACAGTGCCATAACACGAAACCGTTTTGACACAACTATTATCAAGTCTAACTTAAAAATTTATTTAATTCTTGTATTTAACTTTTCATATCTATAATTCTTTTCTGAAATACAACATAACTATAAGACCACGTTAGTTATAATATTTCATTATTAGTCTTGAAATATGGGATAGCGAAGCAATGGAAAGTTGACTATTTCTTTGAAGTTTGAAATGGTATAGAGTAATAAAGAGCCGCTCCTAGGCTAGGGAGGGCTAATGGTGGCTCCGCACCCACAACTTATTATTAGATAATTCAAATGATTTTTTAATAAAGATGTAATCCAATATAATGAACATTAAAAGTGAAAAAAGATTGGAAATGAAAGGGAAAATATAAATTATAATTTTCTTGAAAAATTAAAGTGATAATATTGGAATTAATTGAGACATGTATAGAAATTATAATATTTTTAAATTTTTTTAGTAAAGTTCATTAGTGGGGGTCTTATTAGATAAAACTTGTGATCCCAATGACACCGTTCTAATATAAAATATATAATAGGAGTTAGAGATGTTCAAAAGAACCGGTTGGAACCGGAACCGGCGGGTACCCTGGGTTTGGTTCCGGTTCCTACCCAGAACCAATCGTCAATGGGTAGGTTTCGGTTCCAAATTTTTGGAAGGCAGTTCTTGTGCGATTCGGTTCTGGTTAGGTTCCTATATTTAGGAACCGGAACCAGAACCAAGAACCGAAGCTAATATAAAATAAAATTAAAGATTAGGGGGTTAATAAAAACTTTTATAAAAAAAATAATGTGAATACATTTATATTTATATTTCATAACATTTAAAGTAAGTTGGTTTGGGTTTTGAGAATCTACCTTTACAAAGTAATGGAGTTTGTAATTTTGAATTTATAATTTGTAATTTTATTTTTGTTAACAAGTGCCAGGGGGGGTATTTGTAAGTTTTTAAGGGTTTTTTTGTCATTTTTAAAACTTTTGGGTGATCATAGAATTTTTACAGGTTACCCAGAACCAGAACCGGAACCGTTGCTACAGGTTCTGGTTCTGGGTACCTAGGAACCGGAACCGAGGTTCCAAATTTCAAGGAACCGTCGGTTCCGGTTTTGGTTCCGGTTCCTTCAAAATATGTAGGGTACCTGGAACCGAACACCCCTAATAGGAGTGTACTACTTGCACTGGCTGAGAAAGAGTGGCAATTACGATATTACGAATACTTCTACATTTTAAACTAATTAGAGCTTATTGCTGTTTTTATTTATTGTGTTTTGTCCCCTTTAAACTTTCATTTTGATATAAACTTAAAGGAGTTCAACACTTAAACTCCTTTTGCCACTTTATTGTACCAAGATAAATTGATAATTCATAAGGAAAAAAAAAAAATCTAAATTTTTTGTAGACTTTTAGTCATCTTTTCGTTAAATTATGTTTTATTTTTAAAGGATCTAAAATTAAGATGCCATGATTGTCGTATTAGATCCAAGAAAGGCTCTTTTTGGCCTAACAACATACAAATTAGGGGAGAGGGCTTATTGAATGCTCTATATATAAAGCAGAAATACAAATTAAAAGTAAAAGAAAGAAAAGAAAGATAATAGGAATGAACCTACTATACACTGAGCCAATACCCCATCCATAATAATAATAATAATAATAATAATAATAATATTGTTGTTGTTGTTGTTATTGTTACTATTATTATTATTGTTGTTGTTGTTGTTGTTGTTTATTATAATAATTATAACGTCATGCTATGAACAAATTTTAAAATATCCATCTATCTCAAATTAGTATAACATTATAATATCATAAGCTACCTATGACAAGAAAGAAAGCTTATAAAAAACCTCCCTTCCATCATAGAGTTGCTAGTGTACATTTTTATTTGTATGGGGCATTCTTATATATGTATAGGTCTAATAATCAAACTCTTCCTAATACATAATCAAACATTGTCGACCATATATTTAATAACTCTTATTACCTGTAACATTACTAGGCCTATAGGATACCAACCCTAAATATATATAGTACATGGTGAGGTGAAGATCGATGGTAAATTGAGTAGACTTTCAAATGCATGTGTTGATATTAGTCATAATGTTAACATTCCTGCAGCTGGACAATAAACTCAATGTCACATTGGCGTTGACCATAGCTTTCAAAACAGGTGGGAGGGCATTATAGGCTTGGCAAATGGTCGCAGTTACATTTGCACTTGTGCCGAGGATAGAGCAACAACTAGTGGTTGGTGGATAACCCACAAAGACAGGAATACATATACCAAGCATAGCGTTGACGGTTGTGGCTGATAAGGATGGGATGAGGGAGGATCAACAGAGCTAAAGAGGAGAGTAGTTGAAATAACAACTGACTTGGAAGAAGCCATTGGGGAGAGGTTAAAACTGTTTAGGGTTTTCGAAAGTTTAGAGCTTGAGAATGCAAATGCGAGTGATGGATTTTGAAAGCTTTTTGCATGGGGTTTTATAGGACAAAAATGGGTGATTTGTGTACATGCAGAAACTCAAGTTGAATAAAATAAATTTTTTGTTCTTTAACACGTTATCTTCTATAATTAATTTTATAGATTTGGTATCGATTCAACACGGCATAAGTTTAATTGATTATATAATTACATCATTCTTATGTTGTTGAATAAAATCAGCCTTTTAACTAATTATATAAACAAAAGACTTGTATAAATATATACACTCAAAAATTTATACTTTGCTACTCAATAATAACATCTACCATGACCTAGACTAATTAATCAAACACTCATAATTAGCATTAATTTACACTCCTTCCTCATACGCCACTTCTGGTAAACTGGATTGACATTCTCTTTCTTAATTTCTTGCTTCTTAGTTTCGCATTCCTTTTTCTTGCTTCTCAATTGAAGCTTATAGACTAATACGTGTAGCCAATGTATATATTTCAGTTAATATCAAGTGAAGAAAGATTTTTCCTAAGTTAAAACTTGGAAAATCTTAATGAACCAATCAACATATGTATCAAAAGAATACACTTGATGAAATAGTATATGTATGTTGTTATAAGAACAAGCATAAAATTATAAGTCGGCAACTAATTAGAGAGTAAATTAATAATCTTATATATATAAGATTATTAATTTACTCTAACTAGTGCATAATAATTAATTAATGTGATCCCTTCTACGGGAAGAAAGTGGCTACTTCAATCTTCTCAAACTAATTAGAGAGTAAATTAACTGAGTATTAATTAAGAAGGGCGATCAATTCCGTCAAGTAACTGTAACTTGAGTTTGTACTTTATGACCATCCTTCATTTAATTATAATTTGAAAGTTGAGATAGAATTGAGAAATAAAACTCTACACTGTAATCACACATTAACATTAAGAAATAGTACTCTACACTAAAATAATAAATTAAGATTTTTAGATAAAAATTGTTATTTGAAATTGAAATTAAAAATAAACGTCCAACAGTTATGTATTTATTTATTTTTGGCTTTTCATGGTGATCATCAAAACAACTTGTCCAGTTTTGTAACGCCCCACCTGAGGTACGTTGTTATTGTTTCCTCTTTCGCTCTCTTTTGAGTTGGTTTTAGTAATATTGTTTGAATGAATGTTATGTTGAATGTTTGCCCTGAAATTTGGTTGAAAACTAAAGAATCTTAATGTACCAAGCTTCGCCGGGGCGAAGAAGAATCTTCGCCGCGGCGAAGATGTGTTGAAACCTTAGGGAAACTCTCTGGACAGTTTTGCCGCGAGTTTCTTCGCGCGACAGGCCGAATAAAATGTTGATTGAGTTTTTGATATTTTCTTCCCTAAGGGCATTTTGACCTTTCTACCCCTAATTAGCTGGAAAAGTGGGGAGTTAATTGTAAGGAATTTTCATGGAGAATATGTTGATATAGGGGTGAGTTTGTAATGAATCAAAGGATATGGATGGAATTCCCAAAGAAGATTAAGGGCAAAATGGGAATGAGTGTGTTTATATTTCATTAAAAGGGATTAGAATCAAAGAAACCCCTCATTTCTTCTTCTCAAACGCAACCTTCTATCTCCACTCCTCTCAACTTCTCTTCTCTTTTGTTCAAGGATTTCCAAGGGATTTTTGAAGTGATTTGGGGTGGAAAAGCAACCTAAGGCTTCCTAAGGTAAGGATTTCTTCTTAAGTTGTGTGATTTGGGAGTTTTAATCCATATTGAAGTTTGAGGGTTTTCATTCTTTTGGCTAAGATTAGAGGAAAAGTCAAGCTAAACAAGTGAAAGGAAGAGTTGGTGAAGTCTCTCCATAACAAGTAAGTAAAACCCAACCCAAGTTGAGATTTATGAGTTTTCTTGATTAGGGTTTTGATGGAAATGATGTATGTATGTGATGTACATGTGATATGCCATGTATGGAGGTTTAAATAGAGATTTCTATGCTTTGTGAATGTTAATACTTTGCAAATATGAGAAATGGGTTGTTGGATTGGCAAGGTAGTTGAGATGGATTTGAAGGGGTGTTATGGAACCCTTTTTGGAAGTGTTTTGTTTGAAAGGTTATTATGGCTTTGTGAAGGGGTTTTTCCCCATTTTGGATGGTTAGGAAAAGTTTTAGAATCATGGCTATGATAGAGTTTTATAGTGCACATGAGTTGTTTGATGAAATGCCTAATAGAGGTTTGAGTGTGAGTAATGAACCTTAATTCTTGCAACATTGCATATTGGCATCTCATAAGTGCATTGGTGAAGATGAACCATCCATAGGCACTAGTTGTACATGGAAAAGTGACCTAAGAAAGTGTAAGGAAATGGTGTATGCAATTACCCTATGAGTAGAGAGCTTAGTGGGTAAAATTACTCTAAGGGTAGAAAGCATTGAAA
The DNA here is from genome assembly GCA_026229545.1 of Pistacia atlantica. Taxonomy (NCBI): domain Eukaryota; kingdom Viridiplantae; phylum Streptophyta; class Magnoliopsida; order Sapindales; family Anacardiaceae; genus Pistacia; species Pistacia atlantica. The sequence goes on from CM047907.1 coordinate 8,287,239, forward strand.
AATGCTACAATAGAATGAATTAGAAGAGTAGTGTAGTTGGGATGATGCTTTGTGATCATCACCAGACCGTTATGGGAATCGGATTGATGCTTAGTGATCATCATCCGAATAGCCTTAGAGAGATGGGTCGACGCTTTGTGATCGTCACCCAATGAGTAATAGAAAGGGGGTAGATGCTTTGTGATCACTATCCGATTAGTTTTTTTTTTTATAAGTGGGTTGATGCTTTGTGATCATCATCCAACGGCTAGTAGAAGCGGGTTGATGCTTTGTGATCATCACCCGATAGTGACTAGAGACGGGTAAATGCTTGGTGATCGTTACCCAAAATTCATGAGGAACGGGTAGGTGCTAGGTGACCTCCACCCGATAGTTAGGAGGAACCGAGTTGATGCTTTGTGATCCTCACTCGGTAGTCACTAAGAACGGGTTGGTACTGTGTGAATTCCACCCGATAGCCATAGAGAGTGAAATGGTGCTGTGTGAACGCCATCCGGCCGTACCTCCGGTAAGATGAGGCCATGAGGTTATTAGAAACAGAAATAGAATCAGAAATAGTATAAGGAAAGAATTAAAAGTTATTCATACGGGGACAGTCAGATAGAGAGTTTTACTTACTGAGCATTATTTTGTGCTCACCCCGTTATTTTCCTTTGTGGATGCAGGGTTCTAGGTGATGATGCGGTCGGAGGGGCGTCGGCAAGCAATGAGGAATAGCTACACTGTTTCCCTGTTTTGTCTTTTTAAAATACATTTTTGTAAACAGTACTCTTTATGTATAAAAGACACATGATTAGTAATGAAAAGAAAGCTTTGGGCCCAATTTTCTATTGTTAAATTGCATGCATTGTACTAGTTTTCAGTAGGTGTTACAAGTTTGCATCAGTAAAGCCTTGTAATTAGCATTCATCTAGCACAAGCTAGGCTATGTCTCTCACACTCCTTCATCAAACGTCACTTGCTCTCAAGTTGATTGACTTTCTCTTTCTTGTTTCTCTATTGAAGCTCACATTGTCTGTTAATGACCGAGTTTGCATACTCTTGCAACTTGCTTCAGAATTTTATCTGAAGAAAATTTTACCTGAACATAACATTGGAAATCTTATGAACCAATCACGAGATTTCTGACTAACCACGCTTCATATAATCGTCATCTAAAATTTAAGAGAGAATTAAGAAGTAGAATTTTACACCACGATCATAAATCAACATTTTAAGAGAAAAAACTGTAATTTGATGTCAAATTGGAATAATGGAAACCAAGAAAACTTCCATAGCCATTGAGAAGAAATTGAGAGAAACTGAAAATGAAGAAAAGAGAATTCGATTTTATTGATCTTAAGTAAGTAATCACATTACAATGTTTAGAGCTTCGAAAGACAGAAAGTAAACTTGAGTGAAAGTGTAAAGTAGAGAGCTGATGAAGTGAACAAGACAACAGGTCTTAACCGTTACAAAACGACATCGTTGCTTGTAAGTGACATATGAGAAATTTCAATCAGCTCCTCTAACTTTGATCATTTGCACTTTTTAGCCTTTCACCAACATTCCTCCTCAAACTCAACTACCTTACTCTGAACTTTGTGATCCTAATTTGAACTCTGATCAACATGCCCCTATAGACGAGACTACCCTTAGGAAAGTTTGCTTGAATTGTTGTGCTTGAGTAACAACACTGCAGTTGTTAAAAACCAGTCTTTAAACTCTGTGTTCAACATGCCCCTATAGACTAGACTACCCTCAGGTAATTTGTCTGAACTGAAGGAACCAAAAAAAAAAAAATTAATACTGCAGTTTGCCTCTGATTAGTGCACTTCAAGTACTCTTCACAAAACTGCCTTGTAAATCACTGCTCTAGAACAAGTCAGAGAACCCAAAAACTACTGAACATCAAAAATGTGCAATACACAAATCTATAGCTAGACAACTCTCCCAAAAAAAAAAAAATTGTAGTTGAAACCACCCAAATCTGCCGTGTAAATCACTGCTCTGAAACAATTCAGAGAACCCAAAATTGCATAACTCTTAACACCAGAAAAAAAAAAAAAAAAAAAAGTGAAACCACCCAAACCTGCATAACACCAGAACTTCAATAGTCTGCTCTGCTCTACACAAAACTTCTTTAAAACAACAAAAGAAACTAAAACAACTCAAATTAGTACTCAACTGTTGCTCTGCACAATAAAAAAAATGCAGCTAAAACAACTAAAAAAAAAATAGTATATCGCCAGTACTCCATACATTGTAACAACATGAAACTCTTCATCAAATCTAAAACCTGCAGCACTCTAGTACAAAAAAAAAAATCAACCAACCAGCTGAAGCCTGAAATTCAACTGCAGCTACTTACCAAAAAATTCCAGAAAATTGCAGTAACCAACTGAAGCTTTAAAAAATTAGAGTCAGTTCTCAAGAAATTTTTGCTTCAATAACAGTTAGTTTCTTTTTAAGTTCTTGAAACTGGGAAATACAAAGAGCCTTGGTTAGAATATCCGCAATTTGCAACTGAAAAGGGACATACTATACAGTGAGCTTTTTGGCTAATGCTTGATCCCGTATGTAGTGCGTATCAATCTCAATGTGCCTGGTACGCACATGAAAAACTGGATTAGCAAAACTGGATTAGTGCACTAGCACTAATATTATCACACCAAATGATAGGGGAAGAGTGCAACTGCATACCCAATTCAGAAAACAAACTATCCAGCCAAGCCAACTCAGTGGTTGTTTGAGCTAATGCTCTATATTCAGCCTCTGTAGATGAGAGAGCAACCACCTTTTGTTTTCTAGAACTCCATTGGATCATGTTGGGACCTAGATAGATGCAATAGCCACTTGTGGATCTCCTATCATCTAGATTACTACCCCAATCTGCATCAGCATAGCTTTCAATACACAAAGAAGCTGCTGGTTTGAAGAGAAGACCATGAAATTGAATCTTTTTGATATATCTTAACACCCTCTTACAAGCTTGCCACTGAAGCTCAGTTGGAGCCTGAAGAAACTGACTCAATTTGTTCATAGTGAAGCTTATATCTGGCCTAGGTCAATGTTAAGTATTGAAGAGCCCCAATGGTTCTTCTATATAGACTAGGGTTCTGAAATAACTCATTGTCAGCAGTGAAGAGTTTAACACCAGAAGTCATTGGAGTAGGACAAGAATGTGCATCCTGCATCTTGGTTCTCGCAAGTGAATTTGAAACATACTTTCTCTGCTTTAAATGTATGCCTTCATCAGTTTGAGTGGCTTCTAAACCAAGGAAATAGGTGACAGAACCCAAAGTTTTCAAGGCAAACTGGTTGTTCAGATCTTGAACTAGTTGGAGTATAGCAGATTTATTGGAACTAGTGAGCAGGATGTCATCTACGTAAATGAGTACATATAGTACTTGACCAGAATTTTTGAGAATAAACAGACTTGAATCTGAAACTGAACTGCAGAATCCCTTATCAAGCAACGCTTGTTTGAGTTTATCAAACCAAACACGTGGTGTTTGCTTGAGTCCATAAAGTGCCTTATTGAGTTTACACGCATGAGAGGGATATTCAATACTTTCAAACCCTTCAGGCTGCCTCATATAAATTGTTTCACTTAAAGTACCATTCAAGAAGGCATTGTTGACATCTATTTGCTGCATATCCCTAGCCATAGGTGACAGCAAGAGTGAAAATAATTCTGATTGTACAGGGCTTAATAACAGGGCTAAACGTCTCAAAATAATCTAACCTTGGGGTCTGTTGGAAACCCTTTGCAACTAACCTAGCCTTATACTTTTGAAGAGTTCCATCAGCATGAAACTTTGTTCTAAAGACTCATTTGTTGCCCACTACATTCATATCAGCTTCTTTTGGAACAAGAGTCCAAGTACCATTCGTTATTAGGGCATTGAACTCATCTTGCATTGCACTCTTCCATTGGTAATATTAAATACTTTAGAAACTGAATTAGGTTCAGGATAGATAGGTTTGGACATAGTTAAGGCAGTGAACTCATCTGGCAGTACACTTGTCCAGTCAGCAGTTGCAGAGGTTGCTGTGAGTGAATTAGGTTCAGACTAAACAGGTTTGAAAATGGTTAAGGCAGTAGTAGTGGTGATGGGAGCAATAGCTTTAGATCTGGTTGTCATTGGGTGAATATTTGTGAATGTTGGTGTGGTGGAATGAGGATGAATATTTGTATTAGTGACTGAAGTGGAAGGCAAACAAAGGTTGGATGGTGTACAGGGTTGTGAAGGTGTTAAATCAACAGCAAGTGAGCAAGTAGGCAAGAGATCTTCCATGGGATGAGATGACAATTCAGATGACTGGTGTGAAGGTTTAGTTAAGGCAGCTGGAAGATAACCAGTAAGAACAATTTCTAGAGAACATGGTAATTAGGATTGAACTAGTATTTGGTGCTGGCTGTATAGGAGAAATAAATGTCTGACTAGTACTAGGTGGGAAAGATTGTGTTTGTAAGCTGTTTTGGGATGCAGTAGGTAGTTTATCAAAAAAATCAGAGGTGTTATGGAAACTGATTTCTGGAATTGAATAAGAAGCAAGATGAGGCAGATTATTATCAACAGAATGAGGTTGATGCTGCACTGTAGAATCACCACCTGCAGGACAAGTGTTGCTCGAAGAGAGTTCTTTGCTAGTAGAATTAGTTGCTAAGGACACAACATTATAAGGGAAACTAGACACTAAATGAGCAGAATCTTCAAAGATGAAGCCATTTAAAGACACTGAAGATTGACTTGCAGAATTAGAAGAAAAACACAACTCTTTAGAGAAGGGAAATTCTAACTCATTAAACTGAACATTAGGGGTAATAAATATTTTCCCTTCAAAATTGTAACATTTATAGCCTTTGTGAATCAGACTATACCTTACAAATACCACATTTGGAAAAGTTAAAACTGAACTTATGTTTGTTGTAATCCCTCAAATAAGGAAAACAAGTGCAACCGAAAACTTTAAGGGAAGAATAAACAGGTGTTTTATGAAATAAGACTTGATAAGGTGAGACAAAGTTCAGGACAGAAGTAGGCATTCTGTTTATAAGAAAAACAGTTGTGTCAAATGTAAGCCACCAAAAATGCAAGGGCATGGATGCATGAGCTAATAGTGTAAGACCAGTTTCAACAATGTGTCTGTATTTTCTTTCACTTCTCCCATTTTGTTGATGAACATATGCATATGAGTGCCTAAATTGGATTCCTGAGATTGTGAGATAAGAATCAACCCCTTATATTCAACCCCTTGGTCAGATTGCAAACATAGAAGTTTACAACTGAATTATCGTTCAACAAGATGAAGAAACTTGATGAACACAGACTGAACACCTTCCCTGGTTCGTAAGGGAAACATCCAAGTGTACCTACTATAGTCATCTATAAAGTGAATGTAGTATCTATATCCTTCTAGAGAAACATTTGGAGCTGGTCCCCAAATGTCACTGTGGACAAGTTCTAACGGTTTGGTTGCTCTAGATTGTGACATAGGAAAGTGATTCTTGTGAAGTTTACCTAGTTTACAAGCATCACAGAAAGGTAAAGATGCTGTGGAAACTATTTCAGTGGTGTCCTTTATGCAAATAGGTCAGAATTTTATGAAGTGCATTAGTATTAGGATGGCCTAACCTATTGTGCCAAAGAGACATCTTGTTTTCTTTGGCATTTTTTAACCTGAAGTGCAAATTATGGATCTCGTCCATGATGATTATAGTTTGTACAATTATTAATAGAATGATCATGATGCAACCATGAGTTGTTGTTGACAACATTGGATTCATAGCAGGTAGCATTAGATAACTGAGTATTAGAATCATGTTGAGAGGGTAGCAAAGAAGAACTTTTATTATTTTGAAAAGGAGTACAATCATTCAAATTAGAAGAAACTGAGAAACAATTATTCTGACTGTTTTTGCTTGAACGGCTAAGTTGACTCAAAGAACTAAACTACTCAGGTGGAATAACCTAATTATTAATACAATTGAACTGACTAGAATTAGCAAGACAACTCTAAAGTCTTGTGATCTAAGGTGGCAGCAAAGGCCTGCAATGAACTAGGGTAATTCGGGCACAGTGACTAAACTGGATGGCAGGGTGGAAGGAACATGCAACTAATATAAACCAGCTTTAAGAGCCCCCCTGAGCAACACTGTTCTGGTAGCTTTGTCCTTAACAGTGCAAGAATCAGAATCAAATTCAACAACAACCTGATTATCTCTAGTCAACTTGGAAATACTAAGTAAGTTTTTTGTAATACTAGGCACACAAAGAACATTTTTCAAGTGAACACATTTAGAATGTAATCAACTAGGTAACAAGGTAAGGCCAATATGAGATATGGAAAGAGACTTACCATTGCCCACTTACAATTGTTCATTACCATCATAGCTCCTGCTGGTTACTAGTTGATGTGGATCAGGGGTGACATGATCAGTGCCTCTTGAATCCATGTACCAAGCTGGATTATGAGGTGTGGTTAGAGTAATGTGTGAGGCTTGAAAATGAGAGAGTGGTGCAGCGGCTGAATGAGAGGCAAAATAGACTTTGTTAGGAGAGTGTAGTTGTTACTGACTAGGGACTCGAAAACCTTGCTGCTGAGAGGGAAAAACATAATGATGTTGCTAAGTAGGAGGTTCTGGAATTGATTGCTGGATACCAGTATTCCCTTCTTGTGGAGAATATGATCCCGAATGGGTGGGAAGAGAATAAATATGATGTTGACTCCCATTAGATGTTCCAACATTTGGATAACCAACATTCAAGAAGGAAGGGTTCTGTCCACCAGAATATGTGCTCCCATAATTAAACATGCTAGAACCGATCAACAATGATCGGTTTTCAAAACTGAGGTGGTGCTCGTTATAGTTGGCATTGTACCGATGGTAACATTGAGGTGTTGTATGTCCAATCTTGCTGCACAATTGACAAATTGGCTTCCCTCTACCATTAGCTCTGCCTCGACCTCTGCCATGTCCAACAAATCAATAGGTCGATAAGGAGAAAATGGACTAGTGAGGGCACTAGTATGGTTTCCAAAATTAGGTGAATAATGCTGAGCATTCTGAGAAGCTGAGGAGTGATAGACCTGTGGTAATGCTGGTAACGAATATTGCAGAGAGGTCAACTGATTAAGAGGTCTAGGAGCTTCCTTTGATGAACCAATATGAGCAGATGGCAACAACATAGTAGTTGGGAACATAGATCTATTGTTGACATTGCTGAGAGAAGCAACATTGACTGAGCTATGAAGGAAATCAATGGAGTTAAACTTCTCAAGCCTAGTTCGTATTTTTGTAATAAAAACTATGCCTCTTGTAATGAAATTGAATCAAACTTTGATTCAATTTTGGAAGTTAGATTGACAACTACTGCATCAAACTCTAGTCCCGGTCCATCTAACACATGTTGGAGCAAATCTTCATCTGAAATGATTTAACCACTTGTTGATAGACTCTCAACAATTCCCTTCATCTTTTTAACATACTCATTCACACTCATGTTACCTTTTTGAGTATTTTGTAAAAGATTTTTTAAATGTAGGGCTCTAGCCTTAGAATCACTTAAAAATTCAGTCTTAAGTGCGAACCAGATATTAGTAGCAAATCTACATTTGGACACAATACTGAACATACATTCAGAAATTGACGCAAGAAGCCACGTGACAAGAAATTTATCAGTTTTTTTCCAAGCTACATAAGCTGGATTAATTCTTTCTTTTCCTAGGGTTTCTTTAATTCCTTCTTCCCCTAGCTCATTTTCAAGACTATTGTCTAAAGCAATAAGAGGTTCAGGACATTGAGCTTGACCTGTTAAGTGTTCTTCAAGATCATGAGCTCCTACAGATGATAGGATTTGCGATCTCCAGAGGCGATAATTATCTCTGTAATTATCTCTTGTTAGGTTCGGACTGACTACTTGAAGACTAGATGAGAAAACTGAAGTTGAGCTGCCAAACATCTTCATTGAGTTCTCGTTAGAGCTATTGTTTATAGAAATCCTTGCCATTGATGTTAGTCTTTGGCTGTGATACCATGAGAAGAAATTGAAAGAAATTGAAAATGAAGAAAAGAGAATTTGATATTATTGATCTTAAGTAAGTAATCAGATTACAATGTTTAGGGATTTATATATACAGAGCTTCGAAAGAGAGAAAGCAAACTTGAGTGAAAGAGTAAAGTAGAGAGCTGACGAAGTGAACAAGACAACAACTCTTAACCATTACAAAACGACACCGTTGCTTGTAAGTCACATATGAGAAATTTCAATCAGCTCCTCTAACTTTGATCATTTGCTCTCTTCAACCTTTCACCAACAACCATGTCGCACAGAATTTCGTTACACTTAAATAATCCCACAAAAACTAGATACAGTCCTTTATTTTAATCTCCATGTCACATAGTCATTCAAAAATTTCTTCGTAGCTCCCAACAGCTTTTCATTTTTAGTGCCCTAAAAATAAAATTATTTTTAGAAACTTCTTCATGCTTCCTTGAATAATTAATGATAGTCTTGACTTGTTAAAGTTACATTAATTTACAGGCTCAGTAATTAAGATCAATTGATAAGAATGTCAAGGTATAAGTTTTTTTACTTAATTTTAGACACTAACTTATCACTCTTAATTTAATTGTTAAGAGAGATTTGAGAAATAAAACTCCACATTAGAGTTACACAGTACTTGAAAACTTGTAATTAGATGTTGGAAAGAACATTGAAGCAAACCTCATAGCAGCCATAGCATTGAGTTCCATTGTTTCCTGTACAACCAGATAAAGTCCTCATATTTAATCTCTTTGAAGTATTAACTTACTGATATTACTTTTTTTCCCTTTATTTGCTATGAAAAAATTCTGGAAATAAGGATATATTGTGCTAGAGAAGAAATCTCATATATATATTCAAAATTTTTGGAAATAAGGCTTTAAGCTAACTAATAAATCAACATGTAATCTTTTTGATGCAGAAACTTCAACTTGCACAATATTTAATCTTCTCTGAGGATGTCTGTTGGTTTGATTTTGTAGGTATTCTGTAGGCCCAATAAATCAATCGTGCAACCTCTCAATGAGGGCATTGGATTTTTCAAACTAGCGACTATATTAGAGTCACCTAGATCTACTCATATAACTATATTATAATTAAAGGGCCTTTTAAGGTTTTCTTTTTTCTTTTTTTTCTTCAGTAAATTTTTAATTAAAGAGAACATTTGCCGGGCCTGACTAATTTTTCAAAAGTAACTAAGCTTCAGCATTCACTTGGGGTTTAGTTTTGTCCTTCTTGTAAAAGTACGAATAGTCTTTATTTTTATTTTTTGGGTAACGTCAACTTGCGTGCACCTTAATTAATCTCTTTTGGGTAATCGGGATGTCCGAGCCAACTTGCGTGCACTTCAATTAATCTACGGGGTCCATTAAACACTCTATAAGGGTAATGGGTCAAATAAGACACAAATATGGTAGGTGACCACTTTGTGAGACTCGAACAGAAGACCTTTGGGTAACCCACTAAGAAGTCTTGTCATCCTGCCACACACCAAGGGATTAAAAGTCTTAGCTTTTCTTTTAACTAAAGTGGGAGAGTGATAAATCATAACTAATAATACTTTAATTAGATAGTGGTCTATGTTGTGGATTTTCGCAAGTGTACGAAATCGTACAAGTAATAAAGTGTATGAGTACTGATATCGAACCCAAGAGAATTACTATTATCAATTACCAATTAAACTATCATTTTACTATTTGGTTAATACAAATTGTATCAAGGAAAACCTAAATTAAAAAAAAAAATTGAAATTAAAAGAAATCTAGTTAAAATAAATCTTTGGGTTTAAAGCAAGATGACTAGACCTAGGGCATAGATTTCACACCAACTCTTATTCATATGTATCAATTACTTATGCTAATTTCATTAAGCGCTTCCTATAGGTCAAACTCCCTTAATTTCCCATAATTTTCTCTCGAATAATTATCAAATTAACTCCTAATTACTAACCCGAATTATCTGTAATCAGATTTAACCAATTGAAGATCATTACGCTCTATGGAGTTTACCAGAACCTCACAAGTTGCGGTATCCTATCTCTAGCATTCGCTCAATCTATGGTTTCATTACCATAGACCAACTAAGTATCATCTCTTGATCAGACCTTAGTCCATTAATTCATTCAATTCTTGGGCCCTTAAGAAGCAAAAGCATTAGGCATAATAATAAAACTTAGGAAGAAATCTTAATAAAAATCACCATAAATAAATCAATACATAATCAAGAGATTGGGCTACATCTTAGCCCTAGAGAATAAATTTAGTTCATAATCAACATGAAAGAAACAATCATCTTTATTAAAGTAAGAAACATGAGTTCAAGAAAGAAATAAGAATACCTTTGTATATTGCAAATCAAAAACTCCAGAAATTCTGTCACTTTGATCTTCTCTTGCATTAGGTCCTCTAATTCTCACCAAAGAATCTCCAAAATAATGCTAAAATAATTCTATTTATATCCCACAAGGGTTAGGGTTTTATTTTCCTTAATTCTATTTAGTTTAGGACTCTCAAACCTATTTTCCCAATAAAAAACAGAAGAAAAATTCATAACTATTGTGACTGTGTCCTAGCACTGTGCTGCAGTGCTGCCTATTCTGGACAAAGTGTGCTGCAGCACATTGATAACTTCTTCTTCTTTAGTTCAAACAAATTAAAAAAACTTGCATTTAGTAGTTTTCAATTTTTGATTACTCATTTATTTGTGTCCAATGTGACTTATAAATGTTGTACTAAATTTCCAATCATTTAATTAAGTATTATATTAATATTTATAATATAATGTTACAAATTATTAAGTAATCATACTATAAATCTATAATGTAACATTATAATTAATTAAATTTTTAATCAATTAATTAAGTAATGCACTAATATAGTAAATTACTAATGTTTATAATGTAATATTATAAATTTATGATTAATTAAGTAATCATTTAACTATAATGTAATGTTATAATTAATTAAATTTCTAATAATTTAATTAAGTAATGTACTACTACAGTAAATTACTAATATTTATAATGTAATATTATAAATTTATAATTAATTAAGTAATCATTTACCTATAATGTAATGTTATAATTAATTAAATTTATAATCATTTAATTAAGTATCATACTAATGTAGTAACTTAAAATGTTTATAATATAATGTCATGATAATTAATTAAGTAATCATTTAATTATGTAATGTTACAATTAATTAAATGATCATACGATAATGTAATGTTATAATTAATTAAGTAATCATACTATAAATATATAATGTAATATTATAATTAATTAAATTTCTAATAATTTAATTAAGTATTGTATTAATGTTTATAATAAAATGTTATAATTAATTAAATAATCATACTATAAATCTATAATATTGTTATAATTAAATAAATTTCTAATAATTTAATTAAGTAATGTATTAAATTACAAATGTAGTAGATTGCTGATGTTTATAATGTAATGTTATAAACTTATAATTAATTAAGTAATCATTTAATTATAATGTAATGCTAATAATTAATTAAGTACTCATTTAACTAGTAATGTACTAACATTTATCAATTTATCATATATAATTAATTAATTACTAATTTCTTATAGATATACTTAGAACTTGATAATTAAAGTAAATAACTAAATAATATATTATTATTCAATCAAATATACTATTTTATTCAAAAATAATTCTTTTAATAATATTAAAACACTTTTAATTAGATCCTAATTCAAATTATACACTTAATTAATCAAAACTTTAATATTATAATATATTAAAGTTTTTTATATGTAAAAATTTTTAATATATATATATAGAGTGAAGTATATATTACTATATATTACTATATATTTGGTTAGGTTAATATAATATATTAAATTTTTTTATATGGTGTAGTTTATATGTATAACTGTATATATATTTAATTAGGTTATTGTAAAAATTTAGTTTTTTCCATTTTAAATTTTTTCATATGTAAAATTATGATAAACGTCACATTCTTCACAGATATTTAGTTTCAGCCTAAGTTCCAAAGCAGGTTCCAATCTGGGTACCCGCTTCAAGTTCTTTTCCTCGGTTTGATTTCGGTTCCTCCAATGTAGGAACTAGAACCAGAACCACACAGTGTTGGTTCAAAAAAAATGGAGCCGAAACCTACCCACACAATGTCGGTTCTGGTTTTACCCGCAGGTTCCGGTTTTACCCGCTACTTGTGCTCACTCCTGGTCCCAACAACCCCTATTCTTTGACGTCTTTCTTTAGATTAAGACAAAGACTTTATTGATTTTTTTCTCTTCTTTTCAAATGGTAATTAGTGGATATTTGTCATAATATAGGATTTGAATTGGTTGAAATTTAGATGTTGATGTCTATGTACTGAACTAATATAACATTGAACCATCATAAATAAGATTATGAAACTTTTTTTGTTTAATAACAAAAAGTATGATTTAATATTCTAGTATAATATTATTTATAAGATCGTAATATATTTTATTGTTTGGCTAGAAAATTAAAAACAAAAAAATTGGGGAAAGCTTTTAATGGGTTAGGTTTTGATAACATAGTAAAATAATGTTTAGGTTTGGATTTTTCACATTTAAGCCCAAAAGCTAAATGATCAGCTTTGGTTTGTGAAAATTTGATAGACATGAATGTGCCATGACACGAAACCGTTTTGAAACAGCCTACTATCAAGTCTAACTTAAAATTTTATTTAATTCTTGTATTTAACTTTTCATATCTATAATTCTTTTCTGAAATACAACATAACTATAAGACCACATTAGTTACAATATTTCATTATTAGACTTGAAATATGGGATAGCCAAGCAATGGGAAGTTGACTATTTCTTTGAAGTTTGAAATGGTATAGAGTAATAAAGAGCCGCTCCTAGGCTAGGGAGGGCTAATGGTGGCTCCGCACCCACAGCTTATTAATAGATAATTCAAATGATTTTTTAATAAAGATGTAATCAATATAATGAACACTAAAAGTGAAAAAAATTGGAAATGAAAGGGAAAATATAAATTATAACTTTCTTAAAAATGAAAGTGATAATATTGGAATTAATTGAGACATGTATAGAAATTATAATATTTTTTAAATTTTTTAGTAAAGTTCATTAGTGGGGGTCTTATTAGATAAAACTTGTGATCCCAATGACACCATTCTAATATAAAATATATAATAGGAGTGTACTACTTGTACTGCCTGCGGAAGAGTGGCAATTACGAAATTACGAATACTTCTACATTTTAAACTAATTAGAGCTTATTGCCTATTTTTATTTATTGTGTTTTGTCCCCTTTAAAGTTTCATTTTGATATAAACTTAAAGGAGTCCAACACTTAAACTCCTTTTGCCACTTTATTGTACCAAGATAAATTGATAATTCATAAGGGAAAAAAAATCTAAATTTTTTGGTAGTCTTTTGGTCATCTTTTCGTTAAATTATGTTTTATTTTTAAAGGATCTAAAATTAAGATGCCATGATTGTCGTATTAGATCCAAGAAAGGCTCTTTTTGGCCTAACAACATAAAAATTAGGGGAGAGGGCTTACTGAATGCTCTATATATAAAGCAGAAATACAAATTAAAAGTAAAAGAAAGAAAAGAAAGATAATAGGAATGAACCTGCTATATACTAAGCCAATACCCCATCCATAATAATAATAATACTATTATTGTTGTTGTTGTCGTTATTGTTACTATTATTATTATTGTATTTGTTATTGTTGTTGTTGTTGTTGTTTATTATAATAATTATAACGTCATGCTATGAACAAATTTTAAAATATCCATCTATCTCAAATTATTATAACATTATAATATCATAAGCTACGTATGACAAGCAAGAAAGCTTATAAAAAACCTCCCTTCCATCATAGAGTTGCTAGTGTACATTTTTATTTGTATGGGTCTAATAATCAAACTCTTCCTAATACATAGTCAAACATTGTCGACCATATATTTAATAAGTCTTATTGCCTGATAACATTACTAGGCCTATAGGATACCAACCCTAAATATATATAGTACGTGGCGAGGTGAAGATCGATGGTAAATTGAGTAGACTTTCAAATGCATGTGTTGATAGTAGTCGTAATGTTAGCATTCCTGCAGACGGACAATAAACTCAACGTCACATTGGCGTTGACCATAGCTTTCAAAATAGGTGGTAGGGCATTATAGGCTTGGCAAATGGTCTCAGTTACATTTGCACTTGTGCCGAGGATAGAGCAGCAACCAGTGGTTGGTGGATAACCCACAAAGACAAGAATACATGCACCAAGCGTAGCGTTGACGGTCGTGGCTGATGAGGATAGGATGAGGGAGATCAACAGAGCGCTGAAGAGGAGAGTAGTTGAAATAATAGCTGCCTTGGAAGAAGCCATTGGAGAGAAGTTAAAACTGTTTAGGGTTTTTGAAAGTTTAGAGCTTGAGAATGCGAATGCGAGTGATGGATTTTGTAGGCTTTTTGCATGGGGTTTTATAGGAGAAAAATGGGATGATTTGTGTACATGCAGAAACTCTAGTTGAAGAAAATTAATTTTATTTTTTTAACACGTTATCTTCTATAATTAATTTTATGGATTTGGCATCGGTTCAACACGACATAAGTTTATTGATTATATAATTACATCATTCTTATGCTGTTGAATAAAATCAGCCTTTTAACTAATTATATAAACAAAAGACTTGTATAAATATATACACTCAAAAATTTGTACTTTTCTACTCAATAGTAACATCTACCATTACCTAGACTAATTAATCAAACACTCCTAATTAGCATTAATTTACACTCCTTCCTCATACGCCACTTCTGGTAAACTAGATTGACATTCTCTTTCTTAATTTCTTGCTTCTTAGTTTCGCATTCCTTTTTCTTGCTTCTCAACTGAAGCTTATAGACTAAATCATGTAGCCATTGTACATATGTTAGTTAATATTAAGTGATGAAAGATTTTCCTAAGTTAAAACTTGGAAAATCTTAATGAACCAACCAACATATGTATCAAAAGAATACACTTGATGAAATAGTATATGTATGTTGTTATAAGAACACACATAAAATTATAAGTAAACAACTAATTAGAGAGTAGATTAATAATCTTATATATATTAGATTATTAATTTACTCTCTAACTAGTGCATAATAATTAATTAATGTGATCCCTTCTACGGGAAGAAAGTGGCTACTTTGATCTTCTCAAACTAATTAGAGAGTAAATTAACTAAGTATTAATTAAGAAATGTGATCAATTCCATCAAGTAACTGTAACTTGAGTTTGTACTTTATGACCATACTTCATTTAATTATAATTTGAAAGTTGAGATAGAATTGAGAAATAAAACTCTACACTGTAATCACACATTAACATTAAGAAATAGTACTCTACACTAAAATAATAAGTTAAGATTTTTAGATAAAAATTGTTATTCGAAATTGAAATTAAAAATAAACGCCCAACAGTTATGTATTTATTTACTTTTGGCTTTTCACAGTGATCATCAAAACAACTTGTCCAGTTTGCATCAGAGAAGCCTTGTACTTAGCATTCATCTAGCACAAGCTAGGCTATGTCTCTCACACTCCTTCATCAAACGTCACTTGTGCTCAAGTTGATTGACTTTCTCTTTCTTTTTCTCTATTAAAGCTCATACTGTCTGTTAATGACCGAGTTTGCATACTCTTGCAACTTGCTTTAGAATTTTAGCTAATGAAAAATTTACCTGAACATAACATTGGAAAATCTTATGAACCAATCACGAGATTTCTGACTAACCACGCTTCATATAATCGTCATCTAAAAGGTAAGAGAGAATTAAGAAATAGAATTTTACACAACGATCATAAACTAACATTTTAAGAGAAAAAACTATAATTTGATGTCGAATTGGAATAATGGAAACCAAGAGAACTTCCATAGCCATGTTGCACAGAATTTCGTTACACTTAAATAATCCCACAAAAACTAGATACAGCCCATTATTTTAATCTCCATGTCACGTAGTCATTCAAAAATTTCTTCGTAGCTCTCTATTAGTAAAATGTCATTTGTGTAATTGCAGTGCTGTGTTTCAAAGTGGTGTCATTTTGGTCACTGTTTACCTTTACTAAAGTTCAGTTTAGCTCAGCTCTCTAACTTTACTCTTTAGCGTTACTCAAGGTTCAGATCAGCTGTCTTCCTCTTAATATAAAAGAGAAGCTAATCTCTTGTACAGTTAGATAATCAATACACCAGATTTGCAGTTTCTTCAAAGTTCTTTCTACTCTTGCTTTCTTCTTTCTTTGAAACTTTCATGGTATCAGAGCCTAAGACAAATGTCTATGGCTGAGATTCCTGGAAAATTCCAATCCTCTAATAACATGGAGAAATTGATTAGCAATTCCACTAGTTTCCACTCTTCTACTTTTTCATCAAGTCTTCAAGTGATTAGTCTGAAATTGACGAGGGATAATTACAGAGACAACTATCAATTTTGGCGATCTCAAGTGTTATCTGTTGTAGGAGCTCACGAACTTGAGGAACACTTGACCGGTCTTGATCCTTGTCCAGAACCTCTGATTGTCTCCGATGAAAAGTCCTTATCTGATTTGAGTGTAAATAGTTCGAAGGAAACCCTAGCTAGAGAAAATATCAATCCAGCTTACATTGGTTGGAAGAAAACAAATAAGTTCCTTGTTACATGACTTTTAGCTTCAATTTCAGAGTGTATATTCAGAAATGTTTCTAAATGTAAATCTGCTACTGAGATTTGGTTTGCATTAGAACATGAATTCTTAATTGAATCTAAAGCTAGAGCTCTACACTTGAAGAACTTGATTCAAAATACACAAAAAGGAAATCTTAGTGTTAGTGATTACATTAAGAAAATGAGAAGTTTTGCTGAGAGCTTGTCGGCCAGTGGTCACATAATCACAAATGATGAATTGCTTCAACATGTATTAGATGGTTTAGGTCTAGAGTTTGATGCTGTTGTTGTTAATCTGACTTCCAGAATTGAGTCAAAATTTGACTCAGTCACTCTACAGGAAGCTCAATACCTATTACAAAAGTATGAGATGAGATTAGAGAAGTTCAACTCCCCTGATTTTCCACTAAGTTCAGCACATGTTGCCTCACTAAACACCTCCAATAATAAATCCTTATATGTCACCATAGGGACAGTATCGTCTAGTTTCCCTATCTCATCGTCACACACAAATCAGTTACCAACACCTTTACCACAAACCTCACAACTTCCCTATTATACTTCTCCTGCTAGTTTTCCCAATCCACCCCTTTCTCACTACAGTTTACCTAAACAGGTAAACTTATTTGGTCAGTATGGTCCTTTTTCTACTTATCGACCACTTAGCTTTAACACAATGAATAGAGGCGAGGTCGAGCAAACAATAGAGGCAAACCAGTCTGTCAAGTTTGCAGCAAAATAGGTCATACTGCAGTACTGCTACCACCATTACAACTCAACTTACAATGGAGTTCCACCTCACCAACTTAGTTTATCCAATCACCAATTTGGTTCTGATCCTGTTTTTCCCCAGTACCACAACAAACCTTCCAATAACTTTTCAACCATCTCATCCAACAACTAACTCCTATGGACTAAATTCACCAAATTTTCATCAACACACCCATCCTTCTTCACATTTTAATTAGTCCTCATAGTCCAACCTACAAAACTCACCACATTTTCCCTAACAACAGACAGCACTCACTGTTCCCAGCCAACAATTTAACTCACCAAACCAAGCCTACTACATTGCACATTCATCTCCTTTTCCTTAGACTTCTACTCTCACACCCATGACCATTAACTCAACAACTCCACCTGATCCAGCCTGGTACATGGTTTCAGGTGCTACTGACCATGTTACCTCGGATCTTAACTAGCTTGCTATCAATAGGAGCTATGATGGGAGTGATCAATTACAGGTAGGCAGTGGTGAGTCCTTAAATATATCTCATGTTAGTTTCTCTCTTTTACCTAGTTTTCTTCAATCTAAATGCATTTTCTTAAAAAATGTTTTGTGTGTGCCTAGGATAACCAAAAATCTTCTTAGTACTCTAAACTTACTCAAGATAATAGTGTTGTTGTTGAATTTGACTCTAACTGTTGCATTGTTAAGGACAAGGCTACCAGGGTAGTGCTTCTACAGGGAGGACTTAAAGCAGGCCTATATCAGTTGCATGTTCCAGTAGTCAATCATTTAGTCCTGAGTTTGCTCATTCTCAGCTTAAGTCTTCTGTTTCCTTAGCTCCCAAATCATTTATTACTTCCCTAGGTGATAAGTCTGTCAATTTAGAGGCTTGTAAGAATAATAAAATTGAGTTGCCAATCACTGTTGTTGGTAATAAGTCTGTCAACTTAGGTACTATTGATTGTCAGTCCGATGTATGTGAACAGAATCCATGTAATTCTTCTTTATTGAAGTCTATCAACTCTAATGCCATGGTTGTTGATTCGGGTACTTGTAAGAAGAATTTCTTTGATATGAATATAAAAGAAATGTTTTTGCTAATTCTTGTTCTGCATCTGCTGATTCTAATGCTGACAATAGTCATTTGCATTCTATTGACAGACATCATTTGCATTCTGCTCATTCAGCCATACAATCATCTAATTCTGGTTTAGTTTCTCAAAGCACACAATCACTTAGTTCTGGTTCAGTTTTCCAGAGTTCACAACCCACTGAGTTATTCAGTTTCGATTATTTAATTACACTAGTAATTAGTGTTGATACTGCTACATCTCACACACAACCCACTTCCTCATCCGAAAGCTTACCATTAAGTACACAACTCACTACTAATACCTCATACTCCACTAATCTACATACTCAAACTACTGCTCTACCAAAAATGGAGCACTTAAACTTACACTCAACAAATTCAAATCATATCCATGGCTTAATATCTCACACACCTTCAACTTTTCAAGTCACCAATACTAAGGATAATTCTTTAATACTTTGGCACAATAGACTTGGTCATCCCCATGCAGAAATCTGACACAAAATTCTGGTTAAGTTACTTAAAACCTCAACCAAGGCTAATTTCAACTCTTCATTAGGTTTTTGTGATGCTTGCAAAATGGGCAAAATACACAGAAATTCTTTTCCTATTTCCCATAATAAAGCAACTCAACCACTTGAAATAGTTCATAGTGATATTTGGCTTAGAAGGCTTTAAATACTATATACATTTTCATTGATGATTATAGTAGATATACATGGATGTTTCCTTTAAGAACTAAGGCTGAAGTTCACTCTATTTTTATTAAGTTCCATCATTTGGTTGAAAGACTATTCAATTATAAGTTGAAATGTTTACAATCTGATCAGTGAGCTGAATACAAGGGTTTAATTCCTTACCTAACCAATGCTGGCATACTTTTTAGGCACTCTTGTGCTTATGTTAACCAACAAAATGGTAGGAGTGAAAGAAAACATAGACATATTGCCGAAACTGGCCTTACACTTCTTGCACATGCATTCATGCCTTTAAATTTTTGGTGGTTAGCTTTTGAGTCTGCTATATTTCTCATAAATAGACTACCTACATCAGTTCTGAATTTTATCTCTCCATATCAAACTTTATTTTGTCATGAGCCTCTCTACTCAACTCTTAAAGTCTTTGGGTGTGCTTGTTTTCCATACTTGAAAGATTTTCAAAAACACAAGTTTAGTTTTCACTCCTCCAAGTGTGTTTTTGTGGGTTATATCTTGTTCACAAGGGTTATAAATGTCTCAATTCTGATGGTAGGATTTTTATTACACCTAGCGTTCAATTTAATGAAACAGATTTTCCATTTGCTTTTGGTTTCGATTCTCATGTGTCCAAGCATTCCACTTCTCAAAATCCTCAAAATTATTCAGCATCTTTTAGTTCTTTAGGTCTTAATCTTTTAGTCTCCAGTTTTCCTTTTGTTTCAATTCCATCAGTAACTGATAACAGGCCACAAGTTGCTCCTGTAGAGAACTGCCCTCCACCAAACCTTCTTCAGTAGTTGGTAAGTCATCTTCTGCTCCTTTACATCACCCTTCAACTACTTTATCTCCTTGTTCCAATACATCCTTACATCATTATAATCCTAGCACCTCATTATGCATGCCCACTACATCCTCTTCAACTCTATTAAATTGTCCTTTAATTGTTGATCTCACCTCCTTTTCTCCATTGACATACAAAGGTCAAACATAAATGAGTTCATCTAGCTATCCACTTGCATCTATCTGTCCACTTGTTATTGACTTGCACTCATCACAATTTTCTATTGAAAAACATCCACTACATATCTCTTCCACCAATACACATCCCATGCAAACTAGAGCCAAGACAACCTCCCAAAAAGCCTTTAGTAGTTCACATACCACTGCAGCCTCCCAAAACACTGATGACACTGAACCTACAGCCTCCCAAAACACTAATACTTTTCAGCCACCATCTCAACATACCATGGTAGCCTCCCAAAACACTGACGACTGAACCTACAGCTACCCAAAACACTGATGCTCTTCAGCCACCATCTCAAGATACCACTGCCTTTATCATTTCAAAACTTGCTCCTTCACCACCTACTCATTCAGAACCAAACACAGTAACAGAAGCACTAGCTCATCCTGACTGGAATAAGGCAATGCAGGAAGAGTTTAATGCTTTAATGGCTAATGAATATTGTTGGCAACAAATGGGTCTTTAGAACCAAGTTTCATGCAGATGGGAGTTTACAAAAATATAAGGCTAGATTAGTAGCCAAAGGTTTCCAGCAAACTCCAGGATTGGATTGCTTTGAAACATTCAGCCCTGTTATCACACCCTCAACTATCTGAATTATTTTTTCTCTTGCTGTCTCCAAAGGATGGGATATACAACAAATTGATATCAATAATGCCTTCCTGAATGGCATTTTAAGTGAAACAATTTTTATGAAACAACTTAAAGGTTTTGAGAGTTTTCAGTATCCCTTTCATGTGTGCAAGCTTAAAAAGGCTCTTTATGGTTTAAACAAGCCCCAATGGCCTAGTTTGACAAACTTAAGCAAGCCTTGCTGGACAGAAAATTTGTGAACTCGATTTCTGACTTAAGTTTGTTCATCTACAAGGATAACTCTCAGGTTTTGTATCTCCTTATTTATGTGGATGACATACTTGTTACTGGTTCAAACACATCATCAATTCAGCAACTTATTGAAGGATTGAATCATTAGTTTACATTAAAAAGTCTTGGATCAGTTTCTTATTTCTTGGGATTGGAAGCAACAAGAAATTCAGAAGGGCTTCACCTAAAACAAACTAAATATATCACTGATCTTCTTGTTAAAACAAAAATACAGGATGCTCATTCTTGTCCAACACCTATGGCTATTGGAAACAAGTTGTTTATAGGAGAAAGTGAGTTATTTCCGGATCCTAGTCTCTATAGAAGCACTATCGGAGCTTTACAATATTTGACCTTAACTCGACCGGACATAAGCTTTACGGTAAATAAGCTTAGTCAATATCTTCAAGCACCTTCTGAACTTCAGTGGAAGCCATGTAAAAGAGTGCTAAGATACATCAAAGACACTCAGTTTCATGGGTTACAATTCAAACCAGCTGATTCTATAAGTACAGAGTGTTACACTGATGCTGATTGGGGAAGTAACTTAGATTATCGAAGATCCATAAGTGGATACTGTGTTTTCTTATGTCCCAATCTGATTCAATGGAGTTCTTAGAAGCAAAAAGTGGTGGCTTTATCCTCAACAAAAGCTGAGTATCGATCTCTTGCACACACAACTACTGAACTGGCTTGGCTAGATAACTTGTTTTTCTAAGTTGGGAGTTGTCTTGAGCTCTTCACCAGTAATTTGTGTGATAACATCAGTGCTAGAGCATTGGTAGCCAATACTATTTTTCATGCATGCACAAAGCATATTGAGATTGATGCTCACTACATAAGGGATCAAATGCTAGCTAAGAAACTTTTGGTGCAATATGTGCCTTCAAAGCTTCAGATTGCTAACATTTTAACTAAGCCATTATCTACTGCTCAGCTTCAAGAATTGAAAACAAAATTAAATGTGACAGAGATAAATATGGTCAGCCCAGTAGAAGAAAGAAAGAATTAATTGCAGTATGTTAGGCTTCAGAGTTGGCAATTAAGAAGTTTTGTTGTTTGGTCAGAGTTGTTTGATTGGTGAATGCAGAATTATTTGTTTTGTTCAGAGTTGATTGATTGGTGAATGTATAATCATTTTCCGTTGAAGGGTTGTTTGATTGGTGAATGAAGAATCATTTTATGTTGAAGGGTTGTTTGATTTTTCTATTGAAGGGTTGTTTGATTGGTGAATGCAGAATTATTTGTTTGCTATTGAATGGTTGATTGACTGTTGATGAGGGGTTAATTGACTAATTGAATGCAACATTGTTTTTTTCGTAGAATTGCAGTTTTGTCTGCACAAATTGCAGAATTGATTGTTGTTGAAATGCAGAATTATTTGCACAACAAATTGCAGAACTGATTGTTGTTGAAATGTAGAATTATCTGCACAAAATGAAGAATTGGCACAAGTTGCTGTTGAAATGCAGAATTTTTGTTGAAACCTTTTATTGGTGAAATGCAGAATTGTTTGGAGAATTGCAGAATCTGTTTGCTGTCGAATGGTTTTGCAACTATCCAAAATTGTTTTTTTCTGTCCAAAATGGTTTTGCAACTGTCCAGAATTGTTTTTGCTGTTCAGAATGGTTTTGCAACTATCTAGAATTTTTTTTGTAGAATTTTTTTTTTTTTTTGCAAGAGTTGAGATTGATCCAAGAAGAGATAGTATGAATTGAGGGGGAATGTTAGCCACAAAATGATCAGAATTAATTGTTTTGAGAAGGGATAGTATGGCTTAAGGAGGAATGTTAGTAAAAGGTCATTTGTGTTATTGCAATGCTTTGTTTCAAAGTGGTGTCATTTTGGTCACTGTTTACCTTTACTAAAGTTCAGTTTAGCTCAGCTCTCTAACTTTACTCTTTAACGTTACTAAAGGTTCAGATCAGCTCTCTTTCTCTTAATATAAAAGAGAAGCTAATCTCTTATACAGTTAGTTAATCGAATACACCAGATTTGTAGTTTCTTGAAAGTTCTCTTTACTCTTTCTTTCTTATTTCTTTGAAACTTTCATGGTATCAGAGCTTAAGACAAACGTCTATGGCTGAGATTCTTGGAAAATTTCAATCCTCTAATAACATGGAGAAATTGATTAGCAATTCCATTGGTTTCCACTCTTCTGCTTTTTCATCAAGTCTTCAAGTGATTAGTTTGAAATTAACAAGGGATAATTACAGAGACAACTATCAATTTTGGCGATCTCAAGTATTATCTGCTGTAGGAGCTCAGGAACTTGAGGAACACTTGACCGATTTTGATCCTTGTCCTAAACCTTTTGATTGTCTCCGATGAAGAGTTCCTCATCTGATTTGAGTGTGAATAGTTTGAACTGACAAGACAATTGAGTTGAGTGATAGTAAATCATCTGAAACCCTAGCTAAAGAAAAGTTGAATCCAGCTTATGTAACCTAGTAACGAACTGACAAGTTCCTTGTTACTTGGCTTCTCGCCTCAATTTCTCATTGAATATTCACTCTTGTTCCAAAATGTCAGTTTGCGTCTGAAGTATGGTTTAAGCTAGAAGCTGAGTTTGTAACTGAGTCAAAGGCCAGAGCCTTACATTTGAAGAATTTGCTTCAGGTAACTCAGAAAGGTAATTTGAATATTCATGAGAATGTAAAGAAAATGAAAGGCATTGCTGAAAGCTTGTCTGTGAGTGGTCAAGTGATCTCAGATGAAGATCTTCTTCAACATATTTTAGATGGTTTATGTTCAGAATTTGACACTGTTGTTGTTAATCTGACCTCCAAGGTAGAATCTATGATTGATCCAATTACTTTGTAAGAGGCTCGGTTTTTTTTACAGAAATACGATTTGCAGCTTGATAGGTTTAACTCTATAGATTTTCATGGAGGTTCTATTAATGTTGCTTCTTTTAAGAATTCAAGTGGTGTAAGTGATCAAAATTCATTGTCTGTTAATGCTAAGGTTTCCTTTACACCTACTGGCACTTCTGGTTTGGTTACACATAATCAGTCTCAATTGCAAGGCTTACCTAATCCTTCCCATAGGATCTTAACATTATCCTCAGTTAAGCTCTAATGATCCTAGATCAAACTTTGGACATTTTGGTGGAACTTCAAGTCACTTTTACTTTTCATACAGACCTGTTTTTGGGAGAGGCAAAGGAAGAAGTAATGGCAGAGGCAAGCCTATTTGTCAAGTTTGCAGCAAAATTGGCCATATAGCAGCTCACTGTTATCACCACTACAACTCCACTTACACTGGTGTACCTCCTCAAAATAACATGTCAGGACAAGGTGGTTCTAGTCTAGCTTTTCATAATGGATTTTATGGACCTCAATTTGGAAATTAGCAGCATTACAATATTGGCAGTCCGTATAGTTCTCATTCTGGAAGTTAGCGTGTTATTGTTCCCACTAATGGATCCTACGATTCATCATCTCAGTCAATTATAAATTCCAACTTGCACAATCAACAATAGCACACTAATTTGCAAGGCAAACCATCTTTCCTTCATCAACAGCAAGGGTTTCATGTCCCCAGTCAGCAAAGTTCCTACCAAAATCCAATTCCCAACCAAGCTTTTCTTGTGTCTAACCAACCACCTTCCTCAAACCATTATCCTCAAACACACATGAATGTCCCAACAACTGCTCATGTTGATCCAGCTTGGTACATGGATTCAGAAGCTATTGAACATGTTACTCCTGATCCTACTCAACTAATTTCCATCAGAACTTATGATAGGGTTAAGCAATTACAAGTTGGTAACGGTGAGTCTCTACATATATCTCATATAGGCTCAACTTTATTTCCTAATTCAATTCATGCTAAGTGTTTACATTTGCGCAATGTGTTATGTGTTCCTAGAATAAGTAAAAATCTCCTTAGTATTTCTAGATTCACTAAAGATAATCAAGTAACTGTTGAATTTGACTCTGATTGTTGTGTTGTTAAGGACAAGGCTCCCAAGGCAGTGTTACTGCAGGGAGGACTTAAGGCTGGTCTGTACCAATTGCACATACCTTCTTTCTTCTCCTCTGATTACACTTCTGGTGGTCTAGAAAAGTCAGCTGCTTTGAGTTCTAGGTTTTGTAATACTTTGTTTTCAAATAAGTTAGTAGGTACTGATAGTCAGTATAATCATAGATTGCCTTAGTTTATTAGTTCTCTGAATAATTTTCCAAGCTGCTAATGCCAACTGTAATATACTGACTAGCACCCACTGAATGCTTTAGTTAATCACAATCATAGGCTGCAAGATCCTCAATTGCTTTGTAGTAATCAAAGTCCTATCTCATATGCAAATGTTTGTAATCCTGATTTCATTAATAAGACACAATGTTTGGAACACTCTGGTTTAAATTGTGTTAATTCTGAGTCTGGTATGTCTATTTCTACTGTTGATATTTCTGATATTATTGCAAATGATAATAACATCTCTGATTTAGTTGATAGTTCTAACAAAATTTCTGATAATACTCCTAATATTGCCGATTATTCTAGTATGAACAAATCTGATTCTGGTTCTATTCTACATATGCTTATGTGGTTGATGTTGATGCAAATTTTGCTTCTGTGTTGAATGTTGATGAAAATTTTGCTTCTATGGTTGATGTTGATGCAAATCCTATTTTTGTGTTTAATGTCGATAAAATTTTGCTTCTGTGTTGAATGTTGATGAAAATTCTGCTTCTATGGTTGATGTTGATGCAAATCCTGTTTCTGTGTTTAATGTTGATGAAAATTCTAAGATGTCTAAATCTCTTGTTCACAATGCTACTATTGGAAAATCTGACACATACCAACATCATCCTATGCCAAACCACCCTACAGTCTTCCAAGCTAGTAATACTCTGGCATAATCGTTTAAGCCACCCTCATGCTGATGTATTAAGTAAAATCTTACCTCACATTCACCCCCGACCTTCAGAACCTATTTCATCCTTAAGTTTTTGTGATGCATGTAAATTAGGAAAACTGCACAGAAATCACTTTCCTAGTTCAACCTCTAGAGCTACACAGCCACTTGAAATTGTTCATAGTGACATTTGGGGACCAGCACCCGTAGCTTCCTTAGAAGGCTTTAAATACTACATTCATTTCATTGATGACACCTGGATGTTTCCCTTAAGAACCAAAACTGAAGTTTAGTCCACTTTCATCAAATTTCACCATTTAGTTGAGAGACGGCTTGGATATAAACTCAAAGTCTTACAGTCTGACCAAGGAGGAGAGTATAGGGGTCTAATACCTTATCTTACCACTGCTGGAATCTAGCTTAGGCATTCTTGTGCCTATGTGCACCAACAAAATGGGAGAAGTGAAAGGAAGCGTAGACATATAGCAGAAACAGGCCTGACCTTACTAGCCCATGCATCTATGCCTTTAGATTTTTGGTGGTGTGCATTTGATACTATTGTGTTTCTTATTAATAGAATGCCTACCTTAATTTTGAATTTTCTGTCACCATATCAGGTTCTTTACAGTAGGTTTCCTGTATATTCTAAGTTAAAAATCTTTGGTTGTGCTTGTTTTCCATTCTTGAGAGATTTCCATAAACACAAGTTGAATTTCGACTCTTCTAAATGTGTTTTTCTGGTTTATAGTTTAAGTCATAAAGGTTACAAATGTCTTAGTTCAGAAGGAAAAATTGTTATTACTCCTAATGTAACGCCCCACTTGAGGTACGTATTTGTTGTTTCTTCTTTCGCTCTTATTTGAGTTGGTTTTTGGTAATATTGTTTGATTAAGTGTTGTGTTGAATGCTTGCCCTGAAATTGGTTGAAAATAAAAGAAGTTTAGTGTACCAAGCTTCGCCGGGGCGAAGAAGAATCTTCGCCGCGGCGAAGATGTGTTGAAACCACGGGGAAACTCTCTCGACAGTTTCGCCGCGGCGACAGACCATTTAAAATGTTTGTTGAGTTTTAGATATTTTCTTCCCTAAGGGCAATTTGACCATTCTACCCCTAATTAGTAGGAAAAGTGGGGAGTTAATTGTAAGGATTTTTCATGGAGAATATGTTGATATAGGGGTGAGTTTGTAATGAATCAAAGGATATAGATGGAATTCCCAAAGAAGAGTAAGGGCAAAATGGGAAGGCTTTGGTATAAAGTTCATTAAAAGGAACTAAGAGTTAGCAAACCCCTCATTCTCCTTCTCAAAAACGCAACTCTCCATCCTTACTCCTCTCAACTTTTCTTTCTTTTGATCAAGGAGTTCCAAGGGGTTTTTGAGGTTATTTGGGGTAGAAAATCAACCTAAGGCTTCCTAAGGTAAGGATTCCTACTTAAGTTGTGTGATTTGTGAGTTTTAGTTTATATTGAAGTTTGAGGGTTTTTGTTCTTTTGGTTAAGAGTAGAGGAAAAGTCAAGCAAACCAAGAAAGGAAGAGTTGGTGAAGTCTCTCCATAACAAAGTAAGTAAATCCCAACCCAAGTTGAGATTTAAGAATTTTCTTGATTAGGGTTTTGATAGAAATGATGTATGTATGTGATATACATGTGATATGCCATGTATGGAAGTTTAAATAGAGATTTCTATGCTTGTGAATGTTTATACCTTGCAAATATGAGAAATGAGTTGTTGGGTTGGAAAGGTAGTTGAGATGGAATTGATGGGGTGTTATGGATCCCCTTTTTGGAAGTGCTTTCTTTGACAGGTTTTATGGTTATGTGAAGGGGTTTCTCCCCATTTTGGATGGTTAGAGAAAGATTTAGAATCATTGCTATAGTAGAGTTTTATGATGCACTTGAGTTGTTTGATGAAATGCCTAATAGAGGTTTGAGTTTGAGTAGTGAACCTTAATTCTTGCAACATTGCATGTTGGCATTTCATAAGTGCATTAGTGGAGATGAACCATCCATATGCATTATTATATGCATTGAAAAGTGACCTAAGAAAGAGTAGGAAACTTTGTGTATACAATTACTCTATGAGTAGAGAGCTTGGTGAATGCAACTACTCTAAGGGTAGAGAGAATAAAAATGCTAGAATAGAGTGGATTAGAAGAGTAGAAGTGATGGGTTGATGCTTTGTGATCATCACCCGACAGTTACGGGAATCGGGTTGATGCTTTGTGACCATCACCCGAATAGCCCTTAGAGATGGGTCGATGCTTTGTGATCGTCACCCGATAAGTAGTAGAAACGGGTGGATGCTTTGTGATCCCCACCCGGTTAGTTAATAGATAAGTAGGTTGATGCTTTGTGATCATCATCCGACATTTAGTAGAAGTGGGTTGATGCTTTGTGACCATCACCCGATAGTGACTAGAGACGGGTTAATGCTTGGTGATCGTTACCCAAAAGTCATGAGGAACGGGTAGGTGCTAGGTGATCTCCACCCGATAGTTAGGAAAACCGAGTTGACGCTTTGTGATCCCCACTCGGTAGTCACTAAGAACGGGTTGGTACTGTGTGAATTCCACCCGATAGTCATAGAGAGTGAGATGGTGCTGTGTGAACGCCATCCGGCCGTACCTTCGGTAAGATGAGGCCATGATGTTATTAGAAACAGAAATAGAATCAGAAATAGTATAAGGAAAGAATTAAGAGTTATACATACGGGGACAGACAGATAGAGGGTTTTACTTACTGAGCATTATTTTGTGCTCACCCCGTTATTTTCCTTTGTGGATGCAGGGATCTAGGTGATGATGATGCGGTCGGAGGGCGTCGGCAAGCGAAGAGAAATAGCTACACTGTTTCCCTGTTTTGTCTTTTAAAACAAATTTTTTTGTAAACAGTACTCTTTGTGTATAAAAGACATATGAATTATAATGAAAAGAAAATTTTGGGGCCCAATTTTCTATTGTTATTATGCATGCATTATACTAGTTTTCAAGCAGTTGTTACACCTAATGTTCAGTTCAATGAACTGGAGTTCCCTTTTGCTACTAGGTTTTAGTCAACATTTGTCTAGTTCCTGTTCTCCTTTACTCAAAGCAGCAGTCCCTCATATATCCTCTACTAGTTTTCCTTTTGTTTCTATTCCATTTTCTAATGGTACAACCAACAAAGTCTCCTCCGCAGTGGACCGTTCCGTTCCTAATCCTTCCCTCACCACTAACAAGTCAGCTCCTAGTTCCTCATTTCAGTACATTAATAAATATATACCCTAGTCCATCTATTCCTAAACCATCGTCTAACATCAGTAACTCAATTTCAAATACTCCATCTAACAACCCTGATAATTATACGTCCTCATTATCTACTCCCATTCCATCTTCTATTCCACATACATTTCCATTAGAAATAGATCTATTTTGTTATCATCCTTCTCTTCCCAATTCCGTGATCCAAAAGCCTTTTATACCTTCAGATTATACACAATCAGCATAGAAACACACTAATTGCTCTCTTGTAGTTGACTTAACTCCATCACAATGTCTTTAATCTGAAATTCCTACCTATGCACCTGAATTCTTTTAATTAGTACCTCATAATTAGTCTACAAACTAGTCTTTGACCACTAATACACATCCTATGCTCACCAGATCCAAAACCAGCAATTTAACCTCAATTGGCCTTACGTTGACCAGGCCTTTACCCATTCCATCAGAACCTATTATAGTGCATAAAGTACCTGAACTTATCGCTTCTGTCAACCATAATCAAGCCATAAACCAGTCCCTGATCACCAATACTCACACCCCCTACACTAGGTCTAAAACCAACAACACAACATCACCTGCACTAGAACCTATTACAGTGAATAAAGCCTCTAAATTTTAACCTACAAACCAGCCCCTGAACACTAATACATCCACCACAATCACCAAGTCTCAAACCAGCAACTCAATCTCAACTGCACTTACCCTGGTCAAGTCCTCACCTGTTAAACCAGAACCTGGTACAGTGACTAAAGCTCTTGCTTGTGATGAGTGGAAAAAGGCCATGCAAGATGAGTTTGATGCTTTTATTAGGAATGAAACTTCTAGTCTAGTTCCTCAAACTTCTGATATGAACATAGTTGGTAATAAATGGGTGTTTTCCAATCAAATTTCATGCTGATGGGTCTCTCCAAAAGTATAAGGCTAGATTAGTTGCTAAAGGATTTCAACAAACTCCTGGCTTAGATTATTTTGAAACTTTTAGCCCTGTTGTTAAACCAGCAACCATTCGAATTATTTTCACATTGGCTATCACTTATGGTTGGGATATTCAACAAATGGATGTGAACAATGCATTCCTTAATGGTCATTTGAATGAAACAATATATATGCGACAACCAGAAGGGTTTGAGGTTGGTCACCTATCTTCCCATGTTTGTAAACTTAACAAGGCTCTCTATGGTCTTAAACAAGCCCCACGGGCTTGGTTTGACAAAATGAAAACAAGCTTTGGTACACAAGGGATTTCATAATTCAATATCTGATTCCAGCTTGTTCATTCTCAAGGACAACTTTCAAGTTTTATATGTTCTTATATATGTGGATGACATATTAATAACTGGTTCAAGTTCCTATTTAGTAGCTTGTTCATGATTTAAACAGCTGATTTGGCCTTGAAAATTCTTATGGCTGTCACATATTTTTTGGGCTTAGAAGCAACCAGGTCAACTGGGGGTCTTCACTTAAAACAAACTAAATATGTCCATGATTTGCTTGTCAAAACTAAGATGCAAGAGGCACATGCCTGTCCCACTCTTATGGCAGCAGGAACCAAACTGTTTGTAGCTGATAGTGAGTTGTTTAAAGACCCCAGCCTCTATAGAAGCACTATTAGAGCTTTACAATATGTCACCTTAACCAGGCCTGATATTAGTTTTACAGTGAACAAATGTTGGGAAACGATCCAGTTACACAGCGGAAAACAAAAATATTTAACAACACGGATCGTTCCATAGAACCAAGATCAGGGCAAAAATTTATAGTTTATATCAAAATAAGAATCTGCAGAAATTAGTTTAGAGTTTTAAGAAATCATACGCACGTTTGGAGGCTCCTCCAACTTTGTCTCTAAACGTATTTTGCTACCGACCGAAGTGTAGGATCGAACCGACGTAATCCACATGAAGATAATCGTAAGGAACTAAAGTGGGATTTGCTAGATCCTCTTTAGTCTTAAGAACAAAGAAGAAATGAAATGTATTTGATTTTCAATCAAACATAAATTATGGCATGAGAGAGAGTTTTTTGGGGCTATAGGGTTTTCTTCTTTTAATGAAAAGAATGAATGAAAAGAATTCCACCTTTTTTCAATTAAACCTTTTCTTTCATAGTGTAATTTTAATTGCCCTATTCCCTTATGGAATAGGCTTGGGCTCCAACCCAAACACCCCTTGTTCCAAACACTCCCATTTAGATATTTTAATTTTGTTTATCATTATCTCAATTAATATCTATATTAACATTTAATCAATAATGATAATTTATTTAAATATATGCGAACACATATTTAAACGTAATCTTACTTATTTAATTTTTCTAACAAATTAAATAAAGGCTACGACCTCAGCAAATTTAATTGCACTGTGAAATTACCAAAATACCCTTTCACCTAAAAGTATGAAAACGTCCTTCTTTCTTCCTGGCTCTTAAATTATCTTCTATGTGTGTGACCCATAGGCTCTCACCATATCGGTAGTGTGTAGTATCGCGATAAACACCAATTAATCGTCTCACTACACGCAGACCAAGATTGGCCCCTAGCAAGGCATCATGGCCATCCGATAGATTCATATTAGCAAAGTAGCTACCTGTCAACGACATAGTTACCGTATAATTCGATCCTTTCATCATTCGTTATCTCGACAAGACCTTAGGCATAGAAATAGTGTCAACCTTTGGTTACTCTCAATATTGTGCCTTCAGTTCTTGGACCAATGACATGTTTTATAAACTGGATAGAGCAACAACTCAATCCCACGGTGGCCACAATTTTAGTGTCATTGCCATTTACTGAATTGCACCGTGAGATAACTTCTCCTGCACCTGGGAGTGATGAATCCTCTGTCTATCCACCATAGTCTTGATACACTCCTTGATACAGCCAATCACTACCGTACTAACAGCTCTGAATAGAACTACGTTAGGCTAGTGTCAAACTGCACCAATCGGTACACAAGGCGCTCCCGTGATCTCAAGTCTAAGGATCACATGCACCACCATTAGTTAAGAGGATTTTTTCCATAGACACTAGGGTTACCATCCATATGGAATCCTCTAGTGGGTCAGGCTAGTAAACTTGTTGCAGTGTATTCGCCTACAACAAGCACCCTCATGTTGCACCAGGTTGTCACTAAACAACCTTGACAAGTGAGATCAGTCACTGCCTTTCGACAGGGTCGTTCAACACTATTGATAGCCTTACCGTATTATCTGTACCCTTGCTTTAGAATAATAGTGGGGCTATAGACGTTTATAGAATGACCACCATATGTGCTCATAGGGTTCTCACTATCAAGATTTGAAACACTTGATACCCTCGACACAGTTCTACCATTCTAAAGACATATATCAATACATATTGTAATAATAATGATTTATGCGGTATAGAATAAAATGCCTTTTATTGATTAATGAACATTATTTACAAAGAGTCAATTCTACAATAATTAATTGGCTCTAGGGCATCTACTCTAACAATCTGCCACTTGCACTATAGCCAATCATTCCTGTATTTAATACCAAATGATCTCAAGTTCCTTTCGTGCTTCTATTGTGACAGAGGCTTTGTCAGTGGATCTGCGAGATTGTCGTCCGTATGCACTTTACTGATATGCACATCTTTCCTCTCAACTATCTCTCTGATGAGATGGAATCGTCTGAGTATGTGTCTGGACTTCTAATGAGATTGTGGTTCCCTGGCTTGAGCAATTGCTCTATTGTTGTCACAATAGATGTCTATAGGATGAACAATCATGGGAACCACACCAAGTTCAATAACTAACTTCTTAATCCAGACTGCATTCTTGGCCATATCTGACAATGCAATATACTCAGCCTCCATTGTAGAGTCTGCTACAATGCTTTGCTTGGAGCTCTTCCAACTCACTGTACCCCCATTGAGACAAAATACAAACCTTGATTGCGATCGATAATCATCTTTGTCCGTTTGGAAACTAGCACCACTGTATCCTCTTACAGTGAGTTCATCTTCCACCCCATAAACAAAGAACATATCCTTAGTCCTCTTCAGGTACTTAAGAATATTCTTGACAGCCATCCAGAGATGCTCACTTGGATCCGATTGATATCTACTAGAAGTGCTCAAAGCACATAAGACATCAATCTGAGTACATAGCATGGCATACATGATGGATCCAATTGCTGATGCATATGGGATCCTCTTCATCTTATCTCTCTCTTATCTTGTGTTCTAGGACACAATTCCTTAGAGAGATAAACACCATGTGACATTGGAAGAAATCCCTTCTTGGATTCTTCCATACTGAATCTTTTCAGTACCTTGTCAATATACGCACTTTGACTTAGGCCAAGCAACCTACGTGATTTATCACGATAGATCTTTATTCCAAGGATGTAGGCTGCTTCCCCTAAGCCCTTCATGGAGAAGCACCTGGATAACCAAGTCTTTACCGACTGCAAGTTCGATATATCATTCCCAATCAGAAGTATGTCATCGACATACAACACTAGGAATACTACTGCGCTCCCACTCACTTTCTTGTAAACATAGGGCTCATCTTCGTTCTTGATAAAACTGAATTCTTTTACGGCTTCGTCAAAACAAATGTTCTAGCTCCTTGAAGCTTGTTTGAGTCCATAAATGGATCTCTGCAACTTTCATACCCTATTAGCTTGCCCATCAAGAACAAAACCATCGGATTGTGTCATATACATATCCTCCTCCAGGGTTCTGTTCAAGAAAGCTATTTTGACATCCATTTGTAAAATCTCATAGTCATGATATGCAACAATCACAAGCATAATCCGGATGGATTTAATCATGGCAACCAGCGAAAAGGTTTGTTTATAGTCAATGCCATGAATTTGTTTGAAACCTTTGGCAATCAGTCGTGCTTTATAATTATGCACCTTGCCATCCATGTCAGGCTTCTTCTTAAAGACCCATTTACACCCTATGGGTTTTACCCTTCAGGTGGTTCCACCAGAGACCGCACTTGGTTTTGGTACATGGAGTCCACCTCAGATTTCATGGCTTCAAGCCATTTAACAGAATCTGGATCCGATATAGCGTCTTCGTAGGTTCTGGGTTCATCGTCTTCGTAGACTAGTACATCAGCATATTGAGTCACAAGATAATCATATCTCTCGGGCTCATGGCGTACTCTCCCAAATCTACATAGCCCTTCTGCTACCTAAGGCTATTCACTTTAATCCACCAGTTGTGGAGTAACCTTCTCATGATGCTCAACCACTTCCTGTGGCACATCATCTCGTCCTTCGTCTAGTATATCTTGTGGTTCTAGAACTTCATCCAATTATACTTTTCTCCCACTAGTACTTCTTGGAAAGTATTCCTTTTCTAAGAAGACACCAGATTGAGCAACAAAAATTTTGTGCTCTTCTGGGTGGTAGAAGTAGTATCCTTTAGTCTCCTTTGGATACCCCACAAATATACATTTACAGGATTTTGGGCCCAGCTTGTTCGAAGTTAATTTCTTAACATAAGCTTTGCTACCCCGAATCCTTAGATAAGAGAAGCTGGGCTTTTGCCCACTCCATAGCTCATATGGAGTCTTATCTACAAACTTTGACGGCACACAGTTCCTCCTCATAGACCCCAGAACGATGAGTTGTAGTCTCATCATAGACCCCAAAACATGAGTTGTAGTCTCTAGGGCATAACCCCTAGAACGATGCAGGTAAATTACTAAAACTCATCATAGACCTAACCATGTCAATTAAGGTCCTGTTCCTCCTTTCTGACACTCTATTGTTTTGGGGTGTATAAGGAGGGGTGAGTTGTGATATTATCCCACATTCCTTTAGGTACTCTAAAAACCCTAAGCTTAAGTATTCACCTCCTCGATCCGACTGAAGAGCTTTAACACTTTTGCCCAACATATTTTGTACTTCATTCCTGAATTCCTTGAATTTATCAAAGGCTTCAAATTTATATCTCATAATGTAGACATAACCATATCTACTGAAATCATCAGTAAATGTGATGAAGTATGAATATCGACATCTGGCCTTAACTGTTAGTGGACCACATACATCACTATGGATGATGCCTAATAGCTCAGTAGCTCTTTCACCTTGTCTTGTAAAAGGAGACTTGGTCATCTTGCCTAACATGCATGACTCAGATACCTCAAATAACTGAAAGTCAAAAGGGTCCAAAACTCCATCCCTTTGAAGTTTTGCAGTGCGAGTCTTATTAACATGACACATTCTACAGTGTCAGAGATATGTATGGTTTTGATAGCTATGTTTAGCTTTCTTGGTTTCAATATTGAGAATATCTTTATTGTTTAAATCAAGAACATACAATCCATTATATAACCTTGCAATTCCAAACAGAATACCATTCAAACTAAAGGACAACAATCCATTAGATATCTCAAAATTATACCCCATATTATCCAAAGCGGATACTGAAATAATATTTCTCGAAATAGAAGGTACGTGATAACAGTTATGTAGTTCCAATAACAAGCCCATAGGCAAAGATAAACAGTAAGTCCCTATAGCCAATGCAGCCACATGTGCTCCATTTCCAACTCATAGGTCCACCTCTCCCTTAGCGAGTACTCTACTCTGCCTTAGTCCCTGCACATCAATACAAATGTGTGTACCACATCCTATGTCAATGACCCAAGATGTTGAGGGAGAGAAATTTATCTCAATCATAAACATATCAAGTCATAGCATCTGACTTCTTCTTGCTTGTGAGGAAAGCCTTGTAGTGTTTCCCCCAATGGCCAGGCTTGCCACAAAAGAAGCAGACTACCTTGCCCTTCCCTATGCCACTCTCAGGCCCAAGAGAAACCTGTCCTTTGAGCTTGGGCTTGGGTTTGGCCTTGGCCTTACCCTTGTCGTTACCCTTTGCTTTACTGGCAAAAACTAGTAAAACAGGCTTGAACTTTTTCAAGTCCTATTCTGCAGTCCTCTGCATGTTCAAAAGTTCTAACAAGGTTTTCTCATCATGTTCATATTGAAATTCATTATGAATGGAGCATAAGAGTAGGCAAGGATTGCAGAATAATATCCATTTGTAATTCTGCATCCAACTCAAATCCTAAAGTCTCAAGTCTCTCTAAGTGCTTGATCATCTTGAGCACATGAGGACCAACTTGGGCTCCCTCAGTCGGACGACTCCTAAACATTGCTTTCGACACCTTGTACCTCTCATGTCGAGGATTTCCTTCGAAAGCTGCTTGAGGTGTAGAATAATGGAAGCAACGTCCATATTCTCATGCTGCTTTTGCAGCACAGGTGTTATCGATGCTAAGATCAAGCATTGAATGCCATCAACATCATCGAGGAACTTTTGATAAGTATCCTTTACTTTCTGAGTGACATCAGGATCAAGCTCAGCCATGTATGGCTTTTCAAGGATATACAATTTCTTTTCTAACTTGAGTGTAATCCGAAGATTACGGTACCATTCTGAGAAATTGGATCCATCCAACCAATTTTCTTTCTCGATTATCGATCGTAGGTTCATAATGCTCATTTTGGTGAATCTACAATTGCAGAAAAATAAAGTCATTATAAAGTTCATTATTATTTAATATGGTCTTTTATTAAACGATGCTCCCACTATTTTACTCAAGTCAATAGCCCTCACTATTAAATCGGGAAAACTTGTTGACTTTCCTAGTGGACCCGAGATCCCATTCGACCCATTTCAAACCTTCGCTTTGGTGAACAAGCCAAACTGAGTTGATTAGGTAGGCCAACAAACTTAATCCACACCAATTGATAGCTCCTACTATCAACCTCAAATGTGAAAAAGCCAACAAGCCAATCAAACAATCCTAATAGACACTACATGCCATTGTCCTCAAGTGTGATTCTCAGTATCAGTAGAGTGGACACTACATGTCACCACGTACACACAATATGTGTACTGCTCCACTATGCCTATGATGCGTTTATCAATCTTTGCTTTGGAGAACAAGCAAAACCGTCATTTTAAGTCGACCCATCACCATTAAGGAAAACTCCAATACATTTTAACCTCCCATTGGTAGAAGTATACCATTTGCTTTGGCAAACAAGGTTTCGATGAACAGAGGTTTGATTTAAACCATGGTGAGGAAGGCTTATGCGACTTAATATCCTTTAATTGAGGGTTTGTTATTTAATGTCTCACCATATTATTATCTTTGTTAGAATGACATTGTTTGGCATGTAATTGAACATTCAACCTTAGCATGCATTCTAAGCAAAATATTAAAACATGCCGGTACATGGCCCAACTAAAACCGATTTCCTTGAGCCTAGAGGAATCGGTAGGTCACCTAAGGGTCTAGTAATAAAAACTTAAGTCTTTAAGTATGATCGTCTCTTCCTTTGCTCCGCCTCAAGTACATTACAAAAACATCATACTAAATTTACAATAAAATTAATCTTAAAGTAATTTTACATCAATAAATTTAGAAACCTCGAGTTACATTCGAGGGGAATGAGATGAGAAGAGAGTGTACATCAAGAAAGGGAAGGAAGGCAGAACATGCAGGCCCTATTTTTAAAACTTACAACCATACATACCCAAAATAATTTAACACATTCACCATAGGTCATAGGGCTCATGTATCGGGCACCATGCAATAGACAAACAAGTACACAACATACATTTAAAAAAAAATCAATTTTTGAATTGGATGGGTTTATTAATTAATTACCCTCTTATATGTGCAGAATGATTATTGGCTTTATAGGTTATTAAAAACTACAGTTTGGTCCCTTCGTGAAAAATACATACAGAATTGGGACAACAACTGACTTCGCCGCGGTGAATAATTCCAGTGAGTACGTCGCCGTGGCGATGCTAAAGCTTCTCCCCAGAGAAACCCAAAAATCCACAAATTGCACAGTTCGTGTTTTTTGTAGTTTTTGTGTAATAACATGGATCCAAATCAAATCAAACACAAAAACATTCGACCAAGATATAAACCAACCAATATAACATTCATCAACTCATTATTGAACCAATTTATCAATTGAATCATTCATTCAACAACAGATTTTTCAGATTTAACAAAAATAACATGTTATCAACCAAATACATGTTATAAATCATACAATAAACTATAAAATTTGGTACCCAAGGCTCTAATACCACTGTTAGGAAACGATCAATTACGTAGTGGAAAAAAAAATATTTAACAGCACAAATAGTTCCATAGAACCAAGATCAGGGCACAAATCTACAGTTTATATCAAAATAAGAATCTGCAGAAATTAGCTTAGAGTTTTAAGAAATCATACGCACGTTTGGAGGCTCCTCCAACTTTGTCTCTGAATGTATTTTGCTACCGACTCACGTGTAGGATCGAACCGACGTAGTCTACACGAAGATAATTGCAAGGAACTAAAGAGGGATTTGCTAGATCCTCTTTAGTCTTAAGAACAAAGAAGAAATGCAATGTATTTGATTTTCAATCAAACATAAATTCTGGCGTGAGAGAGAGCTTTTTGGGGTTGTGGGTTTTCTCCTTTTAATGAAAAGAATGAATGAAAAGAATTCCGCCTTTTTCCAATTAAACCTTTTCTTTTATAGTGTAATTTTAATTGCCCTATTCCCTTATGGAATAGGCTTGGGCTCTAACCCAAACACCCCTTGTATGCAAACACTCCCATTTAGATATTTTAATTTTGTTTATCATTATCTCAATTAAAATCAACTAATATATATATTAACATTTAATCAATAATGATAATTTATTTAAATATATGCGAACACATATTTAAACGTAATCTCACTTATTTAATTTTTCTAACAAATTAAATAAAGGCTACAACCTCAGCAAATTTAATTGCATTGTCAAATTACCAAAATACCCTTTTGCCTAAAAGGACGAAAATGCCTTTCTTTCTTCCTGGCTCTTAAATTATCTTCTATGTGTGTGACCCATAGGCCCCTCACCATACTGGCAGTGTGTAGTATTGCGATTAACACCAATTAATCATCCCACTGCCCATAGACCAAGATTGACCCCTAGCAAGGCATCATGGCCACACTATATATTCGGATTCAGGAAAGTAGCTACCTGTCAATGATATGGTTACTGTACAATTTGATCCTTTCATTATCCGTTATCTCAACGAGACCGAGACATAGATATAGTGTCAACCTTCGGTTATTCTCGATATTGTATATTCAGTTCCTGGATTAATGGCCTGTATTATAAATTGGATAGAGCAACAACTCAATCCCATTGTGGCCACAGTTTTAGTGTCATTGCCATTTACTGAATTGCGCCGTGAGATAACTTCTCTCGTACCCAAGAGTGATGAATCCTCTGTTTATCCACCATAGTCTTGATACACTCCTTGATATAGCCAATCACTACCGTACTAATAGCTCTGAATAGAACTACGTTAGGCTAGTGTCAAACTGCACCAATCGGTACACAAGGCACTCCGGTGATCTCAAGTCTAAGGATCACATGCACCACCATTCGTTAGAGGATTTATTCCATAGACACTAGGGTTACCATCCATATGGAATCCTTTGGGAGGTCAGTCCAGTGTACTTATTGTGGTGTATTCGCCTATAGCAAGCACCCATGTGTTGCACTAGATTGTCACCAAACAACCTTGACAAGTGAGATCAGTCACTGCCTTTCGACAGGGTCGTTCAACGCTATGATATCCTTACCGTATTATCTGTACCCTTCCTTCAGAATAATACTAGGGCTACGGACATTTCTAGAATGGCCACCATATGTGCTCATAGGGTTCTCACTATCAAGATTTGAAACACTTGATACCCTCGTCAGGGTTATACCATTCTAAGGACATATATCAATACATATTGCAATAATAATTATTTATGCAATATAGAATAAAATGACTTTTATTGATTAATGAACATTATTTACAAATAGTCAATTCTACAACAATTGATTGGCTCTAGGGCATCTACTCTAACAATAAAATTAGTTAGTATCTTCAAGCCCCTACTAAGTTACAATGGCAAGTGTGTAAGCGAGTCCTAAGGTATCTTAAAGGTACTCAATTCCATGGTTTCCTGTTTAGGCCAACAACCTCCCTTAATTTGAATGTTATACAGATGCAGATTGGGGAGGTAATTTAGATGGCCGACGGTCTACTAGTGGATATTGTGTGTACCTAGGTCCTAACCTAGTTCAATAGAGTTCTTGTAAGCAAAAAGTGGTGGCATTATCATCTATAAAGGCTGAATACAGAGCACTAGCCCAAACAACAACTGAATTGGCCTAGTTGGACAGTTTATTTACTAAAATAGGGGTGTCTTTAAACTCTTGTCCTGTCATTTGGTGTGACAATGTGAGTGCTAGAGCATTGGCATCAAATCTAGTTTTTCACGCAAGAACAAAACATATTGAGATTGACACTCATTATATACGTGACCAAGTTCTTGCAAAAAATGTTATTGTGCAATATGTTCCCACCAAGCTTCAAATTGCTGATGTTCTAACAAAAGCACTTTCCATTAGTCAGTTCTAGGATTTGAAACACAAACTCTGTGTTGTTGAGGTCCCACATACAGAGGTTAAAGTTGACTGTAGTCTAGGATCATCTTAAATCTCTAAAGCAATGTAAAATTCTGCTAAAACTGTATGTAAAAGCATTAGAAAATCTGTTGTATGTTGAGCTACTATTGTGTTGCTGTTTTGTGATGGTGTTTGTGGTGTGATGATATGAATGCTGGCAATAAGCATTGAATTGAAGTACTGATTTGTGTTTTAGCAGTGTAAAATTCTGCTAGAACTGTATGCAGAAGCATCAGAAGATTTTCTGTGTGTTGAGCCACTATTGTGTTTGTGTTTTGTGATGGTGTTTGTGGTGTGATGATATGAATGCTGGAAATTTTTAAAGTATGTGTGTTACCATTTTGGGATGTTGTTTGTGGTATGATGATATGAATATTGGATATAAGTACTAAATTAAAGTATGTGTGTTGCTGTTTTGTGATGTTGTTTGTGATGTCGGGATATGAATACTGGAGATAAGTATTGAATTGAAGTGTTGGTTGTAGTATAATAGTATGTATGTTGGTGTTCTGTGATGATATTTGTGGGGTGATGATGTGAGTATTTCTGATTGTGACACAATAAGAGTGCAGAGTGTAAGCATGAAGAAGATGATATGCTAATTGTGAAATAGTGGTATAACTGCGGCTGATTGGTAAATGCTGGTTGTGAAATAATGATATGACTGTTGTTGTTTGTGGTGATGTTTGTGATAGAATGGTGTGAGTGCAGTGCTACTGACTGTGGCACAATAAGAATGCTGAGTAGAATTAATTGAGTAGAATTAATTTGGAAAGTGTATTCCATTTATGTTTCCTTTTATGTTAGTAGAAACTTAGTAGTGTGATGATGAGATTAAATTGGAAAATGCATAAATATCCATTCATATTGGTGAAAAAAAAAAAGTAGTAGATGCAGTTGTTATTTTTCAAAAAGTGCAGGAAGTGTAGATTGTACATATAAAGAAAATATCTGAAGACAACAAACTAAAATCTAAAAGGAAATTAGTAGAAAATTTTGAAGAATTCAGCAACCGTAGTCCAGTCTGAGGGGGAATGTTAGCCAGACTGTAAAGAGGGCAATTTTGTAAAACTGCAACTCCACAAATGAGCTAACGGCGTCGTTTTGAGAAGAGAAACTTTATTCTTTATCACTCAGCTGGGTTTACTCTTAGATTCAATTCTTCTCTCTCTCTATGTATATAAACAAAAGCTTAATTTTAGCTTGTAACTCTCTGAAATTAATAAGAAGAGTTTCACAAATTCTAGATTTCTCTCAATCTTTTAGTTTTCAGTTTCTCAAAGAGAACATTTGTCGGGCCTCACTAAATTTTTGAAAGTAACTAAGCTTCAGCATTCACTTGGGGTTTAGTTTTGTCCTTCTTGTAAAAGTATGAATAGTCTTTATTTATTTATTTTGCTTGCGTGCACCTTAATTAATCTCTTTTGGGTAACCGGGATGTCCAAGCCAACTTGCGTGTACCTCAATTAATCTCTAGGGTCCATTAAACACTCTATAAGGGTAATGGGTCAAATAAGTCACAACTGTGGTAGGTGGTCACTTTGTGAGACTCAAACACAAGACCTCTGGGTAACCCACTCAAAAGTCTTGTCATCCAGCCACACACCAAGTGGTTAAAAGTCTTAGCTTTTCTTTTAACTAAAGTGGGAAAGTGATAAATCATAACTAATAATACTTTAATTAGATAGTGGTATGTGTTGTGGATTTTCGCAAGTGTACGAAATCGTGCAAGTAATAAAGTATATGAATACGGATATTGAACCCAGGGGAATTACTATTATCAATTACCAATTAAACTATCCTATTACTATTTGATTAATCCAAATTGTATCAAGGAAAACCTAAATTAAAAAAAAAAAAATTGAAATTAAAAGAAAACTGATTAAAATAAATCTTTGGGTTTAAAGCAAGATGACTAGACCTAGGGCATAGATTTCACAACAACCCTTATTCATATGTATCGATCACTTATGCTAATTTCATTAAGCTCTTCCTACATGTCAAACTCCCTAAATTTCCGATAATTTTCTCTCGAACAATTATCAAATTAACTCTTAATTACTAACCTGAATTATCTCTAATCAGATTTATCCAATTGGAGATCATTACGATCTATGGAGTTTACCAGAACCTCATAAGTTGCGATATCCTATCTGTAGCATTCGTTCAACCTATGGTTTCACTATCGTAGACCAACTAAGTATCATCTCTCGATCAAAACTTAGTCCATTAATTCATTCAATTCTTGGGCCCTTAAAAATCAAAAGCATTAGGCATAATAATAAAACTTAGGAAGAAATCTTAATAAAAATCAACATAAATAAATCAACACATAATCAAGAGATTGGGCTACATCTTAGCCCTAGAGAATAAATTTAGTTCATAGTCAACATGAAAGAAACAATCATCCTTTATTAAAGTAAGAAACATGAGTTCAAGAAAGAAATAAGAAGACTTCTCTATATTGCAAATCAAAAGCTCCATAAATTATGTCACTTTTGTAAATCTAGCTTAGGGTTTGTGAAAAACCAAAAAAAAAAAAAAAAAAAAAAAACAGAGGAACTGTACCTAAATTTCTTTGTTGAATAGATTGAATTTTCGATAGATTCAGTGAAAATAACATTTTTCTCTTTTATACAAAGTGAAGAGTAAAGGTAAAGTGACTACTTTTACAACTGATTTCATTATCACCAAAACGACACCATTCTGCAGAATATCATTTTCTTCCTACTACTTGAACTTTTTACACTTTTGTCCTTTGACCAGCATCCCCTCTCAAACTAGACATTCTTCTTCTGCTATTTCAGTGGCTTTATTCAACCTTTCTTTCACCAACATTTCTTCTCAAAATTCATGAGTTCTTTGACTAGCATCCCCTCTCAAACTAATCTCTCTTCCTTTTTCTACTACACATGTTCTCCTTTAACCTCCTTTGGTCAACAGATGTGCAAACTTAACTCTTAAAATCTGCAAACTTTCAATTTTAACTCTACTATTCAAGCCTACAACCTACTCTGCTACTCAAATCATCAGCCCATTTTCAGTTCTGCATTTTCAATTGCAACTTTGCTAATCAACTCTACAAATTGTGCCTTATTGCTCAAATTGACAATATTTCTCTGCTTTGTAACATAACAACCAAACAAGAGCAAGCTTCACCATTTAACGATTCTTCAGCACAACTTTGCACACAAATCTGCAAAACACACAACTCTGCAAACTGTATTCAGCAA
Source organism: Pistacia atlantica (assembly GCA_026229545.1). Classification (NCBI taxonomy): domain Eukaryota; kingdom Viridiplantae; phylum Streptophyta; class Magnoliopsida; order Sapindales; family Anacardiaceae; genus Pistacia; species Pistacia atlantica. The sequence continues at coordinate 8,331,258 of CM047907.1, forward strand.
GCTCCACAATTTAATAGTTCTGCAACACAGATTCTTCAACACAAATTTGTAACTTGTCACACAAATCCGCAAACTGCATTTTTCAGCTCCAAACCTCTGAAATGCAACACAAAACTGCAATTTAACAAGTTGTTCTCCTTTGGTCAACAAGTGCACTCCTAAGAACTAAGTAAGCAATCATTTTCAATAGTTGAGTAAATAATCAACCAACAAACACACAATAACATTCTTCTTCTATACTGCACTCTCTTTCTGCTATATTCATTCAGCTTTCTGAACTATATTTCATTCAAGAAAAAAAAAAAAACCACCATAGCATTAAGAATTAGTGTGTAGCACAAGGTACTGCAATCACATTTAGTTTCTGTCTCAGCTTAGAAAATTGGACAGTAGGCAATGCCTTTGTCAATACATCTGCAATCTGCAATTTTGATGGTACATATTGAACTGTCCGATTCTTGGCAAGAACTTGCTCTCTAATGTAGTGAGCATCTATTTCCATATGCTTTGTTCTTGCATGGAAAACTAGATTTGAAGCTAAGGCCCCGACACTTGTATTGTCGTACCAAATCATAGGTTTTGTGGGCAATGAAGGCTGAGTTCAATGAACATACTTTGAAGCCATGCAACCTCTGTAGTAGTTTATGCTAAAGACTTGTATTCAGCTTCAGTGGATGACAACGCAACAACTTTTTGTTTCCTGGAGCTCCACTGAATTAGGTTAGGTCCAAGATAGACATAATACCTATTAGTGGATCTTCTATCGTCAACATTACTACCCCAATCCACATCAGCATAGCACTTAATATGCAAGGAACTTGTTGGTTTAAACTGAAGCCCATATTGCAGTGTCCTTTCAGCATATCTAAGGACTCTTTTGTAGGCTTGCCATTGCAACTAAGTTGGGGCTTGTAAAAACTGACTAAGACGATTAACTGTGAAGCTAATATCTGGTCTAGTCAGTGTTAGGTACTGTAAATTGTGCTGCAATATAACGTAGAATTCTCAAATAAAGCACTATCATCACTACTTAGTCTAGTACCAACAACCATTGGTGTGGAACATGGGTGTGCATCCATCATTCTGGTTTTAACAAGCAAATCTGAGGCATATTTAGACTGCATGAGGTATATGTAATAGCTACTTCCTACTCAAATACTCTTAAAAATATACATAATAAAATAAATGTATAATAACATAAATAGTTGGGCCCAAATTTTTTCTTTAATTAAATATATACATTCTTTATACAAAATTAGTATCGTAAACAAAATTATCAAAAACTATGTAGATAGTGTAGCCATTCATCCTCGCGTGCCGACGTCCACCCAATCGTGTCCTCACCTAAATCCTGCAAAAACATAGAAAGACAACAGGGTGAGCACAAATAATGCTCAGTAAGTAAACCCTTTAGTCATCTATCCCCGTAACTCTCTCTCTCTCTCTCTAAGTCTTTCTTTACAAATTCTCATTTACTCTCTTTTTTGTACTTCTCTCTGTTTTCTCTTTCTATTTCTCTCTCTCTCTCTCTGTTTCTCTTTCTTAGAACTCTTTTCTACTAAATCTCTTTAGTAAGTCACGGCCCCATCTCACCGGGGGCACGACTGGGACTCACTCCTGCTCTCCGTGATTTCTACACGCTCTTAGCCGATCGAACTCGGTTATGCATGGATTCGGAACCCTTGGCCATGTGAGTGTATAATCTCTCTCTCAAGCTTAGTTAGTAAATACGGGTACGGCAAAAAAAGGGTACGGGAATTTTACGGGTATGATACGGCAAATGGTGAAAAATACGTTTGTAAAAATTCGGTCATAAAATTCGGATACGGAAAAAATACGATTCGGATATATACGGGTTTAATACGACACATTGTCAATAATACGTTTTGAAAAATACGGCAATAACAATCTTGGTTTTAGCACTTTTCAAAACATCCCCATTTAAATAATCCATTGTGGTCAACCCTACAATTTATTTTCCTTTTAATTTAAAGTATATTTGAACAATAACTAAGACTAGTATTTTTATCCTTAATTTTATAGCTACGCATACAAAGTTTGGATTCCAATTAGTATAGTTGTTTTATTTTCTAAATTTAATTGGACAGTACATTCAAAGGTCAAATAATAATAGTGTTATGAAATCTAAAAACATGACAAAGTGCACATGGGTTTACAATTTGCAGTTGGCGTTGGTTGTAAACTGATGGTTTGTTGCTTTTTTCTTCTTCTTTAAGTATCTGGCAATTCCAAATCCAAGCCCGACAATATTATTTTTATGAATTCATGCTTTTCTTTTGCAGTTTTGCCTTTACCTTTTGCTTTCATAGATGATCTTTAGTCTTTTTATTTTGACCCATAAAACACAAAACAACAGAACTAAATGAAATATTATGTTAAAACAGATACCAAATATAACTCTCACAAGCATTTCATCAAACATGTTTCAAACAAATCTATCAATCCACCAACATAACAAATCCATCAATCCACCAGCCCCTATTACTACTACTCACACACCAACACAAACACAAACAAATCACCAACATACAAGATTCAAAGAGAGTTAAAAAGAGAAGAGAAGAAGTGTGTAGCTTGAGGCTTGAAGAGTTGAAGTCTTGGACTTAAAGCTTGGAGAAGAGAGTTAAAATTTAAAAAGAGAAGAGAAGAAGAGATCAAGACTCAGAGTCAAGAGATGAAGAAAAAAGAGTTGAATTGTTGAAGATTTGAAGAAGAGATGAAGACCGTGGAAGAGAGAACCGAGAAAGAGGAGAAGGAGATTTTTTTTAATTTTAGTCAAACCCCACCAAAACGACGTCGTTTTGCCTTATCATGTAATTATTTTTTTGTCTGCAAAAATTCGGCAATAATTCGGGTATAATTCGCGAATTATACGGATAGGGTATATAATTCGCGAATTATACAGCCCTAATAAAATACGTGAATTCGCGTTTTATACGGGAATTATACGGCTAGCCGTATAATTCGCGTATAAAACGCGAATTTACTAACTAGGCTCTCAAGTACTCTGGTATAGCCCTCATCTGCATGCACTCTCACGGGCTACACCACTTCTCTCTCTCATACTCATGCCGCTCTCTCAATGCGGCGTACATGCGGGAATACTCTACCCATTACTCACGGGTTCCCCTATCGCACAACCTACTCTATTCTCTTTTTCTCTCTTTTCTCTTAATAAAGCTCACACTCAAAGTTCTATACTCTTTTTCTACTCTTTCTCTAATGCATAATTAATTCATATGGATGATTCATGCTCCTTAATGCACTCATGAAATGCGCAAATGCAATGTTGCACCAAGATAGTCATTCTGCACAGGTCATACTCAAGAAGGCATGACTTGAGTTATACATATCGGATTGCTGCGGTTTTGGTCTCGTTTTAAAGATTAGAGACAGGGCTATAATTTTGATGTTTCGGTCTCAACCCAGTTCAATCTTTAAGATGCCAAAAAATCACTCAGAAGGTCACGGATGTGACAGGGCAGTTTTTCACTTAGGCATTTCATCAAACAACTAATGTGCATACACCAACTCTACTTTATCTATAACTCTACTCCTCTTTTCACTATCCAAAATGAGAGGAAACTCCCTCACATAGTTATAATTCCTGTCATAAAAGAGCACTCCCAAAGAAATTACTCAATCTCCTCTAACTTCATCTCAAACTACATCCTCTCATCACATATTAACACTTCTCATAAATTAAGTGTATTCAACAACCATAAAACAAATACTCATCTCAACCCAATTTCTCAATAGCATAACATACACATGCATATATAAATCTCTACTCAAAAGATTTCTCAAATCTCAACTTGGTTGGATTTACTTACCTTATGGGTAAATGGCTTCTCTAGCACTTCTCCTTCCCTTTTGTATCTTGTCCTCTATCTACAACTTTAAACAATGCAACTTTAAATAATAACAACATAAGAATTTAACAAATCATAAGCAAATTCTCATCTAAAGCAAGAATCCTTACCTTTTGATGCTTTGAATCAAAACCCTATGAAAATCTACTCAAAAGCCCTCAAATTCCTTGGAGAAGTGAATGAAAATTTGAGAGAAAAAGGAGAAGTGTGGGGATGGAATGAACGAAATAAGGGTTTCAAACCCTTAACATTTTAGTTTATAAACTCACTTTCCCATTTTTCCCTTACTCTTTCTTAGAAATTCCATCTTTGTCCTTCAGTCAATTACCAAAATGCCCTCACTTTTATTGTATTCTCTATGATTTTCTATCTCTTTTCACTCCCCACAAAATCAACTAGTTTTGAGTGAAAAGACTATTTTACCCTTAATGAAAGTTTAAGGGATTTCCTTCACATTTTTCTCAAAATAACTTTAAAAACATTCGACTAAGGGCCAACCAACCAAAAATAACGATATGCAAGCTCAATTGAGAACAAATCAATAAACATTCAAGCAATGCAACAATAAACCCCCCCCCCCCTTTAAAAGAATTTTGTCCCTGTAATTCACACAAATAACTCCGGATAACGTTTCTACATGTCTTGCTCTACCTCCCATGTGGCCTCTTCTACCTTGTGATTTCTCCAAAGGACTTTTACTAATGGAATGTTCTTATTCCGGAGATCTTTAATCCTTTGGTCCAAAATCTGTACTGGACGCTCCTCATACACAAGATTCTCTTCTAAGTCAACATCCTCTATTCTCAAGATATGGAAGGGATCACTTACGTACTTCCGTAGCATCGAGACATGGAAAACATCACGCACCTTGTCCATGCTAGGTGGTAGTGCTAATCTGTAGGCCACATTTCCCACTCATTGCAATACCTCAAATGGACCTACATATCTCGGTGCTAACTTTCCTTTATTACCAAAGCGCATCACTCACTTGTAGGGGGAAACTCTCAGAAACACTTTATCACCTACTTGAAATTCAACCTCTTTTCTCTTCAAGTCGGCATAACTCTTCTATCGATCTTGGGCTTGCTTCATTCTGTTTCTGATTAATCTTACATCTTCTATCATTTTATGAGTCACCTTTGGCCCAAAAGCGGTACTCAACTCATCCTTTTCACCTATCTCATCCCAATGTAGTGGAGACCTACATCATTTACCATAAAAAGCCTCATAATGAGCCATTTTAATTGTAGACTAGTAGTTGTTATTATAAGAAAACTCCACCAAGGGTAACATCTAATGCCAGGATACTTTATAATCCATACAGCATGCTCTCAACATGTCCTCAAGTACTTGATTTGTTCTCTTTGTCTGGCCATCTGTTTGATGATGATAGGCAGTGCTGAATGCCAATCGGGTACCCAAATTCCTCTATAAATTCATCCAGAAAGCTGAAACAAACCTAGAATCTCTATCTGACACTATTGTCTTGGGCACATCATGTAATTTGACTATCTCCTTAACATAAATCTGAGCCAATTGATCCGTAGTGGTGCTCTCCTTTATTGGAAGGAAATGGGCTGACTTGGTTAACCTATCCACAATCACCCATATAGCATTATACCCTCGCTGTACTATGGGGAGACCTATAATAAAATCCATCGAATACTATGTGCCTAAAGTAACCCTGACGGTCGTTGGTGTTCTACTTTCACCTGTTGACAAACCTAGGCACTTAGCTACAAATTCTGCAATATCCTTCTTCATACCTGGCCACCAGTAGCCTTTCTTTACATCTTGATACATCTTGGTTTCTCCAGGATGAGCAGAGTACGGTGTGTCATGAGCCTCTGTAAATATTCTCTTCCTCAACTCATCATTTTGAGGGATACACAACCAATTCCTAAAATAGAGGACACCATCTATTAAGTGGAACTCTGTTAACTTGCCCTCATGTACTTGTTGAACTATTTTCTGACACCACTCATCGACCACTTGTTTATCTCTGACTTCTTCCAATAAAGTAGACTAAACCTCTAACCTGGCAATCCTTCCCGGAATCACTTCAATCTGCTCTTTACATGACTCTTCTATCAACTCTTTTTGCTTAGTGAGCCAGGACAAATAAGCTTTTCTACTCAAGGCATCAACTACTACATTGGCCTTTCCCGGTTGATACTTGATCTCACACTCATGATCCTTAACCAGCTCTAAGCACCTTCTCTGCCTCATATTTAGCTCCTTCTGAGTGAAGAAATACTTTAAACTCTTATGATCGGTGTAGATATTACTCTTGGCACCATAAAGGTAATGCCTCCAAATCTTTAATGCGAAGACCACGGCTACCAACTCTAAATCATGCGTAGGGTATCTTGTTTCATACTCTTTTAATCGTCGAGAGGTATATGATATCACCCAACCTAATTGCATTAACACTGCACCAAGTCTTTGCAGAGAGGCGTTTGTATAAATGTCATAATCTACACCCTCTTGTGGTAACACTAATACAGGAGCTGTTGTTAACCTCTTCTTCAACTCTTGGAAACATTCCTCACATGCTTCTGACCATACAAAAGGAGTCTTCTATTTGGTAAGAGCTGTCAATGGTTTAGCCAACTGGGCAAACCCTTTAACAAATCATCTGTAGTAACCTGCCATGCCTAAGAAACTTCTGACCTCTTTTACTATCTTTGGCCTCTACCACTCAAGGATTGCCTTTACCTTACTCGGATCTACTGAAATCCCTTCCTTAGACACCGTATGGCCCAGAAATATTACCTGGTCGAGCCAAAACTCACATTTAGAAAACTTAGCATACAACCGCTTTTCTCTCAACCGTTGTAGCACTATTCTCAAGTGTTCTTAATGTTCTTCTCTCGACTTGGAATAAACCAGAATATCATCAATGAATACTACTATAAACTGATCTAGACAGTCATGGAATACCCGGTTCATCAAATCCATAAAAACTGCTGAGGCATTAATCAAGCCAAACTGGAACACCCCACCTGAGGTATGTTGTTATCGTTTCCTCTTTCGCCCTTAATCGAGTTGGTTTTTGTTATATTTGTTTGTTTGAGTGTTATGTTGAATGTTGCCCTGAAATTGGTTGAAAATAGAAGAATCTTAGTGAACCAAGCTTCGCCGGGGCGAAGAAGAGTCTTCGCCGCGGCGAAGATGTGTTGAACCAAGGCGAAACTCTCAGGGACGTTTCGCCGCGGCGACAAAGGTTTCTTCGCGCGGCGGCGGGCCGATTTTCATGTTGGTTGAGTTTTAGACATTTTCTTCCCTAAGGGCAATTTGACCTTTCTACCCCTAATTAGCAGGAAAAGTGGGGAGTTAATTGTAAGGATTTTTCATGGAGAAGGTGTTGATATGGGGGTGAGTTTGTAATGAATCAAAGGATATGGATGGAATTTCCAAAGAAGAATAAGGGCAAAATGGGAATGAGTGTGTTTATATTTCATTAAAAGGAATAAAGAGTTAGCAAACCCTCATTCTTCTTCTCCAAAAACGTAACCCTTCATTATTCTCCTCTCAACTTCTCTTTTCTTTTGATCAAGGATTTCCAAGGGATTTTGAAGTGATTTGGGGTAGAGAAAACAACCTAAGGCTTCCTAAGGTAAGGATTTCTCCTTAAGTTGTGTGATTTGAAGATTTTAATTCATTTTTGGTTTTTGAGGGTTTTCATTCTTTTGGTTAAGAATAGAGAGAATAGTCAAGAAAACCAAGTGAAAAGAAGATTTGGTGAAGTCTCTCCATAACAAGTAAGTAAAACCCAACCCAAGTTGAGATTTATGAAATTTCTTGATTAGGGTTTTGATAGACTTGATGTATGTATGTGATATACATGTAATATAGCATGTATGAAGGATTAAATAGAGATTTCTATGCTTTGTGATTGTTTATACCTTGCAAATTTGAGAAATGGGTGTTGGTTTGGCAAGGTAGTTGAGATGGAATTTAAGGGGTATTATGGAACCCTTTTTGGAAGTGTTTTGTTTGACAGGTTATTATGGCTTTGTGAAGGGGTTTTTTCCCCATTTTGGATGGTTAGGAAAAGTTTTAGATTCATGGCTATGATAGAGTTTTATAGTGCACATGAGTTGTTTGATGAAATGCCTAATAGAGGTTTGAGTGTGAGTAATGAACCTTAATTCTTGCAACATTGCATGTTGGCATTTCACAAGTGCATTAGTAGAGATGAATCATCCATGTGCATTGTTATATGCATTGAAAAGTGACCTAAGAAAGAGTAGGAAACTTTGTGTATAGAAATACCCTATGAGTAGAGAGCTTAGTGGGTAAAATTACTCTAAGGGTAGAGAGCATTGAAAAATGCTACAATAGAATGAGTTAGAAGAGTAGTATAGTTGGGATGATGCTTTGTGATCATCACCCGACCGTTATGGGAATCGGATTGATGCTTTGTGATCATCATCCGAATAGCCTTAGAGAGATGGGTCGATGCTTAGTGATCGTCACCCAATGAGTAATAGGAATGGGTAGATGCTTTGTGACCACTATCCGATTAATTAAGAGATATATAGGTTGATGCTTTGTGATCATCATCCAATGGCTAGTAGAAGCGGGTTGATGCTTTGTGATCATCACCCGATAGTGACTAGAGGCTGTAAATGCTTAGTGATCATTACCCAAAATTCATGAGGAACGGGTAGGTGCTAGGTGATCTCCACCCGATAGTTAGGAGGAACCGAGTTGGTGCTTTGTGATCCTCACTCGGTAGTCACTAAGAAAGGGTTGGAGTCTGTGTGAATTCCACCCAATAGCCATAGAGAGTGAGATGGTCTTTGAGTGAACGCCATCCGGCCGTACCTCCGGTAAGATGAGGCCCTGATGTTATTAGAAACAGAAATAGAAACAGAATTAGAAAAGGAAAGAATTAAGAGTCACACACGGGGACAGATAGTTAGAGAGTTTTACTTACGAGGCATTATTTGTGCTCACCCCGTTATTTTCCTTTGTGGATGCGATTCTAGGTGTTGATGCAGTTGGAGGGGCGTCAGGGCGCGAGGAGCAATAGCTACACTGTTCCCCTATTTTGTCTTTTGAAATGCACTTTTGTAAACAGTAACCTTTGTGTATAAAAGACTCGTGAATTGTAATGAAACGAAACATTTTGGGGGCCCAATTTTCCATTGTTAATTGCATGCATTGTACTAGTTTTCAGTAGGTGTTACACCAACGGCATCACTACAAACTCATAATGTTCATACCTTGTATGGAAAGCAGTCTTAGCTATATCTTACTTGTCTACTCTTACTTGGTAGTACCTTGACCTCAAATCAATTTTGGAGGATATTACTGCTCCTTTCAACTGATCAAACAAATCATCTATCCGAGGTAACGGGTACTTATTCTTCACTGTCACTTTATTTAGCTCTCTGTAATCTATACACATTCGTAGTGACCCATCTTTCTTCTTTACAAATAGAATTGGAGCTCCCTAGGGAGAATGACTCGGTCGGATAAAACCTTTATCTAAAAGCTCTTGAAGTTGCTTCTTTAATTCCTGAAGCTCTGCTGGGGCCATTCGGTGAGGGGCTTTAGATATTGGTGCTGTTTCTGGTGCTAGTTCAATACTAAACTCAACCTCTCTTTCCAGTGGCAAACCCGGTAAGTCTTTCAGAAACACATCTAGGAATTCTCGAACTACATGCACCCTCTGAATTTCTAACTGTGGAACATCACCACTTTGTACTACATGAGCAATATATCCAAAACACCCCTTTCTCAACATTTATCTAGCCTTCACACTACTAATCAACATGCTAAACTGATGGCCCTCTCCAAAACAAAATTTATCTCCACTATCGAGATTAAATCTCGCCTTCTTCTTCCGACAATCAATTTCTACTCCATGCCTCCCTAGGAAATCCATGCCTAATATCACATCAAAGTCGGGCATATCAAAAACTATTAAATCAACAGCTAACTCTCGACCATGGATCACTATGGACTCTCCTAACAACATCTCCTAAGTCAGCACACTTGTAATACCCAAGATGTCAAAGGTATGTTCCTAACTCAAAATAGTCCTTTAAATGTTTATTTTATGTTAAAAAGCATAAAATCTAACTAAGGGCAAAATAGTCAATTCATTTGGAACGGTATGAATCAATTATCCATAAAGAGGCTTAGGGGCAAAATGGTTATTTTGCCTATGGATAAGCATTGAAAAAGTGAAGGATGAGTAGGCTTCATTGCATTTAATGGTATTAATTAAGTAATAATTATGTCTAGTGTGAAATGACCAAAATGCCCTTATATGAAGAATTAAGGACTTATGAGTTATACAATTAAAATAATTGTGCCAATTGCATAATTTTGGAAAATAAATGAAATATTTTCCTATAAATGAGATGAAATTCGTTCAAGCCAAAGGAGAGAGCCTTTCTTCAACATTTCTTCCATTTTCTCTCAAATCTTCCATGAAACAAGCTTTCTTTCTCTAGGTTTTCAAGGAGTTTTGCATAATTTTTCAAGGAGAACAAGATAGGAGCCTTGGATCTTCAATTTGAAGGGTTTAAGGTAAGGATTAAAAACTTTAGTTTTGATGTGATTTGAAGATTTGAGGTAGATGTTGAGGTATAATGTTATATATGTAGGATTAAGGTGTAAAAGAAGTCAAAGGCAAAGGATTTGTTGGAGGAAGTCTTTAAAAAGGTAAGGAAGAACCTCCCATGACTTTAGGGTTTATGCTAGGGTTTGTAGATTTTTATGAAACCTTAAATTAAGGCTTTAAGGCATAGAATTAGTTGATGGCAAGTGTAGTTGAACTCATTTATTCTACTTATTGCCTTGAATTCATTATACATGAAGTTATTACTCTTTATGTTTTATGAGTTGTTATGTTTGATTGAAGAAAATGAAGTGTGGATACTGATTGTGGCAAAAAATTGTAGTATTGGAGGCCACATGGTGTTGAATGGTTGCTATTAGAAGTGTTGATGTGTTGTTTGCATTAGCTTACAATGTTATAGCAATAATGGATGATTATGGAAATGAGATTTTACACTTCCTTTAAGATGTTAAAGACTATTAAGGGGAGGTTTATTTGATCCACAAGTTAACCTATTGGTTAATGTTAATAGGAATTGATGTGGCATAGTTAATATGAAAATTCGGATTTAGTGAGCTTGGAGGTTTTGTTAATCCTGCTTCTGTATTTCGACCATAACTTGAGTTATAAAAATCTAAATGAGATGATTCTTAAAGCATTAGAAATCTAAGACACAGATCTATAACTTTTATGTTTATGCCAAGAGCCAATTCGTTTGAGAAAAGGATGGAAAATGGCCTGAAGCATAAACTAGTTATTAAAGTTTAAGATTTAATATAATCAATTCTTATGATTATGAATTGATTATTAATGTATTATTGTAATTATGCCATGTACTAATGTTTATCCATTAGTTAGATGATCTTTGAAAGATATACATGGTCATGATGTCAATGCATGATTAATGTTATGAAATGGCATGAAGATGCAATGTAATACATGTGTTAAGATGATGTATGTGAGCAAGAGGTAATGTAAATGGGTTGATAATCCATAGATGAATTAAAAGTATTAAGCTCACCAAAATATGTATTTACATGCCATAAGATGTTAGAGATGCATATAGACATGATGGAAAACGCGTAAGCATATCCTCGTATACCGGTTGAGGAAAGATGAATATATGCTTTAGATGCTAAATAACGCAGAAGCACGCCTCCCGATGATATGAGCTCTAGATGAAATTTGAGGCTAGATGATATGAAGTGCTTAAGATGCTAAGAAAGGTTAGATCGGCTAGACGTTAAATGTTTCATATGCATTTAGTTGCATTACATGAGTTATGATGTTATTTACATCATGAGATGATTTATACTCATGTTAGATGATTTTAGATGTTATGTCATGATATGTGATGTGTGTGTACACATTGATGTTTATATAGCCATGGGATAAAATGATGAAAAGCATATGAATTAGTAATAAAAGGGGAAGTATCCCTAGATGTAAAAGATAAGTGATGTGTTAACAAATATGTTTAAATAAAGATCAAATAGTACATTTAGAATGAAACGGATCATTTCTTACTGAGCGATTAGCGCTCACCCTTTCATTGTTGATTGCTTTGCAGGTAGACTAGAAGCGAGGGATGCTAGAGACAGCGGGACTATACGTGAGGGGAGATGATTTATTATCATCTCGATGTTTTTATCTTGATGTAAATAATAAATATTTGTGAAATACATTTGGAAGCTTCCACCCTATAAATATGTTTTGATTGTGTAATTTCTTAAAGTTTGTAAATTATAAGTTTAGATCCTGCGTGATATTTTATATGCATGTTTTGGATATTATTATTATTATCCTTATACAGATTTTTCTAAATACAACTTCTTTCTCCAGACATGTATCCTCGAGATTCTCATTGAGGGATATTCAGAGGATACCTGACTGGAGGGGGATTTTACAATACTCACCCCATCAGGTAACTCTATCTCAATGGGTTGACTCACTCTAGTAGGTTTCAAACTTAATCTCTCTATCATTCCATGAGATATAAAAGAATGGGTAGCTCCAGAATCAATTAAAGCATATAAAGGAACAACATGAAATAACAACTGACCGGTTACGGCTGAGGGACTGGCCTCAGCTTCACCTTGTGCTACTGCAAATACTTTGGCATTTGTACCTCTAGGAGTCTGAGCCGTCGGTGGGAGAGGAGCTTTACAATCACTCATCAGATGCCCTGGCTGTAGGCACCTGTAACACACGTTTTGGTCCCTCAAACACTCTCCTGAATAGTTCCTCCCACATTTAGCACAAGGGGGATACCCTTCTGTCCTGGGTTGTTTGTTTTGCCAATCTCTCCTATTCTTCCTGGGTTGAAACTTCTTCTTGGCCCTTACTTCTCTGTTCTTTGTGGCATCGACTCTCTCCCTTTGTAAAGTGGTGGATGGCTCACTAGATACTATTGAAACTAACCCTTCTACAATGTATTTATTTACATAGATCTATGCCCTCAAAGCTCGTGTTAGAGCTTCACTGTAGGTATGCGGGGGCTCGGCTCCTGTCATTACATCTCGGGCAATATCTGATCTCAACCCTTGCACGAACTTATCCCTCCTTAACTTTGGTGTGTACACTATCCCGGGTGCAAAGCGAGCAAGGGAGTTGAATCTTATTGAATATTCTTTCACCGTACTAGTCCCCTTCTTCAAATTAAGTAAATTCTTTGACCTTCTCGTGTATTTGATCTTCTGTTCGATACTTGGCCTCAAACAATTTCCTGAATTCCTCCCAAGTCATCGAGGCCATGTCATGAGTCTCTTCCATTAATTCCCACCAAATTCGGGCATCTCCCCGAAATAAGAAACTGGCATATCTGATCCTTTCTCTATCATTCATGGGAAACAATGTAGCCATCTACTTTATGGACTTAAACCACTCTTCTGCTTCTAACGGGTCCCTAGTACCCCTAAACTCTGGCGGGTGGTGCTTGGTTTGCAAGCCCCTAAATTGGATCAACTCGACTCTGTATTGTCTGAGGTACCGACCCTTCTCGCCCTTGTCTTATGGTCGGTACTCTGCTAGGGGTCTCGATTCTTTCTTGTACAGCTCTCCCCTGACTCTCAGCTAACACCTGCTGTACAATGGTTCGAATCCTCGTTTCATCAAGAGTAGGGGGAGTTGGTTCTGGTGGGTTAGAGGATTCTCCCTCGTTCATCACACTCTTACCCTTCTTCATGTTACTACGCCCCATCTCCAAAACAACCACACTTGATCAATTCAAGAGAACACTTAATGTAAGGAAAGAATTAACTTACACAGTCGGCTCTCGGACATAGTAGCGACGAGAATGGTACACTGTCAAATCCCAAAGTCTCAGCTCTGATACCAAAAATGTAATAGCTACTTCCTACTCAAATACTCATAAAAATGTACATAATAAAATACATGTATAATAACATAAATAGTTGGGCCCAATTTTTTTCTTTAATTAAATATATACATTCTTTATACAAAATTAGTATCATAAACAAAATTATCAAAAACTATGTAGACAGTGTAGCCATTCATCCTCGCGTGCCGACATCCACCCGACTGTGTCCTCACCTAAATCCTGCAAAAACATAGAAAGACAATGGGGTGAGCACAAATAATGCTCAGTAAGTAAACGCTTTAGTCATCTATCCCTGTAACTCTCTCTCTCTAAGTCTTTCCTTACAAATTCTCATTTACTCTCTTTTTTGTACTTCTTTCTGTTTCTCTCTCTCTCTATGTTTCTCTTTCTTAGAACTCTTTTCTACTAACTCTCTTTAGTAAGTCATGGCCCCATCTTACCGGGGGCACGGCTAGGACTCACTCCCGCTCTCCGTGACTTCTACTCGTTCTCAGCTGATCGAACTCGGTTATGCATGGATTCGGAACCCTTGGCCATGTGAGTGTATAATCTCTCTCTCGGGTACTCTCGGGTATAGCCCTCATCCGCATGCACTCTCACGGGCTACACCACTTCACTCTCTCTTACTCATGCTGCTCTCTCAATGCGACGTACATGCGGGAATACTCTACCCATTACTCACGGGTTCCCCATTGGACAACCTACTCTATTCTCTTTTTCTCTCTTTTCTCTTAATAAAGCTCACATTGAAAGTTCTCTACTCTTTTTCTACTCTTTCTCTAATGCATAATTAATGCATATGGATGATTCATGCTCCTTAATGCACTCATGAAATGCACAAATGCAATGTTGCACCAAGATAGTCATTCTGCATAGGTCACACTCAAGAAGGTATAACTTGAGTTAATACACATCGGATTGCTATGGTTTTGGTCTCGTTTTAAACACTAGAGACAGGGATATAACTTTGATGTTTTTGTCTCAACCCAGTTCAATCTTTTAAGATGCCAAAAAATCACTCAGAAGGTCATAGATGTGACAGGGCAGTTTTTCACTTAGGCATTTCATCAAACAACAAATGTGCATACACCAACCCTACTTTATCTATAACTCTACTCCTCTCTTTCACCATCCAAAATGAGAGGAAACTCCCTCACATAGTTATAATTCCTGTCATAAAAGAACACTCCCAAAGAAATTACTCAATCTCCTCCAACTTCATCTCAAATTACATCCTCTCATCACATATTAACACTTCTCATAAATTAAGTGTATTCAACAACCATAAAACAAATACTCATCTCAACCCAATTTCTCAATAGCATAACATACACATGCATATATAAATCTCTACTCAAAAGATTTCTCAAATCTCAACTTGGTTGGATTTACTTACCTTATGGGTAAATGGCTTCTCTAGCACTTCTCCTTCCCTTTTGTATCTTGTCCTCTATCTACAACTTTAAACAATACAACTTTAAATAATAACAACATAAGACTTTAACAAATCATAAGCAAGTTCTCATCTAAAGTAAGAATCCTTATCTTTTGATGCCTTGAATCAAAACCCTATGAAAATCTACTCAAAAACCCTCAAATTCCTTGGAGAAGTGAATGAAAATTTGAGAGAAAAAGGAGGAGAAGTGTGGGGATGGAATGAACGAAATAAGGGTTTCAAACCCTTAACATTTTAGTTTATAAACTCACTTTCCCATTTTGCCCTTACTCTTTCTTAGAAATTCCATCTTTGTCCCATAGTCAATTACCAAAATGCCCTCACTTTTATTGTATTCTCTATGATTTTCTATCTCTTTTCACTCCCCACAAAATCAACTAGTTTTGAGTGAAAAGACTATTTTACCCTTAATGAAAGTTTAAGGGATTTCCTTCACATTTTTCTCAAAATAACTTTAACAACATTCAACTAAGGGCCAACCAACCAACCAAAAATAACAACATGCAAGCTCAATTGAGAACAAATCAATAAATTTTCAAGCAATGCAACAATAAATTAACTTCATACCTCAAGTGGGGCATTACAGTGTATACCAGCTGCTGTTCCAAATGCTTCCAAGCCTGAAAAGTACTTGAGTGATCCTAGCATTTTCAAGGCAAATTGCTCATTCAAATCTTCCAACAACTTAGTTATGTAGGCTGCATCAGAACCAGTGATTAAAATATCATCCACATAAACAAGAACATAGATGAGTCCTAATGATTTTTTAAGAACAAATAATCTTGAATGTGAAACTGAGTTTTGAAAGCCTTTGTCTTGGAGGGAAGCCTTGAGTTTATCAAGCCAAGCCTTAGGAGCTTGTTTAAGACCATATAGAGCCTTATTTAATTTGCACACAAATGAGGGGTAAGCAACTGATTCAAAACCACTTGGTTGCTACATAAACACCAGCTCACTTAGAGTTCCATTAAGGAAGGTGTTGTTGACATCAATTTGTTGGACATCCCATGCATTGGTTACTGCTAGAGTGAGAACAATTTTGATGGTGGATGGCTTTATAACTGGACTAAACGTTTCAAAGTAGTCTAAACCAAGAGTTTGTTGGAACCCCTTAGCCACTAATCTAGCTTTGTACTTCTACAGAGTACCATCAACATTCAATTTTGTTCTAAAAACCCATTTATTACCCACAGCATTCATGTCTACAGTAGGAGGGACAAGGGTCCAGGTGTTGTTCCTAATTAGAGCATCAATTTCTGCCTGCATAACTTCTTTCCAAACTGCATTTTTTAATGCTTCAACAACTATCATAGGTTCTGATTCTATAAGAGATTGATTGGCTGTAAGATATACAACATCATCCAAGGACCCACAGTTTGAATCAACATGACCAGCAGCAACTTTAGCTCTTGTAATCATAGGGCAAGAATTAATAGGAGCAGTGAGTTAAACATTATTGAACTGTGAAGCAGTAAGGTCAACCTTATGTTGGCAAGTTGGTAGAGTACATGATGATGGATTAGTAGGTAATGGAGATGGAGAACAAGGGAAGATGGATTGGGATTGAGTAGTATGTAGATCTGTATTAGGACTACCAGAATGTGTTTTTGTATGTGGACTTAAATTAGAGACCTCACTACTAGATGAAGGATCACAAACTAACATTGGAGTAACTAAGTCAACTTCAATATGACAAGTTGGCAAATTGTTGGAGGAAGGAACAACAGGTAGTTGAGATACTGAATTATGATGGATTGTGGTAGATGGGAAAAAATATGATCGATTGGTATTTAATGGAGACCTAGAATTTTCAGTAGCAGACTCATGTGAAATTAAAGGAGGACTGTTACTAGAATTATTAGCAATTTTAGAGGTACTAGGTAAACATGAATCAGATAAATGTGAAGAGGATTTACCTGTTGAAGAGTAAGTACCAACTGCTAGATTGTGAAGGACAGTCTGAGTACCAACTGCTAGATTGTGAAGGACAGTCTGAGAACCAGTTACTACTTGGGGATCAGAACCTACTGAAGATGAGGTATGTTGGAAAATTATATAGGGCAGTGTTGTAGTGTTATTGGGACAAGAATTAGTAGGATTTTCTCAAGGATCGAGTTAGATTGGACAAGTGACTTGTCAAACTCTTGAGAATAAGGAAAATCATTTTCATTAAATTTGACACTAGGAGTAATAAAGATTTTTCCATCAGCCTTTAAACACTTATAACCTTTGTGAAGTAAAATATATCCTACAAATACACATTTTGAGGAATGAAAATCAAATTTGTGACTATGAAAATTTTGAAGAAAAGGAAAACAAGAGCAGCCAAAGACTTTAAGACTATCATACACAAGAAATTTATTAAAAAGTTTGTAATAGGGAGTGTTATTATTTAAGACAGTAGTGGGTAGTTGGTTGATGAGAAATGCTGATGTTTCAAATGCTAGCCACCAATATTTTAAAGGCATAAAGGCATGAGCAAACAAGGTAAGTCTTGTTTCAATAATGTGCTTATGTTTCCTCTCACTACGGCCATTTTGTTGGTGAACATAGGCACAAGAGTATCTAGTTTGAATGCCATTTTCAGTAAGGAAAGGAAGTAGAGCTTTATACTCACCTCCTTGATTTGATTGGAGGCACTTCAATTTAGTTCCCAACTGCCTCTCAATGAAACTTAATAAAGGTTGATTTAACTTCAACTTTAGTCCTAAGAGGAAATAGCCAAGTGAAGCGACTAAAATCATCTAAAAATTGCACATAATACTTGAATCCTTCTACTGAAGTGACTAGGGCAGGACACCACACATCACTATGTACTAGAGCTAAAGGTTATGTGGCATGAGATTGGGACAAGGGAAAGTTGCTTTGATGTAATTTTCCTAGTTGACAGGCATCACATAAGTTAGACAATTGGGTAGACAGATTTTGATTTGTAGTGGGAAAAGTAGACTTGGGAAGTGTTGATAATATTTTATGTAGTGTGGTAGAATTGGGATGACCCAACCTTTTATGCCAAATCATGTGTAGATGTGAATGTTTGTCAACAACCAAACAATTTGGTGTGCCACCATGTGGAAAAAGTAACAGCAAACATTTGTTCATTAGTAATGCAATGTGCAATGTTTTCAATCATTTATGCAGTAGACTCAAATAAGAATTCATCATCGTGTATTTTATTAATATTGATAGTAGGGCAAGCATCAGAGTCTACAGCAATACATTGTGACTCATGACTAGAACAAAAAGCATTACATTGTGCTGTAGAAACAGAATCTTTATTATAGCTAACATTTGAAATTGCATCAGAATTTTTATTGACATTTTCAACTAACTCTAGATGTTGGTTGGACAATTGAGGTGTGGTTACAAGGTTACTGAAAGGCTGAGACGAGTCTTTCATTGAAGGGCTCATAAAATGTGTAGGGGCTACCAAGTTTTGTGACAGATAGGCAGTAGTTAGACCAGATTGATGAGAAGAGACACATGGTTTTGACGAGGCAGTGGTGTTTGGTGGAATTTCCAGTTGATAAAGTCCTTCTTTAAGACCCCCTTGTACTAACGTGGCCTTGATTGACTTGTCCTTAACAACACAAGAGTTAGCATTAAACTCAATAGCAACATTATTATCCCTTGTAAACCTAGAAATACTTAACAAGTTTTTTGTGATTTTAGGAACACAAAGTATGTTTTTAAGATAAAGACACTTGGAATGAAGATTACTAGGAATAAAAAACTGACCAATATGTGAAATGAGAAGGTAATCACCATTGCCAACCTGAAGCTTATCCTCACCTTCATAATTCTTATTGATGTTTAGTTGAGACAGGGTTGGATGTTACATGATCGGTTACACCGAAGACCATATACCATGCTTGATCAACTGGAGTGGTGACAGAGGTCTATGAATTGTTGTATAGTGCTGTGCAATTATGAGCTGAAAGAGAATTACTTCCAGGATACACCGTTGAGTTAACACCAGTATGAACCAAATTTGCTTGATTGTTTGATCCCATCTGGTGACTAGGAACTCCAAAAGTTGCTAAAGTGTTAAGATTATTCTTGGGAGTGACAGTGTACTATGACTACTGTGGGGTATAATGTTGCTGCTTTGTTGAAAAACACTATCAGGATACTGTTGTGAGGTACCAATAGGAGTATACGGTACTGATTCAGTAGGATAAGTGTTGTAATAATGTTGTAGCATTGGGTCAGTGAATGAGTGATTGGGAAAGCTTTGGGATGAGACATTGCCAACTTGAAAAGTACCATTATAAGCCAAGTTATATCGATGATAACATTGTGTGGGTTAGTGACCAGCTTTATTGTAGACTTGACAGATAATTTTCCCTCTTCCTATTCCTCTACCTCTGCCTCTTCCATAAGTGTTAAAACCAAGAGACCTAGGGTTGAAGGGAATCGTTTTGTAAGGTGAAGGGGGATAAGCAATTGGACCAGGAGAATAAGGTTGAGTGGTAGTGTTGTAGGCAGAAAATGAAGGCCAAATAGGTGAGGTAGGGGACTGAACAAATGAGTTTACATAGGAAGGTAAGGTAACATAGTTTTGTGAGGTATGTGGGTTCCCAAGAGACATTAGAGAGGGTATGGTACCACTCAGGTTATTTGTAGTTTTGACAGTAGGATTTACTGGTGAGCTTGTACCAGACACATTATAACATCCATGATTGGTTATTGAGACTATGTTTTCTGAGTTATTATACAAGTCTGTGGAATTAAACTTCTCAAGCCATATTTCATATTTCTGCAACAAAAACTATGCTTCTTGAAGAGTTACAGTGTCAAACTTTTGATTCCAATCTAGAGGTAAGTGTCATGACTGCTGGATCATATTCAGGCCCTAGACCATCTAACACATACTATAATAAGTCTCCATCAGAAATATTCAATCCACTAGGGGCTAAGCTTTCCGTAGTTTCTTTCATTTTCTTCACATAATCACTAATACTCAAACCTCCTTTATGAGTTGTTTGAAGCAAATTTTTCAGATGTAAGGCTCTAGCTTTTGAGTTTGTAACAAACTCGTTTTCTAAGGCTAACCAAATTTCATTGGAAAATCTACACTTATACATAGCACATAACATGCTTTCACTAATTGAAGCTAGTAACCAACTCACTAAGCATTTAGCAGTCTTTTTCCACATAACATAAACTGGATTTAAGCTTTCTCCAACAGTATTATTACTAAGTTCAACCTCAGAATCATTAATCAAAATCAAAGACGGACAAGGCACTGTACCTAATAAGTGATCCTCCAGTTCACGTGAACCAACTGCAAAGAGAACCTGGGAGCTCCAAAAGCGATAATTGTTCATCGTTAGTTTGGGATTGATTACTTGTAAGCTCGAGGCAAGAACCGAGGTAGTTAGATTCTGCAAATCAGACATCATCTTCCCGGTGTTGTTAAGCGACTGAGAGAGAGCAAGATCTGAAGCCATTAGATGTTAGTCAAGGCTCTGATAACATGTAAATCTAGCTTAGGCTTTCCGAAAACCAGAAAAAATAGAGGAACTATAACTGAATTTCTTTGTTGAATAGATTGAATTTTCGATAGATTCAGAGAAGAGAACATTTTTCTCTTTTATACAAAGTGAAGAGTAAAGGTAAAGTGACTACTTTTACAACTAATTTCATTATAACCAAAACGACACCGTTCAGAATATCATTTTCTTCCTGCTACTTGAACTTTTTACCCTTTTGTCCTTTGACCAACAACTTTGATCTTCTCTTGCGTTAGCCTCCTCTAATTATCACCAAAGAATCCCCAAAATAATGCTAAAAAAATTCGATTTATATCCCACAAGGGTTAGGCTTTTATTTACCTTAATTCTATTTAGTTTAGGACTCTCAAACCTATTTTCCCAATAAAAAACAGAAGAAAAATTCCTAACTGTCGTGACTATGTCCTAGCACTGTGTTGCAGTGCTGTCGATTCTGGACAAAGTGTGCTACAACACGGTGATAACTTCTTCTTCTTTAGTTCAAACAAATTAAGAAAACCTGCATTTAGTAGTTTTCAACTTTTGGTTATTCATTCATTTGTGTCCAATGTGACTTATAAATGTTGTACTAAATTTCTAATCATTTAATTAAGTATTTTACTAATATTTATAACATAATGTTATAAATAATTAAGTAATCATACTATAAATCTATAATGTAATGTTATAATTAATTAAATTTCTAATCATTTAATTAAGTAATGCACTAATATAGTAAATTACTAATGTTTATAATGTAATATTATAAATTTATGATTAATTAAGTAATCATTTAACTATGTAATGTTATAATTAGTTAAGTAATCATACTATAATGTAATGTTATAATTAACTAAGTAATCATTTAACTATAATGTAATGTTATAATTAATTAAATTTCTAATAATTTAATTAAGTAATGTACTACTATAGTAAATTACAAATGTTTATAATGTAATATTATAAATTTATAATTAATTAAGTAATCATTTGCGATTAAACTATGTAATATTATAATTAATTAAGTAATCATACTATAATATAATATTGATAATTAATTAAATAATCATTTAATTATAATGTAATGTTATAATTAATTAAGTAATCATACTATAAATCTATAATCTAATGTTATAATTAATTAAATTTATAATCATTTAATTAAGTATCATACTAATGTAGTAACTTAAAATGTTTATAATATAATGTCGTGATAATTGATTCATTTAATTATGTAATGTTACAATTAATTAAATGATCATACGATAATGTAATGCTATAATTAATCAAGTAATCACACTATAAATCTATAATGTAATATTATAATTAATTAAATTCTAATAATTTAATTAAGTATTGTATTAATGTTTATAATAGAATGTTATAATTTAATTAAGTGAATATTTCTCATAATATAGGATTTGAATTGGTTGAAATTTAGATATTGATGTCTATGTATTGAACTAATATAACATTGAACCATCATAAATAAGATTATGAAACTTTTTTGTTTAATAACAAAAATTATGCATTTATTTATGTATTTAGGTATGTGATTTAATATTCTAGTATAACATTATTTATAAGATCGTAATATATTTTATTGTTTGGCTTGAAAATTAAAAACAGAAAAATTGAGGAAAGCTTTTAATGGGTTAGGTTTTGATAACATGAGAAAAAAATGTTTAGGTTTGGATTTTCTCATTTAAGCCCAAAAGCTAAATGATCAGCTTTGGTTTGTGAAAATTTGATAGACATGAATGTGCCACAACACGAAACCGTTTTGACACAACCTATTATCAAGTCTAACTTAAAATTTTATTTAATTCTTGTATTTAACTTTTCATACCTATAATTTTTTTTCTGAAATATAACATAACTATAAGACCACATTAGTTATAATATTTCATTATTAGAATTGAAGTATGGGATAGCCAAGCAATGGAAAGTTGACTATTTCTTTGAAGTTTGAAATGGTAACATATAGAGTAATAAAGAGCCGCCCTTAGGCTAGGGAGGGCTAATGGTGGCTCCGCACCCACAACTTATTATTAGATAATTCAAATGATTCAATTTTAATAAAGATGTAATCCAATATAATGAACACTAAAAGTGAAAAAAAATTGGAAACGAAAGTGATAATATTGGAAATAATTGAGACATGTGTAGAAATTATAATATTTTTTAAATTTTTTAGTAAAGTTCATTAGTGGGGGTCTTATTAGATAAAAACTTGTGATCCCAATGACACCATTCTAATATAAAATATATAATAGGAGTGTACTACTTGCACTGCCTGATAAAGAGTGGCAATTATGATATTACAAATACTTCTACATTTTAAACTAATTAAAGCTTATTGCCTGTTTTTATTTATTGTGTTTTGTCCCCTTTTAACTTTAAAGGAGTTCAACACTTAAACTCCTTTTGCCACTTTATTGTACCAAGATAAATTGATAATTCATAAGGAAAAAAAAAAAAACTAAATTTTTTGGTAGTCTTTTAGTCATCCTTTTCATTAAATTATTTTTATTTTTAAAGGATCTAAAATTAAGATGCCATGATTGTCGTATTAGATCCAAGAAAGGCTCTTTTTGGCCTAACAACATACAAATTAGGGGAGAGGGCTTACTAAATGCTCTATATATAAAGCAGAAATTCAAATTAAAAGTAAAAGAAAGAAAAGAAAGATAATAGGAATGAACCTGCTATATACTGAGCCAATACACCATCCATAATAATAATAATAATAATACTATTATTATTGTTGTTGTTGTTGTTGTTATTGTTATTGTTACTATTGTTGTTGTTGTTGTTGTTATTTATTATTATAATAATTATAACATCATGCTATGAACAAATTTTAAAATATCGATCGATCTCAAATTATTATAACATTATAATATCATAAGCTATGTATGACACGAAAGAAAGCTTATAAAAAACCTCCCTTCCATCATAGAGTTGCTAGTGCACATTTTTATTTGTATGGGGCATTCTTATATATGTATAGGTCTAATAATCAAACTCTTCCTAATACGTAGTCAAACATTGTCAACCATATATTTAGTAAGTCTTATTACCTAATAACATTACTAGGCCTATAGGATACCAACCCTAAATATATATAGTACGTGGCGAGGTGAAGATCGATGGAAAATTAAGTAGACTTTCAAATGCATGTGTTGATATTAGTCATAATGTTAACATTCTTGCAGCCGGACAATAACCTCAACGTCACATTGGCATTGACCACAACTTTCAAAAAAGGTGGGAGGGCATTATAGGCTTGGCAAATGGTCGTAGTTACATTTGCACTTGTGCCGAGGATAGAGCAGCGACCAATGGTTGGTGGATACATTCATTAAGCATAGTGTTGATGATAGCGTTGACGGTCACGGCTAATGAGGATAGGATGAGGGGGATCAGCATAGCAGTGAAGAGGAGAGTAGTTGAAATAGCAGCTGCCTTGGGAGAAGCCATTGGAGAGAAGTTAAAACTGTTTAGGGTTTTCGAAAGTTTAGAGCTTGAGAATGCAAATGCGAGTGATGGATTTTTTAGGCTTTTTGCATGGGATTTTAATAGGAGAAAAATGGGTGATTCGTGTACATGCAGAAACTCAAGTTGAATAAAATTAATTTTATCTTCTTTAACACGTTATCTTCTATAATTAATTTTATGGATTTGGCATCGGTTCAATACGACATAAGTTTAATTGATTATATAATTACATCATTCTTATGTTGAATAAAATCAGCCTTTTAACTAATTATATAAACAAAAGACTTGTATAAATATATACCCTCAAAAATTTGTACTTTGCTACTCAATAATAACATCTACCATTACCTACACTAATTAATCAAACACTCCTAATTAGCATTAATTTACACCCTTTCCTCATACGCCACTTCTGGTAAACTGGATTGACATTCTCTTTCTTAATTTCTTGCTTCTTAGTTTCGCATTCCTTTTTCTTTCTTCTCAGTTGAAGCTTATAGACTAATACATGTAGCCATTGTATATATATCAGTTAATATTAAGTGATGAAAGATTTTTCCTAAGTTAAAACTTGGAAAATCTTAATGAACCAGTCAACATATGTATCAAAAGAATACACTTGATGAAATAGTGTATGTATGTTGTTATAACAACACGCTTAAAATTATAAGTCAGCAACTAATTAGAGAGTAAATTAATAATCCAATATATATTAGATTATTAATTTACTCTCTAACTAGTGCATAATAATTAATTAATGTGATCCTTGCAATAGGAAGAAAGTGGCTACTTCGGTCTTCTCAAACTAATTAGAGAGTAAATTAACTAAGTATTAATTAAGAAGGGTGATCAATTCCATCAAGTAACTGTAACTTGAGTTTGTACTTTATGACCATCCTTCATTTAATTATAATTTGAAAGTTGAGATAGAATTGAGAAATAAAACTCTACACTGTAATCACACA
Source organism: Pistacia atlantica (assembly GCA_026229545.1). Classification (NCBI taxonomy): domain Eukaryota; kingdom Viridiplantae; phylum Streptophyta; class Magnoliopsida; order Sapindales; family Anacardiaceae; genus Pistacia; species Pistacia atlantica. The sequence goes on from CM047907.1 coordinate 8,356,488, forward strand.
TTAACATTAAGAAATAGTACTCTACACTAAAATAATAAATTAAGATTTTTAGATAAAAATTGTAATTTGAAATTTAAATTAAAAATAAAAGCCCAACAGTTATGTGTTTATTTATTTTTGTTTTTTCACAATGATCATCAAAACAACCTGTCCAGTTTGCATCAGTAAAGCCTTGTAATTAGCATTCATCTAGCACAAGCTAGGCTATGTCTCTCTGTTAGAATCTCTTAGATGCAAGGTTGACACCCCTAACTGTGTTTGAGGGGAAATGTTGACCAAAGCTAAAAAGAGTGAAAGTGGGTAAAGTTGTAAATTCCACTTTCCTGTAACGATGTTGTTTTGACTTTCTCTCATTTCATATAAATGAGAGAAGTCTTCTCTTTGTATCAATTAGCAAAATCAGAAACCAAAAACATTGTTACACATATTTGCTCTACTCCTTTTTCATTTTCTCTTTTGAATCTCTCATGGTATCAGAGCTGAAGACTCACGTCTACAGCTAAGAATCCTAGCCGTTTCTAAAAAGGTATTATGGAGAAACTGGCGAATCTCAGCTCAGCTCAGGCTTCAATTTGTTTTTTCGTCCACGTTGCACGTAATCACACCAAAACTGACTATAGACAACTAAAAGGACAACTATAGGTTCTGCCATTCTCAAGTTCTCTCAGCCGTTGGAGCTCATGAACTGGAAGACTATCTCACAGGTTCAATTCCATGTCCTGATCCTATAATTGTCTCTGATAGTGATAGTTCAACTCAAACAAGTGAAACCCTAACTAAGGAAAAAATCAATCTAGCTTATGTAGCCTGGAAGAAGACTGATAAATTTCTTGTTACTTGGCTTCTTCCATCAATTTCTAAGTGTATGTTCAGTAACATCTCTAAATGTCAATTTGCCACTGAAATTTGGTATAATCTTGAAGATGAGTTTGTTACTGACTCCAAAGCAAGAGCACTTCACCTAAGGAATTTACTTCAGACTACTCAGAAAGGAAGTATGAGTGTTAGTGAGTTTGTCAAGAAAATGAAGAGTTTTGCTGAGAGTTTATCGGGAAGTGGTTAGGTGATAAGTGATGAAGATCTACTTCAATATGTGTTGGATGGCCTTGGGCTAGAGTTTGATGCTGCCGTGGTCAATCTAACATCTCGGATTGAGTCTAAATTTGACTTAGTGTCTCTGCAAGAAGCTCAATTTCTGCTCCAGAAATATGAGATGAGACTGGAGAAGTTTAATAGTGTTGATTTTCCAAATAGTTTAGTGAATATGGCATCTCTCAGTAATCCTAATGCTTCACCGTTGTTGCCTATTAGTACAAAGGGATCTCTAAATCCTAATGATGGTGCTAGAGGTCTCCACACAATGCACCATGTACTTGCTCTGGCGAATACTCTGCCTCCAGCACTAGTTCATTCTTTGCCAAATTATTCATCAGCTTACTCAGCTTATCCATCAACACCAACTGCTTATTTTGCACCAACTTATCTAGCCTATTCCTTTCCCATTACACACAATGATTTGCTTTTTCCCTTTGCACATCAAAGTCATTTTGGAGGACCTATTGGTGCTGCCTTTCCAGTTTATAGAGCATCTAGGTTATAACTCCTTTGGTAGAGGTCGAGGCAGAGTGTTGACAAAGGCAAACCAGTGTGTCAAGTATGCAGCAAAGTTGGCCACATAGTGGCACAATGATATCATAGGTACAATTCGACCTATAATGGGGTTCCACCTGCTCAATCTCAGTTTGACACTCCTGCTCAGTCTCAGTTTGGTGCCTCAGCAACTCAGTATGGAGGTCCTCATCCTCAATTTACACATTATGGGGATCCTGGTTCTCACTCAAGTTCTGGACTTCTTGGAGGTGTTTCATTTGGGAATAATCTGTCTCTTGGACAAGGACATAATGGTTCTCTTTCTTCTACACTCAACAGTAACCTTTATCACAGCCTAGCCTTCCTATCCCAAGCCAACAACTAAACTCACCTACTCCTAACCAAGCCTACTTTGTATCCCATTAAAATCCTTCACCAGCTCTTAACTCTCTCGTCCCTATGCCTATTTCAACTAACACACCACCTAATCTAGCCTGGTACATGGATTCAGGAGCTACCGATCATGTTACTTCTTATCCCCATCACCTGGAAGCCAGTAGAAACTATGATGGTACTGATCAATCACAAGTCGGTAGTGGTGAGTCTCTTAACATCTCCCATGTTGGTTTTTCTTTATTACCTAGTGCTTTACACTCTAAATGCTTGTATTTAAAAAATGTCCTATGTGTACCTGGAATAGCTAAAAACCTTTTTAGTATCTCAAAATTTACAAAAGACAATAATGTGGTAGTAGAATTTAACTCTGACTGTTGTCTTGTTAAGGACAAGGATACTAGAACAGAGCTTCTGTAGGGAGGTCTTAAAGCTGGCTTGTATCAGTTGCACGTTCCTTCTAATTTTCCATCTTCTCCTGTTCCTGTTCATAATTCACCTAAGTACATTGAGCAACTAGCTCCTAACAGTTAGCATCCTCAAGTCTTTAATTTTGTACTAGATAATAGGAATCTTACCTCTAGTGTCATTCCTGAATGCAAATTGCCAATTATTGGTGATAATTGTAACTTGGGAACCTTTGATTTCAACCCACAAACATGTTCCTTTGATAATATCTCTAGTTGTACTTCCAATTCAATAAATAAAATTGTTCTTGATCACAATGTTATCAATAATAATTCTGATTGTAATCTTGATTTTTGTCTTGTGTTACATTCTGAATTGTCCAATGTTCATGCTAATCATTATGACTCTGATTCTAATGCTTGCACTGTGCTATCTTCTGAATTGTTATCTGCTCACAATAATTATAAAACTGATCACACTAATGATTCTAATGCTTGCTATCTTAATTAATTATCGCACAATGACTATCTCTCAATTGTTATATGATCACATCAATAACAATTCTTGTTAGATCATGTAGTCTAATATGTTATTTGCTTTACACGCTAGTAGCACTCCTGCTGATATATCCCTATGGCATAATAGATTAGATCATCCTTATACCGAGGCTCTTCATAAAATCCTATCTCATATTCATGTCAAATTCACAAAATCTGCCTCTTCCTTGCCTTTTTGTGATGCATGCAAGTTAGGCAAGTTACATAGGAATAGTTTTCCTCTCTCACAATCCAGAGCCACTCAACCCCTTGAACTTATCCATAGTGATGTTTGGGGACCAGCTCCAATTGCATCTATTGAAGGTTTTAGGTATTACATCCATTTCATTGATGATCATAGTCGCTTTACTTGGATATTTCCTTTATGAACAAAAGCTGAAGTTAACTCCACATTCATTAGGTTTCACCATTTAGTTGAAAGAAAATTTTATAAAAAACTCAAGTGTTTGCAATCTGATCAAGGGGGAGAATATAGAGGTTTAGTGTCATATCTTACTAAAGCTGGTATTTCTTTTAGACATTCTTGTGCTTATGTACATCAACAAAATAGGAGAAGTGAGAAAACATAGACATATAGCTGAAACTGGTCTTACTTTACTTGCGCAATCATCCATGCCATTGCAATTTTGGTGGTTTGCCTTTGAAACTGTTGTCTTCTTAATAAATAGAATAACATCTTCAGTTTTGCAATTTATCTCACCTTATCAAGCTTTGTTTAATAAAATTCCCTCGTAGGCTTCGTTAAAAGTCTTTGGTTATGCATGTTTTCCCTACTTGAGAGATTTTAGTAAACACAAACTAAATTTTCATTCCTTCAAATACGTGTTTGTTGGTTATTGTCTCATTCATAAAGGGTATAAATGTCTCACTGCTGAAGGAAAAATCATTATTACTCCTAGTGTTCAGTTTCATGAAACTCAATTTCCATTTGTCACTGGTTTTCCTAATGGTTTTTAGTCTGATATTCATAAAACCTCCAGTCATACACCTTTTTACACTTCAACATCCAGTTATCCTTTTGTTTCTATAAAATATTCATAAAACCTCAAGTCATACACCTTTTTACACTTCACCATCCAGTTATCCTTTTGTTTCTATAAACTGTGCAACTGATTCAAGTAGCAAAGACCCTTCAGTAGTTCCTGTTCTTCACCTTGCACTTCTATAGCAGTTGGTAAGAAAATTCCTTACTCTACTGCTCATGTTTTCAACAAATCTACTGATCTATTACATAATTTTAACTCTGCCTCTGTTTCACCATCTTTACCCACCTCCCAAACACAATCTCATAAATCTCAAACACAACTTACACAGCCTCATATATGTACACAATCTCACAAGTCTTCAACACAACCTACACAGCCTCCTATATGTACACAATCTCAAAGTATTAAACACAACCTACACAGCCTCCTATATGTACGCAATCTCACAAGTCTTAAACACAACCTACACAGCCTTCTATATGTATCTCAAGCTGTCTAGTTAATCTTTTAGTCGTGGATCTTACTTGTTTTCCATCTATACCCATCTAATCCATGCCCTCAACCACTTTAACTCAATCCTAACTTCCTCTGCCTCGTGAGAACACTAACTGCAGTCTTGTAATTGATTTGTCATCTTCTCAGTTTCCTACTTCCCACTCACATCCTTCTACCATTACATCTACAACATTAAATATAGCAACCACCCATCCTTCATCTACCAATATCCATCCTATGATCACCAGAGCTAAACTTATTGATAAAAATAAAGCCAAACCTGTTGATCCAAACAAAACTGTCCTAATAGTCTCCATACCTTCTTCTGTTCAACCTTAACCTACCTCAGTAAGTGAAGCCCTTGCTTGTAAATAGTGGATAGAAGCTATGCATGATGAGTTCACTGCCCTTATGAGAAATGAAACATGGAATCTTGTTCCTAGGACCTTTGACATGAATATTGTTAGGAATAAGTGGGTTTTTGAACCAAGTATCATGTTGATGGTTTATTACACAGATATAAGGCCTGTTTAGTGGCAAGGGGCTTTCAACAAACCCCTGGTTTAGACTATTTTGAACCATTCAACCTAGTGATCAAACCTTCTACCATTAGGATCATCTTTACTCTTGCTATTTCCAAACGATGGGATATCCAATAAGTTGATGTAAACAATGCCTTTCTCAATGGTATTATGAGTGAAACAGGCTATATGAGTCAGCCTGCTAGGTTTGAGCATCCTCAGCTTTCTTCTCATGTATGTAAACTCAATAGAGCTTTGTAAGGTCTTAAACAAGCACCAAGAGCCTGGTTTTGACAAACTCAAGCAAGCTTTGTTGAATAGAGGATTCCAGAATTCAGTTTCAGATTCTAGTCTCTTTATTCTTAAGGAAAAAAAATTAGGTTCTTTACATCCTTATTTATGTAGACGATATACTTATCACTGGATCCGACAATGCTTCTATTTTACAACTTGTAGCAGATCTTAACAGTGAATTTTCTTTAAAAACCCACTTGGGTCTGTGAGTTACTTTCTCGGTTTAGAAGCAACTAGAAATACCGAAGGTATACACTTGAAGCAAACTAAGTATATTGGTGATTTATTGACCAAAACTAAAATTCAAGATGCTCATGCTTGTCCAATTCCCATTGCTACTAGTACCAAGCTTTTCTCCTTTGATAGTGAGTTGTTCAAGGATCCAAGTCTATATAGAAGCACCATTAGAGCTCTACAATACTTGACTTTGACAAGACTAAATATAAGCTTCATGATAAGTGCCTGAAAATACACTTATACTTAGTGGTTTATAGGTATCATTTGTTGGAAATTAGGATTAATTCACATGAATTAACTTAATTGTTTCATAAATGCACTTTTCAGGATCACCGGTATTTTTGTTGTGTTTTCAGGGAATAAGGCTCAAAAATAATATTCGGATGAGAGACGATGTTGGCGGGAGAATTTTTGATAACTGGAAACAAACGGATTGAGAATCGGAGTTGAATTGAAGAAGTTATGGAAGTTGAAGTAAAGAGAAGATTCTAGATTACATTCCAGCTTGAGCATGCCTCGGTATTTTGAGAATATCTTGAGCTGTAGAAATTTTATTAAGACTATTCTTGAACCTTTGGAAAGCTGATTCAAAGGGCTACATTTCATATGTTTACCACTTTTCCAAATTTCATCGTTATCAAGTTCAAAAATCACCATATTTGAAGAACAGTGGAATGATGCGGGAAGAAGACATGTAGCTACTATGCCGCGGCACATTTTTTCTAGTAGCTACTGTGCTGCAGCACAGTGCTGTGGCACATTCATGACATCTGGGAACTTTTCTTCCATTTTTGACTGGGAAAATAGGGTTTAAGAGTCCTAAACTAACTAGAATTAAGGAAAACAAATCCCTAACCCTTTTGGGATATAAATAGAAGTCTTTTAGCATTATTTTAGGGAGTTCTTTTAGAGATAAAAAAGAGAGAACAAATATTATTCAAGAACTAAAGAAAAACTTAGTGAAACTTGGTTGGATTAATGAAGTTGATGATGATATCCTCCAATTCTTCTTCTCCAAGCCTTCTTTAATCTCCCTTTTTCTTCAGTTCTTGAAAAGTGAGCCTATGCAATTTGATTCTGTACATTATAGTTTTTTCAAAATACTCTCCACTAATGTAGAATGATCACACTACCTTGGATCAATAGGTCTTTATTAAGCTTGTTACGTTAGGCTAGGTTATGAGGTTATGAAAGAATGGAAAGGAAAAGCAAAAATAAGAGACTCAATCCTATTTCTTTCAAACACTTTCATTCAAGCACCACCATTCTTCTTTACACCCTGATAATCCGAGGATTATGCTAGTTTATTTAAGCTTTTAGGCCAAATTTTAGATACTTCTTAGTCTATTTTTGCCTGAATTGCTACTTAATTCCTTACATTTTGTGTTTCAGGTTAAAATGGAAATTTTGAGCAAATAAAGGCGGATTTGGAGTTTTGGACTCAGAAGCAAGCGGAGGGAAATTCTGGAAATTCAGAATTCTTCAGGAAGCTTCGTCGCGGCGAAATGGACCAGACACGCACCAGATTCAGCTCCTTTGTCACCGCGGTGAGATTCCTTCTTTGCCGCGGCGAAGTTTGCGTACTCCACTTTTTGTAAAACGCACAGTTTCGTTTTTAGGCTAAGTTGTAAGATTTTGGGAAAGGTATAAAAGAAATACTTAGTCTTTTTGTTTAGGGCGTGGGTGGAGAGGGTTAGAGCAGCTTTTCACACTTTCTTAGGATTTTTGAGTGATTTTTGGATTAACAAAGGGTGAAGATTCGAGGTGAAATAAGTGGATTCATCAATTAGGAAGATTCATTTCCTTTTCTCTTGTGTCCATGACGTTGAACTTGGAATTTTTCGTTTATTTTAATTGGTTTTATTGATTTAGCCATGAACTAACCTATTTTGGATTAGGGTTTCGATGTAGTTTGGATTCTAATGGGTTAGAGAGTTGATGATTATTAATTTCATATGATTTTGCTTTGATTGTGTGATTATTCTGTTTTTATTGTTTGTATGTGATGAACATGATGAGATTGAGAGATAATTCATGTTAAGCTTCTAGGGTAATCACCATTGTATTATTGGATGCTAGAGATAGATTCAAGAACCGATGAAATCAATTTAGGATTCTTGTGCTTAATGAGCCTAGATTTATTAACTTTCATTTTGTTGGGTGCGGAAGCTTAACAGGGAAGAGTAGGAACAACATAGCTTGAGAAGGTATGTTGGGCACTTTAGAGAGTTCGATTTACAATCAATGCATGTGAATATGAATTTAGTTTAATTCTTTAAGTTTAACCCATAGAGTCCAAATAAAGTCAAAACCCTACCCGTTTGTTTTGAATTGATTTTATCCCTTTTTAAATCTTGCTTTCATAGTTTACTTTTATTTTAGTGAAATTTTGTTTTAGTTATAGTTTAAATTGTTCACTTAAATCCAAAAGAATTCGATTCCTTCAACTTGAAAACGGTAGAAAACTTAGTGCTTAGCGACCAATCCTCTGGGGAACGATACTCACTCATCACTCTATTATTGTGCAACTAGTATACTTGCTACATATTGCATGTTGTAGGAAACACGCATCAAGTTTTTGGCACCGTTGCTGGGGATTGAGTTTTAAGTTAACATTGAGTTTTTCTATAGTTAGCTAGATTGAAGTTTTAATTTTTGTTTTCAATTTTCAGTTGGTTTGTGATTTCACTCTCTTTCGTTAATTCTGTGTAGTTTATGCGAAGAGCGAGATGTCAGCCAGTGGTTCCTGTTGATCTTGAGATTGAGAGAACCGCGAGACGACTTAACGAGAGAGAAGAAGAAAGAGAGGATATAGTGGTTGAATCGAAGAAATAGTTGTTGAAATGGCGGAGGCCGAAAAAGGGGCAGACACTGAGGGAATTCTCAGTTCCCACGGTTAATGGAAGTGGGTTGAATATTACTAGGCCTGCGGTGCAAGCCAACAACTTTGAGATTAAGCGGCAATCATTCAGATGATCTAGCGGTGGTAAGGTTTAATGGTGATTTGAAGGAAGATCCGAATCAGCATATTGCAAACTTCTTGGAAATTTGTGGCACCTTCAAGTCGAACAGAGTGTCAGATAACACCATTAGGTTGAGATTATTCCCATTCTCATTAGGAGATAAAGCAAATGGGTTGGTTACTGGCACTACCAGAGGGGACTATCACAACTTGGAATGATCTAGCACAGAAGTTCCTGACTAAGTTCTTTCCTCCAACAAAATCAGCAAAACTAAGAAATGATATCACATCATTTCTACAAGATGAATCCGAGTCATTGTATGAGGCTTGGGAGAGGTACAAGGAATTGATGAGGAAATGTCCACACCATGGGTTGCCAGTTTGGCTTCAAGTCTAAACATTCTATAATGGACTAATGGGTAATGTGTAAACCATGGTGGATGCACCATCGAGAGGAGCTTTGCAGAATAAGACACCAGAGGAGGCTTATGAGTTGCTTGAGGTTTTGGCAAGCAACAACTATCAAAGACCAAATGAGAGAGCAATACCAAGAAAATCTACGGGTCTTCATGAAGTTGATGCCTTCACAACCATCTCAGTCCAACTCACGGCACTTCAAAAATAGTTGGGAAGTATGCAGGTAAACTATATTCAAACACCTCAACTAACTTGTGATTTTTGTGCAGGAAACCATGTGAGCAACGAGTGTCAAGTGGGGAACACATTTGCTTCGTCATCTTCATCATTAGAGCAAGTGAACTACTTGGCAGGAAATCAGAGGCAACCAAACAACCCATACTCCAACACATACAACTCGGGGTGGAGAAATCATCCAAATCTGGCTTGGGGCAATCAGAACCAGCAAAATAATCAATGGAATCAAAGGACATTGCCAAATAACCAACAGGGGTGAATAATCAACCAGGAGATCCAAGAGTGACAAAGTTGGAGGACATGTTTGGGAAATTCATGCAGGAGACCACGGGTTTTATGAATGAGACGAGGACGAATTTTAGAAATCAAGGGGCTTCCATTCGGAATCTTGAGGTACATATGGGCCAATTGGCCGAGAAGCTAAATGAGAGACCGCAGGGTTCCTTACCAAGCAACACAGTGACTAACCCATGTGAGCAAGTAAATGCAATTTCGTTGAGAAGTGGGACAGTTTTAGAAGAGGTAGAAAAATCAAGGAAAGAGGAAAATCCATCAAAGAAAAATTGAAGAATCTGATGAGGAAGTTGATGAAGAAATCATTGCTGAAGAGAAACCACCCAGCCCAAGGAAAGATGAGCAGAAGCAAGAAGAGGGGAAAAAGAAAAGGAAAGAGAAATTGCCATTCTCCGAGATACCACCAGAGTTGGTGCACCACACACCACCCGTACCTTTTCCGCAAAGACTCAGAAAAGAAATCAGGATAAGCAGTTCATTAAATTTCTTGATGTTTTTAAGAAATTGTATATTAACATTCCTTTTGCAGATGCATTGCAATAGATGCCGAGCTACACGAAATTTCTTAAGGAAATCTTATCAAATAAGAGGAAGTTAGAAGATGAGGAAACAGAGATGCTCAAGGAGGAGTGCAGTGAATTCTCCAGAAAAAAGCTGGCCCTGAAACTCAAAGAACCAGAGAGTTTTACTATTCCTTGTACTATAGGAGATATTACCTTTGATCAAGTTTTATGTGATCTAGGTGCCAGCATTAACCTTATGCCTTTTTCTGTTTTTAGGAAATTAGGAATTGGTGAAGTAAAGCTGACAACAATATGCTTGCAACTTGCAGATAGATAGATAAAGCATCCAAGGGGCATTGTAGAGGATGTGTTGGTTAAGGTGGACAAGTTCATCTTTCTTGCGGATTTTTTTGTGTTGGACATGGAAGAGGATAAAGAGATTCCTCTTATCCTAGGACGACCATTTCTGGCTACCGAAAGAGCTTTAATCGACGTTCAAGAAGGGAAGTTGATCACGAGGATGAAAGATGAAGAAATCACATTTAATGTCCTTGAATCAATGAGAGTTCCCACCTAAACAAGAGTCATGTTTAAAAATCGATGTGATGGACCAGGCAAAAATTGAACCCTTCCAACTGAACAATCCTAAGGTGGAAATTAAGAGCTGCATTGTCAAACCGAATCAGTTCGAGAGTGAGGACCATAACGGAAAGGGTTGCACGAAATTCTAAGATAAGCCACAGTCGAGATTCTGTTTTCACAAGGAATGAATCTCTCAGCTCAAAAAGGGTGAGGGAAAGTCAAGAAAATGGAAAGAAGTCGGTGAGAAGAGTCGAACCACCAAAGTAATGACCAAAGGATGGAAATGGGTGGTGAAACTCTCAACAAGGACCCTGTGTGAAAAAGATCATCAGCAAAAGAAGCTTGAGCACAAGGGAAAATTTCGGGATGTGATGTACTTGGATAATTTGGACTGACGTGAAAAACCAAGAGAGTCGAGCTACGACTATAAATAAGCGCTTCTTGAGAGGCAACCCAAGTGTTTTTAATTATTTGTTTTTCATTTTGCTGTGTTTGAATTTGTTTGAATTCCTTATGATTTTGAATGATTTTTTGATTGGTGTATTTTTGGGTGTTTCAGGTGAAGTTTTCAGCAAAGGAAAGGATAGAAAATGCTCAAGACTTCGCCGCGGCGAAGCACTTTGTAGAAAAATGGGTTTTGAAAAGTCCCAGACTTCGCCACGGTGAAGATTGTTCTTCGCCGCAGCTAAACTTGGGTTTCAAATTAGGGTTCTATGAATGAAGAACTTCGCCGCGGCAAAGTCTATTTTCTATAAATACTCACTTTCATTTTTCATTTTTCATGTGACTTTTCATATCCTTTTGAGAGAAAAATTTCCAATTTCAATCCTTTGCCTTCCAAGTGTTGTCCCAATCAAAGTTCTCACTCATTAACCCTCTTAAACACCAAAACAACTCCTTTCAACAACAAATTTTTTGAAAATTTCACGAAAATTTCAGGTTCAAGAAATTTGGGGCTTTCCAATTTGGGCTGATTCTGAGTAAATTGGTGGTGAATAATCCTTCGTATTGGTAAGATCTCAAGTTCCCTAAACTCATTTTCGCACAATTTCAAGTTTTAAGTTATAGATCTGAAAAATTGATTATTGGTTGAGTTGCAAATTTTTTGGTGATTGTGAGTTCGATTTTGTTGAGGAAGGGTTGATTATGCATGTTGTGATATTGAGGAGTGTGGGTTTTGAGTTTTGGAGAGTTTTGTTGAATTTGGAGAAATCATAGTTTGGGGGTCTGATTGCAAATTTTTGGAAGTGTTTTCAATTTTCTTTTCCAGATTTGAATTGTTTGTTAAGGGGAACCTAGGTTTGAATTTTTGGGTTGTGCTGTGTAGTTGAATTATAGAAAATGGCACCCAAAGTTAAGGTTCGATACAAGGGAAAAGGAAAGAAAGCGGACAACCGCTTCGTGAGTGAGGAGGCCTGGAAACGATATCAAGGGGCTATCCAAAGAAGAGATAAGGGCTTTATTCCTGAGTGTTGGATTGACCGCAAGTCAGGCTTTTGATTGGAGTCGAGGGAGACAGTGGGAACTATTTATGAGTGCTCCTGCATAACCTGCTGTAGAGTCGCTAGTAAGGGAGTTTTATGCTAACCTCCTAGATTGTGAGGAGGGTACTGCATTTGTGAGAAGGGTTGATGTGCTGTTTACGGAAGATGTGATCAATGAGTTTTATACCCTACCTACGATTGATCAGGATGAGTACGGAAGGTTTAGGGGGTCACAGTTTTAGGATTGTATCATTCTTCCTGTCATTGCAAAACCAGGATGCAACTTGGGCAGTGTCGAAGAAACAAAAGAAGACAATTAAGGGAACTTATTTGACACCGATGGCTCGATTATGGCAGTATTTTGTTAGTGCGAGGTTGATGCCGGAAACGCACTACAGCACGGTAACTTACAAGAAGGCATTATTGCTTTATTCCATTGCCATAGGAAAGAGCATAAATGTGGCACGCATAATTTTGAACAACATTCATCATGCCGCCAAACCAAGGCGATCAAGTTACTCTTTTCCACATCTCATTATAGCCTCGTGCATTAGAACTGGAGCCAAGGTGCATGATGATGAGCAAAATATTCATGCTGCCCCTATCCTCGATTTAGATTATTTTCAAAAGCATCTTGAACGTCCAGAAGCTAAGAAACCAAGAGTAGGAACAAAACCGCAGAGAATCATACAAGGCCTAGTCACATCCTCCAGCTCCATAGCTACGCAGAAAAAGATGATGTAGAGATGATGGGTATGATGAAACATATGACAAAACGTCAGGATTGGTTGGCTGATCAGACCCAGATGATATCAAATTGAAATAATGGAAACCAAGAGAACTTCCATAGCCATGTTGCACAGAATTTCGTTACACTTAAATAATCCCACAAAAACTAGATACAGTCCTTTATTTTAATCTCATGTCATGCAGTCATTCAAAAATTTCTTCATAGCTCCCAACAGCTTTTCATTTTTAGTGCCCTAAAAATAAAATTATTTTTAGAAACTTCTTCATGCTTCCTTGAATAATTAATGATAGTCTTGACTTGTTAAAGTTACATTAATTTACAGGTTTAATAATTAAGATCAATTGATAAGAATGTCAAGGAATAAGCTTTTTACTTAATTTTAGACACTAACTTATCACTCTTAATTTAATTGTTAAGAGAGATTTGAGAAATAAAACTCCACATTAGAGTTACACAGTACGTGAAAACCTGTAATTAGATGTTGGAATGAAAATTGAAGTAAACCTCATGGCAGCCATAGCATTGAGTTGCATTGTTTCCTGTACAACCAGATAAAGTCCTCATACTTAATCTCTTTGAAGTATTAATTTTCTGACATTACTTTTTTTCCCTTTATTTGCTATGAAGAAATTTTGGAAATAAGGATATATTGTGCTAGAGAAGAAATCTCATATATATATTCAAATTTTTTTGGAAATAAGGCTTTGAGCTAGCTAATAAATCAACATTTAATCTTTTTGATGCAGAAACTTCAACTTGTATAACATTTAATCTTCTCTGAGGACATCTATTGGTTTGATTTTGTAGGTATTCTGCAGGCTCAACAAATCAATCATGCAACCTCTAGTTGAGGGCATTGGATTTTTCAAACTAGTGACCATATTAGATTCACCTAGATCTACTCATATAACTATATTATAATTAAAGGGCCTTTTAAGGTTTTTTTTTTTTTCCCAGTGAATTTTTAATTAAAGAGTACATTGGCCGGGCCAGACTAATTTTTCGCTAGTAACTAAGCTTCTGCATTCACTTGGGGTTTAGTTTTGTCCTTCTTGTAAAAGTAGGAATAGTCTTTATTTATTTATTTTTTTGGGTAACGTCAGCTTGCGTGCACGTTAATTAATCTCTTTTGGATAACCGAGATGTCCGAGCCAACTTGTGTGCACCCGAATTAATCTTTGGGGTCCATTAAACACTTTATAAGGGTAACGGGTTAAATAAGTCACAAATGTGGTAGATGGCTACTTTTTGAGACTCGAACACAAGACCTCTAGGTAACCCACTCAGAAGTCTTGTCATCCGGCCACACACCAAGTGGTTAAAAGTCTTAGCTTTTCTTTTAACTAAAGTGGGAGAGTGATAAATCATAACTAATAATACTTTAATTAGATAGTGGTATGTGTTGTGGATTTTCGCAAGTGTACGAAATCGTGCAAGTAATAAAGTGTATGAATATGGATATCGAACCCAAGGGAATTACTATTATCAATTACCAATTAAACTATCCTATTACTATTTGATTAATCCAAATTGTATCAAGGAAAAACCTAAATTAAAAAAAAAAACAATTGAAATTAAAAGAAAACTGGTTAAAACAAATCTTTAGGTTTAAAGCAAGATGACTAGACCTAGGGCATAGATTTCGCACCAACTCTTATTTATATGTATCGATCACTTATGCTAATTTCATTAAGCTCTTCCTATAGGTCAAATTCCTTAAATTTCCAATAATTTTCTCTCGAACAAGTATCAAATTAACTCTTAATTACTAACCCAAATTATCTCTAATCAGATTTAACCAATTGGAGATCATTACGCTCTATGGAGTTTACCAGAACCTCACAAGTCACGGTATCCTATCTCTAGCGTTCGCTGAACCTATGTTTCACTACCGTAGACCAACTAAGTATCATCTCTCGATCAGAACTTAGTCCATTAATTCATTCAATTATGGGGCCCTTAAGAATCAAAAGCATTATGCATAATAATAAAACCTAGGAAGATCTCTTAATAAAAATCAACACATAATCAAGAGATTGGGCTACATCTTAGCCCTAGAGAATAAATTTAGTTCATAATCAACATGAAAGAAACAATCATCCTTTATTAAATTAAGAAACATGAGTTCAAGAAAGAAATAAGAAGACTTCTCTATATTGCAAATCAAAAACTTCAGAAATTCTGTCACTTTGATCTTCTCTTGCGTTAGCCTCCTCTAATTCTCACCAAAGAATCCCCTAAAATAATGCTAAAAGAATTCTATTTATATCTCACAAGGGTTTGGGTTTTAGTTTCCTTAATTCTATTTAGTTTAGGACTCTGAAACCTATTTTCCCAATAAAAAACGGAAGAAAAATTCTTAGCTGTTGTGACTGTACCCTATTACTATGCTGCAGCGCTGTCGATTCTGGACAAAGTGTGCTGCGGCACAGTGATAAATTCTTCTTCTTTAGTTCAAATCTCGCCTCATTCCTTAGCACTCCAGAGATGACAATGTTTGAGCATGATAACAGTAGAATCTGGAGAAGTGGTAAACATATTAAAGGTATCCATTTGAATCAGCTTTCCAACAGTTAAAGAATCATCTTAATCTGAGGTCTACAGCTCGAGTTATAGTCAAAACACTGATACATGCTCAAACTGGAGCGTAATATAGAATCTCCTCTTTACTTCAAAGCTCCATAACTTCTTCAACTCAACTCCGATTCTCGATCTATTTGTTTCTACTCGTCACTCATTCCATTGTCAATATGGTTCTTCATCCAAGCATAACATTTAGCACTTATAACTTGAAAAACACTCAAACACACCCGTGATCCCATAAAAAACAATTATGAAAATATTAAGCAACTTTACTAAATTAAGCCTAATTTCTCACAAATAATCCCCATAAACCACTAAGTAAATGTGTATTTTCAAGCTCTTCTCATAACCCCCAACCAGATTTTTGCTAGTCCCAAGCAAGCTAAGTGATAAAACGAGTCTTTTAGCTTGAAAAAAAAAAAAATCTATACCTAAACTATCCTAAATCACTTCGGTAGATTGTCACGGTTGCATTTAGCATAAGCAACAAGCCTTTGAGCCCCTAGGCGGCTCTAGTTGGATGAGTTATAGTCTCGTGAGGGTTTCCAGTGATGATACCCACAAACATCCAAACCTAACCTTATCTAGACGCAAAACTAAAGACTCAAACTAACACTTTAGGATCCATACAAATAATTGTCTAAAAAATTGTGTCAATGTGAACAAATTGAATAATTAACAACGTGCAAATATAAAGAATAAGCGAATTTCAACTACCACTTTTGTTATTGACTCTCTCATAATCATTCACAAACCATTCATCCAAAAACCTGAATAATTTTATGCATAGCTTTCATAGGCAAAGTAAGAGAAAAAAATAAAAATAAAACAAACAAATGTACAATCAAACTCCATAGGATCACTTTTCAAAGCACTCTCCACTAATGTAGAATCCAATCACTACCTCAGATTATTAGGTCTTTATCATGGTTGTAACGTTAGGCTAGGGTAATGGTTTATGAAAGAACGGAAAGGAAGTTTTTAACAAAATGTAAGAGACTTAATATTTTACAATAAATGACCATGAACGATCTCCTCTTTGCTTCCCTTCTCATTCACCCTCTACCTTTTCACATTGATTGAACTCTTCCTTCCAACATTATCACAAACCCTCATGTAATGTACCTCATTTCAAGTTCTTCTCACCAGGTACTTCTTCCTATTTTTCTGCAAATTTTTTTCTTTTCATTTTTTTTTCTTTTTACACTTTTTTTTTTCATTGGAAGATAGTATCTTATAAAAACAATCATCTATCACACTTTGCTTCTACTATTATTATTAATTTTTTTTAACCCCCAACCTATCTCATTGCATAAATTCGGGTTGTGGAAAAGATGCATTTTTTTGTTCACCACACTTTTTTTTTTCATGAGTTTTTCTTTTAAGGTCACCCCAAATTAAGTCTCGCACAATAAGATGGGTCGGAAAGTGTTTTAGGCTTCATTGTCAAGGTGAGATATAGTAGGTTTACAAAAAAAAAAAAAAAAAAAAAAGGCTTGCCAAGTGTATAATAATAGGCTTAAAGGGTTAACTAGGGATACAATAATATACGTTGGCTTGAAAGGCTCAATCGTTCCAAAGAAAATTGCCTAAATCATATCCTAAGCAATGCGGATTCTAGGATTTTGCCTCAAGTGGTTATCAAATGAGTTCTAGAGTTTATGCACAATTTTCACAAAAAAATTATTGCCCATTAAAACACACATAAAACACCTCTAAGTTTCTGAATTATTTAACCAACCAAACCCTTTCCCAAGAGAGTCATAACTAAATGCAATTGTCATGTACTATCATCTTTACACTACGCAAAAGTTAATAAAATCTCAATGTCACAAATTCACAATCATGGTCTTATCATTGACTTATGTATGAGTTCCAAAACAAAACAAAATATATTAACTCTTTGATGCTACAATACACCTAAACAATTCCACCCAAAATTTTTTAAAGAGATAATTAAAAACAAAAGATATTCAAAGATGTCCATCAAACGAAATTAAATTTGGCCATAAAAAAAAAAAAAAAAAAATTTCCTTACCCCCGACGTTACAGATGGACATTGTCTTTAATGTGCAAAGATAACAATTACAATACCCTTCGTGCACAGCATTTATGTGGAGCTAATCATGTGAAGGGATGCATAATGTTTATCGCGTCCAATAGTCATCGGAAATCTAGTCAAAAGAAAACAAACCATGCACCTTTCTTGGCCAATTTAGTGTGCATAAAAGAAATTATGGGTGAAACATAAACAACTAACCTATCAAACCAAATCAAAGTTGTCACCACTTAACATATTAAACAAAAATCTAAAATAAATTCAAAACTAAAGTATAGAGCTTGGGTTGCCTCCTAGGAAGTGCTTTATTAGAGTCATAAGCTCGACTTTTTGACTCCTTTAATCTGGATCATCTAGGAAAATCCAAGCCCTCATATCTTTAATGCCATCATCTACATAAAGCTTCAATTGCTCTCTTTCCTTCTTATTCTCAATTTCCTCCTTCAAAGTCCTAAAATTGACAACAAATGTTTCTAGGGGTAAATGAGGGTATTTATTTTTTTCTAAGGTCTCAGCTATTTTATCATCAAGGATGCTAATCTTAAAGCAAGTATCTAACTTGGGTGGACATTTCATATTATCAAAAACATTAAATTCAACTTGTTCATCCTCTACCATCAAGATTAGTTTTCCTTGATGAACATCTATCAACGTTCTACCCGTAGCTAGAAAAGATCTTCCTAAAATTAGAGGCACCTCCCGATCTTCTTCTATACCTAATACAATAAAATCTACCAGGAAAATTAATTTATCTACTTTTATTAAGACATCCTCTACTACTCCCCTAGGATATTTTATAGACATTTATGCTAATTGAAGATGAATCGTGGTTGGTTTTACTTCCCCCTAGGCCTAGTTTCTTATAAATTGAAAAAGGCATCAAATTTACACTAGCACCTATATCACATAAAACCTTATAAAAAAGAATACTACCTATTGTGCAAGGAATTGTGAAACTCCCTGGATCTCTGAGCTTTTGTAATACCCACATTCAGAAATAAGGTAGGGATTAATTTGTAGTCATAGTAAATATATTTAACAAGTTTTATAGAGGAATTCCATAAAAGTTTCAATAGGGGCAAAATGGTCATTTCACACAGAATCATGTGTTCAAGTGAAAAGTGAGTATGACAACTATAATGTATTAAGTGTGCTAGCCATGAGAGTAGAGTGGTAGAAAGATTATAGAAAATACACATGGTGTGATGCCGAGATAAATACGTGTTTGTAAAGTAATAGAAAGAAATTAAAGAATAAGGGTAAAATGGTCTTTTCACTTACAACTAGATGAAAGAGTGGGGAGTGAAAATGACCAAGAACATGTGTTAAATCCATTGAAAGAGAGGGTATATCGATAAATGCACGTATGACATAATTGGAATTATTATAAAAGTACAAGGGCAAAATGGTGTGTATATATATATATATATATGTACCCCTCATCCAATTTCTCTCAAACTTCTTCACCAAATTTCAAAGAGAATTTATAGGAATTGGCTTAAATTTTTGTAGATTTTCAATCCTAAAGCATCCAAAGGTAAGATTCTAGCACAAAGGTGTGTGATTAAACTTTAGAGTTTTAAATTCTTATGGTTTTATATGATTTAGGTCCAAGAGGAAGAGAATTTTAGCAAAGGGAGGTTATATCATTAGTGTTGCACAAATTCAAGTTAAGTAAATCCAATTTTAGTTTGATTTGAGCAATAATTGTGTCGATTGATTCTTGTATGTTTGTATGTGATTGCATGGTGAGAATTATTGGCTATTTTAATGTTGAATGATGTGTAAAATCCAGCCATGAGAAGTAGTTCATGTTTATGTGGTAATTTGGTGGAATTATGGATGAAATATGGAAGAATTGTTGATGAATTTTGAAGTGTTGAATCCGGCTAGATTTGAAGTTAAATTTAATGAGTTTTTGCCTCAATTTCGGTGGATTTGAAGAGATGTGTAAGTGTGGCCAACTAAGTATTTGCATGTGCATGTGAATTGATTCTTGTATGTTTGTATGTGATTGTATAGTGAGAATTATTATGGCATATTGATATGTCATGACATAATCTACCAAGTGTAAATTTTAGTATTCAAGAGTGCATTTTGTTATGCCAAAATTTAGAATATCACTTGGTCCATGTTAGTTCAATGAGATAAATGGCTTTTAGTGCATGGTTCAAGTTACTCGAACCTTTGTATTTCTTCAATAACACATTTTATTTAGTTATTGAATTAGAAATTGAAACTTAAGACTTTGGGAAAGTGTTAGAAGGGATTTACATGTTAAATTGTTACTTTGATATGACATTGTTGATAGTAGAGAATGGTAGATTATGTCATGACATATCAATATGCCATAATAATTTCTTAAGTTTGTGTACTTGAATTTAGAAAGATCATCCAAATAATGGCTTGGCCAAATGAGTATATTGTTGTTTCTTGTTTTGAGATTAATTACAAACAATATGTAATAAGTGATTTTATTGTATAAAGAATAGAAAAGCTTTCCCAAGTATAGATATCAAAAGAAACATCAAAGAAATAGAAGTTTGGTTTATGTATTAAATACATGACCTTTTTAGAACTTGATTGGTATGAGTATAGTTTTCACGCCCTATTATATATTACAAGTTATAGAATTGCACTAGAAGATCTTGAGAATAGGTTGTATTGGCCAAAAGTTTAGTTAAGAATGTTAGAAAGAAATTAGAATTATCCAAAGTATATATGTTGTGCCATAAGTTAGATTGAATTTACAATTATTAATATGACAATATAAATTAATGTATAGAACGTAGCCAAAAGAAAAGAAGAAAGAAGGGCATGTATAACAATTGAAGTTGATGGTCATGTAAGAGAGTGCAAATTTATGGCATTAAGATTTATATTTAGAAAGTTGTACAAGGCATGTTTGTTACATTAGAAAAATATTAGAGAGTTGTTTAATGATATGGTTAGGTGATATATATGTTTGGGAAAATCTAGTAGCATAATTGGACAAGTTAGTAGACTTAATACCTAAGTTGTGGCATAGCTTTTTATAAAAGAAATTAGATTGCCCAAAATGTAGAATTCATTCCCTAGTTGAATTGTGCCATTTTAATATCTCGCTAATAGAATTATAGAAGAGTAGAATTTATGAGAGATTATGTACTTGTGTATGTGTAATTTTACATAGCATGATAGAATTAAAGAATTATGTACAAATTATAGAATTGCGTACATACACACGATGCATAGAATTCATAAATAAAGAATAAAATAGAAAATGTTTAAGCTAAGTGTGTTATTAGAATAGAACTTTGGGCTTTCCAGAAAAGCATAGAAATAAAAGCCTTAGAATTAATAGAGTACATGCCAGAGTCAGACATGTATTTTGGGATCATGCATAGACAGCACATAAATGCATGACATAGCATAGCATATACTTCAGAAATTTTATAATTATTGGAAATATCTAGCTAGTTATTTTGCAGATTTACAGAGCATGTTTTTAGAGGGCTGTTGAGACGGGGAACCTATGAGAATTCATTGCATGAGCTAGTGGCGACAGTGATGCAAAAGTTACCCACATGCACGCCACCATTAGTGAGCGGCCTCGGAATAGAAAACAGAATTGTACAGTCCGCTAGAAGTGCATGTGGATAAGGACTGTACCCAGAAAGAATTTCAGAATATGCTCACACAGCCAGGGTTTCAAATCATGCCTCAGCCTAGTCCGATCGAAAAATCAGATCAGAATACAGAAAGAATTTCAGAAAAAGAAAGAAAAATAGAATAAGAAATAGAAAACAGAAAGAGTTTCAAAAAGAAAGAAAAACAGAATAAGAAATAGAAAATAGAAAGAATTTCAAAAAGAAAGAAAAATAGATTAAGAAATAGAAAACAAAAAGAATTTCAGAAAGAAAGGAAAAGAATTTCAGAAAGAATACAAACATGATCATTTGCATATGCATCAGAAATTTTATGTGCATTGCATTCATGTATTTATACATAGATTTTATTATTGCGTGTCTAACTAGCAAAGAAAAGAAAATAGAAACCCATGAGAATAGAGAAGAAAAGAAAATAGAAAATCATAAGAATAGAGAAGAAAAGAAAATAGAAGCCTACGAGAATAGAAAAGAAATTAGAGATATACAAGAAAAGAACATAAATTAGATACATGCTAGAAAAGAATAGAAATTAGAAACATGACAAATAGCAAGAAAACTTAGTGATTTGTTGAGAAGAGAAAGAAACAAAAAGTTATAATCTAGTAGAGAAGAGAAACAAAATAATAAAGAATAGCACAACCATAGAAGGATTTAGAAAGATTTAAGAAAAATAGAAGACTGCTAAGTAGTACGCCTGAGAATATAGAGAGAAAGCAAGCAAAAATTTAGAAGCAATACTGCGAAAATGGGGACAATGAAGTAAGAGTATAATTAGATTTGGTTTACTTACTGAACATTTATAGCTCACCCCGTTGCTTTCCTTATTTTTCCAGGTATTAGATTGTAGTGGTCGGGAGACGTCAAGCTAGCGAGAGGATTGCATACACTGTCTCATGAAGAAATCTAATGTGGATTTATATATGTGAGAAATGATCTTTTTGTAATAGTATGTTATAATTGGACTAAAGTTAAAAATTTTAGATGAACACCCTTTTTAGACTAGCAATTCTCTAGATTCTCTTTATAGGATACTCAGTGAATACTTGCCTAGTGAGATATTACAATTTTTGTTGTAGTTTTTTCAATAGCAGCGCACTACACTCTTCTATAAGTATCATGTCTCATGTTCTTCAAACCTTTTTTTCTTGGTCAGAATCTCTTTTAGAAACTTTGTGTACTTGGCAGTTGCTCCAACATGTCTACAAAAGGAATGTTAATGTGTAAAGTTCTAAACATGTTCCATGAACTTACCGAATTGCTTGTCTAATCTTTGTTTCTGTACTCTGCGAGGATACGGGAGGGTTGCGTCATCCTTTGTCACAGCAAGGGCATTTTAGTCATTTTCTGCCCCTATGTCGTGGCACACTTGCTTTTGTCTTTTGTTGTGTTGTGGTACTATGCTACAACACACTTGCTTCTGTCTTCTCCTGTGCCATGACACTGTACTGCGGCACACTTGGTTCTGCCCTCTTTTTCATCTTTGAGTTTTTCCCCTATTTCTCTTTCTTTGCTTGCTTCCTTCAACTCCTTACCATTTCTCAACATGATAGCATTGACTCTCTCCTTTAGATTCTTCTGGGTATCACTTGACAATGTTCTTTGAACTCTTCCTACTAAAATATTATGGATTTGACCCATTTGAGTGTCAAGATTTCGTATGGAAACGAATTGGTTTTGCAACAAAACTTCATACTTTTAGAGTTGAGCTTCATTCTTGTCAAATCTTTTTCCTGACTCCTCCATGAATTTAGTGAGCACACTCTCCATATTAGATCTCTTCTCTTGAGGTTGGAAGCCCGGTGGTGGTTTGTGCTCATTGTTGTTAGTCCACGAAAAGTTTGGAATTTCGCCATGCTGGAGTGTATGTGCCAAAATACAGATTCCCTTGCCCATGTTGAAAGTTTTTGACATAGTTAGCTTGTTCTGGTTGAGCAAATGGATTCCCTTCTTTACAATCCTTAGATAAATGATTTCCTGCACAAATTTTACAAGTTAGAAAAGACGATTCAATCGCATTTACCTTTAGGGAAACTCCCAATTGCTTTTGGATGGTTGAGAGTTGAGTGGCCAACGCAATGTACCCATCAACTTTGTGCACTCCCGCTGCTTTCCTTGTTGAATTTCTCTCCAAAGTTCTCATGTAGTTATTGCTCACCATTGCTTCAATCAGATTATAAGCTTCCTCGGTATTTTGTTATTCAAAGCTTCCCCACTTGCAGCATCTATCATAGCTTGTATATTTGGCAGCAACCCATTGTAAAACGTTTGCACTTGCGACCATATTGGCAACCCATGGTGAGGACACTTCCATAAGAGATCCTTATACCTCTCCCAAGCTTCATAGAGTTACTCCATATCTTGCTGGAAAAAATTCATAATGTCACTCCTCATCTTAGCACACTTGATAGGTGGGAAATATTTTGTAAGGAATGCTTGAGCTAACTCATTCCATGTAGTAATACTTCTTGATGGCAGAGAAATCAACCAAGCCTTAGCTTTATCTCAAAGAGAGAATGGGAAAAGTCTAGGCCTAATTGCGTCATCGGATACTCCATTGTGTCTAAGTGTGTCTGATAGCTCCAGAAAGTTTGCAATATGCAGGTTGGGATCATCATTAGGTAACCCTGCGAATTGAACCAAATGCTGTATCAATTGAATAATTATTGGCTTTATCTCAAAAGTATTCACTTGAACTAGTGGCTTCCTGATGCTAGAATAGCATCCTTCAATAGTAGGACTAGAGTAGTCCTTCAATGCTCTTTGAACTACTACCACTCCACCAGTTGCATTGCCCTTTGGGATTTCCTCATTCTCTTGATTACTCATATTTTGATTTATACTTCCCTTCTCAACTAATGCTTTTTCTAAGCTAGCTTGCCTCTTTTCCTTTCTCAACTGTCTCGCTGTTCTCTCTATCTCAGAATTGAAAGGATTAAGATCACCATTGGCTTTGAACGTAAGCTCTCCAGGATCCAACACACAAAAAAAAAAGGAACACGACAAAATAAAAATTAACTTAAAAAAAAAAGATAAAACAAATCAAACTAGCAACTAAATAGTTCGTAATGATATTGAAAAACAAATAATTCCCTAGCAACGGTGTCAAAAACTTGTTGTGGATTTTTGCAAGTAGAAAATCATGCAAGTAATAAAGTGTATGAATACGGATATCGAACCCAAGGGAATTACTATTATCAATTACCAATTAAACTATCCTATTACTATTTGATTAATCCAAATTGTACCAAGGAAAACCTAAATAATAATAAAAAAATTGAAATTAAAAGAAAATTGATTAAAATAAATCTTTGGGTTTAAAGCAAGATGACTAGACCTAGGGCATAGATTTCACACCAACTCTTATTCATATGTATCGATCACTTATGCTAATTTCATTAAGCTCTTCCTACAGGTTAAACTCCCTAAATTTCCAATAATTTTCTCTATAATTATCAAATTAACTCTTAATTACTAACCCAAATTATCTCTAATCAGATTTAGCCAATTGGAGATCATTACGCTTAATGGAGTTTACCAGAACCTCACAAGTCGCGATAACCTATCTCTAGCGTTCGCTCAACCTATGGTTTCACTACCGTAGACCAACTAAGTATCATCTCTCGATCTAAACTTAGTCCATTAATTCATTTAATTATGGGGCCCTTAAGAATCAAAAGCATTAGGCATAGTAATAAAACTTACGAAGAAATCTTAATAAAAATCAACATAAATAAATCAACACATAATAGAGATTGGGCTACATCTTAGCCCTATGGAATAAATTTAGTTCATAATCAACATGAAAGAAACAATCATCTTTATTAAAATAAGAAACATGAGTTCAAGAAAGAAATAAGAAAACTTCTCCATATTGCAAATCAAAAGCTCCATAAATTCTGTCACTTTGATCTTCTCTTACGTTATCCTCCTCTAATTATCACCAAAGAATCGCAAAAATAATGCTAAAAGACTTCTATTTATATCCCACAAGCGTTAGGGTTTTATTTTCCTTAATTCTATTTAGTTTAGGACTCTCAAACCTATTTTCCCAATCAAAAATGGAAGAAAAATTCCTAACTATCGTGATTGTGCCCCAACACTGTGCTGCAGCACAGTCAATTCTAGACAAAGTGTGTTGTGGCACAGTGTTGCGGCACAATGATAACTTCTTCTTCTTTAGTTCAAATCTCGTCTCAATCCTCAGCACTTTAGAGATGGGGATTTTTTGAGCATGATAACGATAGAATTTGGAGAAGAGTAAAAATGTCAAATGTAACCCTTTGAATTAGGTTTCTAAAAATTGAAGAATCGTCTTAATCTGAGGTCTACAGTTTGAGTTATAGTCAAAATACCGAGGTGTGCTCAAACTAGAGCATAATCAATCTCCTCTTTGCTTCAAAGCTCCATAAATTCTTCATTCAACTCCAATTCTCGATCCGTTTATTTCTACTCGCCACTCATTCCATTGTTGACATGATTCTTCATCCTAGAAACATTTAGCATTAATAACCTGAAAAACACTCAAAAACACCCGTGATCCCATAAAAGACAATTATGAAAAGATTAAGCAACTTTACCAAATTAAGCCTAATTTCTCACAAATAATCCCCCTTAAGCCACTAAGTATATGTGTATTTTCAAGCTCTTATCAGTATGGTCCACCTATTGCTCAACATTATATTAGTCGAATAGGATCCCTCACATAAAACTTAGATTTTTTTTTTTTTTCATTTTTTCTATATCCAGTTTAATGTGAGGATTCAAACTTTAGACCTTTGACTCTGATACATGTTAAGTTGTTATTCCACCTAAAAGTTTAAGATAGTAAGTGAGGACTCAACATTATAATAGTCTAATACAAGGACATCTTTTTTTTTTTTAACCACTTCGGTGTGGCCGGATGGCAAGACTTCTAGGTGGGTTACCCGGAGGTCTTGTGTTCGAGTCCTAAAAGTGGTCACCTACCACATTTGTGACTTACCTGGCCCATTGGGCTTGTAGGGTATTCAATGGAGCCCGGGGATTAGTTGAGGTATGTGCAAACTAGACCAGACACATCAATTACCAAAAAAAAAAAAAAAGTCCTTGTGGGTTGTTATTAAGGTTGTAATTGGGCTTTTTGGGATAGTGTAAGGAGTTTGTAATTTTTCTCTTCTAAAAGTTGCACAGTCGTAAGCTTTTACTTAGTAGATTGTTTGAGTGGATAATGGATGTAGGCTAAATTGAGCCGAACCACTTTAAAATTCTTGTGTTTTGGTTTTCTTTTATTTTTAGTTGCTTGCTTTAATTTTGTGTTTGAGTTGTGGGAATCCTTTTTCAACAAGTGGTATTAGAGCCCAAGGTTCGTGATCTGGGAGAAGGCAAACTCTAGAGGAGGCTAGATTTAAGAGTAGATCGGCGACTGTCAGGCATCTCAATTTTCTAAAGGTATGTCTAAGTTTGAGGTTCCTTTATTTGATGACAAAATTAATTTTATGTTAGGCAAAGTACGATACAAGACCTTTTGGTACAACAAGGTCTTGATCAGGCATTAGAAGACAATAAGCCAGAGAAAATGTCTGATAGAGAATGGAATATAATTTAGAGGAAAGTTGTCAGTACAATCAAATTGGCTTTAACTCCAGAGTTAAAGTACATCGTGCTCACTAAGTCTACACCAAAGGGCTTGTGGGAAAAATTGAAGGGTATTTATGCATCGAAATCGTTGACTAACAGTTTGTGTTTGAAGATGGATCTGTATTCTCTGAAGATGGATGAAGGTATGAGTCTCCATGATCATTTAAATGAATTTAATAGACTAGTATCTCAATTGTTGGCATTTCTGATGAGTTAAAGGATGAAGAAAAGGCATTGATATTGTTGTCATCTTTGCCTAAATATTATAGACCTTTAGTTCAAACTTTGTTGGTAGGCAGATCTACTTTAAAATTAGATGATGTGACTACCTTGTTGTGTGAGAATAAAAGGTTTATGGGATCAGATAACTCATTACTTAGAGGAGATCTACTAGTTGTAGAAGGTTCTAATCAAGGGAAGACTCAAGAGAGAGGTGATAAATCAAAAGTCAAAGATTATGGTAATAAGTAGTGTTATTATTATGGAGAGAATGGACATATCCAACCATGTTGCAAGAAATTAAGGGAGGATATGCTTGCTTTCAAGAAGGCTCGATAGATGAAGGATTCGAAGGATGATGCTTGGGTTGCTAATAATGGAGGTGAATTTTTAGTAACTTGTCAAGATGAAACTCAAACTTCGAAGGGTGAAAAAGGTTGGGTTTTAGATTATGCTGCATATATGCGTGTTTGTAATGATAAAGATTGTTTTGTTGAATTGAAAGAAGATGGAAATTATGGAAATATTGTTGTCGGTAATAACAAGAAAGTGAAGATTGAAGGCCTTGGTAGCGTCGGTCTCAAGCTTCACAATGGTAGTGTTGTCAAGAATCTTCCTCATGTGAGGTATGTACGGAGTTGTAGTCACAATTTGATTTCTTTGGGTGAGTTGGCTTCTCATGGATATAGCTACATTGGTCAAAGAGATGGATGCAAAGTGTATAAAGATTACGTTCTGATTTTGTAAGGCAAAAGAAATGACAAACAACTATATTTACTTGATGAAGGTGTGTATCTTAAGAAATCGAGAGATAAAGTTGTTCCAGTTCCTATTGTGAAAGAAAAGAAGATTGTCAACCAAGTGAGATATTCAGATGCTACTGTGATGTTTGGGGATTCAACTCAAGGGAGGAATTGTTAGGATTGTGCCTTGAATCCCATATTGCTTGGGAGTTGCAAGGGGACTTTAAATAGGCTAGTAGATTGGGCTTTTAAAGTATCTCAAAAAGTGTAAGATAGACACACAAAAAAAAAAATAGTCGTTGTGGATTGTTATTAATGGTGTAATTGGGCTTTTTGGGATAACGTAAGAAGTTTGCAATTTTTCTCTTCTAAAATTTGTACAGTTGTAAGCTTTTGATTAGTAGATTGCTTGAGTGGATAGTGGATGTAAGCTAAATTGATTGGGCCGAACCACTTTAAAATTCTTGTGTTTTGGTTTTCTTTTATTTTTAGTTGCTTGCTGTAATTTTGCGTTTGAGTTATGGGAATCCTTTTTCAACACATCTTACTTATTCGATTTGGATCTTTCACATTATCAATTTATTTAATTTTAAAGCCTTTACTCAAAGTGGTTTTTATTCATGCATTTTGCTCTTTATTTGCTTCTTATTGTTTACCTTTCATGTTTAAGGAGTTTGGATATATATAACTTCGTAATTTTAATTTCTATGAAGATATATATAACCGGTTCATATGTCCCACTTATCTTTTATTCTATTTAACACATTCTCCTCATTCTATCCAGGATCCATACACACACACACACACATATATACGTGTCTTAAATTATTGAGGATTTATCTTGATATTGGCCAACAAAATGATCTTGTTGATAAGATATGCACCGAAAGTATTGAACACGTGATAAAGCTGGCGTTGAGTCATTGTCATTTCTTTAATAATCTTCTTCTTGAGAATCTTGAAAATCATCTAAAAGAAAATTATCTGAATCATTTTCTTCAGTGTTTTGAGAATTGTCTGGAACTTGAGAATTTAATAAATCCATTTCATAATCTTCGGCTTCAACAAAGTCAGCAGCTTCTTCAGCTACGACTAATTGATGAATATAATTATTGTTTCCAGATGTTGATGCTAAAAATTTATTGTTAGAAAAAGTAGAAATCCAATTACTAAATGATTCTTGTGGATTTTCTTCCTCATATTTCATGAGAACTTTTTTGGCACGAATTTCGGTTTCAAGAATTATTTTGTTAATAGCTTTTGAAGAAAAGGGTAAGGCTTCAACTAATTGTATTGGTGTTGGATTTTTGATATATTTAGTTAATTTCAAAAAATCATTTGTTTCAAAAAGAATTCTTCGCCAAATATGATTTGAAAGAATATTTTAATGTTATAGGAAATGAACCGTGACTGTTCATTTGGTACATTATATATGGATCAGAGCAAAATTCTAGTGTCCTTTGAAAATACTTTGTAATAAAGTCATCAAGCAATAACACTTTTCTTCATCAAAACTTCTTCGTGTAAGTTATCATTCATTATTTGATTTCTTTTCAGTCTTTTACATTATTACGTTATTACATTTCTTTTAACATTTATTATTTTAAAAGCATTTACTATTCATTTTCAATATATATTTTCATTGACTTTTAAAATACTTGATTTATATTACATTCCTCAAGATTTTAACGGTCTTGCTATATATGGTATCAGAGCCAAAAGTCATTAGAAGTGAGGAATCAGGAATTAAAAACTGCACAAATTAACATCCATTACCGTGTACTGTAGCAAAACACTGTTCAAAATTACTGTTTACATTCACTGTTCATTAATGTTCACTATTACTGTGGTAGTTACTGTTCATCAATAGCACTGTTCATTTCTTAGTTGAGTTAAGGGTTAAATAAATCTAGAAGGTTTTAATCTAGATGAACTCTAGAATTGATTCTAGGTTGCGCTTTGGCAACTTGTAACCATTGTTCAACTGTATTAGGTGGTCCTAGAGGTAGTCCTGTACCTTGGTGGTCCCGTGATCTAGGAGAGAAATTGGAACTTTTAGGTTAGAATTGTTTTAGAGATGTCTAATTTCTTAAGAAGATTAGGAAGTTGCAGTAGGCGAGATGATAGTAGTAGCATTAATTCTATTAGAATTAATAATCAACAGCAAAACACAAACAATAATCAAGAATTAATGAAATCTATTAACACTGAAGAGATTAATATGGAAAAAATCGATCAACACTTATATGGAACATACCACCAGTTAAAAAAGACACAATATATCAAATAGATAGTTTTGAATTTATGTCAGATTACCCCATTAAAACAACAGAAGACACAATAATGATAACCGAAGAAAAGGTTGAAGAAATTCAATTTCTCTCAGAAGAAGCAATACATAAACACAAACAAAACCATTATAAATTTTTACACCTAGGATTAGTACAAGTAGCAGTAAAATCATTAATTAGATTAGGACAAAACATTCCAATATTAGTAATGTTAAGAGATGCAAGAAATTTAAACTTCAATAACTCTTTATTAGCAGTATCAAATTCTAATTTAGAAAGTGGTCAGTATATTTTGATAGTAATCCAAACTTCACCGTAGGATTATATGATCTAACAATACTGTCTGCATTAACTATTAACTTAAAAGCTTCTAATCTTACTTATCTAGATAAAGCCCAACCAGTAGCATTAATATATAGAATTTATTACAAAGTTATGAATACCACAATTAGTCCAAGAGCTATTAAGATGTCTCCACTAGGACACACAGTTATTATGGAAAGCCGATAGAACAAAACATAAAACTTTTACACCAAAAAGATTAGCTTGGGATGAAATTATTAAACAATCAGATTGGAAATTATAAAAATTATGCCCTCCAAAACCTTTACATGATCAAAATGAATCTGAAATACAATAAATAATACAAGAACTAGATGGTCCAGTAAGATTAAAATTTAGAGAAACTTCCTTAGAACAAAATCAACCCCTAATTACTAATAAAAATCATCACAACCCTAGGATTGAAGAAATTACTACACCTAGGCGCTCATCAGCTAGTTCAACAAGTAAATTAGTAAGAGTAAATTATTCCCCTCCTGTACCAAAACCAGCATATGAAAACACATCAAGCCCACCTAGTTCACCAACACAATCAGAAGTATTAGGAAATTATAGTCAAATTAACACAATAACTAAGCCCTTTGAAATTAACAAAAAAATATTAAAACAAGAATTCTTGCAAAACTATAATAAAGACAAAAGACAAATTTTCTTTACAACATTTAAACCAGAAGAACAAGATACCCTTAGATCTGAATGGTACAATACACAAGAAAAATTGAAACAAAATATTTATTTCTTTAATTGGTTTGAAAATAGAAAATATTATCAAAATTTATGTGAAAAGAAAACTATTTTTGTAACCACTAATACAATAAAAAATTGGCCAACATCAACAAATAAAACTATTACATCTGTACATTTACCTTTAGAAGAAATTAAAATAGAACATCAACAAGAAGAAATAATAGCATCACCTTTTAAAAAAATTGATGAGATGGTAGCATCGCATACGTATTGAATCTCACTCTTCTCTAATGGTACTCATTCTCTACTTTATGTCTCCCTAAGAAATTTATACTCAAAATAATCCTCTTAATCAAGGATACTTAATATAACTAGATTCATACTTACCTCTCCCCATTTTAACCACTTTGTCCAGATCGTTAACTAACCATGGCTCTCTAGAACCCCACGGATCTGTAACTAATGTTAGTGGCTGGCACGGTACCATTCTCAAGTGTGACTCTCTTGCAGTACCACATATGTAACTAGCTACCATTCTCTTTGAACCATTATGTAGGCCTTGCGCCCACTTACCTTCAAGTTTTTCTTTCTAGGGTTAACTTCCCAATGGGTTTGCAATCATTTGATTCAAAATTGATATTGCTAACTTAGAGGCTTACTCTCCCAATACTAAATAAATGAGATGACAACCCTTGCTTCGTCTAAACCCGTGTGTAGAAACCCTGGCGGGATTAGGCATCTCACCCACATTCTCTATTGATTCGTACTATTGGATCAAATAACACAACTACTATTAATCATGTAATAACTTCTTTCTACTAGTGTACTTTAGAATATATACAATAAAAACATACATACTTAACATATGAAAATAGTTGGGTCCAAATTTTTCTTTACTTACAAAATATAATTCTTTACATATATCAAAATACAAGTGCAAAAACTTAGCAACGGTGGACAGTAATGCCAATCCTCTCCGCTTATCGACGTCCTTCCGACCGCTGCTCACCTATTTCAATGGGGTGAGCATAAAAATGCTCAGTAACTAAATCCCTTAACTCTTCTCCTTATTTGGTTCTTTCCTTACTTAATTCTCTTCTTCTTTCTTTCTTCCTTAATTCTTTCTCTGTTTCTAATTCTCACTGTTCTTTTCTTTCTTTCTAATTCTCTCTGTTCTTTCTTTCTTTCTATTCTTTCTTCCCATTCTTTCTATTCTTGTAACCATGATGGAATTCATGGTAATATGCATGAATGAAATGCATCTGTAATACTGCAAAAATGTATTTTCTTTCTTCTTTCTATTTCTTTTTCTATTTTCTTTTCTTTTCTTTTCTATTCTTTTTTCTTTTCTTTCTATTCTTTTCTATTCTTGTTTTGCTTGCCCAAGCTTCTCTTTTCTTTCTTGTTTTTCTTTTCCTTTTCTTCTTCTTTGCTTGTTCAAGCCTTCTTATTCTTTCTTATTCTTTCTTTTCTCTTTCTTATTCTTTCTTTTCTCTTTCTTATTCTTTCTTTTCTTATTCTTTACCGATCGGACTCGGTTGATGCATGGATTTGGAACCTTGGCCGTGTGAGTGAGTACAGTCCTCATCTACATGCACTTTTGCAGACCGTACAATTTCTTCTTTCTTCTTAGGCCACTCAATTAAGGTGGCGTGCATGTACGAATTCTTCTTGGTACAACCCTCATCCATATACACTATTACGAGTCAGACAATTCTTCTTCTTCTTATGCCACTCAATTAAAGTGGCGTGTATGTGGGAATTTCTTCTTAACACTCACGGTTCCCAATCACAACAACCTATTCTTTTCTCTTTTTTAACACTCTTTAATTCTTTAATGCTTATTCTTCCTTTCTCTTTCTTCTTAGAGTGTTTTATTCTTTCTTCTTTCTTCTTTATTCTTCATGCTTTATTCTTAAACAAAATTCTGCACATATACAAATATATGCATATGGATAGCTCATGCTTAAAATTTTTACTTAAATGCACTCATGAAATGTAATTATGAAATGTTGCATAAAAATTAAGGTTTCTAGTCAACTCATTCTTCTCTTAGGCATTTCATCAAACAAGAAATGTGCACATTCAAACCCTAATTTAATTATCATTCTATTTATTTCTCAAACCATCCAAAAAGAGAGAAAAACTCTCCTGTAGCATCACCATACCTACACGGCAAACACACTTCCCAAAAGACTTCTCTAATTCTTTCAATTTCAACCCATCATCAAACCATCACATACACTTCTCATATTCAAATATATCCAACAACAAGCATAATTCGTCATCAATCTCATCTCAATTTCTCAATAATCATAACATTTGTTTGCTGAAAAGAAATCTCTACTCACTTGAATTTCTTAAACTTTAACTTGAGTTCGATTTTGAGTGGAATTTACTTACCTTATGTTTGAGTAGTCTCTCCCAAGCTCTATACTCTTGTTGGATTCAAATCTTCTCTTAACTCTAAGCATAAACTTCA
The DNA here is from genome assembly GCA_026229545.1 of Pistacia atlantica. NCBI lineage: Eukaryota > Viridiplantae > Streptophyta > Magnoliopsida > Sapindales > Anacardiaceae > Pistacia > Pistacia atlantica. The sequence continues at coordinate 8,389,871 of CM047907.1, forward strand.
TAAGAACTCAACTTTTACACAAATAAATCATAAATAAAGAGCATGAATTCTTACCTTTTGAAGCCTAAAGTCAAAACCTTATGAAAAACAATTCAAAAGCCCTCAAAATCCTTGGAGGATTAAATGAAAATTTGAAAGAAAATGGGGAAGAAGTGTGGCGGTGGAATGAAGAAAATAAGGGTTTCAAACCCTTAACACTTTAGTTTATAAACACACTTTCCCATTTTGCCCTTACTCTTTCTTAGAAATTCCATCTATGTCCCTTAGTCAATTACCATAATGCCCTCATTTTTAATGCATTCTCTATGAAATTCTATCTCTTTTTACTCCCCACTTTTTCAACTAATTTTGAGTGAAAAGACCATTTTACCCTTAATGCAAGTTTAAAGGCATTTTCTTTACATTCTCTTAAAATCACTTTAACAAAAAATTAACTAAGGGCTATAAAAACATAAATTAAATCATGTACCTCCATGTCGGGAGTTACAATTCTCCCCCCTTAAAAGAATTTTGTCCCCGAAATTCAAACAAACAACTCCAGTAACGGTTCTGCATGTCTTGCTCTGTCTCCCATGTAGCTTCTTCAACTTTGTGATTTCTCCAAAGGATTTTCACTAAAGGGATACTCTTGTTTCGGAGCTCTTTAATTTTTCTGTCCAAAATCTGCACTGGTTGCTCCTCATACAAAAGATTCTATTCTAAGTCTACGTCCTCTATGCTCAGAATATGGGAGGGATCACTTATATACTTTCGAAGCATCGAGACATGAAATACATTATGAACTTTGTCCATACTGGGTGGCAGTGCTAATCTGTAGGCCACCTTTCCTACTCGCTCTAACACCTTAAATGGACCAATGAATCTCGGTGCTAACTTTCCTTTATTACCGATCTGCTCACCCGTTTGTAGGGGGAAACTTTCAGAAAAACTTTATCACCCACTTCAAACTCAACTTCCTTTCTTTTAGATCAGCATAACTTTTCTGCCTATCTTGGGCTTGTTTCATTCTGCTTCTGAGCAGCTTTACATCTTCTATCATTTTCTGAGTAATTTCTGGCCCAAGAGCTATGTTCAACTCATCTCTCTTGCCCATCTCATCCCAATGCAGTAGAGATCTACACCGTCTACCATACAAAGCCTCGTAAGGAGCCATCTTAATTGTAGACTAGTAGCTATTATTATAAGCAAACGCCACCAAGGGTAACATCTCATGCCAGGATACTTTATAATCCATACAACATGTTCTCAACATGTCCTCAAGCACTTAATTCGTTCTCTCTATCTGGTCATCTGTCTAAGGATGATAGGCAGTACTAAAGGCTAATCTGGTACCCAAGTTCCTCTGTAAACTCATCCAAAAAGCTGAGACAAATTTGGAATCTCTGTCTGATACTATTGTCTCGGGTACACCATGAAGTCTTACTATCTCTTTAATATATATCTGGGCCAATTGATCCGAAGTGGTACTCTCGTTTATTGGAAGAAAATGGGCTGATTTAGTTAATCTGTCTATAATCACTCATATAGCATTGTATCCTTTCTACACTCTAGGGAAACTTGTAATAAAATCCATGGAAATACTCTCCCATTTCCATTCAGGAATACTAAGTGGCTGAAGCAACCCTGATGGCCTTTGGTGTTCTGTTTTTACTTGTTGACAAACCAGGCATTTAGCTACGAACTCTGCAATATCTTTCTTCATACCTAGCCCCCAATAGCCTTTATTTAAATCTTGATACATCTTGGTTGCTCCAGGATGAGCAGTGTACGGTGTGTCATGAGCCTCTATAAGGATTCTCTTTCTCAACTCATCACCCTGAGGAATACACAACTGACTCCTAAAACAGAGAACATCATCCAACAACTAAAACTCTGATGTCTGACCCTCATGTACTTGTTGAACTATTTTCTGACACCACTCATCGGTTACTTGCTTTTCTTTAATATCTTCCAGTAAGGTAGACTGAACCTCTAACCTGGCAATCCCTCCTGGTATGACCTCAATCTGCTATTTATACAGCTCTTCTATTAATTCTTTATGTATTGTGAGGCGGGACAAATAAGTTTTTCTACTCAAAGCATCGGCTACTACATTAGCTTTCCCCGACTGATACTTAATCTCACACTTATAATCTTTAACCAGCTCTAACCATCTTCTCTATCTCATATTCAACTCCCTCTGAGTAAAGAAATATTTAAACTCTTATGGTCGGTGTAGATATTGCTCTTGGCACCATAAAGGTAATGCCTCCAAATCTTCAAGGCAAAGACTACTGCTACCAACTCTAAATCATGTGTAGGGTATCTTGTCTCGTACTCTTTCAATTGACGAGAAGCATAAGCTATAACCCTACCTAACTATATCAATACGGCACCAAGTCCCTGCAATGAGGCATCTGTGTAAATGTCATAATCTACACCCTCCTATGGTAACACTAACACTAGAGCTGTCGTTAATTCTTTCTTCAACTCTTGAAAACTCTTTTCACAGGCAACTGACCATATAAAAGGAACTCTCTGTTTGGTAAGAGCTGTCAATGGCTTCGCCAGTTGGGCAAACCTTGCTATGAACCGGCGGTAGTAACCTGCTAGTCCCAAGAAACTCCTCACTTCTTTTACTATCTTCGGCCTTTGCCATTCGAGGATTGACTTTACTTTACTAGGATCCACTGAAATTCCCTCACTAGAAACAGTATGGCCCAGAAATATCACCTGATCAAGCCAGAACTCACATTTAGAAAACTTGGCATACAGTTTCTTTTCTCTTAATCGCTGCAGCACAAATCTTAAATGTTTCTCATGCTCTTCTATTGACTTTGAATAAACCAGGATGTCATCAATAAATACCACTATAAACCGATCCAGACAATCATGGAATACCCTATTCATTAAGTCCATAAAAATTGATGGGGCATTAGTTAACCCGAAAGGCATCACCACAAATTCATAATGCCCATATCTTGTCCGAAGGCAGGCTTAGCTACATCTTGTTCTGCCACTTTTTCCTGATGATAACCCGACCTCAAATCAATCTTGGAAAATACTGCTGCACCTTTTAATTGATCAAAAAGGTCATCTATCCGAGGTAACGGGTATTTATTCTTCACTGTCACTTTATTCAACTCTCTGTAATCAATACACATCCTTAATGACCCATCTTTCTTCTTTACAAACAAAATTGGAGCTCCCCAGGGAGAATGACTTGGTCGGATAAAACCTTTGTCCAGGAGCTCTTGAAGTTGCTTCTTCAATTCATGGAGCTCGACTGGGGCCATTTGGTAAGCAGCTTTAGAAATCGACACTGTCCCTAGTGCCAGTTCAATACTAAACTCAATTTCTCTTTCCGGAGGCAAACCCGGTAAGTCTTTTGGAAATACATCTGGAAATTCCCGGACTACTGGTACACTCTGCAATGTTGGTTGTGGGATATCTCTACTTTGCACCACATGGGCTATGTACTCGTAACACCCTTTTCTTAGCATCTTTCTACCCTTCATGCTACTAATCAACATACTCAGCTAATGACCCTCTCCGAATCTAAACTTATCTCCATTATCAAGATTAAATCTCGCTTTCTTCTTCCGACAGTCAATTTCTACTTCGTACCTCCCTAGGAAATCCATACCCAAAATCAAATCAAAGTCGGCATATCAAACACTATTAAATCAACTGCCAACTCTCGACCATGGATCACTATGGACTCTCCTGGCAGCATCTCATAGGTCACAACACTAACCCCATCAAGTAACTCTATCTTAATGGGTTGGCTCACTCTAGTAGGTTTCAAACCTAATCTTTCTATCACCCCATAAGATATAAATGAATGAGTGGCTTCAGAATCAATTAAAGCATAAAGAGGAACTACATAAAATAATAACTGACCAGTAACAGTTGATGGGCTGGCCTCTGCTTACCTTATGCTACCGTAAACACCCTAGCATTAGTACCTTTGGAAGCCCGTGCTGCAGATGGAAGGGAAGCTTTACAATCTTTCATCGATGCCTGCACCGCCAAAGATCGATAACATACATTATGGCCCACTCTCTCAGGCAGTCTCCTGGATGAGTCTTCCCACATTTAGGGCATGAGGGAAACTCTATTGTTCTCGGCCGTTTATTATGCCAATCTTTCTTGTTCTTCTTCGGCTGAAACTTCTTATTATTCCCCACTTCCCCGTTTCTTGCACTTTCAAATCTTTCTCTCTACGGGGCAGGAGATGGTTCACTGGATCCTCCTATCGAGAGACCTGTTGGGGTGATTTTGTTCTCAAATATTTTCGCCCTCAATGCTCGCCTTAAGGCCTCATTATAGGTTTGAGGGGGATCGGCACCCGTCATTACATGATGAGCTATCTCCGGCTTTAACCCGTGGACAAACTTATCTCTTCTCAATTCGGGATACTGACTATTCCGGGTACAAACCTGGCAAGGGAATTAAATCTCACTGAATACTCTTTCAATGTACTAGACCCTTGCTGTAAACTGATAAATTCTTGGACCTTCTCATGAACTCGGTCCTCCATTCTATACTCAACTTCAAATTCTCTTTTGAACTCACCCTAGGTCATCATAGAAACATCATGAGTGTCTTCCATCAATTCCTACCAAATTTAGGCATCATCCCAAAACAAGAAACTAGCATACCAGATCCTCTTCCCTATTCGTCATAGGAAACAATGTCGTACTACACTCAACAAACCTAAGCCATTCTTCAACCACTAAAGGGTCCATACCTTTAAATTCTGACGGCTGATGTTGACTTGGAAGCCCATAAATCGGCTCAATCCGATTATGTACTGTCTGAGGTATCGGCTTTTCTCTTTGTTCTCTAGTAGGCGGTACTTGAACGGGGTTTTCAATTCTTTCTGGTTCGACTCTCCCCTGTCTTTCTCCTAAAATTTGCTGTATAATCCCCCGAATTCTAGCTTAATCAAGGGTAGGGGGAGTAGATTCTAGTGGGTTGGAAGGTTCCCCCAAACTCACTGTTTTCTTACTACTTGCTTGTGTTCTACCTCTACCTGTCATCTACAAAACAATCACATTTAATCAATTCAGGCAACACTTTAAGTAAGGAAAGAACTTACAACAGTCGGCTATGAACATTGTGGCGGTGAGAATGACACACTGTCAAATCCCAAAATCTTTGCTCTGATACCAAAAATGTAATGACTTCTTTCTACTAGTATACTTTAGAATATATACAATAAAAACATACATACTTAACATATGAAAATAGTTGGGCCCAAATTTTTCCTTACTTACAAAATATAATTCTTTATATATATCAAAATACAAGTGCAAAAACTTAGCAACGGTGGACAGTAATGCCAATCCTCTCCGCTTTCGATATCCTTCCGACCGCTGCTCACCTATTTCCTGCAAAAACAGGGAAAATCAACGGGTTGAGCATAAAAATGCTCACTAACTAAATCTTTTAACTCTTCTCCTTATTTGGTACTTTCCTTACTTAATTCTCTTCTTCTTTCTTTCTTCCTTAATTCTTTCTCTGTTTCTAATTCTCACTGTTCTTTTCCTTCTTTCTAATTCTCTTTGTTCTTTCTTTCTTTCTATTCTTTCTTCCCATTCTTTCTATTTTGTAACCATGATGGAATTCATGGTAATATGCATGAATGAAATGCATATGTAATACTGCAAAAATATATTTTCTTTCTTCTTTCTATTTCTTTTTCTATTTTCTTTTCTTTTCTTTTCTATTCTTTTTTCTTTTCTTTCTATTCTTTTCTATTCTTGTTTTTCTTGCCCAAGCTTCTCTTTTCTTTCTTGTTTTTCTTCTTCTTTGCTTGTTCAAGCCTTCTCATTCTTTCTTATTCTTACTCTTTCTCATTCTTTCTTTTCTCATTCTTATTCTTTCTTATTCTTATTGTTTCTTATTGTTTGTTTTCTCTTTCTTATTCTTATTCTTTCTTATTCTTTCTTTTCTTATTCATTGCCGATCGGACTCAGTTGATGCATGGATTTGGAACCTTAGCCGTGTGAGTGATACAGTCCTCATCTACATGCACTCTTGCAGATCATACAATTTTTTCTTTCTTCTTAGGCCACTCAATTAAGGTGGCGTGCATGTACGAATTCTTCTTCTTACAACCCTCATCCACATATACTCTTACGGGTCATACAATTCTTCTTCTTCTTATGCCACTCAATTAAGGTGGCGTGTATGTGAGAATTTCCTCTTAACACTCACAGTTCCCCATCATCACAACCTATTCTTTTCTCTTCTTTAACACTCTTTAATTCTTTAATGCTTATTCTTCCTTTCTCTTTATTCTTAGAGTGTTTTATTCTTTCTTCTTTCTTCTTTATTTTTCATACTTTATTCTTAAACAAAATTCTACACATATACAAATATATGCATATGGATGGCTCATGCTTAAAATTCTTACTTAAATGCACTCATGAAATGAAATTATGCAATGTTGTATAAAAATTAAGGTTTCTACTCAACTCATACTTCTCTTAGGCATTTCATCAAACAAGAAATGTGCACATTCAAACCCTAATTTAATTATCATTCTATTTATTTCTCAAACCATCCAAAAAGAGAGAAAAACTCTCTTGTAGCATCACCATACCTACACGGCAAACACACTCCCAAAAAACTTCTCCAATTCTTCCAATTTCAACCCAACATCAAACCATCACATACACTTCTCATATTCAAATATATCCAACAACAAGCATAATTCATCATCAATCTCATCTCAACTTCTTAATAATCATAACATATGTTTGCTCAAAAGAAATCTCTACTCACTTGAATTTCTTAAACTTTAACTTGAGTTGGATTTTGAGTGGAATTTACTTACCTTATGCTTGAGTAGTCTCTCCTAAGCTCTATACTCTTGCTGGATTCAAATCTCCTCTCAACCCTAAGCATAAACTTCATAAGAACTCAACTTTTACATAAATAAATCATAGATAAAGAGCATGAATTCTTACCTTTTGAAGCCTAAAGTCAAAATCCTATGAAAAACAACTCAAAAGCCCTCAAAATCCTTGGAGGATTGAATGAAAATTTGAAAGAAAATGGGGGAGGAGTGTGGCAGTGGAATGAAGAAAATAAGGGTTTCAAACCCTTAACACTTTAGTTTATAAACACACTTTCCCATTTTGCCCTTACTCTTTCTTAAAAATTCCATCTATGTCCCTTAGTCGATTACCATAATGCCCTCATTTTTAATGCATTCTCTATGAAATTCTATCTCTTTTCACTCCCCACTTTTTCAACTAATTTTGAGTGAAAAGACAATTTTACCCTTAATGCAAGTTTAAGGCATTTTCTTTACATTCTCTTAAAATCACTTTAACAAAAAATTAGCTTAGGGCTATAAAACATAAATTAAATCATGTACCTCTATGTCGGGCGTTACAAATCATCAACAACAAGCAACCCACACAAGTAAAAAGAAAATTACTTACAGCGATTGGCTAATAGAGCACGTCATTGTGGCTTGAGCGGCACACTGTCCCTTTTCTTAACCAGTTTTTGATATAACTTTCTTTCAAAAAACATCTTAAGGTCTCCAAAGTCTTGCTCTGATACAAAAAATGTAATGTCTCATTAGGCAAGTATTCACTAAGTATCCTATAGAGAGAATCCAGAGAATTGCTACCTTAAAAAAAGTGTTCGTCTAATTTTTTTATCCTTAATCCAGTTATAACATACTATTACACAATGACTATTTCTCACATATATAAATCCACATTTAATTCTTCAATGAGACAACGTGTGCAATCCTCTTGCCAACTTGACGTCTCTTGACCACTACAATCTAATACCTGCAAAAATAAGAAAAACAACGGGGTGAGCTATAAATGCTCAGTAAGTAAACCAAATCTAACTAAGCTCTTACTTTGTTGTCCCCGTTTTTCGCTGTACTGCTTCTAAATTTCTGCTTACTTTTTCTCTTTATTCTCAGGCGTACTACTTCGTAGTCTTCCATTTTTCTCAAATCTTTCTAAATCCTTCTAGGGTTGTGCTATTCTTTATCATTTTATTTATCTTCTTTGCTAGATTATAACTTTCTGTTTCTTTCTCTACTCAACAAATCTCTAAGTTTCCTTCCTATTTGTCATGTTTCTAATTTCTGTTCTTTTCTAGCATGTATCTGATTTCTGTTCTTTTCTTGTATATCTCTAATTTCTTTTCTATTCTCGTAGGCTTCTATTTTCTTTTCTTCTCTATTTTCTTGGGTTTCTATTTTCTTTTCTTATCTATTCTCATGGGTTTCTATTTTCTTTTCTTCTCTGTTTTCATGGGCTTCTATTCTCTTATCTTGGCTAGTCAGACACGCAATAATAAAATAAACTGTTTAATCTATACATAAATGCATGAGATGCAACGCACATAAAATGTCTGATGCACATGCAAATGATCATGTTTGTATTCTTTTTTAAAATGCTTTTCCAATTCTTTTTGAAATTCTTTCTGTTTTCTATTTCTTATTCTATTTTTCTTTCTTTCTAAAATTCTTTCTATAATCTATTATGGTTTGCCGATCATACTAGGCTGAGGCATGGATTTGGAACCCTGGCCGTGTTAGCGTATTCTGAAATTCTTTCAGGGTACAGTCCTTATCCACATGCACTTCTAACGGACTGTATAAAGTTTGTTTTTCTATTATGAGGCTGCTCACTTATGGTGGTGTGCATGTGGGAAACTTGTGTATCTCTTTCGCCACTAACTAACGCAGTAACTACTCACAGGTTCCCCATTGCAATAGCCCTCTAAAAACATGCTTTGTAAATCTGCAAAATAACTAGCTAGACATTTTCCAATACTTTTAAAATTTCTGAAATATATGCTATGCTATGTCATGCATTTATATGATGTCTATGCATGATCCCAAAATACGTGTCTGACTCTAGCATGCATTCTATTAATTCTAAGGCTTTTATTTCTATACTTATCTAGAAAGCCCAAAGTTATATTCTAGTAACACGCTTAACTTAAACATTTTCTATTTTATTCTTTATTTCTGAATTCTATGCATCGTGTGTACGTACGTGATTCTATAATTTCTATATAATTCTATAATTATGTAATTCTTCAATTCTATCATGCTATGCAAAATGTACACGTACACAATTACATTACCCTCACAACTTCTTCTCTTCTATAATTCTATTAGTGAGATATTAAAACGGAACAATTCAACTAGGGAATGAATTCTACATTTTGGACAATCTAATTTCTTCTATAAAAATCTATGCCACAACTTAGGTATTAAGTCTACTAACTTGCCCAATTATGCTACTAGATTTTCTCAAACTTATATGTCACATAACCATGTCATTATACAACTCTCTAATATTTTTCTAATGTAACAAACATGCCTCGTAGAACTTTCTAAATACAAATCTTAATGCCATAAATTTGCATTCTCTTACATGACCATCAACTTCAATTGTTATACATGCCCTTCTTTCTTCTTTTCTTTTGGCTACATTCTATACATTAATCTATATTGCCATGTTAATAATTGTAAATTCAATCTAACATATGGCACAACATATATACTTTGGCTAAATTCTAATTTCTTTCTAACATTCTTAACTAAACTTTTGGCCAATAAAAAATATTATGAAGATCTTCTAGCAAATTCTATGGCTTGAAATATATAATAAGGCATGAAAACTATACTCATACCAATCAATTTCTAAAATGGTCATGTATTTAATACATAAACCAAACTTCTATTTCTTTGATGTTTCTTTTGATATTTATACTTGGAAAATCTTTTCTATTCTTTATACAATAAAATCACTTATTACATATTATTTATAACTAATCTCAAAACAAGAAATAACAATATACTCATTTGGCCAAGCCATTCTTTGAATGATCTTTCTAATTTCAAGCATACAAGCTTGAAAATTTATGGTGGCATATTGTAATATTATAATATAATCACCCATCTTTTACTATCGTCAATACTACACTATTGCAACAATTTAATATGCAGTTCTCGCCATCATTTTTCTAAAGTCAGAAGTCTCAAAACTCATAATTCAATGACTAAATACAATATGCCATTCAAACTAATGCTAAAAGTTCAAGCAACTTGAACCATGCACTAAAGGCCATTCATTTCATTGAACTAACATAACCAAGAGTTATTCTAAACTTTGGCATACCAAAATGCACTCTTGAAAACTAAACTTACACTTGGTTAAGCCTAACATAACCTTTCAACTCCAATTCTTTCCTTTCTCAAACAATTTTTTCAACAAGATTTAACAAACTCATGCATGCATTTCTCTTTGAATTTTCATCAAACAATTCACATGCACATGCAAATACTTGGTTGGCCACACTTCCACATCTCTCCAAGTCCACCAAAACTGGAGCAAAAACTCACCAAACTTAACTTCAATTGTGGCCGGATTCAATACTTCCAAATTCTAACATCAACTCTTCAAAATTTCATCCAAAGTTCAACCAAAACATCACATTTACATAACTATTCATCTTGGCTGAATTTCTATAGATTATTCTCAATCAAACAAGCATCTAAACAGCTAATACTTCTTATCATACATCATACACAAACATTCAAGAATCAACTTACACATATACTACTCAAATTAAAGCTTAGATTGGGTTTACTCACCTTTTCTTCTTGCAAGAATCCTTTTCTTTGCTTCCTTTGCTCACTTTCTCCATTGATTCATGCTAAACACACATAAATTCATGAGAACTCATACTTATAAAACAAAAGTCACAAACTTTTGCTAAAATTCTTACCTTAGAAAGCCTCAAAATGAACATATATTCACTTAGGCAAGAATTCTCATGTAATTCTTTTGGAAGACTTTGAAGAAATGGAGGGGAAATGGGGGAAGAAGGTGGCTGGCATTTTGGTGTGCAAATGGTTAGGGTTTTGTCAATTGAAGCCTTATATCTTATATATATATATATATATATATATTCCTATTTTGCCCTTGCACTTTCATAATAATTCCAATTATGCCATACGTGCATTTACCGATATACCCTTACTTTCAATGGATTCAACACATGTTCTTGGTCATTTTCACTTCCCACTAATAGTGTGAAGAATTTGATTAGAGTAATTGTTTTGATGTTAAATATTTTTAATGTCTCTTAAAGTTGATTGTTATTTATCATCATCAGTTTTATTAATTCTTTTAAAGGGTGATGCTATTATTTTTGCTTGTTGATGTTCTATTTTAATTTCTTCTTGTAGTGGATGTATAGATGTAATAGTTTTATTTGTTGATGTTTGCCAATTTTTTGTTGTATTAGTGGTTACAAAAATAGTTTTCTTTTCACTTAAATTTTAATAATATTTTCTATTTTCTAACCAATTAAAGAAATAAATATTTTGTTTTAATTTTTCTTGTGTATTGTACCATTAAGATCTAAGGGTATTTTGTTCCTCTGGTTTAAATGTTGTAAAGAAAATTTGTCTTTTTTCTTTATTATAGTTTTGTAAGAATTCTTGTTTAATAATTCTTTGTTAATCTCAAAGGGTCTAGTTATTGTGTTAATTTGACTATAGTTTCCTAATACTTCTGATTGTGTTGGTGAACTGGGTGGACTTGATGTATTTTCATTTGCTGGTTTTGGTACAGGAGGGGAGTAATTTACTCCTACTAATTTACCTGTTGAACTTGCTGATCAGGGCTTAGGTGTAGTGATTTCTTCAATCCTAGGGGTGTGATGATTTTTATTAGTGATTATGGGTTGATTTTGTTCTAAAGAAATTTCCTTGATTTTTAATCTTATTGTACCATCTAGTTATTGTATTATTTGTTGTATTTCAGATTCATTTTGATCATGTAAAGGTTTTGGACGACATAATTTTTCTAATTTCCAATTTGTTTGTTTAATAATTTCATCCCAAGCTAATCTTTTGGTGTAGTTTTATGTTTTGTTCTATCCGCTTCCATAATAACTATGTGTCCTGGTGGGTGATAGGCTTTTCGCAAGTGTACGAAATCGTACAAGTAGTAAAACTCGAGTAAACGAGTGTCGAATCCCAAGAGAACTACCTACCAAGTACCAAACTAGTATATTTTATTGCTATTTGATGAAACAGAATTTATGAATGAATTTAATGAAAACGAAAACAAATTAAAAACTAAATAAAAGCAGAATTTTATAAATACTTTGGTAGAGAAATCAATATGACTAAACCTAGGGCACAGATTTCACACCAATTTAATCCTATGCATTGACAATTATTGCTAACCTAATTAAGCTTATTCTAAAGGCCAAACTCCCTAATATTCCACTAACTTTCTCTCGAACAATTAGCGAATTAACCCTTAAGCAACAACCCAAAATATCTCTAGGTTGAATTTATAAGCTAAGAGATCATTAAGTTCTATGGAATTTACCAGAGCCTCACAAATCGCGGTAACCTACCTCTAGCGTTCGCTTAATCTATGGTTTTATTACCTTAGACTAATCAGGTTTCATCTCTCGATCTCAACCCAACCCATAAAATCATTCAACTCTTAGGCCCTTAAGAATTGAAAGCATTATGCACAATAATAAAACTTATAATTAAAAGCTCAATAAGAATTAACAACAATTTAAGTCAACACATATTCATAAATTGGGCTACATCTTAGCCCTAGAAAAGAGATTTAGTTCATAAATACAGCAATAAAGACAACCATTATATTGAATAACATGAGTTCAAGAACAGAAAATAGAAACACTACTCTAATTTGTGAACGAGAATTGCAAGAATTACGATCTCTAAAGTAGTGGCCGTCCTTTCTCCTTCTTCAATCCCCCTTAAAACTAATTAAAAATCCTTATTTATAGTCTAGGGTTTTCAGGTTACTTAGGAAAAGAATTAAAATCCTTAACCCACTCAAATTCGGATTAGGAGAATGCAATAACCCAAACAGGCCCGAGACCCATCGCTACAGCGATCGTTCTTTCTGTCCCCAGAGTCCGTGAACTTCAGAATTTGGTAAAGTCATCAACACGAACTTTGTAGCTCTTTGAATAAGATTTCCAAATCCACCAGAATCATCAAATTCCGATTACCACAGCTCAAGTTATGATCAAAGCATCAAAGCATGCTCATCTTAAAGGATTTCCAGATTTTACGTTGTAGTTTCGACGCGTCACAACTTTCTCGTTTCAACTCTTATTCTTGCCCCGTTTGTTCCTACTCGTCACAAATTCCATCGACATCATTCTTTTTCCTTCAAAATCGGTTTGAACCTGAAAATACTCAAAATACACCCGTGATCCCGTAAAAGGTATTTATGAAATAACAAATTCAAATTCCAACAATTAAACATCTTTTTCCACAAATAATCCAATTAAATCACTAATAAAATGTATTCTTTCAAGCTCTTGTCACAACCCCCAACCAGCTTTTTGCTAGTCCCTAGCAAACTAAGCGATAAAATAAGTCTCTAAGCTTAAAAATAAAACAACCAATTAAAACCTATATCTAAACTATCCTAAACCACTTTCGTAGATTGACACAATTGTATTTAGCGTATGCAACAAACCTTTAAACCCCTAGGCGGCCCTAGTTGGATGAGTTGTAGTCTTGTGAGGGTTTCCAGCGATGATACCCACAAACATCCATACTAAACTTAACCTAAACTCCAAAAATACAAACAAGAACAAAAACTAACAAAAATTCTTGGATCAATTCATAAAGGTGTCTCAAAAATAGTATACACATAAAACAAATAGAATAATTAAAAATCACCTAAACTCACAGATAATGCAAACATCAATTCCATTTTTGTTATCGACCCTAGAACATCCATACAACCACAAACCATTAGTATACAAACCCGGATGGTTTTATGCATAACATTCATGAACAAAATTTTGATCTCAGTATTCGGGTTATGACTTATATTTGAATCATGGAATCAAACTCCATAGGCTCACTTTTTAAACCACTCTCTACTAATGTAGAATTTCACATTACCTTGGATCAATAGGTCTTTCGAAAGGTTGTAACGTTAGGCTAGGTTATGAGTTCATGAAGGAACGAAAAGGGAAATTAACAAAAATCAAATTAAGAGACTTAATTTTCATTCATTCTTATTACTATCATACAAAAACACTTCCCTTTTTTCACTAAGTAGCTTCCCAACCTTTATCAAGCTCTTTCTTTCCGACAGTAATATAAACACATTTGTATAATTCCAAATCTTCACAATGCTTTTCAATGCCCACTTTTCTTTTCTATCTCTTTTATTATTATTATTATTATTATTATTATTATTATTATTTACAACAATAATAAGAAGTAAGTAGAAAACACACACATAGCCCCACTGATCTTACAAACACTCCACAACCCCCAACCAATTTCTTCGCATAAACTTAGGTTGTGGCAAAACTTCACTTCCTCACCAATACCCGTACTAAGCTTGAATAACAATTAAGTCTCTTAAGGATAAAATGGGTAAGATTGTGTTTTAGGCTTATAATCAGGGTAAGGGAAAAATTAAGTTCAAAGAAAGAAAAAGAAGGTTAAAATGTGTTTAAAAGGCTTAAAAGGGTTAACCAGCGATGACAATAAAAAAGGTCGACTTGAAAGGCTCAATCGGTTCAAAAACAGCCTAAATCATTTCCTAAGTGATGTGAACTCTAGGATTTCGCCTCAAGTGGTTATCAAATAAGTTCTAGAGTTTGTTGAGATCGCAAAAATGTCCATGAAATATTCACACATAAAACGTCCCTAAGTAAGTAAACTTAACCACTTTCAATCCACAAACCGCTAGGGTCTCAAACTAAATGTCATTAACATCTACAATCATCCGTAATTAAAGGCAAAAATTAATGTCCTCCATTTGTTTCATGTTATTGCAATCATATTCCTACATAGACTTATAAATTAATCCAAGAGAAAAAACTCACACAATAAAACAAAAAAAACTATAAAAGAAAAAAAATCTGCTCCCTAAATCCATATGTCAATAATTTGCACAAAGGTGTGAATTCCTACCCCCAACCTTAAAACCAACATTGTCCTCAATGTACAAATGTAAACAAAAGGAAAAAGAGAAAAAGAAAAGTTACCCCCTTTTGCAATAATGAAGTGCGAATACGTGTGACAATTCGATCACCAACTCGTTTCATTCCATTGTTGTCTTTTAATTCTATCAAAATAAAGAAACTTGTGGTGTACCTCATCGGAAACACACATCACGTGTTAAATTTATGAATTTAGAGAAACAACCACAACATCAAAATTATTTACACAAAACAGAAAAAAAAAAATTAAACATACTTGAAAATTAGCACCTGCAAAAATAACATACTAATCAATAAAAATAAAAATAAAAAGCTTGGGTTGCCTCCCAAAAGCGCTTGGTTAAAGTCATAAGCTTGACTTTTCATTTTCTTCAATCCAGCTCATCTAAGAGAATCCAAGCCCTCATATCCTTAATTTCACCATTCCCATAAGGCTTTAATCGTTGTTCATCTACTATCTCAAAGTCAACCTCCATAGTCCTAGAGTTGACTAAACACTTCTCTAGGGGTGAACTAGGGTAATTTTCTTCTAATTTTTTATTCACTATGTTATCAAGGACACTAATCTCAAAACATGTGTCTAAGTTGGATGGACACTTCTTAACATCAAAAACATTAAACTCTACTTGCTCATCTTCTACACTTAAGATTAGTTTCCCTTGATGAACATCTATCAATGCTTTACACGTGGCTAGGAAAGGTCGTCCTAGGATTAAAGGTATTTCTTGATCTTCCTCCATATCTAACACTATGAAATCTACTAGGAAAATCAGTTTGTCTACCTTAATCAAGACGTCTTCTACCACCCCCTAGGATATGTTATTGATCGATCTGCCAATTGGAGAGACATGGTGGTTGGCTTCACTTCTCCCAATCCAAGCTTCCTGTAGATGGAAAACGGCATTAAGTTAATACTTGCCCCTAAATCACATAACACTTTATCAAAATAACAACTACCAATAATAAAAGGGATAGTAAAACTCCCTGGATCTCGTAGTTTAGGTGGTACTTTCTTTTGAATTAGCGCATTGCATTCCTCCATTAACATAACCTTCTCGTGTTCCTCAAATTTTCTCTTGTGCGTGAGGATCTCCTTCAGAAACTTCGCATATTTCGACATCTGTTCTAGCATATCAACAAAAGGGATATTAATATGTAAACTTCGAAACATGTCAATAAACTTACCGAATTGCTTTTCAAGCTTCTGATTCTTCAAACGGTGTGGGTACGGAATGGTTGCCTGGCTGAAAGGAAGTTTCTGCTCGGATGCACACCCGTCGCAGCCAGTAGCTTCATCACCGCGACGATGAGTTGAAACTTTTGATGCATTCGGAGAAAGATCATGCTCGCCGCGGCCACCATCATCATCGCCACGGCGATCGTCCCTATTTCTGATGAATTTCTCTGCAATCTCACGCTCGCCATGGCCACCATCTTCATCGCCGCGGCGATCGTCCTTCAGGTTTTGTTCTTTCCTCGGTTTTTCACCCTCTAAATTTTCCAAACTTCTTGCACTCCTCAAGGTGATTGCATGTGCTTATTCCTTCGGATTCTTCTCTGTATCGCTCGGCAAAACGCCTTGAACTCTTCCTGCTAATATGTTATGAATTTGTCCAATTTGAGTTTCAAGGTTCCTAATAGAGGCTGATTGATTTTGGACAAGGATGTCAGTCTTCTCAAACCTCTTGTTTGTCTCTTCAATGAATTTGGTAAGCACATCTTCCAAAATTGATTTCTTCTCTTGAGCTTGATAACCACGAGGTGGTGTAAGATCGTTGTTGTTGCTCCAAGAGAAATCAGGATGATTCTACCATGCTGGGGTATAATTGTTGGAATATGGATTCCCTCGCCTTCTTTGGAAGTTGTTGACATAATTGAAGTGTTCGGGTTGTGCAAATGGACTTCCTCTTTGGCAATCTCTAATTTCACAAACTGAAGTAGGAGACTTGATAGCATTAACTTTGAGTGCAGCACCCAATTGTGGTTGAATAGTTGAAACTTGAAAGGCCAAAGCAGTGTAACTGTCTAAATCCAATTCATGAACTCCTGCTACTCTCCTTGAAAAATTCCATTCTTAAGGCATCATATAGTGGTTGCTTGCCATCACTTTTCGTAACTGTTAGATTGTTCTCTCGATTTTAGGGTCTAAGGGATTAAGATCACCACCACCTTTTAACGTAAGCTCTCCAAGATCTAACTAAAAGAAACAAACAAAACAAAACAAAATAAAATTAAAATTAATTTCTGAGCAAAAATAAAACAAATCAAATTAGCAACTAAATATTTCGTATTGATATTGATAAAAAAAAAAAAATAGTTCCCCGACAACGGCGCCAAAAACTTGATAGGCTTTTCGCAAGTGTACGAAATCGTGCAAGTAGTAAAACTCGAGTAAACGAGTGTCGAATCCCAAGAGAACTACCTACCAAGTGCCAAACTAGTATATTTTATTGCTATTTGATGAAACATAATTTTATGAATGAATTAATGAAAACGAAAACAAATTAAAAACTAAATAAAAGCAGAATTTTATAAATACTTTGGTAGAGAAATCAATATGACTAAACCTAGGGCACAGATTTCACACCAATTTAATCCTATGCATTGACAATTATTGCTAACCTAATTAAGCTTATTCTAAAGGCCAAACTCCTTAATATTCCACTAACTTTCTCTCGAACAATTAGCGAATTAACCCTTAAGCAACAACCCAAAATATCTCTAAGTTGAATTTAGAAGCTAAGAGATCATTAAGTTCTATGGAATTTACCAGAGCCTCACAAATCGCGGTAACCTATCTCTAGCGTTTGCTCAATCTATGGTTTTATTACCTTAGACTAATCAGGTTTTGTCTCTCGATCTCAACCCAACCCATAAAATCATTCAACTCTCAGGCTCTTAAGAATTGAAAGCATTATGCACAATAATAAAACTTAGAATTAAAAGCTCAATAAGAATTAACAACAATTTAAGTCAACACATATTCATAAATTGGGATACATCTTAGCCCTAGAAAAGAGATTTAGTTCATAAATATAGTAATAAAAACAACCATTATATTTAATAACATGAGTTCAAGAACGGAAAATAGAAACACTTCTCTAATTTGTGAACGAGAATCGCAAGAATTCCGATCTCCAAAGTAGTGGCTGTCCTTTCTCCTTCTTCAATCCCCCTTAAAACTAATTAAAAATCCTTATTTATAGTCTAGGGTTTTCAGGTTACTTAGGAAAAGAATTAAAATCCTTAACCCACTCAAATTCGGATTAGGAGAATGCAATAACCCAAAGCAGCTGAGACCCACGTGCTGCGCGATCGTTCTTTCGTCCCACCCCATGAGTCCGTGAACTTCAGAATTGGGTAAAGTCATCAACATGAACTTTGTAGCTCTTTGAATAAGATTTCCAAGTCCATCAGAATCATAAAATACCGATTACCAAAGCTCAAGTTATGATCAAAACATCGAAGCATGCTCATCTTAAAGGATTTCCAGATTTTACGTTGTAGTTTCGACGCGTCACAACTTTCTCGTTTCAACTCTGATTCTTGCACCGTTTGTTCCTACTCGTCATAAATTCCATCGACATCATTCTTTTTCCTTCAAATATCGGTTTGAACCTGAAAATACTCAAAATACACCTGTGATCCTGTAACTGGTATTTATGAAATAATAAATTCAAATTCCAACAATTAAACATCTTTTTCCACAAATAATCCAATTAAATCACTAATAAAATGTATACTTTCAAGCTCTTATCAGTGGGAACATCCTAATGGCTCCTGGACTAATTGTGGTATTCATAACTCTGTAATAAATCCTATATATTAATGCTACGGGTTGGGCTTTATCTTCATAAGTAAAATTAGAAGCTTTTAAGTTAATTGTTAATGTAGACATTATTGTTGGATTATATAATCCTACTGTAAAGTTTGGATAACAATCAAAATATATTGGACCACTTAATACTGCTAATAAAGAGTTATTAAAGTTTAAATTTCTTGCATCTCTTAACAGTACTAATATTGGAATGTTTTGTCCTAATCTAAATAATGGTTTCACTGCTACTTGAACTAATCCTATGTGTAAAAATTTATAACTGTTTTGTCTGTGTTTATGTATTGCTTCTTCAGAAAGAATTTGAATTTCTTCAACCGTTTCTTCGGTTATCATTATTGTGTCTTTTGTTGTTTTAATGGAGTAATCTGACATAAATTCAAAACTAGCTATTTGATATATTGTGTTTTTCCTAACTGGTGGTATTTTCCAGTTGTAAGTGTTGATCAATTTTTGCCATATTGATCTCTTGAGTGTTAATTGATTTCATTAATTTTTGTTTATTGTTTGTGTTTTGGTGTTGATTATTGATTCTAATAGCATTACTGCTACTACTATCATCTCGCCTACTGTACTTCCCAAATTCCTTAAGAAATTAGACATCTCTAAAATAATTCTAACCTAAAAGTTCCAATTCCTCTCCCAGATCATGGGATCACCAAGGTACAAGACCATCTCCGAGACCATCTAAACACGGCTGACCAACAGTTACATGCTGGCCAATTAGAGTTCTTCTAGATTTATCTAACCCTTAATTTAACTAAGAAATGAATAGGGCTATGGATGAACAGTAACTGGTAATCGTGAACAGTGATAAACAGTGACTGTGAATAGTGATTTTGAACAGCATTTTGCTATAGTAACTACGATAATACAGCTAATTTGTGCAGTTTTTTATTCCTAATTTCTCACTTCTAATGACTCGTGGCTCGGATACCATATAAGGCAGGATCGTTAAAATCTTTAGGAAAGGAATGTAATAAAAATTATGTAATGAAAAGAAATAGTAAATAAATGTGAAAGGAAAGTATTCCAATACATATATACATATATACGCATGTGTAATTGTTGCATGCCCCGAACTTTTGAAAAAATTACCACATGCATATATATTATATTTATTCATATATGAGTATAAAGATATATATGAGCTATATGTGTGTGTGTGTGTGTGTGTGTGTGTGTGTCTACATATATATATATATATATATATATATATATATATATATATATATAGAGAGAGAGAGAGAGAGAGAGAGATGTGCATGTATATACAGGCACGTAGCCATATAGTGGCTTGTGGGTTCAATTGAATCCATTGAACTTTTCAAAAATTTCAAAAAAATATTAATAATTTATGGATTTTATAATTTTAACCCAACTTAACTTCATGTTGACCCCACAAAATAAATTATTAGTTAATACTTTTTAAACTTTTCTCTTTTCTTTATTTTCTCTCTTTTCCTCTCATATTATATTTTTCATTTGGTTGGATTTTAACACCTACATCGAGGTATTTAACTCTATTTATGTTTTAATGCCCTTAGTATTACTTATTCCAAGGTGAAAGAAAGAAGATTGGCATTTTCACTTTTTGCCGTGGTAAAGGAATTTTGTCGCTACGGCAATAAACTTTCTGCCCAAATTTGTATGTCAGAAATTTCAGACTTCTCGAGGCAAAGAAAAAGGTTCACCAAGGCAAAGAATTATCTGGAATTTTTTGCCGGGGCAAAGAACTCGCTAGAATTTTTGAGAAAATTCTAGAAAACTTGCTTAAGGGCAAAATGGTCATTCCACCCATAATTAGTTGAAAGTGTGGAGAGTGAAAAGAAGTAGAATTTCATGGAGAATCCAATGGAAATGAGGACATTATTGTAATTGACTAAAGGGCAAAGATGGAATTTCATAGAAAGTGCAAGGGTAAAATGGGAATCTATAAATAATATTATGTGATATTAAGGGTTCAAGAGTGAAAACCCTAGCCACTCTACCCATTATTCATGCCACTTTCACCCCATATTCTCTCAAATTTCTTCACTAAATTTCCAAGGAAATTCATAGGATTTTGGCTAGATTTTTATAGATTTTCAATCCTAAGCATCCAAAGGTAAGATTCTTACAATAAGATGTGAGATTAATTTTTAAAGTGTTGAATTCTTACAGTTTTATATGCTTAGGGTTTAAGAGGAAGAGGAATTCTACCAAAGAAAGATTATCGTGTTGGAATTACTCAAATTCAAGGTAAGTAAATCCAACCCTAGTTATGATTTGAGCAATAATTGTGTAGAAATTTTACATATATGTATGTGTTGCATGTTGAGCATTATTGATGGAGTTGATGTTGAAGAATGGTTAGGATTCAACCATGAGAAGTAGTATTTGTGTATATGGTGATTGCAAGAAGTTTGGATGAATTATGAAAGAATTTGAGTAGAATTATGGAGTGTGATTTCTTGGCCAGGTTTGGTGTTGATTTTAGGGAGCTTTGCTCCAAATTTTGGTGGTTAGAGATTGTTATGGCGGTGTAATCAACTTAGTGTTTTGCTTGTGCGTACAGATTGTTTGATGAAATTTCAAAGTGAAGGGCATGTATGAACATGATAGCATGTTATCTTGATATGAGTTTATAGATGGTATAGAAGGTAGAGAATGACATGTCTACATGCCATATTGCATTCTTGCATTTAAACATTTTAATTTAGAAAGAATAACAAGAATAAGCCCATCTACATGCATAGAACACTAAAGAAAAAAGAGAAAGAAAGAAAAGAAAATTCATTATAGATTCAATTATTAAAGAAAAGAAAAGAAACTAAATACTAATTCCTAAAAGAAAGATAAGAGAAGAAAAGGTTGTTGTGATGGGGAACCCGTGAGTGACAGAGAATAAGAATAACCCTACATGGATGCTGCCTTTAGTGAAAGACCTAAGAATAAGAAAGAAGAATTAGTACAGTCCGTAAGAAGTGCATGTGCAGGAGGACTGTACCCAAGAAACAATTTAAGAATACACTCACACAGCCAGGGTTCCGAATCCATGCCTCAACCAAGTTCAATCGGCAAAGAAAGAAAGAATAGAAAAAAAAATAAAGAAAGAATAGAAAAGAAAGGAAGAATAGAAAAGCAAAGAGAGAAAAGAAAAGAAACAGAAAACAGAAGAGAAATAGCAATCAGAATAAGAAAACAGAAAAATAGAAAAGAAAATGCTTTACATAGAAAACGTTTATGCATTGTGCATATGTATCATGCCATTTCTACTATCCTGAGTTAGTTTCCCTATTTGTGCTTACATATCGGTAAGTGAGAAACTAGAATCTTAGAGAGAGTAAAGAAGAATAGAGAAGTTTGATGTAAGGAAAGAAATCCAGAATACAAGTAACGAAGGAAAATGAGTAGCATATTGGGTTTACTTACTGAGCAATTAGTGCTCATTCTGTTGATTTCACTATTTTTGTAGGTAGTAGATGAGATGCGATTGGATGTAACATCAAGTAGCGAAGGAAGTTGGTGTTAGGAAACGATCAAGTCATGGCAGCAGAAAACAAAAATTATTTACAACATGGATCATTCCTTAGAACCAAGATCAAGACACAAATTTACAGTTTATAAGATATATTAGAATCTGCAAAAAATTCAATCTATAGTTAACAAATTATACGCACGTTTGGAGGCTCCTCTAACTTGTCTCTGAACAGGTTTCGCTACCGACCCAAGAGTAGGATCTAATCAATGTAGTCCACACGAAGATAACCCTAATGAACTGAAGAGGGATTTGCTAGATCCTCTTTATCCTTAAGAACCAAGAAGGAATCAAATAATATTTGATTCAAGCAAAGAGGCAAACTAGAGTGGGAAGAAGAGAAAGGGGGCTGGAATGTTTTAATCTTAATGATTGAATGAAAAAAAATCTGATTTAATTCAGAAAGTGTTGCACTTATATAGTTCACACTTTGCCCTATTCCATCATGGAATAGGCTTGGGCACCAACCCAAACACCCCTTATATCCAAACAGCCCCCATTTAGATATTTTAATTTTAATTATCATTATCTCAATTAAATTAAATTAATATATATAAAAGAAATATTAACATTTAACAATAATGATAATTTATTTAAATATATGCGAACACATATTTAAACGTAATCTCACTTATTTAATTTTAATATCAAATTAAAATAAAGGCTACGACCTCAAAAAATTTAATTGCACTGTGAGATTACCAAAATACCTTTTTGCCTAAAAAGATGAAAACACCCTTCTTATAAACTGATTCTTAAATTATCTTCTATGTGTGTGACCTGTAGGCTCCTTATCATCTGGTAGTGTAGTATTGCGATTAACACCTAACCTTAATCGCCTCACTACTACACGTACCAAGATTGGCCCCTAGCAAGGCATCATGGCCACCCAATAGATTCGAATTCAGCGAAGCAGCTACCTATCAACGATATGGTTACCATACAATCCAATCCTTTCATCATCCATTACCTCAATGAGACCGAGGCATAAAAATAGTGTCAGCCTCAGTTACTCTCGATATGTATGTATTCAGTTACTAGACCAATGACCTGAATAATAATCTGGATAGAGCAACAACCCAATCCCACTGTGGCCACAATTTTAGTGTCATTGCCATTTACTGAATTGCGCCATAAGATAACTTCCCTCATACCTAGGAGTGATGAATCCTCTATCGATCCATCATAGTCTTGATATACACCTTGATGCAGCTAGTCACTACAGTATTGACAGCTCTGAATGTGTTGGGCTAGTATCAAACTACACCAATCGGTGTACAAGGCATTCCGGTGATCTCAAGTCTAAGGATCACATGCACCACCATTCGTTAGAGGATTTGTTTCATAGACACTAGGGTGCCATCCATATGGAATCCTTTGGTGGGTCAGTCCAGTGAACTTGCCTACAGCAAGCACCCATGTGTTGCACCAGGTTGTCACCAAACAACCTTGAAAAGTGAGATCAGTCACTACCTTTCTACAGGGTCGTTCAACACTATGATAGCCTCACTGTATTATCTGTGCCCTTACTTCAGAATAATATGGCTACAAACGTTTCTAAAATGGCCACCATATGTGCTCATAGGGTTCTTACTATCAAGATTTGAAACACTTGATAACCTCGTCACGGTTCTACCATTCTAAGGACATATATCAATACATACAATAATGATTTACGCGATATATAATAAAATGCCTAATTGATCAATGAACATTGTTTAAAAGAGTCAAGTTCTACAATAATTGATTGGCTCTAGGGCATCTACTCTAACAGTTGGCAACACTGTCTGATTGTATTTTGAGTTTATTTGTATGACACTTTACTTGATGTAGAGATTTGTATATAAAGAAAAGTTAGTTTCTCGGCCCACTATCTGACACTTATATACATATATGTTTTTCTATAACATATTTAGTGATTTCACATTATATTTCCCAAAGTATACTAGCTAGAGAGTGTTATTACATGGATACTCAAGAAAGGTTACTCTTTTGGATTACAAGGTAAGATGATATTAATGTTATTTTTATTTTTTTTACTTAAAATCAATTCTTTTTTTTCTTTAACTTTCTTAATTAATGAAAGATCATGAAAGGTTACTCCTTTTTATTTTTGTTGAGTTTAATAAATGTGTTTGAAGAAATTCCTAGATTTTGATGTAAGTTTTGATTTAATCTTGTTTATGTTGGGGTATGAGTTAATTAATTGTTGTTTTAAGCTGGGTTTGATAAATTGTGGTTAGTTATTGAGTTAATTTTGAATATGGATTAAAGAATCGGTGAAACCCTAAATTGTAGAGATTTGAGGATGTGATATATATATATATATAGACACACACACACACACACACACACACACATATATATATGATAATAATAATAATAATCACAAATATATATATATATATATATATATATATATATATATATATATATATATATATATATATATATATATATATATATATATATACATATATGTTTAATAATCACAATACTACTTTAGAAACTATTAGTAAAAAACTTAGTGAATTGTCACCCTTTAAATCAAATATTAAATGTTCTTACAAAATCTGACCCTATAGAAGAATTAAATCAAAAATTTCAAAACTTATCTATTAATAAAATGAGAAATAATATGAAATACCCTAAAACTCGAAACTATTACCCAAGATCTTCCTTACCGTATATGCAATTTGAAGATGTAACACAAATGGCAAGATCTTCCTATAATGGAACCAGAATAGATGAATGGAATATAGATGGATTAGCTTAACACCAAATATTAAACGTTTTACAAGAAATGACTATGTCAGCATTAGCCTATAAATCTCATGACAACACTAATCATCAAATAGCACTGTGAGATTACCAAAATACCCTTGCGTCCCAAAAGATGAAAATACCCTTATCACAAATTGATTCTTAAATTATCTTCTAAGCTGTAACATGTAGGCTCCTCATCATATAGGTAGTGTGTAGTGTCGCGATTAACACCAATTAATCGTCTCACTACACACAGACCAAGATTGGCCCCTAGCAAGGCATCATGGCCACCCGATAGATTCCGATTTAGCGAAACCGTAGACTGTCAATGGTATGGTTACTGTGCAGTCAAATCCTTTCATCATCTATTATCTCATTGAGATTGAGGTATAGAAATAGTGTCAACCTTAGATATCCTCGACTTGTTTGTATTTAGTTACTAGACCAATGACAGGAATATTAAATTAGATTGAGCATCAACTCAATCCCATTGTGGCCACAGATTTAGCGTCATTACCGATTATTGAATTACTCAGTGAGATAACTTCTCCCATACCTAGGAGTGATGAATCCTTTGTCAATCCACCATAGTCTCGATACACTTCTCAATGTAGTCAAGCACTACCGTGTTGACAACTCTGAATAGAACTACGTTGGGCTAGTGTCAAATTACACCAATTGGTGCATAAGGCACTCTGGTGATCTCAAGTCTAAGGATCACATGCACCACCATCCGTTAGAGGATTTATTCCATGACACTGGGTTACCATACATATGGAATCCTCTGGTGGGTCTGTCCAATGAACTTGCCTATAGCAAGCACCCATGTGTCACTTTAGGTTGTCAGCAAACAACCTTGACAAGTGAGATCAATCACTACCTTTTCAACAGGGTCGTTTAACACTATGATAGCGTTACTGTATTATCTATGTCCTTGGTAAGAATAACACTAGGGCTACAAACATTTTTAGAATGGCCACCATATGTGCTCATGGGGTTCTCATGATCAAGATTTAAAACACTTGATACCCTCGTCACGGTTCTAGCCATCCTAAGGACATATATCAATACATATAATATGATTTACATAATATAGTGGATAATGCCTTTCATTGATTAATAAAAATTACTTCAAAGAGTTAATTCCACAATAATTGATTGTCTAGTTACTCATACTTCACTACTTGTTTTTCAAAATGACCAATGGTACTTTGATAGTGGTTGTTCAAGACATATGATAGGTAACACATAATTTTTTTACTAATCTTGAATTTGGGGAAGTTGGTCATGTAATTCCCAATGCTGAATGATGTGTTTTATGTTGAAAGACTTAAAGCAAATCTTATAAGCATTAGTCAAATTTGTGACAAAGACTTTACTATGCAATTTTCAAAATCTAAGTGCCAAAGTCTTGAATCATGAAGGAACTTCCTTGCTTGAAGGAAAGAGATCTAATTATAATTGCTATGTGTTGTCTAATAAAGTTTATTGTTTCAGCACAACGACATATTGTGTTGAGTTATGGCACAAGAAGCTTGGATTCATGAAGGAAAATGAAATTGATGATATAATTGGTCCTATTGAGGTGACCACAAGTGAAGACAATGTGAGCACAACATCAAGGCATGATGTGAGCACAACTAGAGCTCAACAAGGACAAGCATCAGTTTTGCAAAGTGATGGGCTTGAACTAATTGTTGATCTTTCTGATGAGATCACTAAAGAAAGACCTCCACAAGCAAAGAACCACCCTCTTGGATCAAGAAAGCACACCCACCTTCAAATGTGATTGGTGATCCCAAAGAGGTAATGGTAACAAGAAGCAAAAGAATGAATGAGATTAATAACTTTTGTTTTGTTTCTTTTGCAAAACCAAAGAATGCTAAACAAGCTCTTAAAGATGACTACTAGGTTGCTGCTATGTATAAGGAGCTTGAATAGGTTGACATTGCTATAGGAAGTTGTTGTGCATAGGTTTTATGGCTTAAACAAATGTTATGTGATCAAGTGTGTATAACTATATTTGTGACAATACTGATGCAATCAATATTTCTAAGAATCCAATACAACACTCTATGACTAAACACATTGACATTGGGCGCCATTTTTTAGAGACTTAGTTGAAGAGAAGGTCATCACTCTTGCACATGTAAACACAAACTCTCAACTAGCTAGCTTGTTTACAAAGGCTTTAGATTTTCAAACATTTGTGAATTTGAGGGAGTCCATTGGACTGATTCAACTTGAGTATAATATTGTTTTATTAGATCATGAGAAAATTCTCTTGTTTTAGAGTTGCAAGTGTATTTGATCTGTGTAGTGTCATCGAAAATATTTCTCTCTTGTGAAATGTATGCAATGAGTGTGGTATCCACCTTGTTTTTCTCATCTCTTGAAGTATAATGACTTTCTTACATCCTTGAGTGCTTAGTGCTTGATTCTTATCACGTTGTGAAAAAGCTACCTTGCTTGGAGTGTGAAAGTCATTTTTGAGTAATTTTCTAGGATGTAGAGACCCCTATGTCTTTAGAAAATCTACCATTTAGAAGGCTACCTTCCTTGCAAGTGTGAAAGCTACACTTGGTTACTTCTTGAGAGAATTTGCCCATTTAATCTGAGTTGCTATGAAAAAGAATTCAAAATTTTTCATATTATGTTCAAAAAGAGAAAACAAAAAAAAAAAAAAAAATTGAAAAAAGGCATGAGGGAAGGGGGAGATATATAATATATATTATTTCAATTTGACCAATGTGTCATGATTCACCCCCTTGAGGACATAGCGCACACAAATGATCAAGTTTTCTTGCTAATTGCTATCATGTATGTATTGAGTTATGAAACTTTGATTGTTGAACTACATGGAAGAGACTCTCCTTATACCTCTTTATTAAAGATTGAGAATTGTTTAAAATGTCATATGTACAGATGTGTATCACTTGCCTCCTTATTAATTTTTTATTGATCTCGTGATAACTTTTTATTTTTTTGTTGTTTTTGCTCAAAGTAGAATAAGTGTTTAAGATCTGTTGCCTTTATACCCATGTCGCAACCTTGAGAGTGAAGTTGTTTCCTTGATTCACTATGTTCACATGAGTGTTGACGGTCACCACACACTATCTAAATTGGTTCAGTTTGCTCAAACGATTTCTGCTGTGCTTACCTCAATCTTACATCCCCCCACATATATTTTTAGAGTCAGTGCAATATTCACGATCCTAAATTTTATAGGATTGCCAAACATTATGAACAAAGAGGAGGAGTGTAACACCCACATTGAGGTACGTAGCTTTACTTATGCCCTAATACCCTTAGTTGAATTTCTTTAAAGTTATCTTGAACAAGTGTGAAGAAAATGCCTTAAAATTTCATTAGGAGTAAAATGGTCCTTTTACTCATAATTAGTTGAAAATGTGGGGAGTGAAAAAAGATAAAATTTAACGCAGAATGCAATAAAAATGAGGGTATTATGGTAATTGACTAAGGGATATAGATGGAATTTCATAGAAAGTGCAAGAGTAAAATGGGAAACTATAAATAATATTTTGTTATATTAAGAGTTGAAGAATGAAACCCTAGCCATTTCTTCTCCTCTTTCACGCCACCTTCATCCCCAAATTCTCTCAATTTCTTCAATTCTTTTTCAAGGGAAATTCATAGATTTTGGGTTATTTTTAGTGGAATTTCAATCCCAAGCATCCTTAGGTAAGATCCTTGCAGTAAGATATGAGTTTTAATTTTTAAAGTGTTGAATTCTTATGATTTGTGTTCATAGGATTTAAGAGAAAGAGAGTTGGATCAAAGAAGACTACTAAAGTGTTGGATTGCTCACATCTAAGGTAAGTTAATCCAACCCTCGTTATGATTGGAGTAATATTGTGTAGAGAATTTCTTTTATGCATGTATGTGCTTATATATGAAGAATTGTTGATGGAATGGATGTTGAATGATGGTTAGAATTTATCCATGAGAAGTAGTGTTTGTGTACTTGATGTTTGATGAGAGTTTAGATGAATTATGGAAGAATTGGAGTAGAATTTATGGAGTGCAAATCCTGGACAGGTTTGGCATTAATCTTAGAGAATTTTGTTTCAAATTTTGGTGGCTTAGAAGAGAAGTAGAAGTGTAGCCAATTTAGAGCTTGTGTGTGCACATAAATTGTTTGATGAAAAGTCAAAGAAAAGTACATGAATGAGTATGATTATTTGTTATCTTGAGATGAGTTTGTAGATGGTAGAGAATGACATGTTTACATTCCATATTGCATTGTTGCATCTAAACATGTGAATTTAGAAAGAATTATAAGCATAAGCCTATCTAGGCATGAGCCTATCTACATGCATACATACTCATAAGAGCATTAAAAAACATTAAAAAACATTAAAGAGCAAATAGAAAGAAATGAGAATATTAAAGAAGTTCAAATCTTAATTTTTATTTAAAGAAGTGTAAAAAGATAAAAGAAGAGAAGGTTGTTGCGATGGGGAACCCATGAATGACATAGCCCTGCATGCATGCCACCTTTAGTGAGCGGCCTCAGAATTCAAAAAGAAGAATTGTACAATCCATTAGAAGTGCATGTGGATGAGGACTGTACCCAAAATTAGAGAATACACTCACAGGGCCAGGGTTTCAAATCCATGCCTCAATCGAGTCCGATCGACAAGAAAGAAAGAAAGAATACAAAGAATACAAAGAAAGATTAGAAAAGAAAGAAAATAATAGAAAGAAAGGAAGCATAGAAAGAAATACAGAGAAAAGAAACAGAAAACATAATAAGAAAAATAGAAAAATAGAAAGAAAAAAAAGAAAAGAAAATGCACATCCTATGCATTTGCGCATTTGCATCTTACATATGCATGATACCATGCCTATTATCGTGAGTAGTGAGAAATTAGAAATTGAGAAAGAATAGAGAAAGAACAAAGAAAGAATAAAGAAGTCTGATGTAAGGAAAGAATTTCAGAATTTAAGCAGCGGAGAGAGAAGGGTAGCATAGCGGGTTTACTTATTGAGCAATTAGTGCTTACCCCTTTGTTTTCAATGTTTTTGCAGGTATTAGGTGAGATGCAGTCACTTGGAACGTCAAGAAGTGGAAGGGTATGACAACACTGTCGAGTTGTTATTTTGTGACTATATTATATTATGTAAAGATTTGTATATAAAGAAAACTTACTTATGGGTCCATTATTTTATACTCATCTATATATATATTTTCTTATATATGTTTAGTGATTTTTACTGTTATTTTACGAGTATACTAGCTAGAGAGAGAGTATTACAGGGAGAAGGTTGTCTTGCTTGTGTTGGTTTGTGTTTCCTTGGTTGGTTTCACACTCGGGGGGAGTTTTCTATGTTTTTATGTTGATAAAAAGTTGAAGATGTTGAACTTCTTTTTTATGAACTATGGTTACTGATGCAGGTTATTTATTGTGTTTGTTAATCCTCGTTGCACTTGCTGATGTTGTTTCTTTCATATGCAGTGAATCAATCAGTCATTATTTATTCTTTGTTTGTTTGTGATTTGACTTTATATTCATTGATTGAGAACTGAACTAACCCTCTCGTGCTTTTGGTTGCTAATCACTTGGAAGTGATTTGGTTTAATTACTCAGGGGGGAGTATACTAATTGAGAGGGAGTTATTCAGTTTATTGTTTTTTTACTTAATGCAAAACTGTTTTTTATTGATGATATTGATTGTGTTTTGCTTAAGATTGTGCGTTATTCATAAGTTTGACAAAGGGGGAGGTTGTAACCTTTTTTTTCTTGTCAACTTATAGTCACACACAGCAGTAGATTTATTTTTAATTAAAGCTGTTTTGAATATTTTTCGTAATTAAATTGTGTTCTTGTTTATGAAAGATTTTATGTTGATATTAATTGTTAAAGAGGAAAAGTTTCATTCTAAGATAATCTTCTTTATGAAGTCTTTTCTTAAAAGGAGATTATGATTTCAAGAATAATTTTCCTAAAAGAAGATTATAGATTAAAGAATCCTTTCGTGGAAAGGAGTCTAGATCTCTAGAATCCTTTCCAAAACATGTTTGGTTTCTTAGTTTTTCCCTTCAAAGTCACTTAAGTATAAATAATTCTTTTATTTTTGTACTCATTAAGGAAGCCATATTATATACTTCAATTATTCCCTGAAATTTTTTTTGAGGTTGTTTAGTTTTTGTAGGTTTTCGATATGCTTTGGTAGGCTTTGAATTATCGTATTTTATCTTTGCTTGCATGAGTTGATTCTAGAATGTTGTTCCGTGTTGAGATCTGGACGTGTTCGAGCTGCTGTTGCCGAAGTAATTCGTCATTGTTGAAACTTGAGAAGAGCTCAAGTGCGACCTGGTGGTCCTGTGGAGGAGAAGCTAGACTATGAAGGTTTGAGGTTCAACCAAAGAGCGAAGATTGAAGTGTTGTCTAAATAGGGAGTTTTACAACTAATACTTATTATTGTCTTTGTAATTGAACACATAATTATTTCATAGTGGATTAGCTTCTTCTGGACTTGGTCCCATGGATGTAGGCAAGTTGCAGAACCATCTAAAAATGAGTTGTATTCTTTATTTTTTGTTGTGCATGATTTACATATGTTGATAATTAGTTAAACAATTGATTAAGCACTTCTTAAACAAGTTATCACATTCCGCATAAGTTTTAATCAATATGATAAGGGTTTAAAACTTTCAAAAGTGAACCTGACAAGCTGTTAAGATTCAACCTCCTATTAAAACAAAACAATTGGCAAGATTAATATTTAAGAACACAAAGCTCAAAATCATTTTATGATGTTGATATAGTATGGTGTCAAGAGATTTAAACATAATTCATTAAAATAAAGTAAAATATTTTAGTAACCACCAACCCTCATATCTAAAAATAAGCATAGGTTAAAGAGTAAACGACATGTTCCCACCCAAGGTTTAGTGTGGCAAGTTTCCAGGTTTCATAAATTCTAGATTCCCCACCCATAAATTAACACCATTTTGTTTCTTTTAACAGTTAAAGGCTAAAATGGTAATTTACTATATTTTAATATTTTCATTTCTGCGTACACATTCTCTCACCCATGGCCTAACTGATGCCACCACACCCTCTTGTTCATAGCAAGCCAAAGCAGTGCCACCACCTAGCCACCACACCCTCCAGTCGAAGCTCTGACAAATTAAGCTTACCATTACTACAGTAAAAAATGAAATGTGACCCGAATGGCTACGAAACAGAATTTACTCTCATTTAGAAGCAATTCAATTTGGCTCTCAATCTCTTCTAGCAACAAGCAAGCACGTGGACCTCCAAGAGCTCCAAACCCTCTAAAAGCCATGGCCACCATCGCTACTGTCACCACCATCCCTGTAAAACCCTAACCTTTGGCCTAAAAAAGCAAAAGCTCAACCACGTACACTTTTGTTTCAATGACAAAAGCCTAGCGCCGTTCGCGTCGCCGAGGTTGCCATGACCAACAAATCTGCCACCTTCTTCGGCCTAGATGCTAACAACACACAACGCAAATCAAGCAATTGGCTATCTCAATCAAGCAACACCCACCCTCTTCGGCCTAGATGCCAACAACACACAACTCACATCTACTGAATGGCTTCTAGAATCTATCATCTGCACAAATTTGTGCTAATCTTTTCTTGTATATGACAGAATCTGTCTATCTAAAATCTGACATCTGTCTTTTTAACAATGATATATAAATATGTCTCTATATATTTACTAAACGGTAGCCATAATCTATCACTCACATAGATCTAAAATTTTTCTTTTTTAATCATATATTTGACTTATTAATGGTTCCAAAAATCTATTGATTTGAAATGTGCCTTTTATATAGACAAAGTTATCATTTATTGTTTTACATATCTGGTAATAACAGACATAAGTTGCTAATGTGTTTTGTACTTATTGGATGAACACATATATACCAATTTTATAGAAGATTTTCACAATATATATATATATATATATATATATATATATATATATATATATATATATATATATATACGCACACACAAAGGCAGAGAGAAAATAAATAAACAAAAATAAAAAGATACTAAAATATTTTCTACATTGCTAAAGAATTAGTAATAAAAAAATGGGTATATATGTGCGAAGATTTATCCAAATTAAGAACTAAGAAATTACTTGATTATTTATCCAATTGCTTTTCTACCCTTCTTTTCAACCACCTAACAAAATTTTCTCAACAGCCAAACAACACTTGCACAAAAAAATATTAGTTATTAGTCAGAACAAACAAAATAAAAAACAATGGCAAAATAGGCAAGTGCTGATTTGCATTTTAATTTCTCCATTAATTGTTGCTGAGTTTCAGTTCCCTTTACAAAGGCCACCTTCAACAACAACCATACATCATCATTTTAAGCCCTACAAATTTCCACAAAAAGGATATATATACTAGAAAATCCACCAAAACGGTCATTTTGTCACTATATATATAGAGTAAATGACATGTTCCCACCCAAAGTTTTGCATATTAGCCAGTTCCACCTTGGTTTCATAAATTCCAAATTCCAACCCTTAAATTAACATAAACTCATATAATTTAACATTTAAAATTGTATTTAGGCCTTTTTATTTAAAATAACCCTCACCTCTCAAAATTTATTTATAACCCAATCCTTCCTCTCTGCCTCGAACTGCATTACCACCACCATCCCTTTGCCTCTTCAAACACCATCTTCAACGGCCGCGCGACTTTTTGGCTAGCCTCTGGTGCACGTTAGCAAGCATCTCCTTGCCATTTCCCCACTTTTTCAGTGACAAAAATTGGTTCCAATCCCAATTTCCCACTCATCGGCCCTTCCTCTTCCATCCCCACCCATCCCCCTACTGCCTAAACCCCCCAATAGCCGCCGGCCACCTTGTTAAGGATTTGTGACTTCGTCGCATTTTCTTCTCCTTTCATTGGCCGACCCACTCACCGGAAACACCTCCAACCAATACCATTTGAACCAGCTACTATGGCACTTCAAAACCCCTGTTGAACTCATCCTACATCTGCCACTGATTTGCTGCCACCTCCTCTCAAAGATGTTTGGTTGAATGACGAATTAGGATTTGGTTTTTTTGACATTTTTAGCAACTTGTTTGCTGAAGATTGTTGCATTGTTGTGTAGTGTTCTTGTGTTTGCTATTTTCCGGTCATCGTTCAACTCTAACTACAACTCTTTTTTATCGTCAAAGGTTGGCACACCAACCATTCTATGAAAAGACGCTGAGAAGCCAGCGCACATTTGTGTTGAAGTTCGGTTGGATTTTGACATTGGATTGTGTTGTTTGAGTTGATTTTGGGAGTGTAGATTGTTCCGCGTTTTGTTTGTGTAAATAACCTTACCGTCGGCAGCTTTTTCATTCTCTCCAGGGGCCGCTAGCCAAGCCCACACAACACTCTCTATACTAATTCAAGAATTTGTTATTTATTAAGGGTAGTTTAGTAAGAATCCAAAAATCACTAAGGGTGTTAATTTGAAGGTGTGAATCTAGAATTTATGAAACTTAAGGGTGACAACTTGCTGTGGGAACATATATATATATATATATATATATATATAGTGGCGGATCCATGGCCCACCCTCAAATATATATATGTACAGTGGCGGATCCATGGTCCACCCTCAAATTTTTTTTTTTTTTAATATTAATATGTAAATTTATATATTTTGGTCCACCCTAAGAGAAATTTCTGGATCCGCTACTATATATATATATATAATATCTTTCATAATTAGCATGCTAGAACATTTTCTTTATCTATGAAGCACATGCATGATATTATAAGTTATTCGCCTAAGCTTTAATCAAGTTGACGTTGAAATTAGATTTCGTGGACTATATTTTTATTAGTGAGTAGAAAATGTAACACCGTGAAATTTGAAGTTTTAAATTTGATTTAGGAGGTGATCTTAATTGTTTTATTATTATTATTTTTTTAAAAATGAATTGAATTTAAAGTTTAAAAACATTTTAAATGAATGTTTACTTAGTAAAATCTCGGTGCTTGAAAAGATAAAATCTAGTTGAATGAATGGAATATCATAGCTGTCGGTAGTGTTAGGAGATCACGCAGCAAAAAACCTACTTTCGAGATAAATAACATAGGAATAAAATCACATTAGACAAAGAAACACAATACTTACGTGGTTTGGCATAATCTGCCTACATCCACGGACGAGAGAAATCCATTATAGCTTCATGAACACGATATAGAAGAGTACACAATACCATAAACCCGATACATAAAACAGAGTATAAACATTTTAGTTTCTAATCACACTCAACCTAGTATCTAGAGTGGAAACAATCCTAGTTTCTAAGATACTCTCCCTATGGTGTTTAATAACTCTTACATCAAATACCCTGTGTTCTCACATTCTCTTATAATCCATGAATTGGTTCTCACCTCGATATTTATGGGTAGTATATGAGATATTCTATTTTGAATAGGATTCATATTTCAATTTCTATTAGGACTCCTAAATTCTATTCCTATTTACAATTGTATTCTTTACTAAATTAGTTTTCCTAAAGACATACAATTTCACATAGGAACAAATAGGAAAGCGAGCCATAATATCCCAACAATCTCCACCTTGGCGAGTTTTCCATCACAACAATGAATGTGAGAGTTTTCCATCACAGCAATGAACATGATGAAGTTAACATTCACCATCACAACTTCCAGGTCACAAAGTAACCATGTCAAATTCTGCTAGCATCTAGGTCGCACAGTAACCATGGCAAATTTTCCTGTCAAGATTTGACAACCGATCCACCTACAACTTAAACTTGTTCTAGTCCGTCTCTTATGTGCATCCACCATCTTGAAAGAACTCATCTCCTAGGTTGCAACTTGGAGCTCTAATACTAGTTGTTAGGAGATCACGTAGTGACCAGTTGTTAGGAGATCACGTAGTGAAAAACATACTTTCGAGATAAATAACATAGGAATAAAATCACATCAGACAAAGAGACACAATATTTACGTGGGTTGGCATAACCTACCTACATCCATGGATGAGAGAAATCCATTATAGTTTCATGAACATGATATACAAGAGTACACAACACCATAAACCTTAACACAAAGTGTGGTTAGAAACATTCTAGTTTCTAACCACAATTAACCTAGTACCTAGAGTGGAAACAATCTCAATTTCTAGGACACTCTCCCCACTATGTTTAATAACCCTTACATCAAATATCCCTATGTTCTTACATTCTTTTATAACCTTGAATTGGTTCTCACCCTTATATTTATAGGCAATATATGAGATATTCTATTTTGAATAGGAATTCATATTTCAATTTCCTATTAGGACTTCTAAATCCTATTCCTATTTACAATTGTATTTTTTACCAACTAGTTTTCCTAAAGACATATAATTTCACATGGGAATAAATAGGAAAGCAAGCCACAATATCCTAACAGGTAACAGAAACATGGTGGATTGTAACAACCCAATTGCGTCCCAGATTACTAAGCTAAAGCTTGGTAATTGGGCTAAGCTTATAGAAAGTTGGGCATGTTTCCTTTCAAATCAAAGAATATACATAAAAGAAGCTTCAATAACTCACACTTCAATTAAGCAAAAAATATTAGTTTGTTATCTACCCTTTCCAATAATGTCATGGAGAAGTCCTTCATTTCAATTTCTTAGTGAAGCTTTAGCCCCTGTGCTTATTGAAGAGGAAGTAATTCAAAATAAATTTCCATTTCTCGGTGAAGATTCAATACTGTGCTTGTTGAACAAGAAGTAGTTCAAAATCTATTATGTATATTTTTTATTACTAGAGTTTGTCAGTCTTAGATTTTTTAACATTATGAAACAAAACTGGAATCTAAAGTAAAAGCCAATCCATGGAGTCTGGTTTCAGCAGCATTTATTTCTGGAGTTTTATCCGTTGTACTTAACCTTGTTCTCTTCACATTCTTCATTTATATCATCACTAACAAAGGTCATCACATCATCAAATGCCCATTCAGTCAAGTATCCAGGCTTAGAATTTACTGTACTTACTCCCATATCTCCACAAAGCATAGCAATCACGCGGGACATTGATGGCCTCGAGGAGGGCAATGTCTGAGTACACAAAAGAGCCACTCCTATTAGGCCTTTTACATTTCCCTCACAGAAGGCAGACAATTTTGAGTCCACTAGTTCTAGTTGGCGGTTGTTCTTGTATAGATGCCAAGCCTGGGAATTAAGTAGGAAAGATAGAAGTTGTGATATGTGAGTGATTGGATCGGGAGAAGTGGAAAATAAAAGCAGAAACGGTATATAAATATATATAAATATATATATATATATATATATATATATATATATATATATATATATATGTGTGTGTGTGTGTGTGTGTAGATCAAATTTGGCCTCGTTTGGTTCTTTCAAAATTGTTTATCAAGTACTATAAAATAGTAAAG
Organism: Pistacia atlantica; assembly: GCA_026229545.1. NCBI lineage: Eukaryota > Viridiplantae > Streptophyta > Magnoliopsida > Sapindales > Anacardiaceae > Pistacia > Pistacia atlantica. The sequence goes on from CM047907.1 coordinate 8,427,457, forward strand.
GGAGAAAAAAATGGTACATCAATGTCATTACCCAATCAAGAAGATACATCTTCTCTTCTTCCAAGCTTGAATCCAAGTTTGGCCTCCCACTAACAACCTCTAGAATCACAACGCCAAAGGCAAACACATCAGTCTTCTCCGTAAGATATCCATGCATGGCATACTCCGATATAAGATATCCACTAAATTAGCACAATAGAGGGAAATTCATTTAAGTAATCTAATGAATGTAAAAACATAATATTTTAATAAATTTCAGGCATAAATTAAAAGTCTTACATTGTCCCCGCAACACGAATGCTTATGTGAGTCTTCTTATCATCATAAAGTTTCGCCGAACCAAAATCTGATATTTTGGGGATGAGATCACCATCAAGTAGAATATTATTGGCTTTCATGTCTCTATGTATAACTCGAAGCCTCGATTCCTCATGAGGATAAGCTAGACCTCTTGCTACTCCCAAATATTATAATGCATTGACAAATCAATGTGCAAACTTCCTTTTCCTGCTTCGCAAAAGTCACAAAAATTTAAACTGCCATTGACATGACATATAATGCTAAGACTCCTAAGAAAAACTTAGTACAATATATATGCTATTCGTATACCAAATAATGCTTTATCAAGACTGTTGTTTTCTAGATATTCATAAACAAGGATTCGTTGTGCTCTCTCAAAACAACATCCATGAAGTTTTACTAGGTTACAGTGTTGCACGGTAGATATAATAGCAATTTCTGCAACAAGCTAGCTCTTCCCGTGGTGAGATGTTACAGATAATTGCTTCACAGCAATTACTCTTCCATCACTAAGTATTCCTTATTGAGAAAAATGTTTAACTTGAAATGGTGAGAAAAATCAATTAACAATTGACCAATTTTATATGCTTATTATTGACCAAATACCACATCCTGTCTTTATTTAATGAACCAAAGAGAACATAACTCAAAGATGGCCCGACTATTTACTGATATGAAGCCAAAAAGATTATTTCAAGTCAATCTAGGACAAAAAGTAATGCTGAAACCTGTATTTAGTTCTTGAAAAAATATTAATCTTAAGGCACCAAATATGCCCACCGCTCATTTGGCATTTACTAGAACAATGACTTACCTTACAAACTGGTCCATATCCTCCCTCTCCAAGCTTATTTACAGAACTGAAGTCTTCTGTAGCAGTCTTTAGTTCCATATAACTGAAAGTGTATGGTCTACCATCCATGCCGAGAAGCTTTGAAAATTCAACAACAAACTTAGCTTACTATCAGGAACTTGTTTGTCTAATCAAATACTTTAATGGGGTTGTCAAGTCAAACATGTGAAATGCTAGAAATAACAAATGCAATCGTCTAATCGTGGCATTGTAACACAATTTTGTGCCTGAAGGGTAAGCAATTTGGTAAAAAACTAAAATGACCAAGAGTTCCATATGTTCCAAAAAGATGGCATAGTTATGTTCCTTTTAATTAACCTAGAATCCAAGTTCTTATCTTGTAATGCACTTAAGAACTTACTAATGGAACTCTGCTTTATGAATTGAATAAGCATTAATAAAATACATTGTTCTTTTCTATGTACAATAGCTTTCTTGTACATGAGCCAGAGTTTACTTGATAAAATTATGTAACTCATCTTCTTATTCAAACATTTTAAAAGGATTAAGTCAGCATATGGCTGAGATGCTAACAAAAATAAAAGAGTAGAACCAGATGTAAACTAACAATAGTATTTTCATAGCTAGTAAATATGAGAGATAAGACGTTAGTGATAGCGAAGATCTTTTGATTTACCGTCATCAACAATCTGTGGCCTTTTTCTTCTTCGGACATAGAAAATTGCAAGTAATAGAAATACAACCCCAAGAACAACAACAATCCCCACAATTAGGCTTGTTCTATTCCTCTCAGTGATTTGACTTGGATTCAAAATCCATATCAAAGCTCAGTAATTGATTCAATATCTTATATAATGCAAGAAAATCAGTTGAAAAGTGGAAAAAGGACAAAAAAGAAGTTGCTGTTTATTGAACCTGGGGTAGCATTGATGGCCAAAATAGAGGGTCCATATCTACCAATGTCAGGAATACAACAAGTCCCTTTCCCAGCCCAAAATAGGTGGATTTCCATATAGTTTTCAACCGAATATTCTCTTTGAACTGCTCTTCCAAGGACTCCACCCGCTACCTTTGTTATGTCAAAGTCTTTTTCAACAAGATTTTCCTAGAATAAAAAAATTTAAATGTTGAAACAAAAACCAATAAAAATTGAAAGGAAAGATATTGGGAAACATATTACATTTAGGTCACTCATCATGCTTTAACCTCAACATAAACCTATGTGATTTATAGGTGAGGAGAATTTGGCTAAAATTATCTAAATATTTAACACATACCTGAAGATATATATATAAAAACACGCCTCCCCCATCCGGTAGTTAAATTAGCTTAATTTTACAAATTGGAGAGTCACAGTGTACTTTCCATTTTGAAGGCCCAAACCATAGTATCTTAAAGATGAAGCAGAGATTCGAGCACTTTGGAAAAGTCTCTACTCTTGAGTATTTGTGACTATAGACGCAGAATTAATCTTATACTGTAAATTATTGCTCCCAATAAAGTATCCAACATTACTAACTCCCCATTTATGTGTGTCTATCAAATAGTATGTAGCAGGACCCAGAGGCTCAATGTCATTCTCATACACAATATCGTGAGATGTAATTGTTTGATCGACACATTTAATTGCAAAGCTCGAATCTGCATACAATGTAACCTCTTATCAAGGTAAAACATTAAGAATATGTATGTCTAAAATTTTGAATTATAATATCTAGCCACTTATTATTTTACTTTTATTTAATCAGTTGTGATTATATATTTTATATTATCATTTTTCTTTTTCAACAATGAGAAAAAGGGTATTAGAAGGGTATATTAAGAAAAAAATATATCTTTGTTAGAAGTGAATTAAAAATTTGAGTGAGGGTGACTAAGGAAATAATGAAGACAGGTAATTTATAGGAGGGGTTTAATTGCAAAGAAAAATGAAAAATCATGGTGTCTTATATCTTAGCCAAATAGACAGGAAAAGAAAAGAAAAGAAGATAATGTTAGAATTGAGAGGGTAAGAGAGGACAATTTGAAGAAAGCCGTAGTAGGCCCGAGAGATATCTTTAGAAGAATTCAATTGTATTGTATTGAATTATTTTTGACTAGTGAATACATCACCTATTTATACAGAAGTTTAGCTGTTAGTAAACAGTCCCATATACGTAGCGGAAACAAAACAAATAATTCAAGGATCGTTTACATGAGCCAAGATCAAGGGTATAATTTTACAATTCATATTAAATAAAATCTGCAGAAAAATAAATCCGAGTTTAAAGAAAACAAACGCACGTTGGAGGCTCCTCCAAATTTGTCGACGAATGTTTTGCTACCGATCCAAGTGTAGGATCAAACCCACATAGTCCACACGAAGACAATCTCAAAAGAACCAAAGAGGGATTTGCTAGATCCTCTTTGGCTTCAAGATTCAGAAAAAAAAAAATTCAAATGAAATTGATTTAGGCTAAAAAGTGTTACTGCCGTGGGAGTGAATAAGAGAGGGGCTGTGTGTTTTTCAAAGAAACATTCTATCTCATTTAATTAACACATTTTTCTTTTTATAGTTAATTAAGTTGCCCTAATCCCATATGGAATAGGCTTGGGCTCCAACCCAAACGCCCCATGTTGCTAAACACTCCCAATTTGATTTATTTTATTTTCCATCATTATCTCAATTAAAATCAATTAATATATATATATATATATATATATATATATATATATATATTAATATTTAACAATAATGATAATATATTTAAATATGCGCGAACACACATTTAAACGTAATTTCACTTATTTAATTTTTCTAACAAATTAAATAAAGGCTACGACCTTAACAAATTTAATTGCACTGTGAAATTACCAAAATACCCTTTCGCCTTAAAAGACAAAAACGCCCTTCTTTCTTCTTGGATCTTAAATTATCTTCTATGTGTGTGACCCATAGGCTCCTTATCATATCGGCAGTGTATAGTATCGCGATTAACACCAATTAATCATCTCACTAATACACAGACCAAGATTGGCCCTTAGCAAGGTATCATGGCCGCCCGATAGATTCGGATTCAGCAAAGTAGCTACCTGTCAACGATATGGTTACCGTGCAATTCGATCCTTTCATCATACGTTATCTCGCGAGACGAAGGCATAAAAATAGTGTCAACCTTCGGTTACTCTCGATATTATTTATTCAGTTTCTGGACCAATGACCCGTATTATAAACTGGATAGAGCAACAACTCAATTCCACTGTGGCCACAGTTTTAGTGTAATTGCCATATATTGAATTGCGCCGTGAGATAACTTTCTCCCATACCCGGGAGTGATGAATCCTCTGTCAATCCACCAATAGTCTTGATACACTCCTTGATGCAGCCAATTACCACCATATTGACAGCTCTGAAAAGAATTGTGTTAGGCTAGTGTCAAACTACACCAATCGGTGCACAAGGTGCTCCGGTGATCTCAAGTCTAAGGATCACATGCACCACCATTCGTTAGAGAATTTGTTCCATAGACACTGGGGTTATCATCCATATGGAATCCTCTGATGGGTCAGTCCAGTGAACTTGCTGTGGTGTAATCGCCTACAGCAAGCACCCATGTGTTGCACCAGGTTGTCACTAAACAACCTTGACATATGAGATCAGTCACTGCCTTTCGACAAGGTCGTTCAACACTATGATAGCCTTACCGTATTATCTGTGCCCTTACTTTAGAATAATACTAGGGGCTACGGATGTTTCTAGAATGGCCACCATATGTGCTCATAGGGTTCTCACTATCAAGATTTGAAACACTTGATACTCTCGTCACGGTTCTACCATTCTAAGGACATATATCAATACATATTGCAATAATAATGATTTACACGATATATAATAAAATGCCTTTTATTGATTAATGAATATTATTACAAAGAGTCAATTCTACAATAATTGATTAGCTCTAGGGCATCTACTCTAACATTAGCTATACAATAAGGAAACAAAATTATGTAATTACACTCAATCAAGGAATTGATTGATTGAGTGATTTTGGGTGATTGTCAATCACAATAATGTAATTTCATTATCAAGGAATTGATTGATTAATTGAGTGATTTTAGGTGATTGGCATAATCTTAATGATTAGCCACAATCATGGCATTCATATTTCATCATATAAGCTTTCCCTCGTTCTTACAAAGAGTTAGCTATGATTGAGAAGAAAATAAGGACAAGAAGAGAATGAGGAGAAGGAAAGAAAAAGAGAAATAGTAAAAAATTGGGGTTAAAATAGAGAGTCAGACAAGAATTTACTAGAGCTGGAAAATATTTAATTGGCTGGATTTTGGATTGACAATTATATCAAAGTCGGTTCGCGATTCAACAATGTAGTGTGACGACCTCACGAGGATGTGAGGTCCATAAGGTAAAGAGTTTGTTAATCCCACATTGCTAGCAAATGAGTTTAGGATTCAATTTATAAGGCTTAGGTCCTTATAACTAAGTAGATGCATTTTGGGTGTTTGACGATTATGTGAAGCCCGAAAGCAAACACATGCAAGCCTACATCCAAATGATTAAATCCAGAGGATAATATCTACTTAGTTGGACCCTATTCAAAGCCATGAGCATAGATATATTATGAAAATATATAATCCTTAATTTGAAGTTGTATGAATTGATGTATTTAATAAAATATTGGTGTGGCCAGAGATCACATGTTTGTTATGTATGTTGTGGATTGATGAATGGCTATTAGAAGTGTTTTTAATAAAATATTTAAATTTGGGACGAGCGTTAAAATAGGCGTTCCTCTACCTAAATTTTAGCCCTAAACTCTCGAAATCATGAAATGGAGAATTTGTACTTACAGATTCCAAAACCTCGATTGCAAGGAAAATTGCGTTGGAGACAGTTCAGCCCATACGGGAGAACACTAAAGGAAGGGGAAGAACAGAGAAATCATGTTAGACAGCGAAAACTAGCAACTAAAGAACCCATTTCCATAAGTTATCCACTATTATTCATTTTCTAAATTGTTATAGAGAGTCTCAAGCATTTTAACAAAACATAGAACAAGAGAATTACCTGCTGGAATTAGAACTTTCTAGGTTGAAGTTGTTGGCCACTAAGTTACTGCACATTGCACCAATAACATTTTGAATGTTAGTTTCATCATTGTGTAAATACTATACTGGAAAGTAAAAACTTATCTACTAAAGTGTGAAATGTATAGTAAAGATGTTAAAAAAATTATATGTTTAAAAAAATTAAGGACATACAATGGTAAATTTTATTGTTGAATCCAAGAAGGCAGGCCGCTAGATAGATTATTGTAAGATACATCTCTGCCAACATCAGGTGAGGAGAATGTTAACTACACAATGCAGCTGCTTGCGAGTATAAAATTTAGACATTATTGAAATAACACAATTTTTTTTTTTTTATAAGCTTTTGAAACCATCTAAAATCTCAACTTCCCAATTTTTTTTCCTAGGAACCCCACAAGTCTAAGTAATTCACTTTAATCCAAAAGAAGCTATGCACTTGAAAGTCTAGATTGAGAATGCAAGTTTAGCAGTTCGCTAGACTGACTTTGGCTACAAACTAGGTTCTTGGAAAAACTTGACCTATAACTACACCTTTTCAGTCGGTACAGCTAGTTGAGCATTCTATTTTGGGAATGCTGTAAAGAGGTCAACACAAATATGTCAAAAGTACTTACATATTGAGAAGTCTTGGACTTTTCTCTGCAGGGAGGGTACCATTTAACTTATTATTTCCAAGAAACCTGAGTACAAAACTAGCAATTCATGCTTCACTATAATGAGTACATATGGACTATGGGAAGTAAAAGCTACAACAAATAAAAAATAATAGGTTACAGGTAAGCCAGCGAACTCAAATTGAAAAAGTGAGATAGGAATTTGTCCACTTATATTGTTGAAGCTCAAATCTCTGAAGAAAAAAATATTAGAATTTACAATTAAAATATGAAGAAACTTGCTAACAACCAAAAAGAAATTGGAGGTAAAAATAAAAGAGAGAAAGGGAATAAATAACTTACAGATGCTGCAAACTCTTGTAGTACATAATGTTAGATGGAATTGAAACAGAACTTAGTACTCTATAGTATATGGAACCAACAGTCTTGAACACATGATATTACAACTTTGACAATGTTGCCTTACAAGGTAGTTAAAGATTTCAAATTCCTTATAAATGCCAATGACGATGAGCTCCCACTTGATAAATCGCTTATTATCCTACATTTTTATTTTTCATGGGATGAAGATTGTTCAGTTGATTATTTCAATAGTAAAATATGATCAATGAAATATTGTTGGTGAACACTGACAACTTGGAAACGGATGATTGTATCGGCCCTTCAAACGAGTTTCCTTGAAACCTCCTATAATAAAATGTATGACAAGAAAAAAAATGAAATTCTTAATTAAAAAGCTTTAACTTACCAATAACTATAGAGTGATTTAGCAAAAAAATATAAAGAAAAAAAATTAGAATGGTTTTCTCACAATTCTTTCATATTTGGCCAGTTTCCTATAAAGTCAAGGACCCTTCCTGTAAATTCAATGTCAAAAGCCCCCTTGAGCACAATAAAAAGAGTTTATTTAAGATCTGATGCAAGCCCTTTTTCCATTAGCAGTGGATTTATGTCACATTCTTCCCTTTAAGGAGAAAATCTATTGTTGAATTTAAGATTCAAAAATTTCCAATTAGAAAATTAACATAATCAAGAGGCCCTTACAGGAACTCTAGGTTCTTTAGATTAGCAAAACTTGAAGGAATCTCACCAATTACTCCAGCACTGTCCATATATCTGCCGAGGTAAAGAATATTCATCAATTCCATCATTATTCAGTATCTTGACGATAAAAGCCATCACCAAGTAAACGATTTACGCGACACGTGATAGTATAATCTTGTGTGAAGTAATTGAGAATTTGGTTCATGTTAAAGCTAAGATCGCCAGCTGGGGTTTTCACCTTTTGCATCTTTGTATAGATTATAGAGTAGGATATGCTCAATATAAGCAAAATGTTGCATTGAAAATGAAACCAAAAAGTCTATAAAACTTACAATGTCTTTAATTTCGTCAATTTACGTTTCTTCCAATTCTTCTACATCCCCAAGAATTTAGCTCTTCAGTTATATAATTGTAATGCAATTACAAAAAAAAGAGTTCGTACAGTAAATTATCAGAAGTTTTATAGTTAAGAAGGGGACAGAGTTTGCGCTTACAGGGATTCTAATTCAGAAAGCATCCCAAGCTCTTTTGGAAGTTGCCAGATAATCTATTAACGCTAAAGTCCCTGATCAAAAAGAGAACTAATTAGCATAAAAAAAAAAAAAAAATAGTATTGAGTTTCAAAATTAAATCTTTTTAACAGCTGCCTATAGGATTTTTAATGTAGTTAGATTGCCGAAAGATGGAGAAAGTGAACCTGACAAGCTGTTACTAGTCAAGTTCTTATTCAAAACAAACAACTGGTAATAAGATTAATATTTAAGAACACAAAGCTCAAATCATTTTATGATGTTGATACAGTATGGTGTCAAGAGATTTAAACATAATTCAATAAAATAAAGTAAAATATTTTAATAACCACTCACCCCCATCTAATGATCTAAAATTATACACAATTGAAATAAGCATATATGAAATATACAAAACCATACAGGGAGGTGAGGAATTTCAAACTCCATAGTTCCTCTGGGATCACACCATCAACTTGCAGTCCAAAAATCTTCATGTAATGTAAGAAAATGTAAGAGTAAGCTAGCAGCCATGAAATTAAAGAAAGGTCATTTTGTGTACACTAAAGAAAGAAACATGTAACACCAAAAAAATCGAGTTCGCAAAATTTTATCTTTTTCTAGTAACTTACATCTCGCCAATGTGGCCAAAGAGTGCCTCTGTTGTAAGAACAATCACATTTGATGAAAGGGTTGTAATCATTAGCGTTAATGTCAATCAAAGAGTTAATGGCGTCTCCACTGCATAGCTCTCCACCTTATATTCCATTGACTTTGATTTGCAGATATCAACCATTTGTCAAATATTGCATTCAATGCTGCCAATGTTATCAGAAGAAGAACGAGAAGAAGAACATAAATAAGCAAGAAAATCATCTTAATAATCAAAATGAAAATAGAATTAGAAGCAGACCTTCATTAGGAGCTGTAGTAGTTTGAGCTTCAGTTTGAGCTACATCAAGTACAAGAAGGTGCAAGAAAATGCAACTGACATACAAGCAAACAATTGCTAAAAATAAAGCGGCTGATTTCATCAACATTATCATTACATGTATAAACCAATATTATGTTAGCTAGACTGTTCGGAGGGCAGTTTTGTAAAACTGCTTCTTCACAAATGAGCTAACGATGTCGTTTTTGTAAAGAGACATTTTACTCTTTATCACTAAGCTGGGTTTACTCTTCAGCACTATCTTTCTCTTTGTATATAAACGAAAGTGTACTTTCAGCTAAAATCAGCTAAAATCAATGAAAAAAGTTCACGAGTTCTGAATGTTTCCAAAACTCTTTCAGTCTTTATTTTTCAGTTTCACATGGTATCAGAGCTTGAGACAAGCGTCGACGGCAACAATCCAAACAATTGATTTCTTCCTCGGCTTCAATGGAGAAAATGCAGAACAATCCAGCTAGTCCTCAACTCTCGATTTTTTCGTCAAGTCTCCAGGTTGTCACTCCCAAACTCACTAGAGATAATTACACCGACAATTACCGATTCTGGTGATCACAAGTTCTTTTTGCTGTGGGAGCACACAAACTCGAAGAACATCTGACAGGTTTAATTCCCTATCTAGCTCCCTTTATTACTTATGTTTCTTGTTCAATTGAGTTGAGTGATAGTAATTCATCTAAAACCCTAGCCAAAGAAAAGCGAATCCAGCTTATGTAACCTGGAAACAAACTAACAAGTTCCTTGTTACTTGGCTTTTAGCCTCAATTTCTAAGTGCATGTTCACTCTTGTCTCAAAATGTCAGTTTGCTTTTGAAGTATGGTTTAAACTTGAAGTTGAGTTTATAACTGAGTCAAAGGCCAGAGCCTTACACTTGAAGAATTTGCTTCAAATAACTCAGAAAGGTAATTTGAGTATTCATGAGTATGTAAAGAAGATGAAAGCATTGTTGAAAGCTTGTCTGCGAGTAGTCAAGTGATCTCAGATGAAAATCTTCTTCAACACATTTTAGATGGTGTAGGTCCAAAATTTGACGTTGTTTTTGTCAATTTGACCTCCAGGGTAGAATCTAAGATTGATCAAATTACTTTGCAGGAAGCTCAGTTTTTGTTACAAAAATATGAGTTGCGGCTTGGTAGGTTTAATTCTGTAGACTTTCATGGAGGTTCTATTAATGTTGCTTCCCTTGGGAATTCAAGTGGTCAAAATTTGTTGCCAGTCAACACTAAGATTTCCTCTGCACCTAATGGCACCTCCGGTCTGGTTGCACATGCTCAGTCCCAACTGCAAAGCCTACCTAATCCTCCCATATGATCTCAGAATTATCCGTTATCCTCTAGTTGGTCTACTCCTCAAGGAGTTAGTTTAGTTCTATTGATCCTGGATCGCAATTTGGACAATTTGGTGGAATTTCAAGCCACTATTACTCTTCATATAAACCTGTTTTGGGGAGAGGCAGAGGAAGAAGTAATGGTAGAGGCAAGCCTATTTGTCAAGTCTGCAGTAAAATTGGCCACACAGCAGCCCACTGTTATCACTGCTATAACTCTACTTACAATGATATACCTCTTCAAGGTAGCATGTCAAGACAAGTTGGCTCTGGTTCCTCCAACTTTATACATCGTCCAAGTCTAGGATTCCATAGTGGATCTTATGAACCTCATTCTGGAAATCAACAAAGTTTCAATACTGGCAGTTCTTATGGTTCTCAATCTGGAAGTCAGCATGTTATTGTTCCTACAAGTGGATCCTATGATTCATTATCTCAGTTAGCTACAAGTTCTAAGTTGCAATATCAACAGCAACACACTAATCTGCAAGAAAGGCCTCATTTCCTTCATCAATAGCAAGGGTTTCATGCCCCTAATCATCAAGGCCCATACCAAAATTCAACTCCCAACCAAGCCTTCCTTGTGTCTAACCATACACCTTCTACGAACCATTACCCTCAAACACATATGAATATCCCAACAATTGCCCCTGTTGATCCAGCTTGGTACATGGATTCAGGAGCTACTAACCATGTTACCCCTGATCCTACTCAACTGACCTCCAGCAGAAATTATGATGGGGTTGAACAACTACAAGTTGGCAGTGGTAAGTCTCTACATATATCTCATATTGGTTCGACTTTATTTCCTAGTTCATTTCATTCCAAGTGTTTACATTTACGCAATGTGTTATGTGTTCCTAGAATAACTAAAAATCTTTTTAGTATTTCGAGGTTCACTAAAGATAATCAAGTAATTGTGGAATTTGACTCTGATTGTTGTGTTGTTAAGGACAAGGCTACCAAGGTAGTGTTACTTGAGGGAGGACTTAAGGCTAGGCTGGTCTATACCAATTGCACATACCTTCTTGCTTTTCCTCTGGTTACACTTCTGGTGGTCTAGAAAAGTCAGCTGCTTTGAGTCCTAGGTTTTGTAATACCTTGTTTTCAAATAAGTCAGTAGGCATTAATAGTTAGTATATTCATATCTTACCTCAGTCTCTTTGTCCTACTAATAGTTTCCAAGTTGCTACTGCCAATTGTAATACATTGACTAACACTCCATTGAATGTTTTAGTTAGTCATGATCATAGGTTGCAAGTTCCTCAATTACCTTGTAGCAATCAAAATTCTACCTCATATGCAAATATTTGTAATCCTGATTCCATTAATAAGACACAATGTTTGCAAGATTCTGATTCAAATGTTGTAAATTCTGATTCTGTTATATCTGTCTCTACTGCCGCTATTCCTCATATTACTGTTACTAAAACTTACAGTTCTAGTTTCACTAATTCTGCAAATGTTAATGTTTTCAATGACATTTCTAATATAGTTGATAATTTTGACATAATTTCTAATACTACTCCTGATATTGCTGGCAATTCTGATATGGACAAATCTAATCCTGACTCTGTTTTGCATACTGCTTATGTGTTTGATGTTGCTACAAACTTTGAAATTCCTAAACCTGTTGATACATCTGTGTTAGATACATATGTGTTTGATGTTGTTGTAAACTTTGAAATTACTAAAACTCTTGTTCATAATTCTGTCATTAAAAAACCTGACACAAACACTTCTAACTCTGGTGACTCTTTCAATTATGTTGATTCTCTTATTGATGATAAATGCTTTAAGTCTTTGATAGCTAATCCTATAGTTTTCCATGCTAGCAACACTAGGAACAATACACTGTCCCTCTGGCATAATCGCCTAGGACACCCTCATGCTGATGTGTTAAGTAAAATTTTACCTCACATTCACCCACGACCTTCAAAACCTGTTTCATCCCTGAGTTTTTGTGATGCATGTAGACTAGGAAAATTACATAGAAATCATTCTTCCTAGTTCAACCTCTAGAGCTACACAACCTCTTGAAATTGTTCACAGTGACATTTGGGGACCAACACCAGTAGCTTCCTTAGAAGGTTTTAAATACTACATTCATTTCATTGATGACTATAGTAGGTTCACCTGGATGTTTCTCTTAAGAACCAAAGCTGAAGTTCAGTCCGCTTTCATCAAATTTCACCATCTTGTTGAGAGACAACTTGGATATAAACTCAAAACCGTTACAGTCTGACCAAGGAGGAGAGTATAGAGGTCTAATACCTTACCTTACCACTATTAGAATCCAGCTTAGGCATTCTGCACTCATGTGCACCAACAAAATGGTAGAAGTGAAAGGAAACATAGACATATAGTAGAAACTGGCCTTACCTTACTAGCCCATGCATCCATGCCTTTACATTTTTGGTGGTGTGCATTTGATATTGCTATTTTTCTTATTAATAGAATGCCTACCTCAGATTTGAGTTTTTTGTCCCCATATCAGGTTCTTTACAGTAGGTTTTCTGTATATTATGAGTTAAAAAATTTTGGTTGTGCTTGTTTTCCATTCTTGAGAGATTTCAATAAACATAAATTGCACTTCCACTCTTCTAAATGTGTTTTTCTAGGTTATAGTTTAGTTCATAAAGGTTATAAACGTCTTAGTTTAGAGGGAAAAAATTTCATTACTCCTAATGTTCAATTCAATGAACTAAAGTTCCCTTTTGCTACTGGTTTTGGTCACACCTTGTCCAGTTCATGTTCTCCTTTACTCAAAGTAGCGGTCCTAATAGTTGCCCGACTATTTTTCCTTTTGTTTCTATTCTATTCTCCAATGGTACAACCAGTAACGTCTTCCCTGCAGTGGACTGCTCTGTTCCTAATCCTTCCTTCACTACTAACAAGTCAGTTCCAAGTTCATCATTTATGGATATTAATATAGCCAACCCTAATCCATCCATTCCTAATCCATCCTCTAACATTAGCAACTCAATTTCAAATACTCCATTAACACCCTCAATAACTTTACTTCTTCATTGCCAAATCCTACCTCTATTCCATCTTCTATTCGACACACTTTTCCCTTAGAAGTAGATCTCTCTTGTTATCATCATTCTCTTCACAATTCAAAGGTCCAAAAGTCCTCTATATCTTCAGATTGTACACAATCAACCCATAAACACACTGATTGCTCTCTTTTAGTTGACTTAACTCCATCACAATGTCTTCAACCTGAAAACCTTAACCATGCACCTGAATACTTTTCTTCGGTTACTCATAACCAGCCTACAAACCAAGTCCCTAACCACTAACACACACCCCATGCTCAGCAAGTCCAAAACCAGTAACCCAACTACAACTGCACTTACCTTGACTGTAACAACTGCTGAAAACTAGTACAATACATGCATAATAACAATATAAGATTAGGCCCCAAAATTTTCTTTTCATTATAATTCATATGTCTTTTATACACAAAGAGTACTGTTTACAAAAAATTTGTTTTAAAAGACAAAACAGGGGAAACAGTGTAGCTATTTCTCTTAGCTTGCCGACACCCCTCCGACTGCATCATCACCTAGATCCTGTATCCACAAAGGAAAATAACGGGGTGAGCACAAAATAATGCTCAGTAAGTAAAACCCTCTATCTTTTTGTCCCCGTATGTATAACTCTTAATTCTTTCCTTATACTATTTCTGATTCTATTTCTGTTTCTAATAACATCATGGCCTCATCTTATCGGAGGTACGGTCGGATGGCGTTCACACAGCACCATCTCACTTTATATGACTATCGGGTGGAATTCACACAATACCAACCCATTCTTAGTGACTACCGAGTGGGGATCACAAAGCACCAACTCGGTTTTCCTAACTATCGAGTGGAGATCACCTAGCACTTACCCGTTCCTCATGACTTTTGGGTAACGATCACCAAGCATTAACCCGTCTCTAGTCACTATCGGGTGATGGTCACAAAGCATCAACCCTCTTCTACTAAATGTCGGATGATGATCACAAAGCATCAACCTACTTATCTATTAACTAACCGGGTAGTGGTCACAAAGCATCTACCCATTTCTACTACTCATCGGGTGACGATCACAAAGCATCGACCCATCTCTAAGGGCTATTCGGGTGGTGATCACAAAGCATCATCCCGATTCCCATAACTGTCGAGTGATGATCACAAAGCATCAACCCATCACTTCTACTCTTCTAATCCACTCTATTCTAGCATTTTTATTCTCTCTACCCTAGAGTAGTTGTATTCACCAAGCCCTCTACTCATAGAGTAATTGTATACACAAAGTTTCCTACTCTTTTTTAGGTCACTTTTCAATGCATATAATAATGCATATGGATGGTTCATCTCCACTATTGCACTTATGAAATGCCAACATGCAATGTTGCAAGAATTAAGGTTCACTACTCATACTCAAACCTCTACTAGGCATTTCATCAAACAACTCAAGTGCATCATAAAACTCTACTATTGTAATGATTCTAAATCTTTCTCTAACCATCCAAAATGGGGAAAAACCCCTTCACATAACCATAAAACCTGTCAAAGAAAGCACTTCCAAAAAGGGATCCACAATACCCCTTCAATTCCATCTCAAACTACCTTTCCAACCCAACAACTCATTTCTCATATTTGCAAGGTATTAACATTCACAAAGCATAGAAATCTCTATTTAAACCTCCATACATGGCATATCACATGTATATCACATACATACATCATTTCTATCAAAACCCTAATCAAGAAAATTCTTAAATCTCAACTTGGGTTGGGATTCACTTACCTTGTTATGGAGAGACTTCACCAACTCTTCCTTTCACTTGGTTTGCTTGACTTTTTCTCTATTCTTAACTAAAAGAATAAAAACCCTCAAACTTCAATATAAACTAAAACTCACAAATCACACAACTTAATTAGGAATCCTTACCTTAGGAAGCCTTAGGTTGATTTTCTACCCCAAATCACTTCAAAAACCCCTTGGAACTCCTTGATCAAAAGAAAGAGAAATTGAGAGGAAGAAGAATGAAGAGTTGCGTTTTTGGAGAAGAAGAATGAGGGTTTGCTAACTCTTAATTCCTTTTAATGAACTTTATACCAAAGCATTCCCATTTTGCCCTTACTCTTCTTTGGGAATTCCATCTATATCCTTTGATTCATTACAAACTCACCCCCATATCAACATATTCTCCATGAAAAATCCTTACAATTAACTCCCCACTTTTCCTACTAATTAGGGGTAGAATGGTCAAATTGCCCTTAGGGAAGAAAATATCTAAAACTTAACAAACAATTTAAAGCTGCGCGTCGAAACTCGCGCGGCTGTCGACAGAGTTTCCCGTGGTTTCAACACATCTTCGCCGCGGCGAAGATTCTTCTTCGCCCCTGCGAAGCTTGGTACACTAAACTTCTTCTATTTTCAACCAATTTCAGGGCAAACATTCAACACAACACTCAACCAAACAATATTACCAAAACCAACTCAAATAAGAGCGAAAGAAGAAACAACAACTACGTACCTCAAGTGGGGCGTTACACTGACCAAGTATTTACCTATTCAACCAGAATCTATTATAGTGAATAAAGCACCTGAATTCCTTTCTTCTGTCACTTATAACCAGCCTACAAACCAGCTCCTGACCACTAATACACACATCAAACTCAGCAGGTCTAAAACTAGCAACCTAACCTCAATTGCACTTACCCTGAACCAAGTCCTTACCTGTTCAACTAGAACTTGTTACAGTGATTGAAGCTCTTGCTTGTTATGAGTGGAAAAATACCATGCAAGATGAGTTTGATGCTCTTATTAGGAATGAAACTTGGAGTCTCGTTCCTCGAACTTCTGATATGAACATAGTTGGTAATAAATGGGTGTTCAACCAAATTCCATGCTGATGGGTCTCTCCAAAAATACAAGGCCAGATTAGTTGCTAAAGGATTTCAACAAACTCTTGGCTTAGATTATTTTGAAACTTTCAGCCCTGTTGTTAAACTAGCAACCATTAGAATTATTTTCACATTGGTTGTCACTTATGGTTGGGATATTCAACAAGTGGATGTGAACAATGCATTCCTTAATAGTCATAAGTGAAGTTATAATATATGGAAAGTTGTTTGATGCAACCCATGCAAGAAGTTATAAGTGAAGATAATATCTTAATATATTGTTTCATTTCTAGTCATCTTTTTTTTTCTTTTTTTTTTTTAACGAACATATTCCCACCCAAGGTTTGACGAAATCCCAAGTTGGTGCCCATGTTTCATTTATTCCAGATTTCCACCCTTAAAGTAACGGAAAAATGTTTGATGTAATGAGAAAGGGGTAAATTGGTCATTTTACATGAGCAGTGCACATTAGCAGACCACTGCCTCTAACAGTTCTCGACACCATTAGTAGACGGCATCCCTCGCGTTTTTTGCTCTTTTTCCGGCGATTGTTCCACCCATAATCACCCTTTGTCACCACCATTTGAACCCCCATCCTCCCCTCTACAAATCCATACCCTTCACAACCCCTAATCACTCGCCGATCACCGGCCATAGCAGTCGCAGTAGGTGACTGGTTTTTGCGGATTTTCGCGTTTTGAACTGCGAAAACCCCAACCACCACCACCATTAGATTCCTCGCATCCTTCCCTACAAAACCCCTAACCTTTCCAGCCACGACATCTCACCGTTTGCCATCCACCACTTCACCGAAAAAAATCGATGAACATGAATTCTCGGCCAGCAAATGGCGACGAAACGGTTGCTTGGGACATAGGGGTTTTATAGATTTAGAGACGGTGGTTGTAGTGGTGGTGTCCAATTGGATTTTTGCCATCGGAATTGACCGGAATCCAGCAAAGAACACCGAAACCCTAAGCCTAATGGTGCCGACGATTGGAGGGGCCAATGAGTAGGGAACTAGAGGGGTTTTGGACGATGGACTACAGGGAAGGTGATGGAGGTGACCGGGGGAGGGGTTCGGCGTCTTGAGCTTGCCCGGATCGAGTTGTTTCTGGCGAGGGTGTGTAGTGACCGAGGCTGTTTTTGACATAATTTGAAAGTAAAATTGTAAGTTTATAATTCTAATAATTTAGGGGGTAAAACATAATTTATTAATTTAGGGTTAAGGGCATTATGGTAATTGCATTGTCTAAACCCTAAAAATTGATAACACTGTTATTTTAAGGGTGGGAATCTGGAATAAATGAAACCTAGGGCACCAACTTAGGATTTCATCAAAACTTGGGTGGGAATATGTCGTTTACTTTTTTTATTTATTTATTTATTTTTTCCGTTTACTTATTTTGGAAAAAGTAATATTTTTTTTTTTTTTTTGGGTAAACCTGATAATTGAATTAAAAAAAAAATTACAACCTAGGAAGGGGAACCTTTCCCCCAAAAAGCCTTGGAAAACAAGAACAAAGGCCATAACATAGGAAAAACAATCCTCTACAAGCTGTGTTATAAAAAATAAGGCCTTGACAGTTATAAAAAAGAAGGCCTTGACAAAAACCGTAAAGCTAGCTATACAACACTTTCATATAAAGAAATGCTGTAAGCCCAAAAGCCTAAATAAACCCTCTGGCTCAAATGACACAAGCTCAAGGACTTCACTCATTGGTTAAAAAACAACAGGCCCAAGAATGCACAATCCAAGTGGTGAAAATAAATAAAATAAAATTATAGAATAAGTGAAGTTGTTGTATTCAACCCGTATAAAAAGTTCTAAGTAGAGACAATATATTATTATATAGTTGGATTTTTGGTCGTCTATAATTATTTTAGAGTTCACTAATTATGAAAGAGGCAACTTAGTGGTATTGATACTTTTACAGATAAATCCAATTGAATTTAAGTACAGTCCTCAGAAAATTTACATAAGTACATCTTAAGTTGTGATAAAATATTGTTATTATGTAATCGCTCACCCATTAATGAAATCCATTTTCGTCCAATTTGGTCAAATTGTGTAATACGTAATTATGTTCCAAGCAAGCCACAACTTTAAATAAAAATACAAAAATTACCTTAAATTTGGGATAATTATTTTCATAAGCTTTGAATCCAATACACTTTAAAACATTTTTTTTTTTCCAGTATTATTTAGGTTCAAAATGAAGAATTACAATCAAATTGTAACTCAGTGGAATCTAAAACACCTATAACAATTTACTAAGAACATGTGAAGTGTCATTGAATTCACATAACTTCATTACAGAAAGGGATTTTCAGCCATCCAAGGTAAAACTTTTTCAAGCCTAATGATTATAAAAGATTAGGGCAATCAATTACGAAACTCACAGCTAACAACAACTAAGCTAGCCAATAATAACAAAACATATCTCATAGAGACGTTCAGAGTTGCTTCATCTCATAACTATCACTATAACCAAACCAATACCCAATGCATCCTTCAATTGTCTTAGTTGCAACATCATGAACAATTAATACCAAATACAAACTATACTCATGCGAACGTCATATCACATACGCCACATATACCTCTCTCCAATAATCGTTGTCGTGAGGCTCCAGGTTCACTATGAATAATTCTTATCAAAATTCCTAACAAATGACTCGACAAACTAGTTAACACATTGGACATAAATTTTGGGTAATATATGACTATTATATTGGGATAATTTCTTTCATAATCAAAGTGGGTCTTGGAATAGAAGTTCAAATAAATAAGAGAACTTACCTCATAAACAAAATAATGGTGGCATTAATAATGGTTCAAAAAGGCTCAACTGTCGACTCTTTCAAAGAAACATCTGTCAATGTTATAGAGAAGGCATTATAAAGAATGTTATCTAAAGACGAATGTTTTGGCTGTGGAAAAACTAATCACCTCACTACAACAAAAAGGGCTTTTAGCTACGATTTTTTTAGTGACAATTTCAAAATTCATTGCCAAAGATAACTATTAGTGACGAAATATGAAATTGGTCACCAATAGTTTCGCGGACTTTCTAATCCTTTTACAAGATGGCGGGAAACAAATTAGCGGCGGACTTAGTGATGACATAATTTTTCATCTAATGTTTTTTATGGCGAAAATACAAAAAGCGACGCCCAAGTTGTTTTCGTGACGTAACCATATGTCGCCATGGATACTTTTTAGAGACGAAAATAGGGCAAAATGTAGCCAAAAGTATTTAGCAACGCAAATGCACAGTGCCATAAAATGTGTTTGGTGATGAAAATATAGAAAGCGCCGCCAAAGACGTTTAGCTATGCAACAAAAGGCCCGTTGTAATAGCTTTTTGGCAACAAAAATATAGAAAGCGACGCCAAAGACATTTAGCTACGGAACAAAAGGCTTGTCGTAACAGCTTTTTGGCGATGAAAATATAGAAAGCGATGCCAAGGACATTTAATTACGCAACAAAAGGCCCATCGTAATAGCTTTTTGGTGACAAAAATATAAAAAACGACGCAAAATCCATATGGCTACGCAACAAATAGTTCGTCGGAAAATGTTTTTGGCGACGCAAATATAAAATACAATGCCAAAAACGTATTGCAAAGCAATTTATGTTTCATCGTAAAAACGTTTTGGTGTCGATTTTCTTAAAATTGTTGCCATTAGTATGTTAGAATTTAATTTTTAATGTAATTTTATATTTGTATGACAATAACTAAAAGTGTAAAACCAATCAGTGATAAAAGAAATCAAAATTAAAAACAGTGTCAACTGTCAATATAAAAAACAATGCTTAGAAGTTTGGCTCTTGAATTTGACATTCAAGCATGTACTTCAATTTAAGAATGTTGCTAGTAAAGAATTTATTATTTCACTTAATAGATTGGGTTGGTTATTATTTAATACTTATTTAAAGCCTTGATATATAAATATATTTAAATATTTATTAAAAGCTAAAGACAGTGCTATTATTATTATTATTATTATTTATTTTGTAAATACAAAAAGCATCATGGGGTAAATTGTTTTTCAAGTTTCCACTGTTGGTAGCTTATGTTTGTACTTGTTTGTTGTTGTTTAGAATCATTATTATTTTTTTATAATATATTTTATAATAAATTTATAATATTATTTAATATTTATATTTAAATGTCAAATTTAATACATTAAATAATATTTATTAATATTAAAGCAAACAAATCAAAATTAATGCACAAAGAAAAATCACATCACAATTATACAAATTAAATTTTGGTAACAATAATAAATAATATTAATTCTCAATATCATTTTCAACTTGTACATCTTCACTTTATATCATCATCACTAACTCTACTACTTGGCTCTATAAATTGAACAACCTCTGGTTCCACATCCACCCTAAGAAGTTCTTATTGTTCATTAACTTCTGCATAAATATGAAAACTAAATTCATCTGAATTATTGGCTTGATATGCATCATGAGTTGTCGATTGATCAGGAATGTCGTACAAATGCCTATGTTGCACCTTATGTATAACTTTCCAAATCGAGTTGATGTGTAATCCAGTTTCCAGAGAGAACTGGATGTTAAAGGTATCGGATTTCAGGTTCGACAGACTGGTATGATCCGGCTCTTTAAACAATGGATTTGGGAATTCACATCATAAGAATGTGATACATGCAAAACTCGACACTACTAGAAAAACCCCCTTCCTTGACAGAATGAGTTGACTGATTTTCTTAACTATTTTCAAAAACTGTCAAGAGTTTAAAATAATCTTTGACCGTTTTGGATGATTCTTGATAGTTATTAATTGTCAAGGAATTGGTTAAATATTTTTTATTTTATTTTTTATTTTTTTATTTATGTCTTGTTCTTGACTATTGTAGTCTAAATCTTTGACAGTTTTTAAATGTTAAGGATTAACTATATAAAAAAACAAAAAAAACAAAAAGAAAAAAAATTTGCCTTTTTTTGCCACCAATTTCTCATTCACTATTCCCATAATTTTTTTCCTTAAAAACTTATGCTTACCCTCTATTTCAGTCATTTTTGCAAACCATCATAGTCGACCTTTTTCCAGTATTGGAAAACAAGTTCTCGTTTTTACCAGTCCCGTTCAGTAGATGATGACTCGCTCAGTGACTTGGCGCTTACTCCGTGTCTGTTCTGAAAAAGTTTGTTAACTTCGGTGAGTTCTTGTCGAGGCGTATCCCCAACACCCAAATGTAGGGGTGTTCAAAAACATGTAGAAATTTAACCAAACCGGGAACTGAAGTGGTTTTCCGGTTATCCGGGAAACATGTTTGGTTTTGGTCTGTAGAAGTAAAGAAAACCGAATTTCCGATTTTATTAAAAAAAATAATTAAAAAGTAAACAATTTTTTGTTATAATTTAAAAAAAATTAAATTAAAAAGATTATAAATATAAAATTAAAAGAAAATCAAAACCCCAAACCCGGTTTTAAAAATAAATAAAATTAAACAATTTTTCCCACCTCAAAATTTTCACCAAGGCAAATTTTCCCACCCATTTTCATTAAGTCAAAGCTAGGGTTATAAACTATTAGAATAACCCATTTCTTCTACCCAAAATTCCGGCACCCAAAAACCCATTCTTCCACCCAAATTTCTTCCTCCCAAAAGGAAAAAAAAAAAATGTAGAGATTCAATTCTCTGTCTCCAATCTCAAGAAAAATATCAATTCTCAAATTCTAGTGTTAGATTTTGGCTTCCAAAATTCTCTTAATCCATCCATTCATCACCGATCGATCTTATCGCTACCTTTCCCGCCTCGTTTTTACCTTCCGATCAACCCCCGTTCTTGCTAAATATGATCTTTGTTTCGTCTGGAAAACTCAATTCGTTTGTTTCTCTATCAATTTCTTCTTTTAATTGTATTTCATGTTCAAGTTCAAGGCTTTGTCGATCAATCCTCTGAAAAGTTAAGGCTTTGTTGATCAATCCTCTGAAAAGTTAGGCTTTGTCTGTCAGTATCTGCTAATGGTCCAAACAAGTTGTTAGACTATCTAAAGTCTCTTAAGGCCTCAGAATCTGAAGGTAAGAAGTTTTGTTTATCTTGATTTCCTCTTCGACATATGGTTGACATTTGAGCTCTAGAGTTTCTTATTGCTATCTAATCTTACACTAATTATGGGAAAACATTTGCGATATTGTAGTCATGCTTAGATATTAGTTGCCACTGAGGAAGACTATGTTTGCATTTATCATTTTTGAAAAAAAATCAATCTTAAATTAATGAAATCACTATGTGTTTGAAAATCAAAATTTTGGGGTTTTAGGAGAGGGATTGTGTATTTCTGTTCCTTGATTTCATACTTCCTGTCAAAATGAATACCCTTAGTGTGACTCAAATGTGTATCTATCTGAGTATGGTCTCTCATGAATCACCACTATTTCTTCTAAGAGTCTGTGTACATTGTTTTCAAATGAATTGTGCAATCGCTTATTTATGTGGAGTTGACCAGATGCCGGAGAGGATGTCAGATCTATGAACACATTCATTAAGCGTCTTTTGGATGTTTCAGATCCCAGCCAAATGAAGGTTTGCCTTTATATTAGAGCTTTACGATCTTCTTTTACCTTTCTGCTTCATATTAAGGCATAAATTTCATTGATTTCCAAATATCTAGTTGATTGTGTATATTCATCCTTACTGAAATGAATTGAGATTGACTATTAAACTGATTATCTAAATTTTCAATAACTATAACTAAGAGACTGAAAACGATATGTGATTTGAGAAGTCCTCTGGAGTATATATTTGGATTTGTAGATTGAAGATCTTTATGATGTATCATAAAATGTATTTATTTGAAATTGATGAAGTGACTTCTTGTTTAATATTTTTACCCCTGATGTAAATATATGCTATCATTTTGTGTGGTCAATGATTTCAGTAATGACTATATGCTGCACCATGAATAGCTTTTATACATGCCAAACTAATGTATGCAGGCATCTAATTGAAATTGACCACTGTTAAAATGACTGGAAATTGTTATTCCTTTAGTTTGTTGCTTAAAATCAGAGGAGTTTAATGCCATTAGGCTTGTAAACAATGATTTGGTTGTATATTTTCACTCATATATCCGTGACTCTTTTTAAGTTTATAGGATGCATTATCACAATTGTGGCTGACATCCAACTTGTTAAAAATGGATGTGGGCCCGTGGACCTGCAAATGAGTGCTCCCAGTGGTCTTAGCTTTTGCAAAATGAGTTCATAGTTTGCACAAATATTTTCCATGATTTTCCTTCTCCAGCAGAAAGTTTTTTGTGGAGTAACCATCATCTCAAAAGTGTCAGCTAATAGGGAAAGGAACAACTACAATATTTAAACTCATAACAGTTCTCATATGTTCTGATCATGATGCTTGATTCCATTTTTTTAATCAAACCTGGGAGTATAAGGGATAGATAGCTATGGTTTTGATACTTTTTGATATTTTTCTTTCAAATTGTTACATGTACATTTTGGGTAGGTACTCAGTATGGTTTAGTACATAACTAACACATTGTCTTGTTCTATGGCTTGATGCATGTTCTCTTACCTTTTCTTATTCTTTCGGGCTCCTTGAATTGTGTCAATTATCCTGAACCTAGAACTCTGGTGGTTATGCTCAAAAAATTTACTTCTCATCTTTTAATTTGTAGATTTGAATGGAGACACCATCTAGCATTAAAGATTCCATACCTGCTTGGATAAAGTTCTCTGTACAAGCTCCAGGTGAAATCCCATACAATGGTATATACTATGATCCACTAGAAGAGGTATGGTTCTGCAATCTTTTATTTCTCTAGGTTTGCCAAAACATTTTTGAGAAATTTATGATTTAGGCATGTCTAAGAATCTTTAGTATAAAAGCAAGAGTGACTTCAAATTCAGCAATAACATTGGGAAGGATTTATGTATAATTTTTAAATAATTGTGTAATTTTGATATGCTATATTACACGGAACTCTTACCATATCATAACATTGACACTTGTGGAGATGCATTTGATAAACTTTGCACTCAACAGGTAAAGGAACAAAACCTGGTTATTATCATGGATTGGGTTATGGTCCAAAACCACCTACATCTTCTAAGACTTCAAGGCGAGCCAATCAAGAAGTTTTACAGGAACTCACACACTTGCGTGAGGAGGTGCAAGAACTAAGAGGCATAAGGGAAGAATTTCGCCAATATAGGCAAATGATGGAGAAAATGCAGTAGTTCATCTCAATTAATATGGGTACTTGTTCTACTGGCTCACCGACATTTCCGGGCCAATTTCCACCAGATCCTCCTCCACCTGCAACAATTTGAGTTTTTATGTCATTTTTTGTTGAATATTAACAATTTAGTCAACTTTATTCATTTTTAACTTTTTATTTGAAAAGAAACATATATAGAATAATATATTTGGGCCAATTTCCACCATATCCTCCTCCACCTGCAACAATTTGAGTTTTTATGTCATTTTTTGTTGAATATTAACAATTTAGTCAACTTTATATATTTTTAACTTTTTATTTGAAAAGAAACATATATAGAATAATATATTTGGTTTGATATATTTGTGTGATTTCAATTAATTACATTTACAAATTAATATTTACGTTTTAGAATTAAATTTTAAAATGTCTTAAGATAAATTAAATATTATTTAATCATATATATAAAATGGGCAATGCCAATTATA
The DNA here is from genome assembly GCA_026229545.1 of Pistacia atlantica. Lineage (NCBI taxonomy): Eukaryota > Viridiplantae > Streptophyta > Magnoliopsida > Sapindales > Anacardiaceae > Pistacia > Pistacia atlantica. The sequence goes on from CM047907.1 coordinate 8,452,726, forward strand.
TTTCGACGTTGTGGACTTTTAGCTATGAAATACATTCATCGTTGAAAAGTTTTGTTGATGATTTTTACGTTTCATCTCTAATAGTTTTAAGTGACGAAATATAAAGTACCGTTACGTTATACCTTAAACAATACATACAAAGATTACATCGCTATTAACTTTAGGCGATAACAACTCATTTTTATTGCGTTACATGTTAGGCGACCAAACTCACATTTTGTCGCTGTATATTTTACATGATGCAAACAATTATGGTGTCGCTATTAACTTTATGCAACAAAAATGCACATTTCGTCGCAGTATTTCGTAAGCGAGCAAAATTCACATTTTGTCGCGATATATGTTAGGCGACTCAAACACACATTTCGTCGTGGTATAGTGTCGATGACACAATAAAGAGTACGTCGCTATTAACTTTAGGCGAGAACAACTAATATTTCACCAGTAAATAGTTTTAGCGACGAAAATGGTATAGGCAACAATTTTTTGGTTTGTCGTCAAATTTAGCGACGAATTTTAACAAATCGTTGCCTAAAATCAAGCACGACATGCCTACTGCGACGATCGTGGCAACGATTTTCTTTCGTCGCTAAACATATTCCGTGATGATTTCTAGGTTTTTAGCAATGAAAAAATTTGTAGCTAAAACATTTCCTGGTGAAGATTCAGTTCTGTGCTTGTTGAACAAGAAGTAGTTCAAAATATATTATGTATATTTTTTACTAGAGTTTATTGGTCTTAAATATTTTAACATTATGAATAATAGTTGTGTTGAATTAACATAAAATAAAACTAAAATCTAAAGTAAAAGCCAATAAAGGGAATAAGGCTTCATTAACACTTATTTTTGGACTTTTATCCGTTGTACATAACCTTGTTGAGGAGATGTAATGGCTAGTAACTTCACATTCTTCATTTATATCATCACTAACAAAGGTGATCACCTCATCAAATGCCCATTCAGTCAAGTATCTAGGCTTAGAATTTACTGTACTCACTTCTATATCTCCACAAAGCATAGCAATCACACAGAACATTGATGGCCTCAACAAGGGCAATGTCTGAGTACATAAAAGCGCTACTCCTATCAGGCCTTTTACTTCTTCCTCACTGAATTTTGACAATTTTGAGTCCACTAGTTTGAGTTGGCGGTTGTTCTTGTATAGGTGCCAAGCCTGGGAATTAAGCAATAAAGATAGAAGTTGTGATATATGAATGACTGGATCAGGAGAAGTACAAAAGAAAAGTGAAAAGTATGTATATATATATATATATATATATAATGTATCTTCTTGATTGGGTATGAATGACATTGCAGTACCATTTTTTTCTCCTTTTACCATTTTCAGGTACTTGATAAACAAATTTAAAAGAACCAAACGAGGCCAAAATTTGATATGTTTATATATATATATATATAAACATATCAAATTTTGGCCTCGTTGGTTCTTTTAAATTTGTTTATCAAGTACCAAAAATGGTAAAAGGAGAAAAAAATGGTACTGCAATGTCATTCATACCCAATCAAGAAGATACATCTTCTCTTCTTCCAAGCTTGAATCCGAATTTGGCCTCCCACTAACAACTTCTAGAATCACAACGCCAAAGGTAAACACAGCAGCAGTCTTCTCTGTAAGATATCCACACATGGCATACTCCGATGCAAGATTATCCATTAAAGCAATATAATAGAGGCAAATTTCATTTCTGTAATCTAATGAATGTAAAAACACAATATTTTACTAAATTTCATGTGTAAATTAAAAGTCTTACATTGTCCTTGCGACACGAGTGCTTATGTGAGTCTTCTTGTTATCACAAAGTTTGGCCAAACCAAAATCTGATATTTTTGGGATGAGATTACTAAAGGTGGAAAAGTAACCCGCCCGGCCCAGCCTGCAGGGGGTTACGAAATTTGGCGGGCCAAGCCTAACTTGCCCACCAACAAAGGCAGGCTGGGTTAGGCCCGCCATTTGTGGTGAAATGGTTGGCCCAGCCTAGCCCACCAGCCCTAATCCGCCAGGGTTAGGCGGCAGTCCGGGCCGGGTTAGCCTGATTTATTTTTTTATTTAACTTTTCAAATAAATAATTAACAATTTATAAATGAATAAATTATAAATGTAATTGTTTTTAGTTAACTTTTCAAATATCAATAATTCAATTCAATTAATTTTTTTTTTTTTGTTAACATTTCAAATATTAATTCAATGTTAATACAATAAAATTGTAATATAAGAAAAATTAGACTTATTCATTTATCAAAAAATAAAATAAGAAATTACAATAATTATTGTCTCGTCAAAAACCTCACCAAGAAAAACCCAATGGGAGAAAAACTTGGTAAAGAAAAACGAGTGCAATAATTAACAATTAATTAATGCCTACCAGAAAAATTAGACTTATTTAAAATAAAGAAGTACAATAATTGTTATGCAAGTCAAAAACCTCACCGAAGAAAAAACCCAATGGGAGAAAAACTTGGTAAAGAAAAACGAGTGCAATAATTAACAATTAATTTACAAATTACATTTTACAAAGCAACTAATTTGGGGGTGGTTCACTAGGACCTCCCTCATCTGTATCATCTATATTACAAAATAGAAATGATTCTATTAAAGTATTGTCGATAACCTCGTATTGATCTTGATGGCGCGATCATTCCCAATCTCAAAGACATGTGAGGACTTCAATCATTTTTGGAGAAAGTTTAGTCCTCCTTTCATTTAAAACTCTTCCACTTGTACTAAATGTTTGTTCGGATGAGATGGTTGAGACAGGAACAGCGAAAACATCCAAGGCAAGTCTTGATAGTACCGGAAAAATACATTTTCTGCCTCTCCAATACTCTAAGAGATCAAAGTGATCTGCTGGTAACATTTCGGGGGTTCTAAATATTGTTGAAGTTCATTACTCTACGACTCCATGGAGGACAGTATATTAGTTGTTGTTGTTGTTGTTGGTGGTGCTTCTGAAGAGGAGGCTGTGCTTCAAATTCGGGTCCTCTTCGGCCTATTCAGTGCACTCCAAGAGTAGAAGTCTTCATTTGTTTCTTCTGATACAGCTTCCCTGGATATTTTGCCTCTTTGTGGGTTCCCATACCTGTTTTCATATTGGAAATATACTTCGAAAAGACTATTTTTTACCTCTCCTATTTGATTGACATATGCTTCGGTTTGTAAATTTTCACTTAAACTGTCAAAACCATTTTCTAAACTTGCTAATTTAATTCTAGGACCAAATATATCACCTAAACAATAAAGAAAAGGAATGGGTTCCCAATATTTCAATTTTTTTTTCCATTGCCTTTATTGGTGCATTTAAAATTTCATTGTCTTTGTTTTTTTGTAAATAACTCATAAATTTTTATAATTGTATGTATTACCAATGGACTAGTAGGATAATACACACCAGAAATTTGTAAAGTGGATTGGTAAAAAATTTTAAGAAAAGAATGAAATATTTTAGCTATCTGCCAATCATTTTCTACCAAATATTGAGGACCTCTACCATTTGCTACAAAATAACTAATTATATTAGCATAAGGTAAACATGAATCAAGCATTAAATAAGTACTATTCCATCTAACACGCATATCTAATGCAAAAGTTCTAGGAGACATATTTGATTTTATACAAGCATCTTGAAATTCAGCATTTCTTTTATTCCTACTAGTAATCCAAGCTAAAGATTCCCTAATTCTATCAATATTTTGTTTAATTGTTCTCATACCACTTTTCACAATTAAATTAATAACATGACATGCACAACGTTGGTAAAAAACTTCAAATTATTATATAAAAGGATAATTAATTTGAAAATAATCTATAGCTTTACTATTAGAACTTGCATTATCCAAAGTTAAACTTATCACTTTATTAATAATATCATAATCTTCTAAAACTTCAACAATTTTATTATAAATTTGTTGACCACTATGATCCACATCCATTAATCTAAATCCTAATAAAGATTTATTTAATTTAAATTTATTATCAAAATAATGACTAGTCACACAAATATAATCTTGTTTAACTCTACCACTCCAAATATCGGCAGTTAGAGCCACACTAACATGACAAGTATGTATTTTATTTTTTAATTCTAATTTCATTTTTCTAAACAATTTTATTAAATCATTTCTAGTTGCAGTTTAAGAATAACTTTTAAATCCTGGAAAAAATGAATTTTGAACTAATCTTTCAAAATATTTATCTTCAGCCATATTAATAGGTTGATCAGCTACAGCAATATATAAAGCTAACTGGTCCCTATATACATCATAATTATAACGCCAAGTAGTACCCATATTAGTTATTTGAGTTTGATTGCTTTCTCTATTTCCATGTTGGTTAATATGTTTATTAGCATGCCTTTTTAAAGTACTAGTACCATTACCTGAATCAGCTTTATAAACATTTCCACTATATTTGCATCCTGCTTTCTTGACTTGAATGCCATTTTCTGTCTTGTAAAACTTGTTGAAATGCGCCCAAACGTCTGATGTGTGCCTATCTTTGGTTTCGACAGCAGTTGATGAACTTGCCTCAGCTTGAGATGGAGTTGGACGAGGACAACGATTACGAGGACGACTTCTAGAACCACCAGGAGCTGTTGGAGTCGAGGGCATATTTTGAGGTGTATCGGATTCTAAGACTGGGACAACGGGACTACTTGAATCTCCTGCATTTATAGTAAAATTAGCGGGAGTAGGACTATGATAGTAGTTTCCTTCAACATTGAAATTGATGGGAGAGAAATATCTATCCATTGTAGTTGAAAAAAAAATTGATGTAGAAGAAATAAAAATTAAAGAAAGAGAATTGGAATATGGAAATTCGAATTTGGAAAATTGGAAATATGAATTGAAAATTGCAAAAACTAATAAAAATTAAAATAAGAGCAAATTGATAACAAAGAGATTAAGAGAATAAATGAATAATTGAGAGATTAGAGAATAGAGATTAGAGAATATGAGAGAATGAATGAGAGAATTTGAGTTTTGAGAAAAATATGAGATTTAGGGCCAATTTATAGAAAAAAATGGGGAAAGAAAATGACAAAAAAGACCCCTCCAATGGCTATAAAACGGCTATATTTCAAGGGTAAAAGGGTAATTTGAAAAAATAAATAAATTTTACAATTTTTTTTATTTTTTTTATAACCAGCGAGGTCAACCTGCCAGTTGGCTGTCCGCTATGAGAGGGGACAAAAGCGAACAACCCACAGGCCATCAGGTTGCCATTTTGCAACCCGGCCCACCCAGGGGTTGCTGGCGGGTTAGGTTCAACCAGACCGCCATTAAGCCGGGCCAGGTTGACCCGCCTAACCTGGCCCATTTGTTCCACCTCTAGAGATTACCATCTAGTAGAATATTATTGGCTTTCACGTCTCTGTGTATGATTCGAAGCCTTGACTCTTGATGAAGATAAGCTAGACCTCTTGCTACTCCTAAACATACATCATAACGTGTTGATGAGTCAAGGTTCAAACTTCCTTTTCCTACTTCACAAAAGTCATATAAAAGTTTGAAATGTGATTTTATTACCCAATAATGTATGACTCCTAACAAAAACATACTACTAACAAGTATGCTATTAATATACCAAATAATGCTTGATCAACATTGTTATTTTCAAGATATTCATAAACAAGGATTTGTTGTGCACCTTGGTAACAACATCCATGAAGTTTTACAAGGTTATGGTGCTGCACAATAGATATGATAGCAAATTCTACAACAAACATGCTCTTCCCTTAGTGGCATGCTATAGATAATTGCTTCACAACAATTACTCTTCCATCACTGAGTGTTCCCTATTGCGTAAAAAGTTCAATTTGAAATGGTGAGAAAAATCAGTTAACAATTGATCAATTTTATATGCTTATTATTGACCAAATACCAAATCCTGTCTTTATTTAATGAACCAAAGAGAGCAGAACTCAAAGATGGCCCAACTATTTATTTATATAAAGCCAAAAAGATTGTGTTTTCTAGTTAATCTAGGACAAAAAGTAATGCAGAAACCTGTATTTAGTTCTAGAAAAACCAGTTAATCTTAAGGCACCAAATGTGCTCACCACTCATTTGGCACTTACAAGAACAATGACTTACCTTATAAACTGGTCCAAATCCTCCCTCTCCAAGCTTATTTGTAGAATCGAAGTCTTTTATAGCAGTCTTTAGTTCCATATAAGTGAAAGTGTTTGGTCTAACATCCATGCTGACAAGCTCTGAAAATTCATCAACAAACGTAGCTTACTATCAAGAACTTGTATGTCTAATCAAATACTTTAGCAAGGTTTGTCAAGTCAAACATGTGAAATGCTGGAAATAACAGATGTAATTGTCTAATTGTGGCATTGTAACACAATTTTGTGCCTGAAGGGTTAGCAATTTGGCAAAAAAACTAAAATGACCAAGAGTTCCATATATTTCAAAAATGGCATAGTTTTGTTCCTTTTAATTAACTTAGAATCCAAGTTCTTATCTTGTAATTAATGCACTTAAGAACTTACTAATGGAACTCTGCTTTATGAATTAAACAAGCATTAGTAAAATACATTGTTCTGTTTTATGTACGGAAGCTTTCTTGCACATGAGCTAGAGTTTACTTGACAAGTTATGTAACTCACCTTCTTATTCAAACATTTTAGAAGGATTAAGTCAGCATATGGCCGAGATGCTAACCTAAATAATAGACTAGAACAGGATGCAGACTAACAATAGTATTTTCATAGCTAGTAAATATGATAGATAAGACGTCAGTATGAAGATCTTTTGATTTATTGTCATCAACAGTCTATGGCCTTTTCCTTCTTTGGACAATGAAGAAAGTTGCAAGTAACAAAAATATAACCCCAACAGAAACAACAATCCCCACAATTAGGCTTGTTCTCTTATTCTGAATTGGAGGTTTGAAATCTATATCAAATCATAGTATTTAACTTAATATCTTTATAATGCAACCAAATCAACCAAAATTTGTATCAAGCTTAGTAATTGACTCAATATCTTATATAATGCAAGGAAATCAACCAAACAATGGAAAAAGGACAAGAAGCTATTTATTGAACTTGGGCTAGCACTGATGGCCGAAATAGAGGGCCCATATATACCAACGTCAGGAATACAACAAGTCCCTTTCCCAGCACAAAAAAAGTGGATTTCCATGTAGTTTTCAGATACTTGAGCTGGATATTCTCTTTGAATTGCTATTTTAAGGACTTCACCCACTGCCCTTGTTATGTCAAATTTTTTTCAACAAGATTTCCCTGGAATAAACAAATTTAAATGTTGAAACAAAAACCAATAACAGTTGAAAGGAAGGATAGTGGGAAATATATTACATTTAAGGTCATTCATCATGCTTTAACCTCAACATAAACCTATGTGATGTATAGGTGAGGCGTATTTGGCTAAAATAATTTGAATATGTAATACATACTTAAAGATATATATCGAAAACATGCCTCCAGAGACTTTTCCATCCAGTAGTAGTGAAACTAGCTAATTTTGCAAACTGGAGAGTCACATTGTACTTTCCATTTTGAAGGTCTACCCCATAGTATCTTAAAGATGAAGCAGAGATTCGAGCACTTCAGAAAAGTCTTGACTCTTGAGTATTTGTGACTATAGACGTAGAATTAATTTTATACTCTACATTATTGTTCTCAATAAAGTATCCAACATTATTAACTTCCCATCTATTTGTGTTTGTCATATAGTATGTAGCTGGACCAAGAGGCTCATTGTCACTCTAATACACAATATCATGAGATGTAATTGTTTGACCAGCACACTTAATTGCACAACTCAAATCTACATACCAATGTAACCTCTTATCAAGGTAAAATATTAAGAATATGTTGTCTAAAAGTCTGATTTATAATATTTAATTATTATTTGGTAGAGGATATGCAGCGAAAAGGTTCAGGTGGTGGAGGATTGACACAAATGTCATGGTAACTGTATGTTCTACATTGTTGGTAGAGAATATGCGGTGAAAAGGTTAAGAGGGTTTGTCTAGGGATGTTTTAATTGCTAGGGGACAAAACTTGAATAGGAATTCTAGTAAGTCTGGTGATAGGGGAAAGTCCACAAGGTAGATCTAAGAGCAAGGATAAAGGTAAGATTAAATGCTGGAGATGTCAGGAATTTATGCATTTCAAGAAAGATTGTAGAAACAAACCGGTATAGGGGAAGGAATTTCAACCTCGTATAAACGAGAATCAAATGGTGATATGTATATGGCTACTGTATGTATGGTTCGATCAGACCAATTAGTTTGGTATGTTGATACTGGTGCGTCATTCCATATGACACCTTATAAGGAATGGTTCTGGGAGTATGGCATACAATGGAGGAAACATTATGTTAGAAGATGATATTGCTATGAAGATTATTGGTCGCTAGAAAATCAAGCTAAGGTTGGATGATGGTTCAGTGAGGACGCTCCTTAAAGTGATGCATATCCCTAGTATGAGTAGAAATATGCTCTTTGTTCGAATAATGGCTGACACAGGTATAGTATTTAGTTGTGACAGAACATCCTGCAAAATGACTCGAGGATCTATGGTTATTGCATGAAGAGTTTGAAACAGTATACTTTACAGGCTACAGGCATCAGTTGTTAGAAATTCTTCCTTGGGTGGTTATATTTCAGTAAAAGAGGCTAAAAAGGAAATTGATTTTGTAACATTATGGCATTAGCGAATGAGGCACATTGGGGAGACGGCTTTGTCTACTTTGGTGACTCAGAAAATGGTTGAAGGGATTCCTAATTGTTCCATGAGTTTCGGGTTTTTTGATGAATGTTTACAAGGCAAGCTAAATCGGGTTAGTTTTCAGTTGACAAGCACAAGAGCAACATAAATTCTAGGGTTAATTCATAATGACATCTTTGGGCCAACTCCAGTGGAATCCATTGGTAAATCTAGGTATTACGTATCTTTCATTGATGATTTTTCTAGATACTATTGGGTTTATTTCATGCACAACAAGTCTAAAGCTTTTGAGAAATTTCGGGAATTTAAAGCTTTAATTGAGAATAAGTTTGACAGGAAGATTAAAGCTTTGTGAACTGATAATGGTGGTGAGTTTTGCTTTGGTAAGTTTGAGTAGTTTTGTGCAACACACAAAATTGCAAGGCAGAAAACTACACCTTACACGACTCAGCAGAATGGAATGGCTGAATGTCTTAATCGGTCACTATTAGAAAAGGCTAGATATATGCTGAATATGACGAATTTGGGGTCTAAATTTTGGGCTGAAGCTATTGCAATAGCTTGTTATTTGAAGAACCGGTCTCTCACTTCTTCTGTTAAAGACATGACTGCGTATAAAGCTTTGTATGGTAAGAAACCTAATCTATCTTTTATTTGAGTTTTTGGTTGTGATGCATATGTGCATGTGCCAAAGGAAAAGAGAACCAAGCTTGACATTAAATATGAGAAATGCAAGTTTGTAGGGTTTAAGATGGCATCAAGGGGTACAAGTTCTGAAATCTTGCAAGTAGAAGCATCATCTACAACAAAGATGTTATTTTTAGAGAGGTAAACAAACGTGTGGGAGCTCTTGAGGATCTTGAATAGTCAAAGAAAGTTCAGTTTGATGTGACTATAGTAGAGCAAGAGAAGGAGGTAATTCCTAATGTTGCTACAGAGAGTGATAATTTAGAGCCTACAGAATCTGATCATGAAGATAAACTTGATAGTGTGGCTGATGAGGGGCTGGATGGTTCAAAGGATTATTTTGATGATGAAGTTGTGGTGTTGCCAACTTTGAGAAGATTTACAAGAGTTAGAAGGGCACCGGTTCATTTCTCTCTAAGTGCCTTGAGTGGATTACACGATTTGAATGTATTGGTGATGAACCTAGGAATGTAAATGAAGCAAGAGCCATGGAAGATGCAAATTCTATGGGAGCTTGCAATGAATGAGGAGATGCAATCACTGTACAAAAATAGTGCATGGGTCTTATGTAAATTGTCCAAGGATAGAAATGCAATTGGTTTGCAAGTGGGTGTCCAAAAGAAAGCTGTAGGCAGATGGAACAATTGCAAAGTATAAGGTGAGGCTTGTTGCAAAGGGATTCTCGCATATTAAGGGTGTTGATTATGATGATATTTTCTCACCTGTGGCCAAGTTAACTTCAATCAGGTATGTTCTATGTATTGTTGCTACATATAATCTTGAAATTGAGCAACTTGATGTAAAGACGACATTCTTACATGGAGATTTAGAGGAGGAAATTTACATGAGGGAACCTAAGGACTTGGTGTGTAGGTTGAGGAAGTCTTTGCATGGGCTTAAACAATCACCAAGGATGTGATACTAGAAGTTCGACTCTTATGTTCTTCAGCATGGTTTTTGCCGCAGCAACGTGGATCACTGTGTGTATGTAAAAAGGTTAGAGAATGTCTTTATTATTTTAACCTTATATGTAGATGATATGTTGTTGATAGGGAATAACAAGGACTTGATAAATTCTGTGAAGGGTTTGTTGTCTGCATAATTTGACATGAAGGATCTTGGAGCTACAAATTTTATTTTGGGTATGCAAATTACAAGAGATCGTCAGAGTTGTAAATTATGGTTAGGGCAAAGAAAGTACATTGAGGAGGTGTTGAAGAAATTTAACATGGTAGACTACAAACCTGTGAAGACTTTTATGACTTTGGGAGTGAAATTGTCTAGTGATTAGTGTCCTAAGTCTGAGAAAGATGCTGAAGAAATGACACATGTGTCGTATGCTAGTGTTGTAGGTAGTTTGATGTATGCCATGGTGTGCATGCAACAGAATATTGCACAAGCAATGGGAGTTTTAAATCACTTTATGTCAAATCCTGGCAAGGAGCATTGGAGTGCTGTAAAGAGGGTTCTTAGATATCTACGTGGGACCTTGGATTTAGCATTATGTCATGGGGGCATGGCAACCGGGATAAGCTAGATGTGATAAGTTTTGTGGATGCTAATTTGAGAGGTGATCTTGATAGTAGGCATTCTATACAAGTAAGTATGTATTCTCTTTATTTGGTTCTGCTGTTTGTTGGATGAGTAAAAGACAAAGTAATGTGGCTTTGTCATCGATTGAGGTAGAATACTTGGCATTGACACATGCTGGCAAGGAAGATATGTGGCTTTGAAGATTGAGTTTAGAGCTTGGTTTCAAGCTTGATGTTGTGAAGATAGGGTGTGAAAATCAATGAGCTATTTACTTAGCCATGAATCCTGCCTTTCATTCGCAATCAAAACGTATTGACATACAATACCATTTCATCAGGCAAAAGGTGGAGAAAAAATTGGTGTAGTTAGAAAAGGTTGATACACTTGTTAATGCTGCAAATTTTCTTACCAAGGCTGTAAGCTTAGCAAAGTTTACATGGTGTGTTGATGAATGGTGAAATGGTATTTATATTCCATGATTCTATGGGTAGATTGTTTGAAATTCATTGACTTTAAGGATTATTTTCATGCACATTTCTTTATTTATTTCTATTGTCAAGAATCACGGGTATGTGTATGAGTTTCAGGTTTTTAGGCAGAAAAATGGTGACTTTATACTCACACAATGGTTGGAGGTTTTGGATGTGCTAAAGAGAGAAACCGAATCGTCAAGCAAAAGAAATAATGTGAAATTGCTGGATGGCACCGCGGGATAGTTTTTCTAAGCCGCAGCATGGTTTTCCTACGCCGCAGTGTGAAAAGATGATTTGGGGTAGAAAGTTTATGCCGCAATGTGAAAAAGTTGGTGCCACGGCATGACAAAGCTTTAGGGTTGTGGAAGAATTATGCACCGCGGCACCAAAAAATCACGCTGTAGCATGGATCGCGAGAAAAATAAAAACCTCACTTTTTCCAATTCCTACTTGAACTTGTATTTTCCCAAAAACACCCCTAGTGAAGGAAAAGTATAAATAGAACTTTGTAATTTATTTTAGGGATTCTCTTTGACCTAAATTGAGAACCACTTTGTAGCAAGAGGGAGAAGGAGATTCTTCCTAGGGTTTTGGATTTTCATGCTTTTGGGGGAATTGAGATTTGTTTTCTTGAAGACAGTGTGTAACTAATTTCTTCTCTAGGGATCCAATGTAGCCTAATTGGAAGGTTCTGTGTTAAACATATGTTATTGTTATCAATTTAATGAAAATCTTGATTCATTCATGTTTTTAATTTAATCTTTAATTGTCATTATTGTGTGACGACACTTAGTGTGAATTATTAGGTTGTATTTGTTGAGGTTAGACATATATTATGTTTTAGTCTTGAAGAACTCATGTGAATGAATGATTAGTACTTTGCCCATACGCCCTGACAGAGTATTAGTAGGTTCATGATTTCTTGAATAATTAGTGTCTGTGCATACGCCCTGACAGATGCGCCTTTGTTCTTGATTTCAAGTATTTCTGTGTTTAATGGGTTTTTAATTCACATGCTAGATTATACGCCCTAGCTAGTCTTGTGTACTAGGTCAATCTTGAAAGCCATATGGTAATACCTTGATTTAGTGAATGCGAACCCTAAAGACTGAATTAATAAGCAACAGAGAGATGTTTAACATAAACCTGGATAGTTATGGTGAAATTAGAGCCCTAGGTTTTGGTCAATTGGGTTTTAGATAATTTTAATAGTTGTTTAATTTTAGTTTTATTCAGATGTTGCTTTTAAAGTTGATCTTCCTTAATTCTTCATTATTAAGTCTTATTATTAATTTTAATTGAAGCATAGTTATTAGGATTAGTAAATTACTTACAAATCTCTATGGGATCGATCCTTGCTTTTGCACACTAGACTACGATAGCGATTAATGCACTTGTGAGGTTATAAAATTGTTCATCAAGTTTTTGGTGCCGTTGTCAAGGATTTGTTTTAAATTATTTAGTTTTCTTGATAACTGTGCTTTTATTATTGTTATTTTTGCTATTTAATTTAATTTGGGTTATTTTTTTTTTCTTTTGTTTTTGTTTTCGTTGGTGTGTTTAGTTTTTGAATGCAAGGTCGCCGATCACTGGATAAAGAATTATTACCTAGATAGAGTGGCTTTGATTTGTAGAAAAACAAAGGAACCAAAACTTCCTCAAAATTCATCAAATTCATATTTGTTAGATTCAAGTTCAGAACCAAATATAATGGCTAAATTACCACATCCTATGAAGGAGTATGCACGTCCTACCATAGGAACATCACCATCTTGCATAGTGCTGAATGATGCAGCAAGGAATTACAAGCTGAAGCACATTCACTTTTAGATGTTACCTTGTTCAGGCATATCCACAGAGGACCCTTTAACGTTTATTCGTGATTTTTATTCTACTGTTCAAACTTTTCCTTTGAAGAGTTTGACAGAAGACCAATTGCAAATGAGATAATCCTATTTTTCCCTATGATTTTGGATTGAATTTCGATAGGATTTAGGATACTTCTCATACAATTTGGGCCATAATTGCTAACCTAATTCTATTAATTTGTCTTTGTAGGCCTAAACGATGATTTTGAGCATAAATGACAGTTTTGAGCATAAATTGTGTAACTTGAGCTTGGAAACTCAGAATGACCTGAATTTAGAAGCTTTGGAAAGCTAAGAAGCAGAGCTACAATTTTTATCTTTTTGGTGTTTCCTAATTCTGATTGGAGAAGGGTGAAAACTTGGCTTGAAGTCGTAAACAGTATGTTGGGAACTGAAGAAAAACGTCTTTGGACGTGCTTCAGTATTTTTGTCATAACATGAGCTATAGACCTCGGATTGGGCTTATTCTTGAACGAGTAGAAAGATAATTGAGAGGGATAAAATTAATATGCCTAACACGTTTCCAGATTCAGACTCTATCATGCTTCCTCGCAGCGGCAAGAAAAAGCTTCACCGCGGCGAAAACTGCATCAGATGTGAAAAGTAAAACGACGCGTTTTGGTTTGCTAGGGCTTCATCCTTAAGTGAGAGAGGTATAAATTAGGATGAATAGGAAGGGAAAAGGGTCTTGGTTTGTCATTTGGAAGGCAGCTCTTGGAAGGAGAAGATTATTGAAGATTTGGGCTTCAAATTAGAGAAGAATAGAAGATTTCTCTATCTTTTGCTTGTTTTTCAATGATGAACCCTGATTTAGTTTGTTTTTGTTATTATTTTTTGTTTTTTTGAGTATGAACTGAGTTGTTTAGTTAGAGTTTTATGTAACCTTGATACAATGATTCAAATTTATATGAATTGATTTACTTTGAGTTTTAATTTCATGATTGAGTGTTTATCTCTTTGCCTAATGATTTTTGGATGCTTGATCACCATTCAAATGTATGTTATTTACAATAAGACTGAGAAGTGATTTGTGATTGTGTCTCTTGGGATAAATACCATAGATTGAGCGAAAACTAGAAATAGATAAACGCTATTTATGAAATCTAGATAGAATTCCACAAAGCTTAAGAGATTTTGAACTATTAATCTTCATTTTATTGGGTGCGGAAGCTTAATAGGGATAAGTAGGAAAATATAGCCTGCGAAGGTATGTTTTACAACTTAGGGAATTTTATTTTCAATCAAGGAATTAGAACTTGGGTAATAGATTCTATGATTTGGGTTAGCGTATCTCGGTGAAATCAACACCCTAGCATTTTTTAGCATTGTTTAATTAGTTAAGTTATTGGGTTTTGCTTTAATTTCATTATCATTCATTTATATTTTGTTAATTTGTATTTAGTTTGTTAATTTTCGATCAATCCAATTTATTGTTGCTTCAATTATGACTTAAACTAGAGAAATCGGTACTTAGTAACACTATCCTCGTGGGAACGATGCTCTACTTATCACTTTATTACTTTTTGCGACTAGTGCACTTGCTACACATTGCATGTTTATGAAAAATACGCATCAAGTTTTAGGCGCCGTTGTCAGGGATAGTTGATTATTAATATTGATGGTATCTAGTGGGGTGCTAAATTGAAGCTTTTATTTCATTTTTGTAGTTAATCATAAATATTGTATAGTCTTAAGCTTGAGTTCTTTTCTTTGTAGTTTTTATTTTTATTTTTGTAGTTAAGCTTAATTAACTGTTTCTTGTAGTGCATGTGGAGATCATGGCAGAAGTACATAGAACGTTGATGGATTATGCCATACCAACGGTGCAAGAATGCACTTATGGTATTATAAGGCCACCTGTTGCAGTGAACTTTGAGATTAAGCCGACAATAATTCAGATTATCCAACAGTTAGTCCAATTTCGTGGAAATTCATATGAGGATCCAATTTTGCATATCACTAGCTTTCTAGAGATATGTGACACATTCAAGGTTAACGGAAATGACTGATGATGCAATTAGGCTAAGATTGTTCTCATTTTCACTGAGAGATAAGGCAAAAGGTTGGCTCATGTCACACCCAACTAGGACAATCACCACATGGGACTGATTAGCTCAGAAGTTTCTTGCAAAATACTTCCCACCAGAGAAGATGGCAAAAATGAGAAACGACATTATCTCTTTCATGCAAGGCAATGATGAATCACTGTATGAAGCTTGGGAAAGGTACATGGAGTTGTTAAGGAAATGTCCACATGTAACATCTACTGAAAACTGTACAATGCATGCATAATAACAATAGAAAAGTTGGGCCCAAAGTTTTCTTTTCATTACAATTCATGTGTCTTTTATACATAAAGAGTATTGTTTACAAAAATGTATTTTAAAAGACAAAACAGGGGAAACAGTGTAGCTATTCCTCATTGCTTGCCGACGCCCCTCCGACCGCAACATCACCTAGAACACCCGCATCCACAAAGGAAAATAACGGGGTGAGCACAAAATAATGCCTCGTAAGTAAAACTCTCTATCCTGTCTGTCCCCGTATGAATAACTCTTAATTCTTTCCTTATGCTATCTCGATTCTATTTCTGTTTCTAATAACATCATGGCCTCATCTTACCGGAGGTACTACGGCGGATGGCTCACACAACACCATCTCACTCTCTATGGCTATCGGGTGGAATTCACACAAGACCAACCCGTTTTTAGTGACTACCGAGTGAGGATCACAAAGCACCAACTCGGTTCTTTCTAACTATCGGGTGGAGATCACCTAGCGCCTACCCGTTCCTCATGAATTTTGGGTAACGATCACCAAGCATTTACCCGTCTCTAGTCACTATCGGGTGATGGTCACAAAGCATCAACCCGTTTCTACTAAGTGTTGGATGATGATCACAAAGCATCAACCTACTTATCTATCACTAACCGGGTAGCGGTCACAAAGCATCTACCCATTTCTACTACTCATCGGGTGACGATCACAAAGCATCGACCCATCACTCTAAGGGCTATTCGGATGATGATCACCAAGCATCAATCCGATTCCCATAACGGTCGGGTGATGATCACAAAACATCATCCCAACTATACTACTCTTCTAATTCATTCTATTGTAGCATTTTTCAATGCTCTCTACCCTTAGAGTAATTTTACCCACTAAGCTCTCTACTCATAGGGTAATTGCATAAACCATTCCCTTACACTTTCTTAGGTCACTTTTCCATGTACAACTAGTGCCTATGGATGGTTCATCTTCACCAATGCACTTATGAGATGCCAACATGCAATGTTGCAAGAATTAAGGTTCATTTCTCATACTCAAACCTCTATTAGGCATTTCATCAAACAACTCATGTGCACTATATAACTCTATCATAGCCATGATTCTAAAACTTTTCTTAACCATCCAAAATGGGGAAAAACCCCTTCACAAAGCCACAAAACCTACCATAGAAAACACTTCCAAAAAGGGAATACATAATACCCCTTAAATTCCATCTCAACTACCTTGCCAAACCAACAACCCATTTCTCAATTTTGCAAGGTATAAACAATCACAAAGCATAGAAATCTCTATTTAATCCTTCATACATGCTATATTACATGCACATCACATACATACATCATCCTATCAAAACCCTAATCAAGAAAATTCATAAATCTCAACTTGGGTTGGGTTTTACTTACTTGTTATGGAGAGACTTCACCAAATCTTCTTTTCACTTGGTTTGCTTGACTATTCTCTCTACTCTTAACCAAAAGAAAGAAAACCCTCAAAAACCAAAATGATCTAAAATCCACAAATCACACAACTTAAGGAGAAATCCTTACCTTAGGAAGCCTTAGGTTGCTTTTTCTACCCCAAATCACTTCAAAAATCCCTTGGAAATCCTTGATCAAAAGAAAAGAGAAGTTGAGAGAATCCCTTGGAAATCCTTGATCAAAAGAAAAGAGAAGTTGAGAGGAGGAGAATGAAGAGTTGCGTTTGAGAATGAAGAGTTGCGTTTGAGAAGAAGAGAAAATGAGGGGTTTCTTTGATTCTAATTCCTTTTAATGAAATATAAACACACTCATTCCCATTTTGCCCTTATTCTTCTATGGAAAATTCCATCCATATCCTTTGATTCATTACAAACTCACCCCCATATCAACATATTTGTTAGGAAACGACCCGGTTGCGCAGCGGAAAACAAAAATTTTACAACCACGGATCGTTCCTTAGAACCCAAAATCAAGGCACAGATTTTATAGTTTATGCATAATAAGAATCTGCAGAAAAATAAATCTAAAGGTTTAGATTCATACCCACGTTTGGAGGCTCCACCAATGTTGTCTCTGAATGTGTTTGCTACCGATCCAAGTGTAGGATCGAACCAAGAAGTCCACACGAAGACAACCACCAAGAACCAATGAGGGATTTGCTAGATCCTCCTTGGCCTTAAGAAATCAAGAAGAAAAACAAAAAATGTTTGAATTTCAATCAAACAGTGAAAGTGGCGTGGGAGTGTTTCAATAGGTCTGTGGTGTGTTTTTATCAAAAGGCAAAATGAATTAATTATTAAATCACACAAACACTATTCCTTTTATAGGCAAACCAAGTTGCCCTATTCCCACATGGAATGGGCTTGGGCTCCAACCCAAACACCCCATGTTGCCAAACACTCCCAATTTGATATTTTAATTTAATTCATCATTATCTTAATTAAAATCAATTAATATTTAATTAACATTTAACAATAATGATGATTTAATTAAATATGTGCGAACACACATTTATCCGTAATTTCACTTATTTAATTTTTAACAAATTAAATAAAAGGCTACGACCTCAGCAAATTTAATTGCACTATGAAATTACCAAAATACCCTTTCGCCTAAAAAGACGAAAACGCCCTTTTTTCTTCTTGACTCTTAAATTATCTTCTATGTGTGTGACCCATAGGCTCCTCATCATACCGGTAGTGTATAGTATCGTGATTAACACCAATTAATCGTCTCACTAATACACAGACCAAGATTGGCCCCTAGCAAGGCATCATGGCCACCCGATAGATTCGGATTTAGCAAAGTAGCTACCTGTCAACGATATGGTTACCGTATAATACGATCCTTTCATCATACGTTATCTCGACGAGACGAAGGCATAGAAATAGTGTCAACCTTCGGTTACTCGATATTATATATTCGGCCTGGACCAATGACCCGTATTATAACTGGATAGAGCAACAACTCAATCCCACCGTGGCCACGCTTTTAGTGTCATTGCCATATACTAAATTGCGCCGTGAGATAACTTTTCCCGTACCCGGGAGTGATGAATCCTTTGTCAATCCACCATAGTCTTGATACACTCATTGATATAGCCAATCACCACCGCATCGATCACGAATAGAATCGTTAGGCTAGTATCAAATGTACCAATCGGTGCACAAGGCACTCCGGTAATCTCAAGTCTAAGGATCACATGCACCACCATTCGTTAGAGGATTTGTTCCATAGACACTGGGTTACCATCCATATGGAATCCTCTCGTGGGTCACCCAAAGAACTTGAACTTGCTGATATATCCGCTACAACAAGCACCCATGTGTTGCACCAGGTTGTCACCAAACAACCTTGACAAGTGAGACTACCACCGTCCTTTCGATAGGTCGCTTCAACACTATGATAGCCTTACCGTATTATCGTGCCCTTACTTACACAATATCTTGGGGCTACTGACGCTAGAATGGCCACCATATGTGCTCATAGGGTTCTCACTATCAAGATTTGAAACACTTGATACCCTCGCACGGTTCTACCATTCTAAGGACATATATCAATACATATTGCAATAATAATGATTTACGCGATATAGAATAAAAATGCCTTTTATTATTGATTAATGAACATTATTACAAAGAGTCAATTCCACAATAATTGATTGGCTCTAGGGCATCTACTCTAACAATCTCCCACTTGCACTATAGCCAATCATTCATGTATTTAATACCAAATGATTTCAAGTGCCTTTCATGCTTCTCGCTACAGAGGCTTTGTCGGTGGATCGCAAGATTGTCGCGCATGCACTTTACTAATCGCACGTCTTTCCTCTCAACTATCTCTCGATGAGATGGAATCGTCGAGTATGTGTCTGGACTTGATGAGACCGTGGTTCCCTAGCTTGAGCAATTGCTCCATTGTTGTCACAATATATGTCTATAGGATCAACAATCGTAGGAACCACACCAAGTTCAGTGACGAACTTAATCTAGACCGCCTCCTTGGCTGCATCCGACAATGCAATATACTCACCTCCATTGTAGAGTCCGCACGTTGCTTTGCTTAGAGCTCTTCCACCACCGCACCGCCATTGAGACAAAATACAAACCCCGATTGCGATCGATAATCGCCTTTGTCCGTTTGGAAACTAGCATCACCGTATCCTCTTACTGGAGCTGATCTTCCCTCCATAAACCAAGAACATATCCTTAGTCCTCTTCAAGTACTTAAGAATATTCTTGACAGACCATCCAAAGTGACGCCTCACCGATCCGATTGATATCTACTACAAGTGCTCAAAGCACATGAGACATCAATCCGAGTACATAGCATGGCATACATGATGGATCCAATTGCGATGCATATGGGATCCTTCATCCTATCTCTCTCATCTTGTGTTTTAGGACACAATTCCTTAGAGAGATAAACACCATGTGACATCGGAAGAAATCCTTTCTTGGATTCTTCCATACCGAATCGCTTCAGACTTTGTCAATATATGCACTCGACTTAGGCCAAGATTCCCACGCGATCTATCACGATAGATCTTTATACTAAGGATGTAGGCTGCTTCCCCTAAGTCTTTCATGGAGAAGCACTTGGATAACCAAGTCTTTACCGACTGCAAGTTCGGTATATCATTCCCGATCAGAAGTATGTCATCGACATATAATACTAGGAATGCTACGCTCCCCACTCACTTTCTTGTAAACACAGGCTCATCTTCGTTTTTGATAAAACCGAATTCTTTTACGGCCTCATCAAAACGAATGTTCCAACTCCTTGAAGCTTGCTTGAGTCCATAAATGGATCTCTCGCAACTTGCATACCTTATTAGCTTGACTATCAAGAACGAAACCATCAGGTTGTGTCATATACACATCCTCCTCAAGGTTTCCGTCAGAAAGCGCTTTGACATCCATTTGCCAAATCTCATAGTCATGATATGCAGCAATTGCAAGCATAATCCGGATGGATTTAATCATGGCAACCGGCGAAAAGGTTTCTTCATAGTCAATGCCATGAATTTGTTTGAAACCTTTGGCAACCAGCCGTGCTTTATAAGTATGCACGTTGCCATCCATGTCAGGCTTCTTCTTGAAGACCCATTTACACCCTATAGGTTTTACCCCTTCAGGTGGTTCCACCAGAGACCACACTTGGTTCTGTACATGGAGTCCATCTCGATTTCATGGCTTCAAGCCATTTTATGGAATCGGATCCGATATAGCGCTTCGTAGGTTCTGGGTTCATCGTCCTTGATAGACTAGTACATCACCATGTTGAGTCACGAGATAACCGTATCTCTCGGGCTCATGGCGTACTCTCCCGCATCTACGTAGCTCCCCGTGCTACCCGAGGTGGTTCACTTTGATCCACAATTTGTGGAGTAACCTCCTCATGATGCTCAACCACTCCTTGTGGCACATCATTCCGTTCTTCGTCTAGTATATCTTGTGGTTCTAGAACTTCATCGAGTTCTACTTTTCTCCCACTAGTACTTCTTAGAAAATGTTCCTTTTCTAGGAAGACACCAGTTCGAGCAACAAAGATTTTGCACTCTTCTGGGTGGTAGAAATGGTATCCTTTAGTCTCCTTTGGATACCCCACAAATATACATTTACAGGATTTTGGGCCCACTTGTTCAAGTCAATTTCTTAACATAAGCTTCGCAACCCCAAATCCTTAGATAAGACAAGTTGGGCTTTCGCCCACTCCATAGCTCATATGGAGTCTTATCTACAGACTTTGACTGGCACACGGCTTTAAAAACATGAGTCACGCCTCTGTGGGCATAACCCCAGAACGATGCAGGTAAATCACTAAAACTCATCATGGACCTAACCATGTCAAGTAAGGTCCTATTCCTCCTTTCTGACACTCCATTGTGTTGGGGTGTATAAGGAGGGGTGAGTTGTGATACTATCCCACATTCCTTCAGTACTGAAAACCCCGAGCTTAAGTATTCACCTCCTCGATCCGACCAAGAGCTTTAATACTTTTGCCCAACATATTCGCACTTCATTCCCGAATTCCTTGAATTTATCAAAGGCTTCAGATTTATGTCTCATAAGGTAGACATAACCATATCTACCGAAATCATCAAGAAATGTGATGAAGTATGAATATCCACCTCGGCTTCAACTGTTAGTGGACCACATACATCACTATGGATGATGCCTAATAGAAGAGTCTCCCTTTCACTTTGTCCTGTGAAAGGAGACTTGGTCATCTTGCCTAAAAGGCATGACTCGCATACCTCAAATGACCTGGAAGTCAAAAGGGGCCAAAACTCCATCCCTTTGAAGTTTTGCAATGCGAGTCTTATTAACATGACACAATCTACAATGCCAGAGATATGTTTGGTTTTGATCGCTATGCTTAGCTTTCTTGGTTTCTATATTGAGAATATCTTTATTGTTTAAATCAAGAACATATAATCCATTATATAACCTTGCAATTCCAAATAGAATACCATTCAAACTAAAGGACAACAATCCATTAGATATCTCAAAATGATACCCCATATTATCCAAAACGGATACGAAATAATATTTCTAGAAATAGAAGGTACGTGATAACAATTATGTAGTTCCAACAATAAGCCCGTAGGCAAAGATAAACAATAAGTCCCTACACTAATGCAGCCACATGTGCTCCATTTCCAACTCATAGGTCCACCTCTCCCTTGGCGAGCACTCTACTCGCCTTAGTCCCCGCACATCAATACAAATGTGAGTACCACATCCCTGTGTCCATGACCCAAGATGTTGAGGGAGAAGTTAATCTCAATCATGAAAGTACCAAGTCGTAGCCTCGACTTCTTCTTGCTTGCGAGGAAAGCCTTGCAAGTGTTTCCTCCAAAGGTGGCAGCTTGCCACAAAAGAAGCAGACTACCTTGCCTTTTCCTATGCCACTCTCAGGCCCAAGAGCAACCTGTCCTTTGGGCTTGGGCTTGGGTTTGGCCTTGGCCTTACCTTTGCCGTTACCTCCTTTGCTTTACGGGCAAGCAACCAAGAAAAAGGCTTGGACTTTTTCAAGTCCTCGCTCATACCTCAAACATGTTCGTTCTGACAGGTTTTTCTTTTTCCATCGTGTTCATATTGAAATTCATTATGAACGGAGCATATGAGTCAGGCAAGGATTGCAGAATTAAATCCATTTGTAATTCTGCATCCAAGCCACATCCCAAAGTCTCAAGCCTCTCAATGTGCTCGATCATCTTGAGCACATGAGGACCAACTTGGGCACCCTCAATGATACTAAATGCTTTCTTTGACACCTTCACCTCTCATGTCGAGCATTTGTTTCATAAAGCTCCTTGAGGTGTAGAATTATGGAAGAAGCATCCATATTCTCATGCCGCTTTTGCAAAGATAGGTGTCATCGATGCTAACATCAAGCATTGTACGCTATCAACATCATCAAGGAACTTTTGATAAGTTTCCTTAACTTCCTGAGTGGCATCAGGATCAGGCTCAGCCATGTATGGCTTTTCAAGGATATACAATTTCTTTTCTGACTTAAGTATAATCCGAAGATTACGATACCAGGCTGAGAAATTGGATCCATCCAACCTGTTTTCTTTTTCGATTATCGTCGCAGTTCATAATGCTCATTTTCGGTGAATCTACAATTGCAGAAAAGATAAAGTTATTATAAAGTTCATTGTTATTTAATAAGGTCTTTTATTAAACGATGCTCCCACTATTTTACTCAAGCCAATAGCCCTCACTATTAACTCGGGAAAGCCCGTTGGCTTTCCTAGTGGACCGAGATCCCATCCTGCCCATTTCAAACCTTCGCTTTGGCGAACAAGCCAAAATGGGTTGATTAGGTAGGCCAACAAACTTAATTCACACCAATTGATAGCTCCCACTATCAACCTCAAATGTGAAAAAGCCAACAAGCCAATCACACAATTCAATGGCTCCAACCATTGTCCTCAAGTGTGATTCTCAAGACGTAGTGGACACTACATGTCACCATGTACACATAATATGTGTACTGCTCTACTTTGCCTATGACGCGTTTATCAACCTTCGCTTTGGCGAACAAGCAAAACCGTCATTTTAAGTCAACCCATCACCATTAAGGAAAACTCCAATGAATTTTAACCTCCCACTGGTAGAAGTGTACCCTTCGCTTTGGCGAACAAGGTTTCGGACTTTAACAGTGGTTTGATTAAAACCATGGTGATGGAAGGCATTCGTGACTTAATATACTTAGTTGAGGGGTTTGTTATTTAATGTCTCATCAGATTATTATCTTTGTTAGAATGACATTGTTTGGCATGTTATTCAACATTCAACCTTAGCATGCATTCTAAACAAAATATTAAACGTGCCGGTACATGGCCTAACTAAAACCGATCTCCTCGAGCCTAGAGGGATCGGTGGGTCACCTAGGGATCTTGTAACAAATATCTTGAGTCTTCAAGTATGGTTGCCTCGTCCTTCGCTCCGTCTCTAGGTACATTACAAAAACATCATTCTAAATTTACAATAAAATTAATATTAAACTAATTTTACATCAACAAATTTAGAAACCTCGATTTACATTCGAGGGGAACGAGATGAGAAAAGAATGTACATTAAGAAGAAGAGAGAAGGCAGGACTCGCAGGCCCTATTTAAAAAAAATATTACAACCATACATACCCAAAATAATTTAAAACATTCACCCTTAGGTCTAAGGCTCATGTACCGCACACCATGCAATATACAAACAAGTACAAAGCATATATTTCAAAAACAATCAATTTTTGAATTGGGTGGGTTAATTAATTAATTACCCTCTTAAATGTGCAGAATGTATATTGGCTTTATAGGTTATTAAAAACTGCAGATTAGTCCCTTTGCAAAAATACAGAATTGGAAAACTACAGCCTTCGCCGCGGCGGATTTACAGATGCACTTCCTTGCTGCATACTTCGCCGTGGCGAAGGTTTTATCTTCGCCGCGGCGAGGATTTAAATTAGGTCTAGCCGCCACAGACTTCGCCGCAGCGAAACTGTCCAGAGGCTCCTCGCCGCGGCGAAGCTTTAAACCTGGAAATCCCCAATTCGTACAGTTTGCTTTTTTGCAGTTTTTGTGTATAAACACGAATCCAAATCAAATCAAACGCACATACGTTCAACCAGGATATTAACCAACCAATATAACATTCATCAACACATTTTAAACCAGTTTATCATTTGAATCACTCATTCAATCATGGATTTACAGATTTTTCAAAAACTGGGTTTTTCATGGCAGATTCATCAAGGCAGCATGTTATCAACAAATACATGTATCAACCATTCAATAACTGTAAATCTAGTACCCTAGGCTCTGATACCACTGTTAGGAAACGACCTGTTGCGCAGCGGAAAACAAAAATTTTACAACCACGGATCGTTCCTTAGAACCCAAAATCAAGGCACAGATTTTACAGTTTATGCATAATAAGAATCTGCAGAAAAATAAATCTAAAGGTTTAGATTCATACCCACGTTTGGAGGCTCCACCAATGTTGTCTCTAAATGTGTTTGCTACCGATCCAAGTGTAGGATCGAACCAAGAAGTCCACACGAAGACAACCACCAAGAACCAAGGAGGGATTTGCTAGATCCTCCTTGGCCTTAAGAAATCAAGAAGAAAAACAAAAAATGTTTGAATTTCAATCAAACAGTGAAAGTGGCGTGGGAGTGTTTCAATAGGCTGCTGTGTGTGTTTTTATCAAAAGGCAAAATGAATTAATTATTAAATCACACAAACACTATTCCTTTTATAGGCAAACCAAGTTGCCCTATTCCCACATGGAATGGGCTTGGGCTCCAACCCAAACACCCCATGTTGCCAAACACTCCCAATTTGATATTTTAATTTAATTCATCATTATCTTAATTAAAATCAATTAATATTTAATTAACATTTAACAATAATGATGATTTAATTAAATATGTGCGAACACACATTTAACCGTAATTTCACTTATTTAATTTTTTAACAAATTAAATAAAAGGCTACGACCCCAGCAAATTTAATTGCACTATGAAATTACCAAAATACCCTTTCGCCTAAAAAGACGAAAATGCCCTTTTTTCTTCTTGGCTCTTAAATTATCTTCTATGTGTGTGACCCATAGGCTCCTCATCATACCGGTAGTGTATAGTATCGTGATTAACACCAATTAATCGTCTCACTAATACACAGACCAAGATTGGCCCCTAGCAAGGCATCATGGCCACCCGATAGATTCGGATTCAGCAAAGTAGTTACCTGTCAACGATATGGTTACCGTACAATACAATCCTTTCATCATACGTTATCTCGACGAGACGAAGGCATAGAAATAGTGTCAACCTTCGGTTACTCTCGATATTATATATTCGCTTGGACCAATGACCCGTATTATAACTGGATAGAGCAACAACTCAATCCCACTGTGGCCACAGTTTTAGTGTCATTGCCATATACTAAATTGCGCTGTGAGATAACTTTTCCCGTACCCGGGAGTGATGAATCCTTTGTCAATCTACCATAGTCTTGATACACTCCTTGATATAGCCAATCACCACCATACTGACAGCTCTGAATAGAACTGCGTTAGGCTAGTATCAAACTGTACCAATCGGTGCACAAGGCACTCCGGTAATCTCAAGTCTAAGGATCACATGCACCACCATTCGTTAGAGGATTTGTTCCATAGACACCGGGGTTACCATCCATATGGAATCCTCTCGGTGGGTCACCCAAGAACTTGCCGCGGTATATCCGCCTACAACAAGCACCCATGTGTTGCACCAGGTTGTCACCAAACAACCTTGACAAGTGAGATCACCACCGCCTTTCGACAGGTCGCTTCAACACTATGATAGCCTTACCTGTATTATCGTGCCCTTACTTCGAATAATACTGGGGCTACTGGACGTTTCTAGAATGGCCACCATATGTGCTCATAGGGTTCTCACTATCAAGATTTGAAACACTTGATACCCTCGTCACGGTTCTACCATTCTAAGGACATATATCAATACATATTGCAATAATAATGATTTACGCAATATAGAATAAAATGCCTTTTATTATTGATTAATGAACATTATTACAAAGAGTCAATTCCACAATAATTGATTGGCTCTAGGGCATCTACTCTAACAATATTCTCCATGAAAAATCCTTACAATTCACTCCCCACTTTCTATGCAAGGCAATGATGAATCACTGTATGAAGCTTGGGAAAGGTACATGGAGTTGTTAAGGAAATGTCCACATCATGGTCTACCATTTTGGATGTAAGTCCAAACATTTTACAATGGGTTGCTACCAAATATTCAAACTATGATAGATGTGGCAACAGGAGGAGCCTTAAATAACAAGACCCCAGAAGATGCTTATGAATTGCTTGAGGTGATGGCCAACAATAACTACCAAAGACCTAACGAGAGAGCAATGCCAAAGAGAACAATGGGTCTACATGAAGTCGATGAGTTCGCCACATTATTTGCACAAATTGCATCACTTCAAAGCCAATTGGGAGGTATGAATGTAAATTCTATTCACTCACCTTTTATAACTTGTGAATTTTGTGCAGGAAACCATGGGAGTGTGGAATGCCAAGATGGAAACCAGTTATTCTTCTCAACAACCGAGCAAGTGAATTACACGGTTAGTTCACAAAGGTTGCAACAAGACTCCTTCTCCAATGCTTACAATCTTGGTTGGGGGAATCACCCAAATTTGTCTTGGAGCAATCAAAGCAGTCACTCAAATCAAAGGAAAATGCCAAACCATCAACCAGTGGTGAATCATCAACCATGTGAGCAAAGAATGTCGAAATTGGAGGATATCTTCGAGAAATTCATGCAAGAAACCACAAGATTTATGAATGAGACACACTCAAACTTCAAAAATCAAGGAGTGTCCATTCAAAATTTGGAGGTTCAAGCGGGGCTTGGTTGAGCAATTGACAGAGAGATCTCAAGGTTCTTTGCCAAGCACAATGGTCACGAATCCTAAAGAAGAATTAAATTTCATAACATTGAGGAGAGGTTTAGTGTTGCACAATGAAGAAAAGTTGGAAGAACATGAAGACAAGACCAATGAAGAGGAAAATCTCAAAGCAAAAAGGTGTGCAAGTTACTTAAGGGAATTTCAACCAAGCAACTCACCTCACAAGGAACAATTTGAGGAATTTTGGTGTAAATGCGCACAAGTCAAAATTGGTGTTGGAAGAGACTCCAAACATTAGACTTAACCAATCACCATCTCATCTCAAGTACGCATATACAAATTTGAAGTTCCGAAAAGATGCTTATGGGAATGCCCGAAATTCCAAAAAGACCAAGAGGTGGCAATGGGAAATGAAGAACCCCATAAGGATCCGGATTGACAAAGGACCATGGGAAAGTCGAGCTTTTGGCTTTAAATAAAGCGTTTCTTGGGAGGCAACCCAAGTGTTTTCAGTTTATTTTGTTTTTCTTGAAGTTTTTTTTTTTCAATTTTAGAACTTTGATTTTAGTTTGACGAGGTTTGATATTTCCCTTACTAATTTGTAATGTGTTTTAACAAACTGGTGCACCATGAGTTTTCTTGCTTTGACAGATTCTTATGACGATGAAGATAATGAATGGATGTTAGGCATTGACATAAAGGACACACTTCGTAGTTTAATTAGGGGAGTATTTCTTAACCCTTCTCTTTTCTCTATTTCTTGTTCTTTATTGGTGACATTGAGGACAATGTCATTTTAAGTTTGGGGGTAGAAAATTTTTGAAAATTTTTGTGTTTAGTTTGTTTGTGTGTTTTAGCTCGAAATTGTGTTTCTTTTTGTTTTAAGTTCTTTGATTGTTATTTGTTTAGTGTGTTTTGTGTGTGTTGTGTTGTTGTTGCCTAGATGAATTGCATAAGTTTATGATGAGACTAGGATTGTTGGGATATTATTTATGGAAAATGCTAAGCATTGCTTCAAGTTTATGTTGGTTGATTAATTTTTTTTTCTAGAGGTTTGTTGAGTGTTTCAACCACCATTTTCATTATTTTGGCATGCTTAGATTCATTTTATATGGTTAGGTGAAGTCTTGATAATGTTGGTGGACTCTATAACCTAGTTAAGAAGTGCTTGAGGCACAATTCTAGGATTAGACATTGTTGAGGAAATGATTTAGGCATTTTTCAAAACGTTTGAGCCTTTCCAGCCGACCCATGAATGAATATTTCCCTAGTCACCCATTTGAGCCTTATGAGATTATCATTGCCTTATTTTCCTTGCAAACCAAAAATTGTCCAACCCCTTATTCCCTAAATACTTTCTCATACCCTTTAGGAGAATTATGGACCTAATGTATGACACAAAAGAGCTTTGAGATGTGTGTGAATAAGTGATGGACCAAAATTTTAAGTTTGGGGGTTGCAAAAAGGGTAGGAAGAAGGGGCGATAGACCTCAATGTTATTGTAAATATTTGTAATTGTAAAAAAAAAAAAAAAAAAAGAACTTCTTTAGTTCAATTCAAAATAAAAAATAAGAAATGCATAAGTTTGAGGGTTGTGAAATGGTTGACACTTTGATTGGTGGTTGAGAAAGAAAGCAGAGATTGATATAGCTCTTAATGTTTACATGAGGAAAACCGTGTTCTCTTACTTTGTTTATCCTATCATTTTCCTTGGAGCCCACTACCCAAGCCTAATGTTACAAGCTTGCAAAGACCTTTTGATTCTTAGCAATGTCTAGTCTACATTAGTGGAGAGTAGTTCCATACTTAGGCTTATGGAGTCTGCCATCATTTGATAAACTTTACATTTCTGCATAAAATAATCCAAGAAGTCGGAAGGTGGACTGAAGTGGGGATTACCTACTCAGGGGACCGATAGAGAAAGATAGTCAATTCAATTTATGACTTCTTGGAGTGTTGAGCATTTTTTTGTAATAATGTACCAACAATTTTTGAGACTTGCATTGTGATTCAATCTAGGTATTTATCTTTCTTTTTGTTTTGGGATTTTATTCCTTTTTGCTTGAGGACGAGCAAATCTTAAGTTTGCGGGTATTTGATAATCCTATTTTTCCCTATGATTTTGCATTGAATTTTGGTAAGATTTAGGATACTTCTCATACAATTTGGGTCATAATTACTACCTAATTCTATTAATTTGTCTTTACAAGCCTAAACGATAATTTTGAGCATAAATTGCATAACTTGAGCTTGGAAACTCAGAATGACCTGAATTTAGAAGCTTTGGAAAGATAAGAAGCAGAGCTACAATTGGTGTTTCCTAATTCTGACTAGACAAGGGTGAACACTTAGCTTGAATTCGTAAACAGTACGTTGGGAACTGAAGAAAAATGTCTTTGGACATGCTTCAGTATTTTTGTCATAACGTGAGCTGTAGACCTCGGATTGGGCTTATTCTTGAACGAGTAGAAAGATAATTGAGAGGGATAAAATTAATATGTTTAACACTTTTCCAGGTTAAGAATCTATCATACTCAAAGTTGGCCCCAAAAATCCTCGCCGGTGAAAACTGCATTAGATGTGAAAAGTAAAACGACGCTTTTTGGCTTGCTAGGGCTTCATCCTTAAGTGAGAAAGGTATAAATTAGGATGAATAGGAAGGGAAAAGGGTCTTGGTTTGTCATTTGGAAGGTAGCTCTTGGAAGGAAAAAGATTATTGAAGATTTGGGCTTCAAATTAGAGAAGATTTCTCCATCTTTTGCTTGTTTTTCAATGATGAACCCTAATTTAGTTTGTTTTTGTTATTATTTTTTTTGAGTATGAACTGAGTTGTTTAGTTAGAGTTTGATGTAACCTTGGTACAATGATTCAAATTTATATGGATTGATTTACTTTGAGTTTTAATTCCATGATTGAGTGTTTATCTCTTTGCTTGATGATTTTTGGATGCTTGATCACCATTCAAATGTATGTTGTTCACAATGAGACTGAGAAGTGATTTGTAATTGTGTCTCTTGGGATAAATACCATAGATTGAACGAAAACTAGAGATAGATGAACACGATCTATGAAATCTAGATAGAATTCCACAAAGCTTAAGAGATTTTGAACTATTAATCTTCATTTTGTTGGGTGTAGAAGCTTAATAGGGATAACTAGGAAAATATAGCCTGAGAAGGTAAGTTTTACAACTTAGGGAATTTGATTTTCAATCAAGGAGTTAGAACTTGGGTAACAGTTTCTATGATTTGGGTTAGCGTATCTAGGTGAAATCAACACCCTAGCATTTTTTAGCATGTTTAATTAGTTAAGTTGTTGGGTTTTGCTTTAATTTATATTTTTTTAATTTGTATTTAGTTTGTTAATTTTCCATCAATCCAATTTATTGTTGCTTCAATTAGGACTTAAACTAGAGAAATCAGTACTTAGTAACACTATCCTCGTGGGAATGATGCTCTACTTATCACTTTATTACTTTTTGTGACTAGTGCACTTGCTACACATTGCGTGTTTATGAAAAATATGCATCAAGTTGCGTTGTTTTCCTTACAGCTTGAAGGATGCGGCTAAAACATGGTTCATGTAATTAATTCCTGCTTCACTTACCACCTGGGATGCTAGTTATAATAAGTTCATTGGCAAATTCTATTATCATGCTAAAACTGCGGAATTTAGAGGTAAGATTGCTATTTTCTCACAAATGGAAGGTGAGCCATTCCATGAAGCTTGGGAACGTTTTAAATTGTTTTTAGTTCAGTGTCCATATCATAGATATCCTTCAGAGTTACTGAACCAATTTTTCTATGATAGACTAGCATAAGTTTGTCAAGCCATGGTTGATAATGCTGTAGGTGGTGCTATAGGAGAAAAGACTGCACAGGAGACGAATGAGTTATATGAGATGCTTGGAAGCCAACTCATGGCAGAAAAGTGGTTAGAGGAAAATTCAAGAGGGATGTATGAAGTAAATACTAACACTGAGTTGGCAATGCTGGTTTTAGAGTTAGCCAAGTAGATGAAAACTATGTGCAATATGATGATGGGACAAGGACAAAAAAGAGGTATGTGCTATTTGTGGTAATATTGGTCATGTAACTAACTCTTGTCCTCCTGGTGGGAATTTTTCAAAGTATTCAAAGCAAACTAATATGATGAAATCTTACAACCGAAGGCCTAAATATGATTCATTTTCAAATACGTACAACACAAGTTAGAAGAGTCATCCTAGTTTTTCATGGAATAACAATCATCAGCAATCTGGCTCAAATGATCAATCAAAGATATCTTCACTAGAAGAGACATTGAATAGCTTCATTCAAGTGCCTCAGTAGAACCAATAGAACTTTGAACAAAGGTTTCAGCAGCAAGAGGCATCCATTAGAAAGCTAGAGGTTTAGATAGGACAGATAGCAGAGGCAGTACAAGGTCATGTTCCTTGGAAATTACCAAGCCAACCTAAGCAAGCGAAAACAGTCACAGTGCTTCAAAATGGTAAGATAATTTACAAGGAAATTAATTCTGAATCTAATAAGCCTTCAATTGATCATGCAGGGGAAGATAAAGTGAATGAGAAGTAATCACGTGTATCCATTTAAAATGAGGAGATCAGCCCCATTGTTGCTTCACCAAAGCCTTATGTTCCACCTATTTCTTTTCTAAGCCGATTGAAGAAAAGCAAATGGGATAAGTCATTCTCTGAAATTTATGATATTTTATCTAAAGTTAATGTGAACTTACCATTGCTTGAGGTGATAAGGAATAAGCTTGCTTACGCAAAGTTCTTGAAGGATTTGATTACTCGCAAGCATAAGTTTGAACCTAATGAAAAAGTAATGGTTCCTCAAAAGGTAAGTGTTGTGCTTCAAAGGAATTTGCCACCCAAAATGAAAGATCCAGGTAGCTTCATCATCAACTTTACCGTGGGTGATAAAAAGGAAGAACGAGCAATGCTACATTTGGGGGCAAGCATTAATCTCATGCCTTCCTCCACTTATCTATGATTAGGATTGGGGGAATTAAAGCCAACAACAATGTCTCTACAACTAGCTGACAATTCAATTAAATATCCAAGAGGTATTGTAGAGAATGTCTTAGTTAAAGTTGATAAACAGATTATTCCTTTTGATTTTGTAGTCTTAGATATGGAGAAGTCGTCAACTCATGATAGAGATTTGCCACGATTTTGCTCAGCCACCCATTTATGGCTACAAATAAGATAGTGATTGATGTTTAAAATGGCAAGCTCACTATGATGGTTTTGGAGGAAATAGTGGAGTTCTTAGTTTTCAATTCCTTGGCATTTCCGTCAGATTCCAATGATTGAGCCTGAAAGACCATGCATTCCGTCTTGCATAGACGTTAAATAAAGTGCTTCTTGGGAGGCAACCAATTTTTTTTTTTTTTTACTTTGAATTTTATGTTAATTTCATTTATGGTTTTATTTCCTTTAGTTTTTCAAGTGTTTTCGTTGTTTTGTTTTTGGTTATTTCGTTGTATTTTATGGTTTAGTTGTTTTGTAGGAAAAGAGCTTCACGTCACAGCACAACATATTTATGCAGCGGCGGAGCAAGGAAGAGACATAATGCAATTTGGGCAGGAACTTGATGTCGTGGCGTGATGCAAATGGTGCTGTGGTGCCACATAGGTTTTGATGATGTTTCTAAAAGGAGGGTAACTTTCTCTTTCCTTTTTGTGTTTTTCCTTTCTAGTTGTTACATTGAGGACAATGTCGGTTTTTGGTTGGGGGTGGGGAAGTTCCCTTTTCCTG
Organism: Pistacia atlantica; assembly: GCA_026229545.1. NCBI lineage: Eukaryota > Viridiplantae > Streptophyta > Magnoliopsida > Sapindales > Anacardiaceae > Pistacia > Pistacia atlantica. The sequence continues at coordinate 8,485,980 of CM047907.1, forward strand.
GATTTTCTTAATTGAATTTTTTTTTTTAATTTTTGTTAACTTTTTTTTTAGTTTTGGTGTGTTTTGATGTTATTTTTAATTGAGTGTGTTTCAGTTTTTTTGAATTAATTTATATGTCAATGATAAACATGATTGCAATGACATGGGCATTCAGAATAAGTCAAATTTTACTTTAGTTTAGGAATAATTCTAAATGTTGGTTTACTTAAGTTTGAGACTTTCATGAATGTGGTTTGTAAGGTGGGTTAGTTCTAACATTTAGGGATGTTTTGTGTGTGATTATCCTATGACATTGTTGAGATCCACAAATTCTAGAACCTATTTCATGACCACTTGAGGCGAAATCCTAGACGACATATGATTGAAGAAATGACTTAGGCCATCTTTGGACCATTTGTGCCTTTCAAGCCAACCCTACATTTTATTGTCTCTTGTCACCCTTTTGTGCCGATATTGAATTTCTATTAGTCTTGATTTTCTGTCATTTATCCCACAATAACATACCGTTTTAATCTTTAAACACACTACTCTACCCATGATTTTTAAGAGGATTTAATTTGAATTTATGCAAAGTGAGAGTGTTTGTGTGTGGCCTAGGGTGTTTTCTCAAAATTTTGAAGGGCATTCAAAAGAATGGGTTGGGGGTTGTGGTGTATTATGAATATCAAGGTAACAAGGGGAATGATTGTAATATCCATGCTTCCTAACTATAGTTTCATTCAAAAAAAAAAAAAAAAAATTCTGAAAAAAAATGAATGAATCAAGGAAATATGGAAAATGTGTAAATGCAAATGCGGTTGGGAAGAGAGACGTAACAAAGGGTTGGGAAGTTTAGAGAGAATGTGATATGCTTTGAGCGATGTTGTTGCAAATAAGTAAGATTAATCCTCTTATTTTGTTTGATTTCTTTTCATTCTTTCATAACCCAATACCCTAACCTAAACATTACAAGCTCAATAAAGTCCTAATGATCTAAAGTTGTGTGATTGTTCTAAATTAGTGGACAGTGTTTGAAAAGTAGACCTATGGAGTTTGTAGTTACAGAATTTTATTCATATTTCATAATTATTGGGATCAATTTTTTGTCTATGGATGTTGCATATGGAATTATTTCTAGTGTTAGAGAGTTGAGAACAAAGGTGAGATTGATGTTTGGCATGTTCCTAGATTTGAGGTGATGTTTGAATGTACTCCATGTTGTGTGTTGGTGTGCAGTGTAAGTAAGGATCTTTCCCACGGAGAGTATCTAGTCAAAATCTTTGTTACGTGAACCAAGGTGTGGGGGCGGGGGTTGGGGTAGGGGGGGTAGGGGGCGGGAGGCGGCGGCGGTTTGGGGGTTGGGGGTTTTGAGTAAAACAAAAACACATTCAGGAAAAACATTTTGCGTTAAATTACCGAAACCAATCAAATAATGAAACTCGGTCTAAGTCAACATCCACCATGAGAATCTTACAACTGATCATTGATGCAAAAATAAATCAATTCATACCTTGAGTATTCACCGTTGGAACTATTTTCCTATTTCTCCTTAGTTGTAATTAATTAGGAAACAAACGCTCTAATTAATCTTACTACTAAACAACCATAGACAAGCGCTAAAGGTTTAATCCAGTGGCAGCCTTAAGGGTTATAGAAATCGATGAAGCTGAACAACACAAACACAAGCGGTTGTATTTAATTTAGTTGAATGTTTTTCTTAAGATCTAATGATTCCTGACGCAGCAAATTATTAAACCCTAATTACTTCACAAGTTAGAGGGATCAAACAATTATGGATTTGATATCAAACTTAGTAGTAGATTGCAACAATTAATACACTAGTAGGCCTCCTAGTAATTAAATGCATCAATCATGAAAATATGCAAAGAATAACATCTAATTCTCAGAACATAAATCGAACACTAAAAGAACAACATATTAGATCTCACAGTTTATTGATTCCGTGGCCTCTATTTCCTTCGACCAAGTTACAAAAGTTTTAGCCACTCATGGCCATCACGAAAATTCAAAGGAAAAAGCTGCAGAAGAGAGAAAAGAGAGGTGTCTGTGATACTGGTCTAATCTCCCCCTTTCAAAAAAATCCAATTCAAGTGTTTGAATTCCACTCAATCTCCTAAAATATTCTAATATCCTAAAATCATTTATCCTAATCTGATTCTAATTAATTGAAAATACAATAAAGTCCTAAAATAAAAATAGGAAAGTGGTGTGTCCAGTTGTAACTTGCTTGCCACATGTCTTCAAATCTTCCAATAATAAACTGCCTCTTGGACTTGCATGACAAAGCGGAATGTTCCAGAACACCAGCAGTGCAGGTGCGTCAACTTCAACCTTGATGCAGCGAGTATCTCTCCAAACTAAAAACATGAGAGTTGTATATATCTTTCTTATGGTTCCAAAACATTTTGAATCATCTCAATCAAAGCTCGGATGAGAGAGTTATGCCCAGATTATGAAGCAATGTTGAAACTGTCCGAATTCACCCAATTAGTTCTGTTTTGCATTTAACGCCTCCATTTGCATCCTAAATCAAAATAGAATAATAATGAGTACATTTAGGGAACAAACACGTATAAAAGACTAGACATTAAAGGGGGGTAAATATGGCATTTTGCATTCTCATCATGTGTGTATGCGATTTCTGGGACACTTATATGAATTAGTCTGGAAACTTTTGTTTTGTTTTAATTTTATGCGTGAATGTTGTGTGTGTGTTAGGATTCGTAGGATGTTAGTGGGTAACATCACTGTAAACCCTCACGAGACTATAACTCGTCCACTAGGAGGACCTAGGAGTTTAAAGGCTTATTGCATAAAATAAATGCAATCGTGTCAACCTACGAAAAGAGTTTAGTTTAACGTGTTAGAATAGGGTTAGGTTATTTTTTATCACTTTAATTGCTAGAGACTAGCAAGATGCTGGTTGGGGGTTGTGATGAATGGTGAAATGGTATTTATATTATGTGATTCTATGGGTAGATTGTTTGAAATTCATTGACTTTAAGGATTATTTTTATGCAAATTTCTTCATTCAGGTTTTTAGGTGGAAAAATTGTGACTTTATACTCACACAATGGTTGGTTGGAGGGTTTGGTTGTGCTGAAGAGAGAAACCAGATTGTCAAGCAAAAGAAATAATGTGAAATTGCTAGATGGCGTCGTGGCATGGTTTTTCTAAGCCCTGGTATGGTTTTCCTACGTCGCATCGCAAAAAGATCATTTAGGGCAGAAAGTTTATGCCACAGCGTGAAAAAGTTAGCGCCACGACATGAGAAAGCATTAGTGTTGCGGAAGAATTATGTGTTGCGGCACCAGAAAATCATGCTGTGGCATGAATTGCAAGAAAAATAAAACCCTCACCTTTTCCAACTCCTACTTGAACTTGTATTTTTCCAAAAACACCCCTAGCAAAGGAAAAGTATAAATAGGACTTTGTAATTTATTTTAGGGATTCTCTTTGACCTAAATTGAAAGCCAATTTGTAAGAAGAGGGAGAAGGAGATTTTTCCTAGGGTTTTGGATTTTCATGCTTTTGGGGGAATTGAGGTTTGTTCTCTTGATGACAATGTGTAACTAATTTCTTCTCTAGGGATCCAATGTAGCCTAATTGGAAGGCTTTGTGTTAAACATATGTTATTGTTATCAATTTAATGAAAATCTTGATTCATTCATGTTATTAATTTAATCTTTAATTTTCATTATTATGTGACGACACTTAGTGTGAATTATTAGGTATGTGTTGAGATTATATATATATATTATGTTTTAGTCTTGAAGAACTCATGTGAATGAATGATTAGTACTCTGTGCATATGCCCTGACAGAGTATTAGTAGGTTCATGATTTCTTGAATAATTAGTGTTTGTGCATACACCCTGACAAATGTGCCTTTGTTCTCGATTTCAAGTATTTCTGTGTTTAATGGGTTTTTAATTCATAGCTAGACTATACAACCTAGGTAGTCTTGTGTTAAAAATACTAGGTCAATCTTGAAAGCCTTACGGTAATACCTTGATTTAGTGAATGCAAACCCTAGAGACTAAATTGATAAACAATAGAGAGATGTTTGACATAGAGTTGGATAGTTATGGTGAAATTGGATCCCTAGGTTTTGGTCAATTAGGTTTTAGATAATTTTAATAGTTGTTTAATTTTAGTTTTATTCAATTGTTGTTTTTAAAGTGATCTTCCTTAATTCTTCATTATTAAGTCTTATTATTAATTTTAATTGAAGCATAGTTATTAGGATTAGTAAATTGCTTACAAATCTTTATGGGATCGACCCTTGCTTTTGTACACTAGACTACGATAGCGATTCATGCACTTGCGAGGTTGTAAAATTGTTCATCATGTGTTGATGAGGTTGGCCTTCATTGTCTAAAGCATTTGTCAAGTGGGAGAATGTTAGAGTTATCGACTACTTTAGCATTAATGGGTTACGTAAACGCATTTGGGGGTCCATGAAGAGCTGTTGTATGATTTCTTTAAGTCATTAATTCCTTATTAGGTTTGGTTTTAGGAATAAGAATTCTTGTAAAACTAGGCTTAGTCTTTTAAACCTAGTATATAAACATACTTTTTGCTTGTTATAAGTGTGATAGCAATCATAGGGCAATTCATTCATTGTAAACGAGAGAGGTGAGATGGTATTGTAATAATACTAACTCAGCTGGACGCAGCCTATATTGAGTGAATAAGGGTAAATCGCGTATATTATTTTCTCTATTTACTATCTGTGATTTGTTTTAATGTTGTTTTGTTCTCATATTTGTCTCTATTTCGTTCAGTTTCATCATTGTGTAGATACTATAATGGAAAGTAGAAATTTATCTAAGAAAATGTGAAATGTATAGTGGTGTTAAATAAATTATATGTTTAATAAAATTAATGACGTACAGTTGTAAATTTTGTTCTTAAACCCAAGAAGGAAAGCTACTAGATAGAATATTGTAAGATACATCTCTGCCAACATCAGGTGAGGAGAATGTTAACCACACAATGTAGCTGCTTGCGAGTATAAAATTCTTCAAATCACACTGTTTTTTTTTTTTTTAAACACTTTTGAAACCATCTAAAACCTCAACTTCCCAATTTTTTTCCCTAGGAACCCCACAAGTCTAAGTAATTCACTTTAACCCATGAGAAGCTATAATAATCACATTCAGAAATATGGTAGGGATTATTTTATAGTCATAGTGAATATATTTAACTAGAATTATAAAGGAATTCCATAAAAGTTTCAATAGGGGCAAAATGGTCATTTCACATAGAATCATGTGTTCAAGTGAAAAGTGAGTATGATAAATATAATGTATTAAGTGTGCTAGCCATGAGAATAGAGTGGTAGAAAGGTTATGGACAATACACGTGATGTGATGCCAAGATAAATACGTGTTTGTGAAGTAATAGAAAGAAATTAAAGAATAAGGGTCAAAATAGGTCTTTTCACTCACAATTAGATGAAAAAATGGGGAGTGAAAATGACCAAGAAAATGTGTTAAATCCATTGAAAGTGAGGGTATACCAGTAAATGCACGTATGACATAATTGGAATTTTCATAAAAGTGCAAGGGCAAAATGGGAATATATATATATATATATATATATATATATATATATATATATATATATATATATATATATATATATTTAGTTAGTTATAAGGTTTCAATATACTAAACCCTAGCCATTCCATCCCTTGTACATGCCACCCTCATCCAATTTCTCTCAAACTTCTTCACCAAATTTTAAAGAGAATTCATAAGAATTGGCTTAAATTTTTGTAGATTTTCAATCCTAAAGCATCCAAAGGTAAGATTCTAGCACAAAGGTGTGTGATTAAACTTTAAAGTTTTAAATTCTTATGGTTTTATATGATCTAGGTCCAAGAGGATGAGAATTTTAGCAAAGGGAGGTTATATCATTGGTGTTGCACAAATTCAAGGTAAGTAAATCCAATTTTAGCTTTTATTTGAGCAATAATTGTGTAGATTGATTCTTGTATGTTTGTATGTGATTGTATGGTGAGAATTGTTGGCTGTTTTAATGTTGAATGATGTGTAAAATTCTAGCCATGAGAAGTAGTTCATGTGTATGTGGTGATTTGGTGGAATTGTAAATGAAATATGGAAGAATTGTTGATGAAATTTTGAAGTGTTGAATTCGGCCATATTTGAAGTTAAATTTAGTGAGTTTTTGCTCCAATTTTGGTGGATTTGGAAAGATGTGAAAGTGTGGCCAACCAAGTATTTGCATGTGCATGTGAATTTGTTTGATGAAAATTCAAAGAGAAATGCATGCATGAGTTTGTTAAATCTTATTGAAGAAATTGTTAGAGAAAGGAAAGAATTGGAGTTGAAAGGTTATGTTAGGCTTAACCAAGTGTAAATTTTAGTATTCAAGAGTGCATTTTGTTATGCCAAAATTTAGAATATCACTTGGTCATGTTAGTTCAATGAGATAAATGGCTTTTAGTGCATGGTTCAAGTTATTTGAACCTTTAGTATTTCTTCAATAGCACATTTTATTCAGTCATTGAATTAGAAATTGTGAAACTTATGACTTTGGGAAAGTGTTAGAAGGGATTTACATGTTAAACTGTTACTTTGATATGGCATTGTTGATAGTAGAGAATTGTAGATTATGTCATGATATATCAATATACTGTAATAAATTCTCAAGTTTGTGTACTTGAATTTAGAAAGATCATCCAAATAATGGCTTGGCCAAATGAATATATTGTTGTTTCTTGTTTTGATTAATTACAAACAATATGTGATAAGTGATTTTATTGTATAAAGTTTTTCTATTCCTTATACAATAAAATCACTTATCACATATTGTTTTTAATTAATCTCAAGTATAGATATCAAAAGAAACATCAAAGAAATAGAAGTTTGGTTTATGTATTAAATACATGACCATTTTAGAAATTGATTAGTATAAGTATAGTTTTCATGCCTTATTATATATTACAAGCTATAAAATTGTGATAGAAGATCTTGAGAATAGGTTGTATTAGCCAAATGTTTAGTTAAGAATGTTAGAAAGAAATTAGAATTTAGCCAAAGTATATATGTTGTGCCATATGTCAGATTGAATTTACAATGACTAATATGGCAATATAGATTAATGTATAGAATGTAGCCAAAAGAAAAGAAGAAAGAAGGGCTTGTATAACAAATGAAGTTGATGGTCATGCAAGAGAGTGCAAATTTATGGCATTAAGATTTATATTTAGAAAGTTGTACAAGGCATGTTCGTTACACTAGAAAAATATTAGAGAGTTGTTTAATGACATGGTTATGTGACATATAAGTTTGAGAAAAACTAGTAGCATAATTGGGCAAGTTAGTAGACTTAATACCTAAGTTGTGGCATAGATTTTTATAGAAGAAATTAGATTGCCCAAAATATAGAATTCATTCCCTAGTTGAATTGTGCCATTTTAATATCTCACTAATAGAATTATAGAAGAGTAGAATTTGTGAGAGATAATGTACTTGTGTACATGTACATTTTACATAGCATGATAGAATATAAGAATTACAGAATTATGTAGAAATTATAGAATTGCAAACGTACACACGATGCATAGAATTTAGAAATAAAGAATAAAATAGAAAATGTTTAAGTTAAGCGTGTTATTAAAATAGAACTTTGGGTTTTCCAAAAAAGTATTGAAATAAAAGCCTTAGAATTAACAGAGTACATGCCAGAGTCCGACACGTATTTTGGGATCATGCATAGACAACATATAAATGCATGACATAGCATAGCATATATTTCAGAAATTTTATAATTATTGGAAATATCTAGTTAGTTATTTTGCATATTTACAGAGCATGTTTTCAAAGGGCTATTGCGATGGGGAACCTGTGAGCATTCGCTGCATAACCTAGTGGTGACAGAGATGCAAAAGTTTCCCACATGTATGCCACCATCAGTGAGCAACCTCGGAATAGAAAAAAGAATTGTACACCCCACTAGAAATGCATGTGGATGAGGACTATACCCATAAAGAAATTTAGAATATGTCACATGGCCAAGGTTCCAAATCCATGTCTCAGCCTAGTCCGATCGACAAACCAGAACATAAAATAGAAAGAGTTTCAAAAAGAAAGAAAAATAGAATAAGAAACAGAAAACAAAAAGAATTTCAGAAAGAAAGAAAAATAGAATCAAAAATAGAAAACAGAAAGAAAAGAAAAGAATTTTTAGAAAGAATAGAAACATGATCATTTGCATATGCATCAAACATTTTATGTGCATTGCATCTTATACATTTATGCATAGATTAAACAATTTATTTATTATTGCGTGCCTGACTAGCCAAGAAAAGAAAATAGAAACCCATGAGAATAGAGAAGAAAAGAAAATAGAAGCCCATGAGAATAGAGAAGAAAAGAAAATAGAAGCCCATGATAATAGAGAAGAAAAGAAAATAGAAGCCTATGAGAATAGAAAGGAAATTAGAGATATGCAAGAAAAGAACATAAATTGGATACATGCTAGAAAAGAACAGAAATTAGAAACATGACAAATAGCAAGAAAACTTAGTGATTTGTTGAGTAGAGAAAGAAACAGAAAGTTATAATCTAGCAAAGAAGATAAATAAAATGATAAAGAATAGCACAACCTTATAAGGATTTAGAAAGATTTGAGAAAAATAGAAGATTGCTAAGTAGTATGCCTGAGAATAAAGAGAGAAAGCAAGCTGAAATTTAGAAGCAGTACAGTAAAAACAAGGTCAACAGAGTAAGAGCATAATTAGATTTGGTTTACTTACTAAGCATTTATAGCTCACCCTGTTGTTTTCCTTATTTTTGCAGGTATTAGATTGTAGTGGTCAAGAGATGTCAAGCTGGCGAGAGGATTGCACACATTGTCCCAGTGAAGAAATTTAATGTGGATTTATATATGTGAGAAATAATCTTTGTGCAATAGTATGTTATAACCGGATTAAGGATAAAAATTTTAGACGAACACCCTTTTTAAACTAGCAATTCTTTGGATTCTCTCTATAGGATACTCAATGAATACCTGCCTAGTGAGACATTACAAAAGCTATGCACTTGAAAGTCTAGATTAACAATGCAAGTTTAGCCTTTCGTAGAGTGATTTTGGCTACAAACTAGGTACTTGAAAAAACTCGACCTGTAACTATACCTTTTCAATTGGTGCAATTAGTTGAGCATTCTATTTTGGGAATGCTGTAATGAGGTTGATGCAAATATGTTAAAAGTACATACATATTGAGAAGGTTTGGACTTTTGTCTACAGGGAGGGTACCATTTAACTTATTATTTCCAAGAAACCTGAGTACCAAACTAGCAATTCATGCTTCACTATAATGAGTATACTATAGGAAGTAAAAGCCACAACAAATCAGAAATGGTAGGTTATAGGTAAGCCAACGAACTCGAACTGAAAAGCAAGATAGGAATCTGTTCACTTATATTGTTGAAACTCAAATCTCTGAAGAAAAAATATTAAAATTTACAATTATAAGACGAAGAAACTTGCTAACAACCAAAAAGTAATGGAGGTAAAAATAAAAAAATAAAAGAGAGAAAGGGAATAAATAACTTACAGATGCTGCAAACTCTTGTAGTAAATAATGTTAGATGGAACTGAATCAGAAATTTTGTTATTCATTAGTACTCTGCAGTATATGGAACCAGCAATCTTGAACAATGAAAGAAAGAGGAAGAAAAACATAATATATGAGGTAATTTAACACATTGTATGACAAACTTTCACAATGTTGCCTTACAAGGTAGTTAAAGATCTCAAATTCCTTATAAATGCCAACGACAATGAGCTCCCATTTGATAAATCGCTTATTCTCCTACATTTTTATTTTTTATGGGATGAAGATTGTTAGCATTGTTTATTGCAATAATAAAACATGATCAATGAAATATTGCTGGTGAACACTCACAAATCTGTCACATTTGTCAACTTGGAAGAGGAAAACGGTATTGACCCTTCAAAAGAGTTTCCTTGAAGCCTCCTATAATAAAATGTATGACAAGGAAAAAACAGATTTCTCAGTTAAAAAGCTTTAACCTAAAATAACTAAAGAGAATTTTAGCAAAAAATTGAAAGAAAAAAAAATTAGAATAGTTTTCTCACAATTTTTTAGATTTGAGTTTCCTATAAAGTCAGGATTCCTTCCTGTAAGTTCAACGTTAGCAACCCACTTGAGCACAAGAAAATAATTTTTTTAAGATCTGATCCAAGCCAATTTTTCATCGGAAGTGTTAGAGTTGGTGAACTCTATTCAACGTTAGATACCAATTTTTAAAGTACAACGAAAGATTTTACCAAGGTGATTAATGTTTATCAAGTTAAGCATGAACCAACAACCACAAGCGGTAAAGATAAAGCACACAAGCATATACATGGTTCAGCTAAAACCATTCTTAGCCTACATCCATGGGACCCCATCCAGATTTAAGCTAATCCACTATAACAACAAACATTACAAAATATCACTCATAGTTGATTTTAGCTACAACAAAGAGAACTCCCTATTCCACATTACACTAAACACCACCCTTTGAATCTCTAATGCTTTGTCACTTCTAGGATCACTCCACACCAGGAACACTCCCGGACAACGCTTGAGCTCCAGCCAAGCTTTACTCGTCGAAGAACACCTCTAGCTTCCATGACTTGAACTCCTTTCAAGCTCTAGGCGTAGGAACCAAGTTCCAGCAACAACAAACAATAAACAAAGATGAACAAAATGATTTAAGCATTAAACCATACATGGAACCTGTCAAGGAATAAACTCTCTGAAAATTTCAGAGCACAAACAAAAATAATATCTAGGTTCAAAAAGAAAACAAACAAGGAAGAAGATGAACTTCCTTTTAGCTCATAGTAAAGGAACCATGTTCCAAGTAAACACTCATCAACAAGCTAAAATATGATTAGCAAAGAATGAACAAAACCCTCATAAACAAAGAAGGGAACTTGATTGAAATGATCTTTAAAATTTCAGAGAATTAAACAATGAAAACCAGGTTCAAAGATGCAAGGAATAAGAAGATGGGTTTAAATAATCCTTGTTTGACCAATCTCTTTAAGGCAAGTGGCAGACAATCTCTTTTATCTTTTGTTGGGACCACCCTAAAAAAGCTCACCAACTTTGCAGGACCACAAGAGGAGAGGCAGACACCTATAAAGAGAAAACTCACACAAAAACCATGAAAGAGATAAAACTTGATGGGCAAGATAATATAAGAAAGTTGCCACAAGTGCCAAAAGAGTCAGAGTACAAACAAGTTCAATATCAAAGGTTGGCTTTACAAATAAGCAAGAATGATAAAGGCCAATTTCGTGTACTCCAATTCTAGCCAAGTCAACAGAAAAGGCTAACATGTGTTGGTCCAAAAATAGAAATGTTTTTAGCTTTAGTTTAGGACCACAACCAGAAGGGGAAAAAAGCCAATTTTCCCTGGACCACTAAAGGATATTGGGATACTTGTAAGTGGTCCAAATGATAGCACCAAAGATGCAAAGAAAAAATCTTAGCTGTTAAGTAAAAAACACAACTTGTAAAAAATGAGTCAGACATGCGATGTTAGCAAAACAGAAATGTGTGCGTAAACAAGAAGTAAAATGCAAAATGAAATGCAACATGCATATGTCTAACTTTACTGTGCACACACACAGCAACTGTGCACATAAAAAACATAAGTTTGACAAAAATATTCAACAATCTCCCCCTTTGTCAAACTTATGAGCAAAGAAACAAATTGATCATAAGATCAATGTAAACCTATCTCATAAAAACAACCAATCAAATAAACCGAGACAAGAAATAAACACAAACACAAAGGCAACCAAAAAAAAATAAAAATGTTAGCCAACACAATATGAATCAAGGCAAATATGAAACATAAAACATAAAAGAAATTCAACAAGTAATCAAGCCAAAACAAACTCCCCCTCAGCAAAAGTTCATCAAAGTCAATCAGTTCTAAACATATAGAGAGAGTTAAAAAAAAAAAAAAAAAAAAACATATCCAACTTCCAACTCCACTCCCTTTCAATTCAATATCCTCTCCTTCTCTGTCTTCATAAGGTTTGAACCAAACCTCAATGGCAACTTGATCAACGAGTGGGAAGAATTCCTTAGCTTGCTTTCTTGACAGAGATGCCTTCTGAAGATCCATGAAGCAAATGGAGAGATAAACCTGAAGAAACAAACAAGATTAGGGCAAAGAGTTGAAAAAAAATCAAGGGCGGCGCAAAAGGGATTGATCGCAAACAAGAGGTGTGATAGCACAATAAAATCAAAAAACCTAAAAACAAGATTCACTTAAATAAGGACTCTACTCAACCATATGTGTGCACCGCGTGATAGTGTGGGTACACAACAAGCAGACTTAGCAAAGCGTAAGAGCATTCAACATATGTGAGCACGCAAGGAGTAGTCATGAAGAAAACAAGTCTTTTAAACAAGTTGTAGGCACAACATCCCAATTTGATAACAAATTCCAAAAGCATCAGACTTAATTTATTCAAATTTAAAAAGATGAATCAATGAGAAGTTTCACTTGATTTTTAAGGATCAAGACATATCAATATGTACCAATCAACCTAAGTGTCCAATTCTCAATCTTGAAATGCACATAAGTCATAAGGAAGATACCAACATTAAGAACAATCTAGACAACCATTCCTTAATCACAAGCAAGAGAAGAATAGTCATAAGATTTCATCTAAGTGTGTGATAGTGTCCTCAAGGGGGAAAATGACACATTGGTCAAGAATTTTTGCAAAAGAAACTCCCCCTTCCCTCATGCCCTATAAGATTTGCATTTTTTTCTTTTTCATCTTTTCAAGAAATTTAATTTGACTTTTTCATTTTTCTATAATTTTTAGAAACAAAGGGAAAATAACTTTCAAAACATAACCAAGTGTAGCTTTCACACTTGCAAGAAGGTAGTCCTCTTAATGGTAGATTTTCCAAAACATAGGGGTCTCTATAATTCAGAAAATTACTCAAAAATGATTGTCACACTTCAACAAGGTAGCTTTTTCACAATGGTGACAAGCATACAGACAAACAACTCAAGCTGAGACAAGGTCATACAATAAAGAGAGTCAATAGTGGACACAACCTACCAGAGTTAGCACGCAAACAAGAGAGAACTTATACTAATGTGCTAGCACAGATAAATAGTCTTGACAAACAAAAAGAAAGGAAACTCCTTCATGCTTTATTCAACAAAACAAAAACAACTATTCAAGTTGAAGTAGTCCAATGGACTTCCTCAAAAAAACAAATGTATCATAGACAAGTGCTTTTGTGAATAAATCAGCCAATTGGGATTTTGTGCTCACGTGTGCAAGAGCAATGACTTTTTCTTCAACTAACTCTCTCATGAAGTGATGTCTTGTTAGTTTACCTTGTTGGCATGGACCACACACATTGCCTTTGGGAGATTCAAGTATTGCTAACCCTATAACATCTCTTTTTGAGAGCCTGACCAAATCCTTGAAATTCATATGATGAAGCTTCTCATGCCACAAGTCAATGCATTCTATCTTAGAGCTGAAACATGAAACACAGCTAAAGAGCAAATAACAATTATCGTTGGATCTTTTTCCTTCAAGTATGGAGATGCCATCACCATTCAAGGTTTGACAACTGTTCTTTGAAAATTGAACTACAAAGTTCCTATCACAAATCTGACTAATACTAATCAGATTGGCCTTCAAACTTTCAACAAGAATAACATCATTTAACAAAGGAAAACCAGGTAGAACAATTGATCCATTTCCAAGAATCTTGCCTTTCTTACCATCACCATATGTAACATGTCCACATTAATGCGCTTAAGATTAGACAATAAAGATTTAATTCCTGTCATGTGTCTAGAACAACCACTATGAGATACCAAAGGTCATTTTGAAATGTAAGTAATGAGGTATGAGACATAAAACAGTTCACATCAGACTTGGGTTTCCACACCCTTTTGGAAGAAATACCATTTTTAGCATGTCTGTTTGCATGAGAGAGCAAATCATGTTTTTCAATACATTTTCTTAAATAAGCAATGAACTTAAGGAATTTGGGTTTGATGTGTCCCTTTTTGTTACAGAAATGAAAAATGGGAAGAAATCTTTTTACCTTCACAACTTGTTCCCCTTCAGCAACCTCAGTAGGAATTTCAGTGGCTTTAACAAACGTGCATGCACCAGAAGTCAATGTGCTAGCACCAAGATTGAAACCCAAACCAAACCTTTCTCCAAATGACTTACCTTTTCAAGCACTTCATCAAGCTTGACTGTACCTACATTAAATTTCTCAACAATAGCCTTAGCCTCAATTAGTTCAATAGTTAATACCACAATTTTTTCGGACAAAATTTTCTTTTCCTTCACGAAGGTTTCATTTTTAATTCCAAGGGATTGAAACTTCTTAACAACCTTTAACCATTGTCATACATTTTTTCATATGCTTCTTGTTGTTCAGTATAGACATCATGGGAGTTGTCAGAAGACTCACTCTTCTCATCTTCTTGGTTCATAGTAAAGGCTAGAACATTTTCATAATCAATAGACTCATATCCCTCACTTTCACTTTCATCTTGGTCACTCACACCCATAATGGCTTCCATTGCCTTACCGTTCTTCTTTTTCAGTGTGTTAGCACACTTAGATTGTATATGCCCAAAGCCCTCACATTCAAAACATTGATACTTTTATTTTTCTTTTCTCTATCTTTTGAAAATCTTTTTGAGAAGGTACTAGGGGTTTAATGATCATTAGACTTTTTCACAAAAGGTTTTCAGCCATTTCCATTATCAAAAGGCTTTTTCATGTTTTTTCTTAAGAAACTTAGCAAAGGTTTTTACAAGTAAAGTAGAATTTTCATCATCCAAGGAACTAAAATCACAATCATCAAAAGGATCAGAATCAACCTCATTTTTGAGAGCCAAACCTTTGTTTGGCTTCTATTTATCCTAACATTTTAGATTCAATTCATAGGTTTGGAGAGAGCCAATGAGTTCATCAATTTCCATGGCATCCACATGGTGGCATTATATAATAGTGGTCACCTTTGACATAAACCTTCAGGGTAAAGAGCAAAGAACCTTCCTAACAAGTTTAGCATTAGAATACGTTCTTCCCCAAGCAAAACATTCATTAGAAATATCATAGACTCTACCATAAAAATCAGTTATAGTCTCATCCTCTTTCATGTTCAGATTTTCCAAAATCAGTGACAAGTCTTGTAAGCCTATTTCTTTTAACAGCACTAGTTCCCTCATTCTTGACTTGAAGCCTATCCCAAGCATCTTTAGCAAGCTCACAATTAGCTATGACTTTAATTTGCTTCATATTAATAGCATTAAAAAGAGCATGAATGGCTTTAGAGTTATAATTTGCAAGAGTTAACTCAACAGTAGTCCAATTAGCAACAGGTTTTGGTCTAGACACTTCATTTTTAAAAATAACTATGGGCCGTCCAACCATTCACAGCCATGGACCAAACTCTTTTATATATAGACTTAAGAAAAGCACGCATCCTAGGTCTCCATGTGTAATAGTTAGGTCATTCTAACAAAGGTGGTCTATGAGTAGATCCTCCTTCAGTGAAGAAACTCATGATGAAAAACAATCAGAAAAATGCTAACACAATAAACGGCAGTGCACACACAGACAAGCAACAAATCTAAAATAAAATGCAAAACAGAATAGATTTTGGCCAAACATAAGACCACTCAGATGCACAAAAAACCAAGCAAATGGGTATGGATATACTTAAACTTATTATAAATTGCTTTGATACCACTTGTTAGAGTTGGTGAACTCTATTCAACGTTAGATACCCCTTTTTAAAGTGCAGCGGAAGATTTTACCAAATTGATTAATGGTTATCAAGTAAACCATGAATCAACAACCACAAGCGGTAAAGATAAAGCACACAAGCATATACATGGTTCGGCTAAAACCACTCTTAGCCTACATCCATGGGACCCTGTCCAGATCGAACCTAATCCACTATAACAACAAACATTACAAGATATCACTTAGAGTTGATTTTGGCTAGAGCAAAGGGAACTCCCTATTCTACGTTAACTTGTTAGAGTAAGTGCCCTAGAGCCAATCAATTATTGTAGAATTGACTCTTTGTAATAAAGTTTATTGATCAATAAAAGGCATTTTATTCTATATTGCGTACATCATCATTGTATGTATTGATATGTGTCCTTAGAATGGTATAACCGTGACGAGGGCATCAAGCATTTCAAATCTTGATAGTGAGAACCCTATGAGCACATATGGTGGCCATTCTAAAAACGTCCGTAGCCCCAGGATTGTTCTGAAGTAAGGGCACAAACAATATGGTAAGGCTATCATAGTGTTGAATGACCCTGTCGAAAGATAGTGATTGATCTCACTTGTTAAGATTATTTGGTAACAACCTGGTGCAACACATGGGTGCTTGTTGTAGGCAAGTTCACTGGACTGACCCACCAGAGGATTCCATATGGATGGTAACCCCAGTGTATATGGAACAAATCCTCTAACGAATGGTGGTGCATGTGATCCTTAGACTTGAGATCACCGGAGTGCCTTGTGTACCGACTGGTGTAGTTTAACACTAGCCTAATGCAGTTCTATTCAGAGCTATCAATACGGTAGTGATTGGCTACATCAAGAAGTGTATCAAGACTATGGTGGATAGACAAAGGATTCATCACTCCTAGGTACGGGAGAAGTTATCTCACGACGCAATTCAGTAAATGGCAATGACACTAAAATTGTGGCCATAGTGGGATTGAGTTGTTGCTCTATCCAGTTTATAATTCAGGTCATTGGTCTAGTAAATGAATACATAATATTGAGAGTAACCGAGGTTGACACTATTTATATGCATTAGTCTCATCGAGATAATATTTGATGAAAGGATTTGATTGTGGGCAAACTCCACTAAGGGTAACATCTCATGCCATGATACTTTATAATCCATGCAACAAGCTCTAACATATTCTCAAGCACCTGATTTGTTCTCTCTATTTGGCCATCTGTCTAAGGATGATAGGCAGTACTGAATTCTAGATGGGTACCCAAATTTCTCTGTAAACTCATCCAGAAAGCTGAAACAAACCTGGAATCTCTATCTAACACTATTGTCTTGGGCACACCATGCAACCCTTGACTATCTTCTTAATATAAATCCGAGCCAATTGATCTGTAGTGGTGCTCTCCTTTACTAGAAGGAAATGGGCTGATTTGGTTAACCTGTCCACAATCACTCATATAGCATTATACCCTTTCTATACTCTGGGGAGGCCTGTGATAAAGTCCATGGAAATACTTTCCCATTTTCACTCGGGAATACTCAGTGGCTGAAGCAACCCCGACGGTCGTTGGTGTTCTGCTTTTACTTGTTGACAAACCAGACATTTAACTACAAAGTCTGCAATATCTCTCTTCATACCTGGCCACCAATAGCCTTTCTTTACATCTTGATACATTTTGGTTGCTCCAGGATGAGCAGTGTACGGTGTGTCATGAGCCATTTGTAAGTAGTCTCTTCCTCAATTCATCATTCTGAGGAATACACAACCGATTCCTAAAATATAGGACACCATCTATTACTTGAAACTCTGTTGTCTTGCCCTCATGCACTTGTTGAACTATTCTCTGACACCACTTATCGGCCACCTGCTTTACTTTGACTTCCTACAGTAAAGTAGACCGAACCTCTAACTTGGCAATCCTTCTCGGAATCACTTCAATCTGTTCTTTGCACAATTCTTCTATCAACTCTTTCTACTTAGTGAGCTGAGGCAAATAAGCTTTTCTACTCAAGGCATCGGCTACCACATTGGCCTTTCCCAATTGATACTTGATCTCACACTCATAATCCTTAACCAGCTCTAACCACCTTCTCTGTCTCATATTCATCTCCTTCTATGTAAGGAAATACTTTAAACTCTTATGATCGGTGTAGATATTACTTTTGGCACCATAAAGGTAATGCCTCCAAATCTTTAGTGCGAAGACCATGGCTACCAACTCTAAATTATGCATAGGGTATCTCGTCTCATACTCTTTCAATTGCCGAGAGGCATATGCTATTACCCTACGTAACTACATTAGTATGGCACCAAGTCCTTGTAGTGAGGCATCTATATAAATTTCGTAATCTACACCCTCTTGTGGTAGCACTAACATGGGAGCTGTCGTTAACCTCCTCTTCAACTCCTGGAAGCTCTCCTCACATGCTTCTGACCATACAAAAGGAGTTCTCTATTTGGTAAGAGTTGTCAATGGTTTAGCCAACTGGGCAAACCCTGCTACAAATCGCCGGTAGTAACCTGCTAGGACTAGGAAACTTCTAATCTCTTTTACTGTCCTCGGCCTTTGCCATTCAAGGATTGCTTGCACTTTACTCGGATCCACCAAAATCCCTTCCTTTAGACACAGTATGACCCAGAAATATTACTTGATCAAACCAAAACTCACAATTAGAAAATTTTGCATACAGCTTCTTTTCTCTCTACCGTTGCAACACTATTCTCAAGTGTTCCTCATGCTCTTCTCTTGACTTAGAATAAATCAAGATATCATCAATAAAAACCACTATAAACCGATCCAAATGATCATGGAACACTCAATTCATCAAGTCCATAAAAATTGCTGGGGCATTAGTCAACCAAATGGTATCACTACAAATTCATAATGCTCATACCTTGTACGAAAGGCAGGCTTAGCCACATCCTGCTCAGCCACTCTTACCTGATAGTACCCTGACCTCAAATCAATTTTAGAAAACACTGCAACTCCTTTTAACTGATCGAACAAATAATCAATGCGAGGTAATGGGTAATTGTTCTTCACTGTCACTTTATTCCACTCTCTATAATCGATACACATCCGTAGGGACCCATCTTTCTTCTTCACAAACAAATTTGGAGCTCCCTAGGGAGAATGACTCGGTCAGATAAAGCCTTTGTCCAAAAGCGCTTGGAGTTGCTTCTTTAATTCCTGAAGCTCTGCAGGGGCCATTCGATAAGGGGCTTTGGATATTGGTGTTGTTCCTGGTGCTAGTTCGATACTAAACTCAACCTCCCTTTCTGGGGGCAAACCCGGTAACTCTTCCGGAAACACATCTAGAAACTCTCGAACTACTGGCACCATCTAAATCTCTAGCTGGGGAACATCACCACTCTGAACTACATGGGCAATATATCCCAAACACCCCTTTCTCAACATCTTTCTAGCCTTCACACTACTAATCAACATGCTCAACTAATGGCCCTCTCCAAAACTAAATTTATCTCCATTATCGAGATTAAATCTCGTTTTCTTCTTCCGATAATCAATCTCTACCCCATATCTCCACCCCATATCTCCCTAGGAAATCCATGCCCAATATCACATCAAAGTCGGGCATATCAAAAACTATTAGATCAACTATTAAATCTCTACCCTAGATCACTACAGACTCTCCTCACAATATCTCTTGCGTTAGAACACTAACCCCATCGGGTAACTCTATCTTAATGGGTTGAGTCACTCTCGTAGGTTTCAAACCTAACCTCTCAATCAACCCATACGATATAAAAGAATAAGTGGCTCTTGAATCAATTAAAGCATACAAAGGAACAAAATGAAATAATAACTGACCAGTAACGGTTGATGGAGTGGCCTCTGCTTCACCCTGTGCTACTGTAAACACTTTAGCATTTGTAGTACCTCCAGAAGTCTGTGCGGGTGGTGGAAGCGGAGCTTTACAATCTCTTATCAAGTGCCCTGGCTGTCGGCATCTAAAACATACCCTCTAGTTTCTCAAACACTCTCCTGAGTGGTTCCTCCCACATTTAGGGCAAAGAGGAAACCCTTCCGTCCGGGGTCGCTTATTCTTCCACTCTCTTCTATTCTATCTAAACTAAAACTTCTTCTTCTGATTCTTCAGTTCATTACCTTTCACACCCTCTAGTTTCTCTCTCTGCGGGGCGGAGGGTGGCTCACTGGGTCCTGTTGAAGAACCTACTAAGGGAATTTTGTTTTCAAAGATTTTTGCCCTCATTACTCGCCTCAAGGCCTCACTATAAGTTTGAGGGGGATCAGAACTCATCATTATATCCCGAGCTATCTCCAGCTTCAACCCATGTACAAACTTATCTCTTCTTAATGTCAGAGTACTAGCTATTCTGGGTACAAACCTCGCAAGGGAGTTAAATTTCACTGAGTACTCCTTCACGGTACTAGACCCCTACTGCAAGCTAATAAATTCTTGGACCTTCTCATGAACTCGGTCCTCTGTTCTATACTCAGCCCCAAACTCTTAGCCTGAACTCTTCCCAAGTCATCGTTGCCACATCATGGGTTTCTTCCATTAATTCCCACCAAATTCGGGCATCACCTCGAAATAAGAAACTTGCATACCGGATCTTCTTCTGGTCCGTCATGGGGAATAAACCTGTTGTTCGCTCTACGGACTTAAACCATTCTTCTACTATTACTGGGTCGGTAGTACCCTTAAACTCTGAGGGTTGATGTTGACTGGGAAGACCATAAATTGGTTCAACTCTGTTATGTACTGGGGGAGGTACCGATTGTCCTCTTTCGATATTAGTAGTTGGTGGTACCTGCACGAGGGGTTACAACTTTCCCTTGGGTTTCTGCCATAACTTGTTGTATAATCCCTCGAACTTTAGCTTCATCCAAGGGAGGGGCGTAGCTTCTGGTGAGGGTTAGAAGATTCTCCCTCATTCATCACACCTTTACCATGCTTTCGGGTACTACGCCTCATCTACAAAACAACGGTTTATCAATTCGACAAACACTTATAGTAAGGAAAGAATTAACTCACACAGTCGATTATCGGACGTCGTGGCGATGAGAATAGTACACTGTCAAATCCCAAAATCTTGCTCTGATACCAAAAATGTAATAATTGCTTCATATTAGTATACTCATATAAATACATAAAGTAAAGTACATTTATATTAGTATAAGTCGATAGGCCCAAAATTTTCTTTTAATATATATAATCATTCTTGACACAAAGTAAGGTCTCATTTGGTATAAGTTATCAAAAATAGTGGACAGTGTAGCTATTGCTCCTCGCTTGCCAATGCCCATCCGACTGCGTCCTCAGCTAGATCCTGCAAACACAAAGAGAAACAACGAGGTGAGCACAAAATAATGCTCAGAAAGTAAATCCTCTACTTGAATGTCCTCGTAACTCTTTCTCTTAATTCTTTCCTTACACTTTTTCTCATCTCATTTATTTCTCTTTCACGTAGCTATCTTTCTTAACTTCTGTTATATGTCACGGCCTCATCTTACCGGAGGCACGGCCAAGTGGAGTTCACACAGCACCAACCCACTCTTCGTGACTTACGGGTGGTGATCACAAACACCAACCCTTTTTTCATAACTATCGGGTGGAGATCACACAACACCAACCCGTTTTTCAAAACTATCGGGTGGAGATCACAAAGCACCAACCCGCTCTTAGTGACTACCGTGTGGAGATCACAAAGCACCAACCCATCCTTAGTGCTCTTCTCATTCTCTTTACTCTTACAGTAGTTCATTCACACAGTTCTCTACTCTTTCCCAAGCTAGTATTCATAGTGTAGCTTAATTCTGAGAGTAGTTTATTCACAAAGTTCTCTACTCTTTTTTAAGCTACTTCTCAAAATGCATAATTAATGCATATGGATGGTTCATGCTCATTAATGCACTTAGGAAATGCCATTATGCAATGTTGCAAAAATTAAGGTTCACAACTCATGCTCATACTTCTCTTAGGCATTTCATCAAACAATTAGTGTGCATACATACACTCCACTTTATCTATAATTCTATCCCTCTCTTGAACCATCCAAAATGGGAGAAAACTCCCTCACCAAGCTATAATTCCTGCCATAACATAACACTTCCAAAGAGATTTCTCAATCTCCTCCAATTTCATCACAAACTAAATTCTCATCACACATCACACTTCTCAATTGAAGTGTATTGAACAACTATAGAATAAATACTTATCTCAACCCAAGTTCTCAATAACATAACATATATCATGCATAAATAAATCTCTACTCAAAGGAATTCTCAAATATCAACTTGGATTGGGATTTATTTGTACCTTGAGATGGTGTGATTCCACTAACACTTCTCTTTTCCTTTGGTAGATGTCTTTTCTCTACACCTTTAAACAATAACACATTAAGACCTCAACACCTTTATAGGTAAATTTCACATCTAGAGCAAGGATTCTTACCTTAGGATGCCTTAGATAACAATTCTTTACCAATATCCAACTAAAAACCCTCAAAAAATCCTTGAAAGCTTGAAGGAAGAATTAAGAGGAAATGGAGAATGGAAGAGGCTGTGGAAGAAGAATGAATGAAGGGTTTACTAAACTTAACCCCTTTTTAGCTCAACTTATCTTCATTCATTCCCATATTGCCCTTGCTCTTCCTTGGGAATTCCATCCTTGTCCTTTAAATCATTACAATCACACCCCTACTCTAACATATTCTCCATAAAATTGTCTTACATTTTACTCCCCACTTTTCCTACTAATTAAGGGAAGAAAGGTCATTTTGCCCCTATGGAAGAATTCTCTAGAAACCTCAATACACATTTTATCCGGCTCTTCGTCGCGGCGAAGAATCTTTCTTTGCCCCGGTGAAAAATTATAAAACCTCGTCGCTACGGCGAATATTATTCTTTGCCCCGACGAAGTCTGTAACACCAAGATTTGGCCAAGTCTTTACAATTTCAGGGCAACACTCAACCAAACCAATACATCCATTCAACCAAGGGCCAACCAAACAATATTAACAATATAACAACTCAATTAAGAGCAAAACAATAAAGATTCAAGCAATGCAACGTAAATTAGCTACATACCTCAAGTGGGGCGTTACAATATCCTTGAAATGCCATACATGGCTAAGCTTGATCCTGGTACCACTCAGGAAGTAAAGGACTGAGGGAGCCCAAGTTGGTCCTCATGTACTCAAGATGATCGAGCACATAGAAAGGCTTGAGACTTTGAGATTTGAGTTGGATGCAGAATTACAAATGGATTTAATTCTGCAATCCTTGCCTAACTCTTATGCACTATTCATAATGAACTTCAACATGAACACAATGGTAAAAACCCTGTTGGAGCTTTTGAACAAGTTGAGGACTACAGAGCAGGACTTGAAGAAGTCCAAGCCTGCTTTACTAGTTGTGATAGTAAAGGAAAGGGTAACGGTAATGGTAAGCCCAAGCCCAAGCCCAAGCCCAAGCCCAAGCCCAAAGGATAGGGTTCCCTTGGGCCTAAGAGCGACATAGGGAAGGGCAAAGTAGTCTACTTCTATTGTGGCAAGCTGGACACTGGAGGAAATACTGTAAGGCTTTCCTTCCAAGCAAGAAGAAGTCAAATGCTTTGACTTCAGGTATATTTATGATTAAGATTAACTTCTCTCCCTCAACATCTTGGGTCATTGACACAGGATGTAGTACTCACATTTGTATTGATGTGAAGGGACTAAGGCAGAGTAGAGTGCTCGCCAAGGGAGAGGTGGACCTATGAGTTGGAAATGGAGCACATATGGATACATTGGCTGCAGGGACTTACTGTTTATCTTTGCCTACATGCTTGTTATTGGAACTACATAACTGTTATTACGTACCTTCTATTTCTAGAAATATTATTTCAGTATCCGCTTTGGATAATATAGGGTATCATTTTGAGATATCTAATAGATTGTTATCCTTTAGTTTGAATGGTATTCTATTTGGAATTGCAAGGTTATATAACGGGTTATATGTTCTTGATTTAAACAATAAAGATATTCTTAATGTTGAAACCAAGAAAGCTAAACATAGCGATCAAAACCAGACATATCTCTGGCACTGTAGATTGGGTCATGCTAATAAGACCCGCATTGAAAAACTTCAAAGGGATGGAGTTTTGGACCCTTTCGACTTTCAGTCATTTGAGGTATGCGAGTCATGCCTGTTAGGCAAGATGACCAAGTCTCCTTTCATGGGACAAAGTTAAAGGGCTACTGAACTGTTAGGCATCATCCATAGTGATGTATGTGATCCACTAACAGTTGAAGCCAAAGGTGGATATCCATACTTTATCCCATTTATTGATGATTTCAGTAGATATGGGTATGTCTACCTTATGAGACATAAATCTAAAGCCTTTGATAAATTCAAAGAATTTAGGAATGAAGTACAAAATATGTTGGGCAAAAGTATTAAAGCTCTTCGGTCGGATCAAGGAGGTGAATTTTGAATACCTAAAGGAATGTGGGATACTATCACAACTCACCCCTCTATATACACCCCAACACAATGGAGTATCAGAAAGGAGTAATATGACCTTACTTGATATGGTTAGGTCCATGATGAGTTTTAATGATCTACCTGCATCATTCTGGGGTTATGCCCTAGAGACTGGGACTCATGTTTTGAACTATGTGCCATCAAAGTCTGTAGATAAGACTCCATATGAACTACAGAGTGGACGAAAACCCAACTTGTCTTATCTAAGGATTTGGGGTTATGAAGCTTATATTATGAAATTGACTTCGAGCAAGCTGGGCCCAAAATCTTGTAAATGTATATTTGTGGGGTATCCAAATGAGACCAAATGATACTATTTCTGCCTTTGTTGCTCGTTCTGGTGTCTTCCTAGAAAAGGAAATTTTTTTCTAAGAAGTACAAGTGGGAGAAAAGTAGAACTCGATGAAGTTCTAGAACCACAAATTATACTAGACAAAGGACGGGATGATGTGCCATAGGAAGTGGTTGAACATTATGAGGAGGTTACTCCATAACTTGTGGATGAAAGTGAACTGCCTCAAGTAGCACAAGAGCTACATAGATCTAGGAGAGTATGAATTAAGCTCAAGAGATACATTTATCTCGTAACTCAACATGGTGGCATACTATTCTAATAAGACAATGAACCTAGAACTTACGAAGACGCTATATCGGATCCAAATTCTATTAGATAGCTTGAAGCCATAAAATCTGAGATGGGCTCCATGTACCAGAACCAAGTATGGTCTATGTGGAACCACATGAAGGGGTAAAACCCATAGGGTGTAAATGGGTTTTCAAGAAGAAGACTGACATGGATGGCAAGGTGCATACTTATGAGGCACAACTGGTTGCCAAAGGTTTCAAACAAATTCATGGTATTGAATATGAAGAAACCTTTTCGCCGGTTGCCATGATTCAATCTATCTAGATTATACTTGTGATTACTGCATATCATGACTATGAGGTTTGGCAAATGGATGTCAAAACAGCTTTCCTAAATGGAAACCTTGAAAAGGATGTGTATATCACACAACCCGATGGTTTTGTTCTTGATGGGCAAGTTGATAGGGTATGCAAGTTGCAGATATCCATTTATGGGCTCAAGCAAGCTTCAAGGACTGGAACATTCGTTTCGATGAAGCCATAAAAGAATTCCTTTTTATCAAGAACGAAGATGAGCCTTGTGTTTACAAAAAAGTGAGTGGGAGCGCAATGGCATTCCTAGCGTTGTATGTTGATGACATACTTTTGATTGGGAATGATATATTGAACTTACAGTCGGTAAAGACTTGGATATGCAAGTGCTTCTCCATGAAGGACTTAGGGGAAGCAACCTATGTCCTTGGAATAAAGATCTATCATGATAGATCGTGTAGGTTGCTTGGCCTAAGTTAGAGTGCATATATTGACAAAGTACTGAAAAGATTCAGTATGGAAGAATCCAAGAAGGGATTTCTTTTGATGTCACATGATGTTTACCTCTCAAGGGATATGTGTCTTAGAACACAAGATGAGAGAGATAGGATAAAAAGGATTCCATATGTATCAACAATTGGAACCATCATGTATGCCATGCTATGTACTCTAATTGATGTCACATGTGCTTTGAGCACTTGTAGTAGATATCAATTAGATCCAGGTGAGTGTCATTGGGTGGCTGTCAAGAACATTCTTAAGTATCTGAAGAGGACTAAGGATATGTTCTTGGTTTATGGAGGGGAAGATGAGCTCACTGTAAAAGGATACAATGATGCTAGTTTCCAAATGGTGGAATATGATTATCGATCATAATCAAGGTTTGTTTTTTGTCTTAATAGGGGTGCATGAGTTGGAAGAGCTCCAAGCAAAGGACCGTAGTGAACTCTACAATGGAGGCTAAGTATATTGCATTATTAGATATGGCCAAGGAGGTAGTTTGGATTAAGAAGTTCGTCACTGAACTTGGTGTGGTTCCTATGATTGTTGATCCAATAGACATCTATTGTGACAACAATGGAGTAATCACTCAAGCTAGGGAACCACAGTCTCATCAGAAGTCCAGACACATACTCAGATAATTCCATCTCATCAGAGAAACAGTTGAGAAGAAAGATGTGCAGATCAGTAAAGTGCATACTGACCCAATCTCGTAGATCCATTGACAAAGCCTCTGTCACAATAGAAGCATGAACAACACTTGAGATCATTTGGTATTAAATACATGAATGATTGGCTATAATGCAAGTAGGAGATTGTTAGAGTAGGTGCCCTAGAGTCAATCAATTATTTTTGAATTGACTCTTTGTAATAATGTTCATTGATCAATAAAAGGCACTTTATTCTATATCGCGTAAATCATTATTGTATGTATTGATATATGTCCTTGCAATGGTAGAACTGTGATGAGGGTATCAAGTGTTTCAAATCTTGATAGTAAGAACCATATGAGCACATATGGTGGACATTCTAGAAACGTTCGTAGCCCAAGTATTATTCTGAAGTCTAACAAGACGATGGAATCAAATTCTAGTCTAACAAGACGATGGTGGCATACTAGTCTAACAAGACGATGAACCTAGAACCTATGAAGACGCTAAATCGGATCCAAATTCTATTTGATGGCTTGAAGCCATGAAATCTGAGATGGATTCCATGTACCAGAACCAAGTATGGTCTATGTGGAACCACATGAAGGGGTAAAACCCATAGGGTGTAAATGGGTCTTCAGGAAGAAGATTGACATGCATGGCAAGATGCATACTTATGAGACATGACTGGTTGGCCAAAGGTTTCAAACAAATTCATGGTATTGACTATGAAGAAACCTTTTCGCCGGTTGCCATGATTCAATCTATCCAGATTATACTTGTGATTACTGCATATCATGACTATGAGATTTGGCAAATGGATGTCAAAATAGCTTTCCTGAATGGAAACCTTGAAAAGAATGTGTATATCACACAACCCGATGGTTTTGTTCTTGATGTGCAAGTTGATATGGTATGCAAGTTGCAGATATCCATTTATGGGCTCAAGCAAGCTTCAAGGAGCTGGAACATTCGTTTCGATAAAGCTGTAAAAGAATTCAGTTTTATCAAGAATGAAGATGAGCCTTGTGTTTACAAAAAAGTGAGTGGGAGCACAATGGCATTCCTAGTGTTGTATGTTGATGACATACTTCTGATTAGGAATGATATACTAAACCTGCAGTCGGTAAAGACTTGGTTATGCAAGTGCTTCTCCATGAAGGACTTAGGGGAAGAACTTACATCCTTGGAATTAAGATCTATCATGATAGATCGTGTAGGTTGCTTGGCCTAAGTTAGAGTGCATATATTGACAAAGTACTGAAAAGATTCAGTATGGAAGAATCCAATAAGGGATTTCTTTTGATGTCACATGATGTTTACCTCTCTAGGGATATGTGTCTTAGAACACAAGATGAGAGAGATAGGATAAAAAGGATTCCATATGCATCAGCAATTGGATCCATCATGTATGCCATGCTATGTACTCTGATTGACGTCACATGTGCTTTGAGCACTTGTAGTAGGTATCAATTAGATCCAGGTGAGTATCACTGGGTGGCTATCAAGAACATTCTTAAGTATCTGAAGAGGACTAAGGATATGTTCTTGGTTTATAGAGGGGAAGATGAGCTCACTTTAAAAGGATACAGTGATGCTAGTTTCCAAACAGGTGGAATATGATTATAGATTGCAATCAAGGTTTGTATTTTGTCTCAATAGGGGTGCATGAGCTGGAAGAGCTCCAAGCAAAGGACCGTAGTGAACTCTACAATGGAGGCTGAGTATATTGCATTATTAGATATGGCCAAGGAGGCAGTCTAGATTAAGAAGTTCGTCACTGAACTTGGTGTGGTTCCTATGATTGTTGATCCAATAGACATCTATTGTGACAACAATGGAGCAATCACTCAAGCTAGGGAACCACAGTCTCATCAGAAGTCCAGACACATACTCAGATGATTCCATCTCATCAGAGAAATAGTTGAGAAGAAAGATGTGCAGATCAGTAAAGTGCATACTGACATAATCTCGTAGATCCATTGACAAAGCCTCTGTCACAGCAGAAGTATGAACAACACTTGAGATCATTTGGTATTAAATACATGAATGATTGGCTATAATGCAAGTAGGAGATTGTTAGAGTAGGTGCCCTAGAGTTAATCAATTATTTTAGAATTGACTCTTTGTAATAATGTTCATTGATCAATAAAAGGCACTTTATTCTATATCGCGTAAATCATTATTGTATGTATTGATATATGTCCTTGCAATGGTAGAACTGTGACGAGGGTATCAAGTGTTTCAAATCTTGATAGTGAGAACTCTATGAGCACATATGGTGGCCATTCTAGAAACGTTCGTAGCCCAAGTATTATTCTGAAGTAAGGGCACATATAATATAGTAAGGCTATCATAGTGTTGAATGACCCTGTCGAAAGGTAGTGACTGATCTCACTTGTCAAGGTTGTTTGGTGACAACATGGTGCAACACATGGGTGCTTGCTATAGGCAAGTTCACCTGACTGGCCCACTAAAGGATTCCATAGGGATGGCAACCCCAGTGTCTATAGAATAAATCCTCTAACGAATAGTGGTGCATGTGATCCTTAGACTTGAGATCACCGGAGCGCCTTGTAAACCGATTGGTGTAGTTTAACACTAGCCCAACACAGTTCTATTCAGAGCTGTCAATACGGTTGTGATTGGCTATACCAAGGAGTGTATCAAGACTGTGGTGGATTGATAGAGGATTCATCACTCCTAGGTACGGGGGAAGTTATCTCACGGTGCAATCAGTAAATGGCAATGACACTAAAACTGTGGCCACAGTGGGGTTGAGTTGTTGCTCCATCCAGTTTATAATTCCAGTCATTGGTCCAGTAACTAAATACATACATATCGATAGTAACTAAGGTTGCCACTATTTCTATGCCTCGGTCTCGTTGAGATAACAGATGATGAAAGGATCAGATTGTACGATAACCATATTGTTGATAGGTAGCTGCTTCGCGGAATCTGAATCTATCGAGTGGCCATGATGCCTTGCTAGGGGCCAGTCTTAGTCTATGTGTAGTGAGATGATTAATTGGTGTTAATCGCGTACTACACACTACCAGTATGATGAGGAGCCTACGGGTCACACACATAAAAGATAATTTAAGAACCAGTTTATAAGAAGGGTGTTTTTCGTCTTTTTAGGAAAAAGGGTATTTTGGTAATCTCACAGTGCAATTAAATTTGCTGAGGTTGTAGCCTTTATTTAATTTGGTATTAAAATTAAATAAGTGAGATTATATTTAAATATGTGTTCACATATATTTAAATAAATTATTGTTATTGTTAAATGTTATATACATACATATATATATATATTAATTGAATTTAATTGAAATAATGATAATTAAAATTAAAATATCTAAATGGGGCTGTTTGGACATAAAGGTTGTTTGCGTTGGTGCCCAAGCCCATTCCATGATGGAATAGGGCATTGTGTGTGCACTATATAAGTGCAAGCTTTTTGTGAATTAAACTAATAATTTCATTCATTCACATTTAATTAAAAATCCAGCCCCCTTTTCTCTCTTCCACGCCAATTTTCCTTTTTGGGTTGAATCAAATATCACTTGATTCTTGTTTTTGGTTCTTAAGGCTAAAGAGGATCTAGCAAATCTCTCTTTAGTTCCTTGTGGTTATCTTCGTGTGGACTACCGCTGGTTTGATCCTACCCTTGGATAGGTAGCGAAACCTATTTAGAGACAAGTTAGAGGAGCCTCCAAACGTGCATATGAATTCTTAACTCTAAACTGATTTTTCTGCAGATTTTGATTTAAACTATATTGTTAAATTTGTGTCCTAATCTTGGTTCTAAGGAAACGATCTATTGTATATATGATATTTGTTTCCGCCGCTATGACTTGATCATTTCCTAACATTAGGGAGGGATCATTAACCCTGAAAAACATTTTACACTTACATTATGTGTTAGTTGTTCCATCCTTGAGTTATAACTTATTGTCAGTCTCCAAAACAACCAAAGCCTTATCGTGTGTGGTGATTTTTTGGCTTGAATTTTGTGAGTTTAAGAACATTCAAACAAAGCAGGCGATTTGTTGTGGTATTAGACTGGGCAGATGTATTACTTGGATTTAAGTCATAAAGTTCTGCCATGTTCCAGTAGATTTTGACAGTAGATTGCTCTAAAAGGGATAAATAGAAATCCGATATCTGGTTATGGGATCGATGCCTTGGACATGCTTCATTTGGTTACTTAAAGAAACTTTTTCCAAGTTTGTTTGATAAAAATGATATCAGTAACTTCCGCTATGACGTTTGTGAACTATAAAAAAGTCATCGAGTCCCATTCCCTATAACATTAAACAAAAGTCCAAGTCCTTTTATGCTTATACATTCAGATGTCTAGGGCCATCATAAGTTACTACTTTAAGTGGATCCCGTTGGTTTGCTACTTTTGTTGATCATTGTACAAGGATGACTTGAGTATGTCTAATGAAATCCAAAGGGGAGGTTAATTTGCTCTTTTAGAGATTTCACAAAATGGTTCATGCACAGGTTCAGGTCCTCTGAAGTGACAATGGAGGAGAATATCAAAATGTGGCTCTTAAATAGTACTTGGCAACACATGGCATCATTCATCAGACTACTTGTCCTAACATATCCCCAAGAAATGGTGTTTTATTAGAGGTCATTTGTGCCTCATTAATATAAGCTCACATGCCATTATCTTTTTGGGAAGAAGCACTTACTTCTATAGCCTACCTAATCAATCGGGTACCTTCCAGTTCTATTGGGTTCCAGACACCTTTTCAGGCTCTTAGTAAAATAGTGAATGCTCCAATAGTCCTGAACTTATTGTCTCATGTTTTTGGCTATATCGCCTTTGTTCACGTCCATAAACATCAACGCCACAAGTTTTCCCCTCATGCATTGAAATGTGTTTTCTGTAAAACCCCTCCCTAGCCGGGTATTTCCTAAGTATCCCTTGGCCATTGAGAACCTAGAAAACGCACGCCTAGGAAAGAAGTTTATTTTAAAATCCTATTTAAAGAATAAACTTGTAGTTTAAAACATATATATAGATATATGTGTTTAATTTTTTTCTTAACTATAATAAGTTCATTGTATAATCAAAAAATATAATTTCCTTTCTTGGAGTAAATTATGAAATCCATAGTAATACTTACTAGAACATACACACTTTTATAAAATTTACTAGCAATTTGATTTCCTTTGTTAATACAACATATTTACTCCATTATAGAACATGGACATAATTACTACATTATGAGATATGAACATAATTACTATACTAAATATTAGCAAAACCATTCAATAGTCATCATTAAAGCATCCCCTCATGCTCATAGCGTCCCTTGGAATTCTCTCCCAGCTTCATGCCTTAATCCGTACCTGCAAAACATTTTAAAACATTTCGTGGGGTGAGCGCTAATCGCTCAGTAAGGAATATGGCCATTTATAAACAATTAAGGTTCATTATACAAGTAAATTACTTAGGACTTTACCTACCTACAAAATATGACCTTCATTCTTTAACATAACAAGTTCATAAAACATATCATACACTTTGGACTTTTCTCATAAACATAAGTCATAACATAATCATACATAATATAACATAGAACATATATGACTTATGAAATATTCATGTACATGGCATGCTTATTTCTTTTGTCTTTATACTTGATGGTTTCATTAGTCTTTGTTATCCGATCGGATTCATTTAAACCATTACCTTGTTCTTGGTCGTCACCTCAAAGGACTCATGGTTTCCATAAGAATTCCATTCCTCTGATCTTGGTTTATACCTCAAGAGACTCATGGAATTCATTCTTTAACATTTCATAAATTTTTCATAAGACAACTACATAAGCTATATGCATTACCATTATGAATGCAAACATATGGACTAACATATTCCATGCTCAATCATACTATATTCTCCTACTAAACTTCTTAACTTAATTCATTTAATTTCTCATACAATACAAAGAATTTCAGTAGTAAGATTATTCAGGGGTTTACTAGAATTAGAAACAAATGGGAATTTCCATTAAGAAGGTGGATGCCATACAGTTCGTTACTTTCAAGCAATTTTTCCATTATCTTCTAATTCGAATTTATTTTTCGCCAAAACATAAACGTTTTAGGTCTGTTTCTAAACTTTTTAACACTTCAAGAATCAACTCAATCAGACTTCTATAACTTCAGTTATGACTGATTCAGTGAAGCATGTACAGTATAAGTCTTAAAACAGCCAAATCCGAATTCTATTCATTTTTAACCATGTCACCTTCATTTGCACATTCATATTATTTGCCATATCATTCTAAGTATAAAAGGCCATAAAAACCTCCCTTTTTACAGAACCAAAAAGTGCCAAAACATCGTCCAACTACAAATCTCTTAATTGGCATAATCATCCTCCATATGCACACATACACCAATCAACACACCCATTTAAACAACTCATAACCAAAACTTAGCATCACACTCATATTAACATAAATACATGTAAGTTTCATAAACCCTAGGTGTTATCAATTGTAGTCATAAGGGAGATTTTTTCCTTACCTTAGTATTCAAAGCACAAAGATACTCCTCCTTGGCTCCAAAATTTCACCTTTCTACCTTACACACACAACCACTTATGAATTTCTCTTTTAACCAAAAAATTCAGAAAAACTAGGGTTTTGAAACTCACCTTTAACCCTGAAATTGAAGTTCTTTAAGGGTGGATGGTGATCTCCTTTGAAAATCAACTTGAAATCCTAAGAAAATTTGAGAATAAAAGCTTGGATTAGTGGCTTTTATGGTGGATTTGAGAGATGAAGAAGAAGATGATATATTTGGGGTCTCCAAGGCCGACTACTCTCTTTTTAAACCTTGTAAATATTCATTCCATTGATACTCTAATGTGATTGGTCAATAAAAGTTAGATATAAAGGTCATTTGGCATAAATTTTTCATATAAGGGCGTTTTGGTCATTTCTACCACAACATAAAGATAAGTACTCATTTAATGCCATTTGACTTCTTTAAAACACTTAACCATTAAGTAACTCTACTAGGTAAATGACTAATTTACCCTTGGTGCACTTGTATGGACACTTAAATCATATGGTTTTGTATGAAAAGACCATTATACCCTTGTTACCGTTTATGCCATTTAACCTTATCAATCAACTTTATAACCATTCTACCCTCATTTCTCTTCAATGACATCATCCTTTACACTTTATAATGGCCACATCTCGAAATACATGTAAATTGACCATTTTACCCTTCCATTTAAAAAAAGAGAATTACTTGAAAAGTAAATTTCATACCTTAAGGCATTGGAATAATAACGCGGGGTTTACAATCATCCCCCCCTTAGAAGAATTTCGTCCTCGAAATTCAGTTGAAAGAATCTGGATATCTTTCCTTCATATCTTGCTCAACCTCCCATGTCGCTTCCACATTATGATTCCTCCACAATATTTTAACAAGCGGTACTTTCTTATTTCGGAGCTCTTTTATTCGTCTATCCGGAGTCATCGGCGGGCGTTCTTTATAAATTAGTTCATCTTTTAACTCCACTTCATTTGCTTGTAATATATGCGAAGGATCACTAACATACTTTCGCAATAGGGAAACATGGAAAACATTATGGATCCGGTCCATACTAGCTGGTAAGGCAAGTCTATAAGCTACTTTGCCCACTTTCTCTAATACCTCATATGGACCGATATATCTAGGGGCAAGCTTCCCTTTTCTTCCAAACCTCATCACCCTTTTATAAGGAGAGATTTTCACAAACACCTTGTCTCCTATTTGGAATTCTATATCCTTTCTTTTTGGAGTGCATAGCTCTTACATCTGTCTTGGGCCTGCTTCATTCTCTCTCGAATTAACTTTACATCTTCTATCATTTTTTGTGTCATTTCTGGACCAAGAGCTTGAGTCAATGCATTCTTTTCTCCTATCTCGTCCCAATGTAATGGAGATCTACATTTCCTTCCATACAAAGCTTCATATGGTGCCATTTTAATGGTTGCTTGATAACTATTGTTATAAGCAAATTCAACTAGAGGGAGAATGTCACACCAATTCAACTTATGATCAATACACATGCCCGTAACATATCCTCCAATATTTGATTCGTTCTTTACGTCTTCCATCCGTGCACGAGGATGATAGGCTGTCTTTGAAATTAAGCCTAGTACCCAATGCCTTCTGCATGCTACTCCAGAATATTGACATAAATTTCACATCCCTGTCTGAGACAATACTATTAGGTACTCCATGTAATCTTACTATTTCTTTAACATATAATCGGCCTAGCTGATCAGAGGAGATCTTGTCTGTCGAATGAAATGAAAGCGATTTAGTCAATCTATCTACAATCACCCAAATGGCATTATAACCCTTTTGCACTTTAAGAAGACCTAAAATGAAATCCATAGAAATATCTTCCCATTTCCACGAAGGAATACTAAGGGGCTGCAACAATCCAGATGGGCGTTGATGTTCTGCTTTAACCTGTTGGCACACCAAGCATCTGGCAACATACTCAGCTACATCTTTCTTTAACCTTGGCCACCAATAGCTCTTCCTCAAATCCTGATACATCTTTACACTCCCTGGATGAGCAGCGTAAAGAGTACTATGTGCTTCCCTCTAAAATCTTCTTTCTTAATTCAATATCCTGAGGAACATACACTCTATCTCTAAATTTCAAGATTCCATTCACCCATTTGAATTCTGATTCTCTACCATCTTTCAACTGCTGCTCAATTCCTTTACTAAACCCGTCATTCGCTTGTTTTTCTCTAATTTCCTCCAACAACTTAGACCGAACTTCAATTTTGGACAATTTCCCAAACTCTAACTCCATCCCCTCCTTCATTATCTCTTGTTTCGTGTGCTTGAAAAGTTAATTGAGCTAAGGAGACTTTCCTGTGAGGGCATGCAACTACGTTAGCTTTCCCTGGTGATACATAATATCACATTCATAGTCCTTCACCAACTCAAGCCATCTTCTTTGCCTCATATTCAATTCTTTACGGGTGAAAAAGTATTTTAGACTTTTGTGATACGTGTAAATATTACATTTCACCCCAAAGAGATAATGTCTCCAAATCTTCAAAGCAAAAACGACAGCTGCTAATTCAAGATCATGAGTGGGATACCTCTTTTCATAGTCTTTCAATTGACGAGAGGCATAAGCAATCACCTTGCCTTTTTGCATCAATACTGCCCCCAAACCGTTATAAGAAGCATCAGTATAAATATCATAATCTACTCCATCCTCTGGAAGTGTTAAAATAGGAGCAGTAGTTAATCTTCTTTTCAATTCTTGGAAACTCTTCTCACAGGTTTCAGTCCATCTGAACGGGGCTTCCTTTTTGGTCAGAGCTGTGAGTGGAGAAGCTAATTTAGCAAAGCCTTCCACAAATTTCCTGTAATATCCTGCTAAACCAAGAAAACTTCTAACTTCTTTTACAGGTCTTTGGTCTTGGCCATTCAATCAAGCTTCAATCTTACTAGGGTCCACTGAAATACCCTTTTGTGAAACAACATGTCCCAAGAATGTTACTTGATCCAACCAAAACTCACATTTGGAGAACTTAGCATATAACTTTTTCTCCCTTAGTCTTTGTAACACAAATCTCAAATGCTCTTCATGATCTTCCTTTGTTTTGGAATAGACCAGGATATCATCTATAAAAATTACTAGAAATTTATCTAGACAATCATGGAAAATCCTATTCATCAAATCCATGAATACCGCTGGTGCATTAGTCAATCCAAATGGCATCACTATAAATTCATAATGCCCATATCTCGGTTGAAATGCGTCTTGGGAATATCTTTGTCAGCGACCCTCACTTGATGGTAGCCTGACCGAAGATCAATCTTGGAAAACACCGAAGCTCCCTTTAACTGATCAAACAAATCATCAATTCTTGGTAATGGATACTTGTTTTTCACCGTCACCTTATTGAGCTCCCTGTAATCAATACACATTCTCATCGAACCATCTTTTTTCTTCACAAATAAAATAGGAGCTCCCCATGGAGAATGACTAGGTCGAATGAAACCTTTATCTAACAACTCCTGAAGCTGCTTCTTTAACTCTTGTAACTCTGCTGGAGCCATTCTATATGGGGCTTTAGATATTGGTGCCGTACAGAGCTAATTCTATACAAAATTCCACTTCCCTTTCTCGGAGGAAGTCCTGGCAAATCTTCCCGGAAAAACATCTTGAATTCTCGTACTATGGGTACATCCCGACAACGAAGTCTGGAAACTTTTCTTTATTCACCACATTAGCTATGTACCCACGCACAACCCTTCCTTATCATCTTCATTGCCTTCTTGCACTTATCATTAGGTTTGTGTAGATGACCTTCCCCAAAGGTGAAACTGTCTCCAAAGATCTAAGTTAAACCTGGCCTTCTTCTTCCGACAATCTATCAATACTCCATATTTGCTCAGGAAGTCCATTCCCAAAATCATATCAAAAACAATCAAATCAACATTCAACTCATGCTCATCAATCACTATAGTTTCCCCCATCAACAACTTATCAAGAAAATAATTCTCCCATTAGGCATCTCAATTTTAACAAAGATGTTCCACTTTACAAGGCTCTAAACCTAATCTTTTTATAATACCATATGAGATAAAAGAATGGGTAGCCCTAATCAATCAAGACATATAAAGAGGTAGAGTGGAATTGTAAGCGACCAAGAATCGCAGATGGATTGGCTTGCTTCTTTCGAG
Source organism: Pistacia atlantica (assembly GCA_026229545.1). Classification (NCBI taxonomy): domain Eukaryota; kingdom Viridiplantae; phylum Streptophyta; class Magnoliopsida; order Sapindales; family Anacardiaceae; genus Pistacia; species Pistacia atlantica. The sequence goes on from CM047907.1 coordinate 8,523,124, forward strand.
CTACCGAGTAAACTCGCAATCGAACCTCCAACGATGCAGAAGGGAAGTAGCTTGAGTAACTTTACAGTCCTTTGCCATGTGTCCCGGTTGTTTACATTTGAAACACACACTGGTTCCTAATAGACAATTCCCTTTATGCTGCCTCCCACATTTTTGACAATGGGGAAGATTAGTCCTTCTTTGTTGTTGCTGAGGAGTCCTCTTATTCTTGCTACCCTTCTTTTGAAATCCTTGTTGAAACTTTCTTTTACCTTTGTCCTCGAGGCCCGAGTGGAATTCCCCACTTCAACTTTCTGAACTGTCTCGGCTGAACTAGAATTACCAATCACCAACTTGGGGGTTCTCCATCCGCCTCCTTATTCACATAAATCTCTGCCCTCAATGCCCTCCCGTTCCAAGGCCTCACTATAAGTCGAGGAGGTTGACCACCCGCTATAACAATCTGGGCAATTTTTTGGGTGTAGTCCATTAATAAATCTCTAACCAAAGACCTTTGTTGAGTACTCACCATAGTAGGAGCAAAACGGGCTAAGGAATTGAACATTGTAGCATACTCTCTAACTCATATTACCTGCTTCAATTCCGTGAACTCTTGAGTCTTCACGGATAACATGTCTCACGACCGATATTCTCGCTTCAAATAGCCTTTTAAATTCATTCCAGGGGAAAGATTACTCGTCACATAGGTATGCTCCATTAGCTTCCACCATACCCGAGCATCTCCTCTCAACAAATAGGAAGCATAGCGGACTTTTTCCCCGATCACTCATGGGAAACAAGGCCATTGCCCGTCGGCAGTCTTCTAGCCACTCCTCTGTTCATCGGATCGTTGAACCATTGAACTCGGAGGTTGGTACTTTTGAGAAAGATTATAGATTGGTTCCACTTGTCCAGAAGGTGTAGCACCCATCGGCATAATCCGGTCCAAGATCGGAGGTGGAACTGGTATTTGGAGCCGTGGGCTGAACCACTGGAGCCGAGGGATTTGTGTTCACTTGGTTACTTATACCCTCCCGGACTCACCCTCCTAAAGGCCTCGTAATGGCCTGTCTGAATCATCCGTTGATTGCGCCTCATCCAAAAGCCAAAACGAAGCATTTTGGGCGGGGCGTGCTGGTCCACTATTGGGGAGGGGGCACACAGTGAGTCAGGTGCTCGGCTCACTAGTGCCTGCTTCATTAATATTCTCCTCGCCCTCCTATTAACCTTTCGTGGACGATCGTAGCCATACCCTTTACTCACACAAATTTCAATCAACATTAGCTAAGTCTATTCACTATTCACTAAACAGGTAAAGAAAATACTTACAACAATCGGCTGGAGAGAGTATCTTGGGGACGCATGAGGAATGATACTTCCATTACTTATAAACACCATTTCCAGCATCAATTAAATATAAAATCCTATAACAATTTAATCAAAACATCATTTCAAACGCCCAAAATCACGCTCTGATACCAAATGTAAAACCCTCCCTAGCCGGGTATTTCCTAAGTATCCCTTGGCCATTGAGAACCTAGAAAACGCACGCCTAGGAAAGAAGTTTATTTTAAAATCCTATTTAAAGAATAAACTTGTAGTTTAAAACATATATATAGATATATGTGTTTAATTTTTTTCTTAACTATAATAAGTTCATTGTATAATCAAAAAATATAATTTCCTTTCTTGGAGTAAATTATGAAATCCATAGTAATACTTACTAGAACATACACACTTTTATAAAATTTACTAGCAATTTGATTTCCTTTGTTAATACAACATATTTACTCCATTATAGAACATGGACATAATTACTACATTATGAGATATGAACATAATTACTATACTAAATATTAGCAAAACCATTCAATAGTCATCATTAAAGCATCCCCTCATGCTCATAGCGTCCCTTGGAATTCTCTCCCAGCTTCATGCCTTAATCCGTACCTCGCAAAACATTTTAAAACATTTTAGGGGTGAGCGCTAATCGCTCATAAGGAATATGGCCATTTATAAACAATTAAGGTTCATTATACAAGTAAATTACTTAGGACTTTACCTACCTACAAAATATGACCTTCATTCTTTAACATAACAAGTTCATAAAACATATCATACACTTTGGACTTTTCTCATAAACATAAGTCATAACATAATCATACATAATATAACATAGAACATATATGACTTATGAAATATTCATGTACATGGCATGCTTATTTCTTTTGTCTTTATACTTGATGGTTTCATTAGTCTTTGTTATCCGATCGGATTCATTTAAACCATTACCTTGTTCTTGGTCGTCACCTCAAAGGACTCATGGTTTCCATAAGAATTCCATTCCTCTGATCTTGGTTTATACCTCAAGAGACTCATGGAATTCATTCTTTAACATTTCATAAATTTTTCATAAGACAACTAAATAAGCTATATGCATTACCATTATGAATGCAAACATATGGACTAACATATTCCATGCTCAATCATACTATATTCTCCTACTAAACTTCTTAACTTAATTCATTTAATTTCTCATACAATACAAAGAATTTCAGTAGTAAGATTATTCAGGGGTTTACTAGAATTAGAAACAAATGGGAATTTCCATTAAGAAGGTGGATGCCATACAGTTCGTTACTTTCAAGCAATTTTTCCATTATCTTCTAATTCGAATTTATTTTTTGCCAAAACATAAACGTTTTAGGTCTGTTTCTGAACTTTTTAACACTTCAAGAATCAACTCAATCAGACTTCTATAACTTCAGTTATGACTGATTCAGTGAAGCATGTACAGTATAAGTCTTAAAACAGCCAAATCCGAATTCTATTCATTTTAACCATGTCACCTTCATTTGCACATTCATATTATTTGCCATATCATTCTAAGTATAAAAGGCCATAAAAACCTCCCTTTTTACAGGACCAAAAAGTGCCAAAACATCGTCCAACTACAAATCTCTTAATTGGCATAATCATCCTCCATATGCACACATACACCAATCAGCACACCCATTTAAACAACTCATAACCAAAACTTAGCATCACACTCATATTAACATAAATACATGTAAGTTTCATAAACCCTAGGTGTTATCAATTGTAGTCATAAGGGAGATTTTTTCCTTACCTTAGTATTCAAAGCACAAAGATACTCCTCCTTGGCTCCAAAATTTCACCTTTCTACCTTACACACACAACCACTTATTAATTTCTCTTTTAACCAAAAAAATTCAGAAAAACTAGGGTTTTGAAACTCACCTTTAACCCTGAAATTGAAGTTCTTTAAGGGTGGATGGTGATCTCCTTTGAAAATCAACTTGAAATCCTAAGAAAATTTGAGAATAAAAGCTTGGATTAGTGGCTTTTATGGTGGATTTGAGAGATGAAGAAGAAGATGATATATTTGGGGTCTCCAAGGCCGACTACTCTTTTTAAACCTTGTAAATATTCATTCCATTGATACTCTAATGTGATTGGTCAATAAAAGTTAGATATAAAGGTCATTTGGCATAAATTTTTCATATAAGGGCGTTTTGGTCATTTCCACCACAACATAAAGATAAGTACTCATTTAATGCCATTTGACTTCTTTAAAACACTTAACCATTAAGTAATTCTACTAGGTAAATGACTAATTTACCCTTGGTGCACTTGTATGGACACTTAAATCATATGGTTTTGTATGAAAAGACCATTATACCCTTGGTTACCGTTTATGCCATTTAACCTTATCAATCAACTTTATAACCATTCTACCCTCATTTCTCTTCAATGACATCATCCTTTACACTTTATAATGGCCACATCTCGAAATACATGTAAATTGACCATTTTACCCTTCCATTCAAAAAAAGAGAATTACTTGAAAAGTAAATTTCATACCTTAAGGCATTGGAATAATAACGCGGGGTTTACATTTTCATTGGGTATGGTGTTCATCAAAAAGGGTATCGTTGCTATCATCATCTAACTCAACAAACGTTTGTGACGATGGGTGTTATTTTCCATGAAGAATTCATGTATTTTTCTTCTAAGTCTGAACTTTAGGGGGAGAATTGTCAAAAAGAAATTCAGACTCTTGACTATGCTATTCAAGATGTTGTTCAGGATATGAGAGACTATGAGTAACAAACTAGATCTCCTGATCGACAAGAAGATGAAGTGGATGATGAAAATGTGGAGGTGGTATCAAACCTTTCCGTAGAAACTTCTTAATCTGAGTCTCTCAAACCTGGTATGTCACAACCATCCTTTGCTAAGAATGGTTTTGATTTAGAATCTAAACCAACTGAGTCTGAACCCATGAGGAAATAATTACCATCACGTAGTACTAAAGGGATTCCCAAACCAACATACAAACCAAAGTTATCCAGTAAGGTCAAATACCCCATAAGTCATTATGTGTCTAACCATCGTTTATCAAAATCAAATTTGTCATTTGTGAATCAATTATCTACTGTATCTATTCCTAAAAGTGAAGGAAGCCTTATCTAATCCAAAATGGAAAGCTACTATGAATGAAGAGATGAAATCATCACGAAAGAATGAGACTTGCAAACTTGTTGATCGTCCACTAGGAAAGAAGATCATTGGATGTTGATAGGTTTACACTATGAAGTATAAAGCTGATGACATGATTGAGTGATTTAAAGCAAGAATAGTTGCAAAGGGGTACACCCAAACTCACAGGATAGACTATACAGAGACATTTGCACCGTAGCCAAAATCAACATAGTACATGTCTTGTTATCTTTAGTTGCTGGACTAGCCATTACAACAGTTTGATGTGAAGAATGCTTTTCTACATGGAGAATTGTCTGAAAAGATCTATATGGATCATTTACCAGGGTGTATTCTACCAAGAAAGCATAAAGGAACACTTCAAGCATAAAGGAATTCTCCACCAACTTGAATCGATTCACCACCAAATCTCCTTGCCAAGACTTGGATAAAGAAATCTCAATAAGAACACAAAGTTCTCTCAATGGTTAAACCAAGTTTCTGATATTTCATGAACTAACTTTTACAAGGAGAATAGTTGCCTTTATATAGGCAATTACAAGGTTAAAAGAGTAATCAACAAAAACAATACAAGAAAATGAAAATAATAAATATTACACAAAAATTACAAGCCTTCCATTCAAAATTAAGGCCATACCGATTTAATGCAAAAAGGGACATGATTCCCTAATTCTAGTGTTCATGTCTTTAGCCACCCCATTAGTTGAAAAAACTCACTTTATTAGCCCAAAACTTGATCAATGATCCTAATCAAGTCTACTAATAAGGGTGTAAGAGATTGGGCCTTGAAGATCTTGCAAACGGATCCAATAAGGGTTCAAGTGGACTTTCCCCTTTGGAATGAGAATTGGGCCGAATGGGTTCACTTCAACACTTGGGCTTCTCTCTTGGTGGACTTGAGCTTCCTTTGTTGGGCTTGGACTTGGAATGGTTTGGGCCGAAGTGCTTGGGCCGAATCTCCTCCAATGCTTTCCACACTCCACAATCCAAGTGTTTTAAGACTTGGAATGAAACTCTTAGATTCAACCGAATTAGCAGTGTTTTAGGACTTGTAATTCATTGTCCACTCATGTTTACAAGTGTTTTAGGACTTGTAAACATATAATCCTCCTCGGGTTGAGAAGGATTTGCCCTCAAATCCAAATCGTCCTCCAAGTATGGGCTTAGATCCCCCACATTGAAGGTGGCCGAGACTCCCTCATACTCACTAGGCAACTCCACCTTATAAGCATTATCATTTACCCTCTCAACAATCTCAAAAGGTCCATCAGCCCTAGGAGCTAATTTAATTTTCCTCTTACTTGGAAACATCTCCTTTCTCAAGTGAATCCAAACTAAATCCCCCGGTTGGAAAAGCTTAGGTTTTCTATGCTTGTTTGCCTTATTCTTGATCTTCTCATTTGATTTTTCTATTTGACCTCTCACGGTTTCATGGAGTTCCTTCATTTGTTTCAACTTCTCATTAGCATTCACACTTGGCTCAAAATCAAGGGGTGGGGAAGTGAGATCAAAAGGGATAAGTGGGTTTACTCCATACAACGCCTCAAAAGGTGTGTGACCCGTAGTAGAACTAGGACTCCCATTGTAGGTAAATTCAGCATGTGCCAATTGCAAATCCCAATCCTTTAAATGCTTACTCACTAAACTCCTTAGGACATTACCCAACACTTTATTCGCCACTTTGGTTTGACCATCCGGTTTGAGGGTGGTGTGAGGTGCTAAACATTAATTTTGTCCCTAGTCTACCCCATAAACTTCTCCAAAAATGACTCAAGAATTTTGTATCCCTATCCGAGGCAATGGTCCTCGGAATGCCATGAAGTCTCACCACTTTTCTAAAGAACAATTTGGCAATTTTGGAGGCATCATGCATGGTATGGCATGATATGAAATGGGCCATTTTTGAGAACCTATCAACCACTACCATGATGGAATCTTTTCCTCTTTGTGTCCTAGGCAATGCAACCACAAAATCCATGCTAAGGTCCTCCCAAGGGTGCTCGGCTATGGGTAAGGGTAGGTATGGTCCGGCCTTGAATTGACTCTTAGCTCTTTGACATGATCCACACCTTCTAATAAGAGCTTGAACATCCCCTAACATTTTAGGCCAATAAAAATATTCCTTGATGGTTTCTAAAGTCTTAGTAACCGCAAAATGGCCTGCCAACCCACCACTATGTGCTTCCCTCATAATTAGTTCTCTAAAACTACCCTTAGGGACACATAATCTTCTACCCTTGAACAAGTACCCATCATGCATAATATAATTTTCAAAACCAGGTTTCCCACATTCATTTATGCATGTTTTCATCTCCAAATCCTCCTCATAACACAATTTCATTAATTCAAAACCTAGAACTCTAGAATCAAGTAAAGAAAGTAAGGCATACCTTCTAGAGAGTGCATCAGCTACAACATTGTGTGATCCTTGTTTGTAATTCAGCACAAAAGAAAAGGATTGAATGAACTCAACCCATTCAACATGTCTTGTGTTGAGTTTACGCTGCCCATTGATGAACCTCAAAGCTTGGTGGTCCGAATGGAGGACAAATTATTTCGGCTGAAGGTAATGACTCCAATGGTCAAGTGCTCTCACTATAGCATAAAACTCCTTATCATAAGTGCTATACTTCCTCCTTGAATCACTAAGCTTCTCACTAAAGTATGCTATTGGCCTCTTGGATTGATTCAAAATGCCCCAATGCCAACACCACTTGCATCGCATTCTACTTCAAACACTTGGTTGAAATCGGGTAGGGCAAGGATGGGAGTTTCACACAACTTCTTTTTAATAAAATTAAAAGCTTCATTTGCTGCCTTAGTCCACTCAAAAGATCCCTTCTTCAAACATTCAGTTATGGGAGCCATAATGGAACTAAAATTAGGGACAAACCTACGGTAGAAAGAGGCTAAACCATGAAAACTCCTAACTTCCGTAATTGAACCAGGTTTAGGCCAATTATGAATGGATTCTACCTTGGATTGATCTACCTTAATTCCTTCTCCCGAAACTACATAACCCAAGAACACCAATTGTCTCATAAATAGCTCACATTTTTCAAGCTTAGCATACAACTCTTTTGCCCCAACAATTTAAGCAGTAAGCTAAGGTGTTCTACATGACTATCCTCACAAGTACTATATATCAATATATCATCAAAATATACAACCAAAAATTTTCCAATGAAAGGTTTGAGTACCTCATTCATTAACCTCATGAAGGTGCTTGGTGCATTGGAAAGGCCGAAAGGCATCACCATCCATTCATACAAACCAACTTCTTAGATCAATTTTTGAGAAGATGGTTGCACCATGAAGCTCATCCAATATGTCATCTAATCGTGGTATGGGATACCTATACTTGATAGTTATCCAATTGATGGCCCGACTATCAATACACATCCGATAAGTACCATCCTTCTTGGGTACAAGCAAGGCTGGAACTGAACAAGGGCTCATGCTCTCTCTCACAAATCCCATGGAAATCAAATCCTCAACTTGTCTTTGAAGCTCTCTTGACTCTTTGGGATTGCACCTATATGCTGGCCTATTGGGAAGAGGGCACCGGGATCCAAATCAATATGATGCTCTATTCCCCTAAGTGGTGGCAAACCCCTTGGTAACTCACTAGGAAAAACATCCACAAATTCATCCAAGAGATGGTGAACTTTCGGGTGAAATTTAGGTTGCTCTCTCTCTTGGTTTGTCTCGGCTATAAGGAGGGCAATGAGAGGATTGTGTTTTAGGAAAGCTTTTTCTAATTGGGTGCTATTTAGGAAGAGGGTTTTACGGGTTGGTGCTTTGGATGGTGTTTGGGAGAGTGTTTGGGAAGTTGTTTGTGTGGGAGCTTGGATAATGGCTTGGGTGGGGGCTAAGGGTGCAAGGGTAATAGACTTCTTGTTGAGCGTGAATGAGTATGTATTCTTTCGGCCATCATTTCTCTATCATATTGCCATGGCCTTCCAAGTAAAAGATGGCAAGCATCCATGGGAATGATATCACAAAGTACCTCATCCGAATAGCTCCTTCCAATGGAGAATGGTACCACTACTTGTATGGTATCTCCATTGCTCAACCATTGTAGCTTGTACGGGTGAGAATGATCCACAACCAATAGCCCCAATTTCTCCACAAGTTTAGTGGAAACAACATTGGTACAACTCCCACTATCAATGATCATTGAGCAAACTTTTCCCTTGATAGTGCACCTTGTATGGAACAAGTTCTCCATTTGGTTCTCTTGGGGGTTTACTTGAGTATGCAGCAACTTTTTTAGCATAAGCATCTCTCCACTATCAGCTTCCTCAATAACCTCATTCTCACTCTCATCTACTTCCTCTTCTTCACTAGAATCCCTTTGACAAGCATCATCAATCTCATTTATCTCTCTAAGAGTCATAACTCTTCGGTTTGGACAATTTGCTTGGAAGTGCCCATAACCTTGACACTTGAAACACTTCTTGTTCTTCAAATCAGGCCGTGGAGCATCATTCTTCACAAAACCTGTTTTTTCCTTTGGTGTTTCATTGGCTTTGTTCTTATCATAAGCCGTAGGTGCCATATAGGGTTTGGTGTAGGAAGGTGAACCCCTTTGGTAGTTACTTTCCTTAAAGAGTTTCTTGGGGGCCAAGGACTTCATGCTTGACATATTTCTTTTTACTTCATCAAGTTCTTCTTGAATTTTTTTGTTGGTACTTTCCCATGGTATTGGGGGTGGAATTGGGGAGGAAGGGGACTTGTTTGCCATGAGAATTGGGAAAATTTAGCTATTGTGAACAGTAACTCTGGATGAATAGTAACTTTTTGAATGTTAAAGAAAAATGGAAAATGGGAGGGAAAGGTCAAGTGTATGAGTTTTGGTGATTTTGGTTAAGTGTAAGTATTCTGTGAATAGTGTTCTATCAATAGTGTTTTATGATTAGGCTAAGGAATGGTGTTTATGGAGATGAGATTAGGTTAATTTAATTGTGTTTAGGGTTTAGGGTTTGTGTTTAGGGTTTAGGGTTTGGGTTAAGGGTTTAAGGTTTGGTTAAGGGTTGGTTTGGTTGTGAAGGAATGAGTTTAGTTGACTTTGGAGGGAATTGGCTAGGGTTTGGGTGAGGTGGCAATGGGTTTGGTTAGAAGGGAACAAGGTGTAAGGGATTTGGTTGGGGAATAGTGTTTGATGAGAGAGAAAAATTGTTCAATCACTTGTAACAAAGAGAAATTTTGAAAACACTTAAGCTAAAGAACCTCCAAATCCGGCAATGTAGACTCCAAAATCCAGCCAACTTCATTCAATCAATCCTAAATCAATCCTACTCCAATTCACAACCTAAGCTCTGATACCAAATGATCCAAATCCAACCAATTTGCAACAACAAACAACACAAAAATATGCCCTAAACTCAAGCTTAAATTCGGCCAAACACAAATGGAGGCAGTGTCACACTTACTTGCAATTTTAGGTTAAGACAAGAATGAACACTTCAAGCATAAAAGAATTCTCCACCAACTTGAATCGATTCACCACCAAATCTCCTTGCCAAGACTTGGATAAAGAAATCTCAATAAGAACACAAAGTTCTCTCAATGGTTAAACCAAGTTTTTGATATTTCATGAACCAACTTTTACAAGGAGAATAGTTGCCTTTATATAGGCAATTACAAGGTTAAAAGAGTAATCAACAAAAACAATACAAGAAAATGAAAATAATAAATATTACACAAAAATTACAAGCCTTCCATTCAAAATTAAGGCCATACCGATTTAATGCAAAAAGGGACATGATTCCCTAATTCTAGGGTTCATGTCTTTAACCACCCCATTAGTTGAAAAAACTCACTTTATTAGCCCAAAACTTGATCAATGATCCTAATCAAGTCTACTAATAAGGGTGTAAGAGATTGGGCCTTGAAGATCTTGCAAACGGATCCAATAAGTGTTCAAGTGGACTTTCCCTTTGGAATGAGAATTGGGCCGAATGGGTTCACTTCAACACTTGGGCTTCTCTCTTGGTGGACTTGAGCTTCCTTTGTTGGGCTTGGACTTGGAATGGTTTGGGCCGAAGTGCTTGGGCCGAATCTCCTCCAATGCTTTCCACACTCCACAATCCAAGTGTTTTAGGACTTGGAATGAAACTCTTAGATTCAACAGAATTAGCAAGTGTTTTAGGACTTGTAATTCCTTGTCCACTCATGTTTACAAGTGTTTTAGGACTTGTAAACGTATCAGTGGTGGTTACAATAAATGATCCTAATACATTTACAAGTCCTAAAACACTTGTAAACATGAGAGAAGCCCAACAAAGGAAGCTCAAGCCCACCAAGAGAGAAGCCCAAGTGTTAAAGTGAACCCATTCGGCCCAAGTCTCATTCCAAAAGGGAAAGCCCACATGAACCCTTATTGGATCCATTTGCAAGATCCCGAAGGCCCAAACTCTTACGCCCTTATTAGTAGACTTGATTAGGATCATTGATCAAGCTTTGAGCTAATAAAGTGAGATTTTTCAACTAATGGGGTGGTTAAAGACATGGATCCTAGAATTAGGAAATCATGTCCCTTTTGCATTAAATAGGTATGGTCTTGTTTTTTGAATGAATGGCTTGTAATTATTTGTGTAATATTTGTTAATTTTATTTCTTTGTATTTTATTTGTGGATTACCTATTTAGCCTTGTAATTGCCTATATAAAGGCAACTATTCTCCTTTGTAATATTTAGCTTATGAAATATCAAAAATTTGGTTTAACCATTGAGAGAACTTAGTGTTCTTGCTGTATATTCTTTATCCAAGTCTTGGCAAGGAGATTTGGTGTGAATCAATTCAAGTTGGTGGAGAATTCCTTTGTGCTTGAAGTGTTCCTACTTGTCTTGACCCAAAATTGCAAGTAAGTGTGACATTGTTCTTGTAATGCACTTGGCCGAATTTAAGCTTGAATTTGTGGCATATCTTGTTGTGTTTTGTTGTTGGAAATTGGTTGGAATTTGATCATTTGGTATCAGAGCATAGGTTATGAAGTGGAGTGGAATTGTTTTATGCTTGAATGATTGTAGTTGGTCGGAAAATTTGGAGTTGTGTTGCGGATTTGGGAGTGCTTTAATTTAAGATTGTTCTTCCTCTATTTTACAAGTTGTTGAACCTTTCTTTTCTCTTTCCTCAAACAGTATTTCCCCAACCAACTCCCTTACATCTTGTTCCCTTTTAACCAAGTCCATTGCCACCTCACCAAACCCTAACCAATTCCCTCCAAAGTCAACTAAACCCATTCCTTCCCAACCAAACCAACTTTAACCCTTAACCAAACCCTAAACACAATTAATTAACCTAATCCTATCTCCATAAACACCATTCCTTAACCTAATCACATATTACTATTACATGTTACTATTCACAGATTACTTTCAGTTAAACCAAAATCACCAAAACTTATACACTTGACCTTTCCCTCCCACTTTTCAATTTTTCCAACATTCAAAAAGTTACTGTTCATTCGGAGTTACTGTTCAAAGTAGCCAAATTTCACCCAATTCTCGTGGCAAACAAAGTCCCTTCCTCCCCAAATACAACCCCAACACCATGGGAGAGTGCCAAACTAAAAATTCAAGAGGAACTTGTTGAAGTAAAGAGGAATATGTCCAGCATGATGGAATTAGTGGTCAACATGTCTAAGGATATTGCTAACCTATCCCAACCCAAACCCACCTTTGAAGAAACCCCAACAATTGAAGCTCAAACCCACCAAGAGAGAAGCCCAAGTGTTGAAGTGAACCCATTCGGCCCAAGTCTCATTCCAAAAGGGAAAGCCCATAGGAACCCTTATTGGATCCATTTGCAAGATCCTCAAGGCCCAAACTCTTACACCCTTATTAGTAGACTTGATTAGGATCATTGATCAAGCTTTGAGCTAATAAAGTGAGCTTTTTCAACTAATAGGGTGGTTAAAGACATGGATCCTAGAATTAGGGAATCATGTCCTGATGCGTGTTTACTACAACATGCAAAACTAGCAAGTGCACTAGTCGCTCAAGTAATAAAGTGATGGGTAGGATATCGTTCCCACGAGGACCGTAGCAAAGCACTAAGTTTCCTAACATTATCAAGTTGAAGTAATCGACTTCTTTGGATTGGTGGGAGCAAATTTTAATGAAAAAGAAAACACAATTGAATCAAACAAAGAATTAAATCTTAACTAAGAAAGCAAAATGAAACAGAATATCAATTCAAGTAAAACGGGTAGGGTTTTGACTTCATTTGGACTTTTATGGGTTAAACCGAAGAGTTACACTATTTTCACATTCATGCGCAATGGTTGTAAATCGGATTCACTAATATGTTAACATACCCTCTCGGGCTATGTTTACCTATTCATCCTTATTAACAATTCGCACCCAACAAATTGAAGGTTAATAATTCTAAATTCATTAAGCACAAGAATCCTAAATTGATTTCATTAATTCTTGAATCTATCTCTAGCATCCAATACTATAATGGTGATTACCCAAGAAGCTTAACATGAATTATTTCTCAATCTCATCATGTTCATCACATACAACATTTAATTGCAGAGTAACACACAACCAAAGCTTATTCACATGAAAATAACACAATCAAATACTTAAACCATTTCAAATCCAAACTACAATCAAAACCCTAACCCATAGAGGATTAGTTCATAGCTAGATTAACAATACAAAAGTGAAAAATAGAAATAAACAAGTTAAACATAATGAAACTGAGATGAAAGATAAGAAATCTCCCCAAAAGATGAATCTTCCAGTCAAAATCTGAATCTTCCCTTCAACAATCCGAAAAACTAAAAGCTTTACTCTAAGAAAAGTGTAAAAACGGCTAAACCTAAAAAGCTGAAGATTTCCTCAACAAAAAGTTAAGTTTTTCTTTTATACTTAGTCCAAAAACCCTATAAAAACATGCACGACGAAAGCGTGCGTTTCAGCTGAATAAGTTGGTATCGTAGCGCGAAGAATGAAAAATTCCACTTCGTCTCTTTCTTACTTTGCCGTGGCGAAGACAATTTCTTCGCCGGGGCGAAGCTCCTTCAAAAGTTCTGAAATTTACAGAACTGCCACTCTGCTTGCTTTTTCGTTCGATTCTTTGATTTTCAGCTCTCTTCCTTGGAAACGAGCTTCCTCGTGCGTTGTCTTGCTCCGGAACTCTCCTATCTTCTGAAATCCGCTCATTTCTGAGTCAAAACTATCCAATTTTGTCTTTATTCGCTCAAAAAGTCTATTTTAACCTGAAACACGAAAAGTAAAGAATTAAACACCAATTCAGGTAAAAATGCACTAGAAAGTACCTAAAATCCGACCAAAAGATCAAATAAAAACTGTATAATTTACGGATTATCAACTACCCCCAAACTAAAACTGTATAATTTACGGATTATCAACTACCCCCAAACTAAAGAGATGCTCGTCCCCGAGCATATAGTACAAAACTAACGAAAACAAAGACAACAACCAAAAACAAAAACATGAAAACACCCACAAACAAACTGAAAAACCAAAATCAACAAAACTCAAATGCCAAAATGAATTGCCTAGAAATTGCACATGTCTCACAAATTGTTGAAAAATTATTATTAGGAAATGTTCGACATTCCAAGAAGTTATAAGCAACATCGATTGCCTTTCTCAATCGGTCCACCAAGTAGGTGATCCCCACTTCAATCCACATTCCAACTTCCTGGATTATTTTATGCAAAAATTTTAAAGTTTATCAAATGGTGGCAGACTCCATAAGCCTAAATATCAAACTACTCTCCACTAATGAGGACTAAGCATAGATGAGAATCAAAAGGTCTTTAAAAGCTTGTAACGTTAGGCTCGGGTCATAGGGCTCCAATAAAAGGATAGGAAACAAAGTAAGAGAACTCGGTTGTCCTAAAGCAAAACTCAATTCACGTCGAAACCCACACTTTCTCAACACCAATCGACATTTCCACTAGTTCACAGCTTTCGACGCGTATCCTTAAAACTTTTGAATACCATAAATGCAGGGGCGACTCGTTTAAGGTGTACGTGGCATTGTTAAACCCGAGGTCGCCAAATACTGCTAGGCGGGTTCTGGTTTCCAGCCGGTATACCCTTAAACTAGGCAGCATTGTGTTCAACAAAATTTTTTTTTTTTTTTTTAACAAACACTAGAATTGAATTGAGGTGACTACCTCCTTTGTTTTTATTCTTTTTTCTCAACCCCCACATCATTCTTTTTGATCTCTTCTTCATTTTCTTCTCTTAACCCCCAAACTAATCTTTTACTCAATTGCACACTCGTTTCGTTCTTTGTTTTGCACTAAGACCGAATTCTCCTAAAGGTATGATAAAGCATTTAGGGTAAAAAGGAATTTACAATTCTGTTGTTTTCCAAGAAAAATAAAGCAAAGTTCAAATGGCTCAAATGGGTGACTAGGGACAATTTCATTCACGGGTTGGCTAGAAAGGCTCAAACGTTCCGAAAAATGCCTAAATCATTTCCTCAACCATGTCTAATCCTAGAATTTCGCCTCAAGCATTTCTCAACTAGGTTCTAGAGTCCACCAACATTATCAAGACTTTACCTAATCGCATAAAATGAATCTAAGCATGCCGAAAAAAATGAAAATCGTGGTTGAACCACTCAACAAACCTCAATCAAAATCCAGTCAATAAACGTAAACTTGAAGCAATGCTTAACATTTCTCAACAATAAAAATTCAACAATCTTATTCTCATCATTGATTTATGCAACTCATCATCGGTAAAACAAAACAACCAAAAGAAAAATACAATACAAAAATAAGTTTTTTTTTTTATTTAAGGTGTACGCGGCATTGTTAAACCCGAGGTCGCCAATCGCTAGGCGTTTTAAGGAAGCGATTCTTGGTTTCTAGCCAATATACCCTTAAACTCAAAATCTATTCCCTACCCCCAAACTAAATATTACATTGTCCCCAATGTTCCATTATGCATAAGTCAGGAATAGAGAAAAACAACAAAAGAAAACAAATGAACAATATAAAGGTACGAGAATGCTCCCTGGTTAAGTCATGAATTGTCGCTCCACAGTGTTCACCCGTTCTCGGACTTTTCATCATCCAAAATCTGTCAAAACAATAAACTGTGGTGTCCCTCATGTTAGAACGAATTCACAACTAAATTGAAAGTATTACAACCTAATCTCGCCCTTTTAACAACTACTAATTAAAAACATAAACTAAACAACTAACAAAATAAACACAATCCAAAACCAAAATAAAATGAGTTAAAGTTTCAACTGGACAAAAATTAAATGAAAGCAATTAAACAAAACATAAACAGGTGCTCCGGTTCAGTCTTGTTCTTCCTCTTCTTCCGCTTCATCTTCCTCGTCTTCCTCTGATTCCGGCCACTCATCTGAGTCCTAGTCAACCCATTGATATGCGGAAGTGTCAACCTTCAGCTCCTTGAAGCTGTCTGTCAGCAATTCATGAATGCTCTGTGTCCGCTCCATCATCCAATCCTGTCGTCTCTTCATGTATTTCATCATCCCCATCATTTCTTGCATCATTGCTTTTTGTGACCCTGTGGAGCTGGATGATGTGGCCATACTCGTTCTCTGCCTCTTCGCCCCTGCTCTCGGTTGGGCAGCTTCCGTTTGGTCAAGGTGTTTCTTGAAATAATCGTCATCTAGAGTTGGAGCCGGATGAATACGCGGCTCATCATCTTGAACCTTGACCTTCGCTTTTAGGCACATGGCTGTGATGAGATGCGGGAAACAGTAGCTTGATCGCCCCTTTGTGGATGCTATCCTGACACTCTCATAAATGATGTCTCCCACATCCATACTCTTTCCTGTGGCAATAGAGTAAAGCAATACCGCCTTCTCATGAGTCATTGTGCTGTAGTGCGTCTCCGGCATTAGTTTAGCTACGACAAAGCATGCCGCCACTAGAGCCATTGGTGTCAACTGTGTTCCTTTGAGTGTCTTTTTCTGTTTTTTAGACACTTCCCATGCTGCCCTAGGTTTTGCAATGATTGGCAAGATAATATTATCCTCAAAGGTTGATCTTTTGAACTGCACATATTTATCAGTGAAAATTTCGGGTAGGTTGAAGAATTTGGTTGATGTCCCTTGCTGAAAATGGCACATCCTCCCCTCGTACAAACACAATCTCATCCTAACTTTCGGGGAAGTTGGCATAGAACTCTCTCACCAACGGTTCTACTGCCGGCACATCAGGAGCACGCATGAACATGGCCCAACGTCTACCCCTACTCCAGCCCACCGATTGTTGTGCTGTCAATCCATGTTCAGGGATGAAGCCCTTATCCTTTCGTGTGATCACCTCCTCATAACGTTTATGGGCTGCCTCGTTCACAAACCGGTTGTCAACGTTCTTCCCCTTGCTCGTATGCTTAATTTTCGGAGCCATTGATTCACTGAAATTCAATCCAAACTATTAACCCCAAGGAATTAGCCCTATAAAAACATAGCCATGCCCAACCTGGCAAAAACAATCCACACTTCCAAAAATTCACAATTTAACCCCCAAACTACGATTTTTTTTTCTATTTTAAGGTGTACGCGGCGTTGTTAAACCCGAGGTCGCCAAGTACTGCTAGACAGTTACTGGTTTCCAGCCAATATACCCTTAAAATAAATTCCATGTCAAACTTCCAAAAACAATCCACACTTCCTAAAATTAGCAATTCAACCCCCAAACTACGATATTTCAATTCAACACAAACACTCCAAATAATCAACACCCACACTTCTAACAATCAATTGGTTCACAAACTTCTCAACATTAATCACAATCACAACTAAACAAACCCAAAATTTCTCAAGTCAAAAGTTCACATAATTCTTAGATCTATGATTATAGACTAAAAATTTTCCAAAATAAAGCTTTGGGATTTTCAAGATCTTACCAATATGAAGGAGTTTGCACCACCAATTGACCTGGAAACGATCCAAACAAGAAAGCCCCAAATTTTTGATCAAAAATTTTTGTGAAATTTTTGTGAAATTTGTTGTTGAAATGGATTGTTTTGGTGTTTAGGAATGTTGTAGAGTGATAATTTTGGTTGGAAAAACAAAATAGAAGTGAAAGATTGAAAGTTGGAAAATTTTCTCTCAACTCAAAATGCAAGGCGGCGTGAAAATGAGAGAAGAAAAGTTGGTATATATAAAAAAAGATCTTCGCCGCGGTGAAGTTCATCATGCATAAACCCTAAAAATTCCCAGGTTTCGCCACGGCGAAAGAAAAATTCTTTGCCGGGGCGAAAACTTCCCGAGAGTTCAAGGCTAACTTCGCCTCGGCGAAATCCCTTAGCCAATTTTTCACAAATTCTACCTTTCCTTCGCCGCGGCGAAAACTTGCTTCGCCCCGGCGAAGTCTGGAAATTTTTTTACCTTCCTTTGCTCTAGACTTCACCTGAAACACCTGAAAACAATAAAAACATCAAATTTTATACAAACTCATAATGAAATAAGAAGAATTCGAACAACAAAAATTAAAATCAAAAAGTTAAAAACACTTGGGTTGCCTCCCAAGAAGCGCTTGTTTATAGTCGGAAGCTTGACTTTTCCATCATTTAGGTTGGGATGTCTAGCCGAATTGGGATGAACTTGCAACTCATCACCCCTCAATGTATGGCTTCAACCTCTGTCCATTAACCGTGAAAGTGCCCTTTTCCTCATGTGTGACTTCCACTGCTCCGGATGCATGTATCCTCCTTATCGTGAATGGTCCGGACCATCTAGACTTAAGTTTTCCGGGGAAAAGCCTAAGTCTAGAGTTGAACAACAATACTTTTTGCCCAACTTTAAATGCCTTGACCCGGATGTGCTTGTCGTGCCACCTTGTTGTCTTTTCTTTATAGTTCCGGGCATTTTCATATGCTTCGAGACGAAACTCATCAAGCTCGTTCAAAGTCAGCATTCTATCCTCTCCCGTGGCTTTCAAGTCCATGTTCAACTGCTTGACGGCCCAGTATGCCTTATGTTCAAGTTCTACCAGCAAGTGGTATGCTTTCCCATAGACCAATCTGAACGGAGACATACCAATTGGGGTTTTGAATGCAGTGTGATAAGCCCATAAAGCATCGTCCAGCTTTCGTGACCAATCCTTCCTCGAGGCATTAACTGTTTTCTCTAAAATCCCCTTCAGTTCTCTATTCGACAGTTCCACTTGCCCGCTCGTTTGTGGATGGTAGGGTGTTGCCACTCTATGTGTCACTCCATACTTACTCAGCAGTGCATCCATTTGCCTATTGCAAAAATGCGATCCTCCATCACTAATAATTGCTCGTGGTACCCCAAACCTTGAGAAAATATTCTTCCTCACAAAATTAATCACCACCCTAGCATCATTAGTTGGCAGTGCAACTGCCTCAACCCATTTCCACACATAATCCACAGCTACCAAGATATACGTGTTCCCAAAGGAACTTGGGAAAGGACCCATGAAATTAATTCCCCAAACATCAAAAATTTCAACCACCAGGATGTTGTTCAACGGCATCTCATCTCTTTTTGAAATACTCCCCATCCGTTGACATTGGTCACACTCTTGAATCATCCGGAAGGAATCCTTAAAGAGGGTTGGCCAATAAAACCCAGATTGTAGCACCTTCGCTGCTGTTCTAGCTCCCCCAAAATGGCCACCTACTTCCTTCTCATGACAATGCCTTAGAATGCTCTCCATTTCTTCCTCCGGGACGCATCTCCGTATCATTTGGTCAGTACAGTGTCTGTACAGGAACGACTCTTGCCAAAAATAGTATTTTAAATCTGAGAAAAATTTTCTCTTTTGTTGAAATGTCATACCACTTGGGAGCACCCTTGATGATAGATAATTTGCAAAGTCCGCATACCATGGTGCTTCGTCCACTCTCATCAGCTTCTCATCTGAAAATGTTTCTGAAATTGGCATTTCCATCTCATTTCCCTTGATTTGTCTCTCAATTCTCGACAAATGATCAGCTACCACATTTTCCGACCCCTTCTTGTCTCGAATCTCCAACTCAAACTCTTGAAGTAGCAGAATCCATCTTATCAACCGAGGTTTTGCTTCTTGCTTCGCCAGTAGGTGTCTGAGTGCTGAATGGTCCGTGTAAACGATCACCTTTGCACCTAATAAATAAGAACGAAACTTGTCAAAAGCAAACACCACAGCCAATAATTCTTTTTCAGTGGTGGTGTAATTCAGTTGTGCATCAACAAGTGTCTTGCTAGCATCTTGAATTACATGCAACACTTTATTTTTTCTCTGACCTAAAACTACCCCTAAAGCAAAGTCACTAGCATCACACATCAGTTCAAAGGGTAGTCCCCAATCGGGAACTGCAATAATAGGTGCAGAAACTAGTAATTTTTTAAGAGTTAGGAAAGCATGCATGCAATCATCATTAAAATCAAAAACAACATCTTTATTCAATAGATTGCAAAGGGGTTTAGAGATCTTAGAAAAGTCCTTTATGAAGCGTCTGTAAAACCCCGCATGCCCCAAGAAACTTCGGACTGCTTTGACATTTGATGGCGGTGGTAGCTTCTCAATCACTTCTGTCTTTGCCCGATCAACTTCAATCCCATCCTTGGAAATCCTTTGCCCGAGCACAATTCCTTCTTGGACCATGAAGTGACATTTCTCCCAATTCAGCACCAAATTTGTTTCCTTGCATTGCTGCAAAACAAGAGACAGATTTGTTAGACAATTATCAAATGATGACCTAAAAACTGAGAAGTCATCCATGAAGACTTCTATGAATCTTTCCACCATGTCTCCAAAAATTGACATCATGCATCTTTGGAATGTTGCTGGTGCATTGCATAACCCAAACGGCATTCTTCGGTAAGCAAAGGTGCCATAGGGGCAAGTGAAGGTCGTTTTCTCTTGATCCTCCGGAGCGATGACAATTTGGTTATATCCTGAATAGCCATCCAGGAAACAGTAATATGCATGTCCTGCCAACCTCTCCAACATCTGATCGATGAAGGGTAATGGAAAATGATCCTTCCTTGTCGCCTCGTTCAGTTTACGGTAATCAATGCACACTCTCCAACCCGTTACCGTCCTTGTTGGAATCAACTCATTACTCTCATTCTTCACAACAGTGATCCCTCCTTTCTTTGGAACAACTTGTACCGGCTCACCCATGGACTATCGAAAATTGGATAGATGATCCCCGTATCTAAGAGTTTCACCACCTCCTTTCTCACCACTTTCTTCATTGAAGGATTCAATCTCCGTTGTGGTTGTACCCTTGGCTTAAAGTCATCCTCCATGAGAATCTTATGCATGCAAAATGAGGGTGATATACCTCTAATGTCCATAATGGTCCATCTAATTGCCAGTCTATGTTCCCTCAACACTCTAATCAACCTCTCTTCCTCTACGGCATTCAAATCTGCACTAATTATCACCGGAAAAGTTTCTGCGTCTCCAAGATAGACATATTTGAGGTGAGGTGGTAAGGGTTTCAGTTCAAGCCTTGGAGCTTCTTTATTATTTTCCTTTGCCCTCTCTCTGCCAAAATCAAACTCCTCAAATTCTGCATCTTGACTCTCCTCAATCGGTTGAAGTGCTTCTAACATTCTAGCACAATCGTTTCTTGCTGATTCTTCTACCTCTACCGTTTTTGATTTGGCTATACACGCTTCTAGAGGTAATTCTGGGATGTTTTCTTCCATGGACTCCACAACAAGTTCATCCATCACATCCACACTAAAACATGAATCCGCTTCCGACGGAAACTTCATTGCATCAAACACATTAAAAGTTACTGTTTCATCTTGAAACCTTAACAACATCTTTCCTTCCTGCACGTCAATCAGTGCTCTCCCCGTGGCCAAGAATGGTCGGCCCAAAATGAGAGGAATCTCCTTATCCTCTTCCATGTCCAGCACTACAAAGTCCGCTAGAAAAATTATCTTCCCCACCTTCACTAATACATCCTCAACTATCCCCCTCGGGTGCTTTATCGACCGATCCGCTAGTTGCAACGACATTGTCGTTGGCTTCACTTCACCAATCCCTAATCTCCTGAAAACAGAAAAAGGCATCAAATTTATACTAGCTCCTAAATCACAAAGCACACGATCAAAAGTAATCTCCCCTATAACACAAGGAATAGTAAAACTCCCTAGATCTTTGAGCTTCGGGGGTAATTTCTTCTGGAGGATTGCACTGCACTCTTCCGTTAGCATCACCGTTTCCTCATCTTCTAATTTCCTTTTGTTCGAAAGTATCTCCTTCAGGAACTTCGCATAACTCGGCATTTGCTGTATTGCATCTGCAAAAGGAATGTTAATATGCAATTTTTAAAAAATTTCAATGAACTTCGAAAATTGCTTATCCTGATTCTTCTTTTTCAATCTTTGAGGAAAAGGCACTGGTGGGGTGTGATGTGCTAATTCTGGTGGTATCTCGGGGAATGGCAATTTCTCCTTCTTCTTTTGCTTTTCATCCTCTTTCTTTTTCTCTTCCCCCAAGGCACCTGAATTCTCTTCACAATTAATCTCTTCATACTCTTCCTTTCCGGGTTGCTCCACCTCTTTGGTAGTGTGGCCTACCTCTTCCAAAACTGTCCCACTTCTCAAAATGATGGCATTTGCTTGTTCACGTGGGTTGGTCATTGTGTTGCTTGGTAGAGAACCCTGTGGTCTATCATTCAGCTTCTTGGCCAATTGGCCCATCTGTACCTCAAGATTCCGAATGGACGCCCCCTGGTTTCTAAAGTTTGTCCTCGTCTCATTCATGAACCTTGTAGTCTCTTGCATGAATTTACCGAACATGTCCTCCAACTTCGACACTCTTTGATCTCTCGGTTGATTGGTCACCCCTAGCGGGTTATTTGGAATTGCCTCTGGTTCCATTGGTTACCTTGTTGATTCCCGATTTCCCAGCCGATTCGGATGATTTCTCCACCCTGGGTTGTATGTGTTGGAGAACGGGTTGTTCGGTTGTCTTTGATTTCCTGCCAAGTAGTTCACTTGCTCGGTTGATGAAGATGACGGTGCAAATGTGTTTCCAACTTGGCACTCGCTGCTCACATGGTTTCCTGCACAAAAATCACATGTTAGTTGAGGTGCTTGTATAGAATTTACCTGCATAGTTCCCAACTGTTTTTGGAGTGTAGTGAGTTGGGTTGAGATGGCTGTGAAAACATCTACTTCATGAAGACCCGAAGATTTCCTGCTCGTCGTTACTCTCTCATTCGGTCTTTGATAGTTGTTGCTTGCCAAAACCTCAAGCAACTCATACGCCTTTTCAGGTGTCTTATTCTGCAAAGCCCCTCCTGAAGTTGCATCCACCATGGTTTGCACGTTACCCATCAAACCATTATAGAATGTTTGGACTTGAAGCCAAACTGGCAAACCATGATGTGGGCACTTCCTCATCAATTCCTTGTATCTCTCCCAGGCCTCGTACAACGACTCGGCATCATCTTGTAGAAATGATGTGATATCATTTCTCAACTTTGACTTCGCTGGAGGAAAGAACCTGGTCAAAAAAATTTGTGCCAGATCATTCCATGTTGTTATCATGCCCGGTGGTAATGCCATGAACCACCCTTTTGCTTTATCTCCCAATGAAAATGGAAATAAACGCAGCCTAATAGCATCATCCGACACTCCAGTTGACTTGAAGGTGTCGCAAATTTCCAGGAAATTTGCAATGTGCTGATTCGGATCCTCTTTCAAATCACTGTTGAATCTAACCGACAGCTGGATCATCTGGATGATTGCCGACTTGATCTCGAAGTTGTTTGCTTGTACTGTAGGTCTCGTAATACTTGACCCACTTCCGTTCACTGTGGGAACTGAAAATTCCCTCAGTGTCCTATTTTCTTGTTCAGCCATTTCAACAACAACTTCCTCCGCTTCTGCAGTAAGTGTATCTCTTTCTCTTCTCTCTCTGTTTAGTCTTCTTACAGTCCTTTGAAGCTCAAGGTCAACAGGAACCACTGGTTAACGTCTTGCTCTTCGCATAAACTGAAAGAACACAAGTGAAAAAAAAGTGAAATTACAACTCTAACAAAAATTAAAACTTCAATCTAGTTAAACTCTAGGAAAAACTTAATGTTAACTTAAAAACAATCCCCGGCAACGGCGCCAAAAACTTGATGCGTGTTTACTACAACATGCAAAACTAGCAAGTGCACTAGTCGCTCAAGTAATAAAGTGATGGGTAGGATATCGTTCCCACGAGGACTGTAGCAAAGCACTAAGTTTCCTAACATTATCAAGTTGAAGTAATCGACTTCTTTGGATTGGTGGGAGCAAATTTTAATGAAAAAGAAAACACAATTGAATCAAACAAAGAATTAAATCTTAACTAAGAAAGCAAAATGAAACACAGAATATCAATTCAAGTAAAACGGGTAGGGTTTTGACTTCGTTTGGACTTTTATTGGGTTAAACCAAAGAGTTGCACTATTTTAACATTCATGCGCAATGGTTGTAAATCGGATTCACTAATATGTTAACATACCCTCTCGGGCTATGTTTACCTATTCATCCTTATTAACAATTCGCACCCAACAAATTGAAGGTTAATAATTCTAAATTCATTAAGCACAAGAATCCTAAATTGATTTCATTAATTCTTGAATCTATCTCTAGCATCCAATACTATAATGGTGATTACCCAAGAAGCTTAACATGAATTATTTCCCAATCTCATCATGCTCATCACATACAGCATTTAATTGCAGAGTAACACACAACCAAAGCTTATTCACATGGAAATAACACAATCAAATACTTAACCCATTTCAAATCCAAACTACAATAAAAACCCTAACCCATAGAAGATTAGTTCATAGCTAGATTAACAATACAAAAACGAAAAATAGAAATAAACAAGTTAAACATAATGAAACTGAGATGAAAGATAAGAAATCTCCCCAAAAGATGAATCTTCCAGTCAAAATCTGAATCTTCCCTTCAACAATCCGAAAAACTAAAAGCTTTACTCTAAGAAAAGTGTAAAAACGGCTAAACCTAAAAAGCTGAAGATCCCTAACAAAAAGTTAAGTTTTTCTTTTATACTTAGTCCAAAAACCCTCCCGCCTAAAAACACACACAAGACGAAAGCGTGCGTTTACAAAACTGAATAAGTTGGCTATTGCCGCGGCGAAGAATGAAAAATTCCACTTCGTCTCTATCTTACTTCGCCACGGCGAAGACAATTTCTTCGCCGGGGCGAAGCTCCTTCAAAAGTTCTAAAATTTACAGAACTGCCACTCTGCTTGCTTCTTCGTTCGATTCTTCGATTTTCGGCTCTTCCTTGGAAACGAGCGTCATCGTGCGTTGTCCTGCTCCGAAACTCTCCTATCTTCTGAAATCCGCTCATTTCTGAGTCAAAACTATCCAATTTTGTCTTTATTCGCTCAAAAAGTCCATTTTAACCTGAAACACGAAAAGTAAAGAATTAAACACCAATTCAGGTAAAAATGCACTAGAAAGTACCTGAAATCCGACCAAAAGATCAAATAAAAACTATATAATTTATGGATTATCATGTCCCTTTTGGATTAAATAGGTATGGTCTTGTTGTTTGAATGAATGGCTTGTAATTATTGGTGTAATATTTGTTAATTTTATTTCTTTGTATTGTATTTGTGGATTACCTATTTAGCCTTGTAATTGCCTATATAAAGGCAACTATTCTCCTTTTTAATATTTAGCATATGAAATATCAAAAATTTGGTTTAACCATTGAGAGAACTTAGTGTTCTTGTTGTGTATTCTTTATCCAAGTCTTGGCAAGGAGATTTGGTGGTGAATCAATTCAAGTTGGTGGAGAATTCCTTTGTGCTTGAAGTATTCCTACTTGTCTTGACCCAAAATTGCAAGTAAGTGTGACATTGTTCTTGTAATGTACTTGGCCGAATTTAAGCTTGAATTTTTGGCATATTTTGTTGTGTTTTGTTGTTGGAAATTGGTTGGAATTGGATCAGATCCAGAAGAAAGGAAGGCTCTACAAAAGTACTTATCAAAAGGAATTTGAGATGAAGGACCTAGGTTCTTTGAAAATTTTTTCTTGAAATCGAAGTGTCTCGATCTCAAAAGGGTATCTTTCTATCACAAAGAAAGTATGTCTTGGATGTGTTACAGGAAACTGGTATGTCAGCATGTCAACCAATTGATGCACCAATCGAAGAGGGTTTGAAATTATGAGTCAAGACTGATCAAGTACCAGTTGATAAAGGGAGATACCAGAGACTTGTGGGAAGATTGATGTACTTATCTCACACTAGGCCAGATCTTGCTTATGCATTGAGTATAGTCAGTCAGTTCATGCATAATCACGGAGAATAACATATGAACGCAATTACGCGTATCTTAAGGTATTTAAAACATGCTCCTGGAAAGGAAATCCTATTTACTCAAAAACAAGGATTACCAGATTATGAATGCAAATACTGATGTTGATTAGGGCTAGAGCAACGAATGACAAACGATCTACTTCTAGTTATTTCACTTTTGTAGGTGGTAATCTAGTCACATGGAGAAACAAGAAATAGAATGTTTTGGCTCACTCAAGCGTTGAAGTAGAATTTAGGGGTATGGCACTTGAGATTTGTGAAGCTTTGTGGTTAAGATTTCTTCTGCAAGATTTGGGCTATCAACCCAATCAACCAATCCAGTTATATTATGACAATAAAACAACATGTGATATTGCTCACAATCTAGTTCAACATGATAGTACGAAACATGTTGAAGTAGATATATTCTTCATCAAAGAAAAACTTGATGAAAAGATTATTGAATTGCCCAAGATTTGATCAGAAGATCAATTGGCTGATATTCTTACCAAGGTTGTCTCCAAACGTATTTTCTCACAAGTTTTAGATAAGTTGGGCATGTGTGACATCTACGCACCAACTTGAGGTGAAGTGTTGAGATTTCCTAAATATTTTCTTAATATTATGTAATCTCTTAACTTTGTCAGTTTTAGGATATTCATAGTGTTCTTGATATCCTGTAATCTCCTAATTATATCGATATATTGTAATTGACATAATTTGGAGATTTCCTAGAATGTATCTCTCTTATATAAAGCCTGTAACTCTCAGTGTAAAATCAATGAATTGAAAACATACAATTCTTCAATTAAACATCTTTTACCTTTTCCTTACATGCTTATTTTATGGTTATTTTCAGGTTTGATGTTGTAGAACAGATTGAGGATTCATTGATTGGTCTAAAGGTCATTGAATGTGATGGAAACCGCTTTAGGTTGTTAATGCAAACATATATCCTAAAATTAGAGGGATTATCATTCCAACAAACAATTGAAGATGTCAATGAGCCATCTAAAGTGAGCCATGAATTGCTTATAGAACTTGTAGATTGGACTATGGAATTAAAGAATGTTGACGTATCATCACAACTCGAAATCATCCCCTTCATTTGTATTCCATGAAATACTAAGAACAAAAGACACTCTAGATTTTATATGCAATCCATGTATGGACTATTAATTATGTATGCAATGAAAATATTTTATGTTATTGATCCAGATTTTTACATTGTGTCACTGTTATTTTGTTGACATCGAATGTGTAAACCAAGTTCAATTACAAAAAGCATAAATAATGCTGTTAAATGTTAATCAATTAGTGACTAACTGAAAACGAAATGTTTTTATCATTAATTTTTTCTCATAAAAATACACATTTTGCAACTAATTTCATGATAGCGGAAAGTAATTTACCAAATTTAGGTTCAACATTCAACGTCTAAAATTATTGGAATTTACCACTAATTTTTTGCTCACTAAAAGATATATTCTTTAACTAATAGATAGTTGCAAAACACTTTTACCAAATTACCCTTACACATTCAGCGTCTAAATTTTTTGGAATTCACCACTAATTTTTTTCTCACTAAAAGGTACATTTTTCAACTAATTGAATAGTTGTGATACTTTACCAAATTACCTTTACATAATCAGCGTCTGAGTCAAAGAACTATTTCAAACAATAATTAGTAACTAAATTGCTAGTTGCTAAAAAAAACTTTATGCGTCTAACATAATATTTAGTTGCCCATTCTTTCTGGGATAGCAATTCCACAACTAAATGATGACCACGTAAATTTAGACATGCAAGACAATCAGCATCTAAATTAAACGATTTGAGTCTAATTTTGCTAGACGCCAAAAGCCATTTTTCCTGTAGAAAGCTCAAACACTTATGGGAGGTATCAATTTGACACCTTTTTTAGTTGTTAGATTAAAACATTTGAATGGTTGAGATTGAATCTAAAATATGCTATTTTCCAAGTGCATTAAATTTGAATGTTGCATTGAATATTAACCACCCAAAGTAATAGATCTAACGACCTAAAATATTTTTCATTATTTGTGTAAAAAATACGACGCTTTTGAACATTCCCCAAGCGTGTATTCTCTATTCGTTGTTAGTTAATGAAATAGAAGACTTGTTGATGCAGTGATACCTTGTTGGAAATGCATCAAGTGTGCAGTTCAACAGGTTTGTGTTTGGAAAGCTACTAAAGATATCCTACAGCAGTGGTTCAACGTGCATGGCAGTGTTTTTGTAATGAATTGCTATTAAATGACTTAAGGGTATTTAAGTCAGAATTATTATGTTTAATGTGTTTGTAATATTAGTGGTTAAGTTTGAATCTAAAAGCTGAAAATATCTGTTGTAGTTGTTGTATTAGCAGAGAGTGGTTTAACTGTTATATATGTTGAATTTTTTCAATGAAAAAACAGAGAACTTTTGTATCATTCCTTTGAACTCTCTTTCATCTTTCTCTTTGTATTCTCTGGCTAAGAACCAACAAATGGTAGGAGAACCTTTTACAAAAACCAAAAACCTAGCATTTTAAACCATCGATTCTCCAGAATACCCTCCATTCTCAGCAAAACTTCAACCTGCATCAGTTCTTCTTCTTCTTTGTGACAGACATAAAAAACAGAGACATGGCAACTCAATCTGCCTTGATGGCTCTGCCGGTATTCAATGGGGAACACTACCACATTTGGGTTGTCAAAATGAAAGCCTTTCTCCAGGGACAAGGACTGTGGCAGGACGTGGAAGAAAACAGGCAGCCACCTCCTCTAGGACAGAATCCCACGTTGAATCAAATGAGGTTGCATGAGGAAGAAATAGCCAAAGCACCGAGAGCTCTCTCTCACATTCATGCAACTGTGATTGACCTTGTATTTACAAGGATCATGGCATATGAAAACCCCAAAGAAGCACGGGATAAACTAAGAGAGGAATATATGGGCAGCACCACAACAAGGAACATGCAAGTGCTTAATCTAAGGAGAGAATTTGAGTTGCAAAGGATGCAGGGAAGTAGAAAAAGTTACAGATTATGTTGACAGACTAATGAGTGTTGTCAACAAAATCAGGCTAATAGGAGTGGAGTTGACAATCAAAGGGTGGTGGAAAAGGTTTTGGTGAGTCTACTGGAGAGATTTGAGTCCAAAATCTCTTCCCTGGAGGACTCTAACGACATGACTCAGATCACATTGACTGAGCTTGTCCATGCTCTCCAAGCTCAAGAGCAAAGAAGGCTCTTGAGGCAAGAAGACACTAGTAAGGGTGCATTTGTTGCAAACTATAAGGAAAAACCTGCACAAGTACAAACTAGGAAGTATGCTAGAGATAGAAAGGGGAAAGACAAAAGTAGTAACCAGTGGGAAAAGCCTGGTGGAGTGAAAGAATTTCCAGCCTGCACTCACTGTAAAAGGAAAGGACATCCGGAGAGGAGATGCTGGTTCAGACTAGGCATACAATGCAGAAGCTGTAAGCAATTTGGGCATATTGAGAGGGTTTGTAAGAACAAGGAAGACAACCAACACAGCAAGCAAAGGTTGGAGAAGATCAGCAGCAATGTTAGGAGGCTAAGTAACTTTTTGTGGCCACTTGCTACACGGCACAAACCAGCAATGAAGCTTGGTTAATTGACAATGGCTGCACCAACAATATGGCTACAGACCTGCAAAATTTCATTAACCTAGACAACTCATATTGTTCCAGAGTTAAGATAGGAAATGGTGAGTTCATGGAGGTCAAAGGCATGGGGGATGTTGCTGTCCAAACCTAGTCAGGTATAAAGATTATTTCTCATGTATTATATGTGGCTAGGATTAATCAAAATTTATTAAGTGTTGGACAAATGTTAAAGAATGGCTATTCCTTACATTTTCAAAACCAAGCATGCACTATATTAGATCCTAAAGAGGCTGAATTGATGTGTGTAAGAATGTTGGGGAAAAGCTTCCCGGTTGAGTGGAAAAACACCAATAATTTAGCTCTATCAACTAGATTAGAAGAGTCAGAAACTTGGCACAAAAACTCGGTCATTTTCACTATAATGGCCTCAAGGAGTTAAAGAATGAAGCCATGGTCCAAGACTTGCCAGAGATTGAAGAGAAGAGTACTCTCTACAGTGCATGTCAAATTGGCAAACTGAGCAGACCTTCATTTCCCTCGGATCAGACCTGGAGAGCAACAATAAAACTCTAGTTGATTCATTCAGATGTTTGTGGCCCTATTGATAAGAGTGTAATTTACATATTTTTTATTCCTATCATATTATGTTTTTGTTATGTTTTATGCCTAATTGAGTTGATTAGAGTTTATTTTGTAAGTTTGGCATATTTGGATAGACTTTAGGAAATAATTAAGAAAAGATTAGGAAATTCCAGATTTTCCAGATTTTTCGTTATTCTGACCAGTGCTACGTTTTTCAGGTTTTTCATGGAGTCAGACTTCTCGATTACAAAAGTGTACTTCAGAAGAAGTAAATTTTACAAATCAAGCTTTCCATGAAGGTATTATGGGATAAAATCTGAGTTCGTTTGGGTTCTCAGTAGTTGTTACAAAACCGGACCTGGAATCCTAGTCGCGGTAGGATTTCCTGGCTGAGCATTGAATCTTCAAATGGGCCTAACTGGAGCGTCAGATATCGAAAGCGGGTGATTCAAAAGCCCAGATTCATCTAAACATCTGGGACTACAATTTTTATGAAGTGGCTGAGCCCAGAAAAGAACCTTTACATTGCGAGAATCCTGGTGCAAGCTGGAGACGAATTCTGGAATCCATATCTGATAAGATTTTGTCAAATCTGGAAGTCTATATTTTAGGAAACGTCTAGGAAAGATTTTCCATGATTCCTGGGGTAGAATTAGGAGAAAAAAATGTTATTTATTCAGGAGTGTTAGTTTAACCAGGGGAGAAGAGAGACAGCAGTAGTTTTTAGTTTTTTCGGTTTTCTTTTACTTTCTACGTCAAGATGTGAGGCTGATCTTTCTTCTTCAGTTCCAAGGGGATTTTGAAGCCTAAATTCATGTCATTGGTGTAGCCTAACTTCAGTAACATTGTTCTTAATCTTGTTTTTATTGGAATTGTTTATGTTATTCTGTTTTAATTGTTTATAATTTTGTTTGGGTGATTTAGTAATGGCTCTTGAATTATTTCATCGAATTTTATCCGTTAGAGTTAGAAATTGTGATCTGTAATTGTCCTTTTTCTATTCAACGAGTGACACATGATGATAGCTGATTATGGACAAGTTTTTGGTCTATTGTCTTGAATAACATAACCTAAGTTAAATAATCCGAGCTTGCATGATTGTTGCTTAGATTGATCTATTCTCCTAATTCTTAAGGCTGCCATTGAATTAAATTTAGAGAGCTTGTTCTAGGTTGTTCAAGGGTTAGTATCTACTCAAAGAGCTTATTTCAGTAGTGACAAACTAAGGGAGAATTTGGGTAACTGAGCTTGTTATTTCCTAGGGTCAGTAGTTCCAAAATAACGAGATAGAACAGTGTTACGGTTACTTTATGTCCAATGCATGTTTAGGTGGATCTTGAACCGAGAACTAATTGTGTTTAATTTGATATTTTCTACCATTTGAGATTTCTTTGTTTTACTTTAGTTTGCGTTGTCTACAACCCCCTTTCATTACCATTGTCATGTTTACTATTTAGGATTTTATTTGTTTTGTTATTTTTGTTGTGGTTATTGGATAGAACATAGGAATTAATCGAACCATTCCCTGTGGGATCGACCCTTACTGACCCTATATATAATTCAGTAGTTAGGTTAGGAAGGTTATTAATTTGGAGTAGTCGCACGCTACCACCTATGCATACAAAATCATTGAGTGGAAGCAAGGTATTTTATACTCTTTATAGATGATTATACACGGATGACATGGGTGTATTTTTTGAAGTAGAAAAGTGAGGTTCCTGTAGTGTTCAGAAAGTTTAAACTACTGGTGGAGAATAAGGCTGGAACTCAGATCAAATCCATTAGAAGTGATAATGGAACCGAATATACTTCAAAGGAATTCAGTTCAATTTGCCTAGAAGCTAGAATTAGACATTAGCTTACTAAATCATACACCCCACAGGAAAATGGGGTCAGTGAGAGAAGAAACGGGACCATCATGGAGATGGCTAGGTGTATGATGGCAGAGAAATAACTTCCTAAGAGGTTCTAGGCTAAGGCTATCAATACAGGAGTTTATCTCCTGAATAGATTGCCAACTAACACAGTCAAGAGGGCAAACTCCAACTGAGGCTTGGACAGGAATTAAACCAATAGTAGGTTATTTTAAAGTGTGTGTTATGCTATGGTTCCAATAGTGAAGAGAACCAAGCTAGATGATAAGGCTGAAGTTGGTATTTTCATTGACTACAGTAGTCAATCAAAAGGATACTGAGTGTACATCCCTGAAACAAAGAGATTTGTAATAACAAGGGATGTAAGAGTTGGTGAAAATGCAGTGTGGAATTGGGAGAGCAAGAAGATTAATGCTATGTAAAGTGCAACAGCCAACTGAAAATGCATTTGAGGAAGCCAAAACTAAAGAAGATGAGGAACCATCAATTCGTGGGACCAGGATGTAACACCTTCTGAAAACTAGTATAATGCATGCAATTAACAATGGAAAATTGGGCCCAAAAAGTTTCTTTTCATTACAATTCACATGTCTTTTATACACAAAAGTTCTTGTTTACAAAAGTGCATTTCAAAAAGACAAAATAGGGGAGCAGTGTAGCTATTGCTCCTCGCGCTGACGCCCCTCCAACGAGTTCTCACCTAGAACTGCATCCACAAAGGAAAATAACAGGGGTGAGCACAAATAATGCTCAGTAAGTAAAACTCTCTAGCTATCGTCCCTCGTGTGTGACTCTTAATTCTTTCCTTTTCTAATTGTTTCTATTTCTGTTTCTAATAACATCATGACCTCATCTTGCCGGAGGTACGGCGAATGGCGTTCACACAGCACCATTTCACTTTCTATGGCTATCGGGTGGAATTCACAGTACCAACCCTATCTTAGTGACTACCGAGTGAGGATCACAAAGCACCAACTCGGTTCCTCCTAACTATCGGGTGGAGATCACCTAGCACCTACCCGTTTCTCATGAATTTTGGGTAATGATCACCAAGCATTTACCCGTTTCTAGTCACTATCGGGTGATGATCACAAAGCATCAACCCGTTTCTACTAGCCAATGGATGATGATCACAAAGCATCAACCTACATATCTCTTAACTAATCGGGTCGTGGTCACAAAGCATCTACCCTTTTCTATTACTCATTGGGTGACGATCACAAAGCATCGACCCATCTCTCTAAGGCTATTCGGATGATGATCACAAAGCATCCATCCGATTCCCATAACGATCGGGTGATGATCACAAAGCATCAACCCAACTATACTACTCTTCTAACTCATTCTATTGTAGCATTTTTCAATGCTCTCTACCCATAGAGTAATTTTACCCACTAAGCTCTCTACTCATAGGGTATTTCTATACACAAAGTTTTCTACTCTTTCTTAGGTCACTTTTCAATGCATATAACAATGCACATGGATGATTCATCTCTACTAATGCACTTGTGAAATGCCAACATGCAATGTTGCAAGAATTAAGGTTCATTACTACCACTCAACCTCTATTAGGCATTTCATCAAACAACTCATGTGCACTATAAAACTATCTCATAGTCATGAATCTAAAACTTTTCCTAACCATCCAAAATGGGGAAAAACCCCTTCACAAAGCCACAAAACCTGCCATAGAAAACACTTCCAAAAAGGGGATTCATAATACCCCTTAAATTTCATCTCAACTACCTTGCCAAACCAACACTCATTTCTCAAATTTGCAAGGTAAGAACATTCTAAAGCATAGAAATTTCCATTTAATACTCCATACATGGCATATTACATGCACATCACATACATACACCATTTCTATCAAAACCCTAATCAAGAAATTTCATGAATCTCAACTTGGGTTGGGTTTTACTTACTTGCTATGGAGAGACTTCACCAATCTTCTTTCCACTTGGTTCTCTTGGCTATTCTCTACTCTTAACCAAAAGAATGGAAACTCTCAAAAACCAAAATGAACTAAAATCTTCAAATCACACAACTTAAGGGAAAATCCTTACCTTAGGAAGCCCTAAGTTGTTTTCTCCACCCCAAATCACTTCAAAATCCCTTGGAAATCCTTGATCAAAAGAAAAGAAGTTGAGAGGAGAAGAAT
The DNA here is from genome assembly GCA_026229545.1 of Pistacia atlantica. Lineage (NCBI taxonomy): Eukaryota > Viridiplantae > Streptophyta > Magnoliopsida > Sapindales > Anacardiaceae > Pistacia > Pistacia atlantica. The sequence goes on from CM047907.1 coordinate 8,557,153, forward strand.
GAGAAGTTGCGTTGGAGAAGAAGAGAAATGAAGGGTTTCTTTGATTCTAATTCCTTTTAATGAAATAAAACACAATCATTCCCATTTTGCCCTTACTCTTCTTTGGAAATTCCATCCATATCCTTTGATTCATTACAAACTCACCCCCATCTCAACATACTCTCCATGAAAAATCCTTACAATTCACTCCCCCACTTTTCCTACTAATTAGGGGTAGAAAGGTCCAATTGCCCTTGGGGGAAGAAAATATCTAAAACTCAACCAACATAAAAAATCGGCCCGTCAGCCGCGAAGAAACCTTTGTCGCCGCGAAACGCTGTCCGAGAGTTTCGCCCTTGGTCTCAACACATCTTCGCGGCGGAAGACTCTTCTTCGCCCGTGAAGCTTGGTTCACTAAGATTCTTCTATTTTCAACCAATTTCAGGGCAACATTCAACATAACGCTCAAACAAACAAATATAACAGAAAACCAACTCGATTAAGGGCGAAAGAGGAAACAATAACAACGTACCTCAAGTGGGGTGTTACAATTCTTCCCCCCTTAAAAGAATTTCGTCCCCGAAATTCAAACAAATAACTCAGGGAAACGATTCTGCATGTCCCGTTCTACTTCCCAAGTGGCTTCTTCCACTTTGTGATTCCTCCAAAGGACCTTCACTAGCGGAACACTCTTGTTCCGAAGCTCTTTAACCCGTCGATCCGAATCGCTGGACGTTCTTCATATACTAGATTCTGCTACTTCAACGTCCTCTACGCAAGATATGGAGGGGATCACTTACATATTTCCGTAACATCGAGACATGGAAGACATCGTGCACCCTATCCATACTAGGTGGTAGAGCCAATCGTAGAGCCACCTTTCCTACTCGTTGCAAGACTTCAAAAGGACCTACAAACCTCGGTGCTAACTTCCCTTTGGTTCCAAAGCGCATGACTCGCTTATAAGGGAAACCTTCGAAACACCTTGTCGCCCACTTGGAATTCTACCTCTTTCCTCTTCAAATCGGCATAACTCTTACAGCTGATCTTGGGCTTGCTTCATTCTCGGCGGATTACCTTCACATACTACAAGTTTCAGTCATCTCACCCGGCCCGAGCGGTACTCAACTCATCTCTCTCTCCCACTTCATCCCAATGAGCGGAGACCTACACCGTCTACCATACAAAGCCTCGTAAGGCGCCATTCTAATTGTAGGTGATAAGCATTGTTGTAGGCAAATTCCACTAATGGTAACATCTCATGCCGGATACTCTGTAATCCATGCAACGGAGCTCTCAACATATCCTCGAGCACTGATTCGTTCTCTCGGTTTGGCCATGCATCGAGGATGATAGGCGATCTTGAATGCTAGCGGGTACCCAAACTCCTCTGTAAACTTGTCCGGAAGGTGAAACAAATCTGGAATCTCTATCGATACTATAACCTTGGGCACACCATGCAATCGACTATCTCCTTGAGGTAAATACAGGGCCAACTGATGCAGTGGTACTCTCCTTTCTTGGGAGAAAATGGGCTGACTTGGTTAACCTATCCACAATCACCCATATAGCATTACACCCTTTCGCACTCAGGGAAGACCCGTGATAAAATCCATTGAAATGCTTTCCCATTTCCACTGGGAACACTCAATGGCTGAACACCACGGCGGCCGTTGGTGTTACGCTTTCACCCTGGCGGCAAGTTAGACATTTAGCCACAAACTCGGCGATGTCTTTCTTCATACCAGACCACCAATAGCCTTTCTTGATATCCTGATACATCTTGGTTGCTCCCGGATGAGCGGTGTACGGTGTGTCATGAGCCTCTATAAGGATTTTCTGTTTCAACTCCTCATTTGGAGGAATGCACAACCGATTTCTGAAATAGAGGACACCATCTCTCACAAAGAACTCCGATGTCTTGCCCTCACACACTTGCTTGAACTATTTTCGACACCACTCATCACCATTTGCTTTTCTCTAATTTCCTCTAGTAAAGAGGAGTACCACTAGGTGGAAATTCTTCCCGGAACCACCTCAATCTGCTCCTTAGACAACTCTTCTATTAACTCTTTCTGTCTAGTAAGCCGGAAAACATGGGCTTTTCTACTCAAAGCATCGGCTACGACATTGGCTTTTCCTGGTTGATACTTGATCTCACAATCATAATCCTTGACCAAACTCTAACCACCTTCTCTGTCTCATATTTAACTCCTTTTGAGTGAAGAAGTACTTCAAACTCTTATGATCGGTGTAGATATTACTCTTCACACCATAAAGGTAATGCCTCCATATCTTTAAAGCAAAGACCACAGCTGCTAACTCTAGGTCATGCGTAGGGTATCTGGTCTCGTACTCTTTCAATTGTGAGAAGCATAAGCTATAACCCTACCTAAGCGCATCAACACGCTCAGAGTCCCACGCAAAGGCGTGCGTATAAATGTCATAATCTACACCCTCGTAACACGGTAACAGCACGAGAGTGATGTTAACCTCTTCTTCAACTCTTGGAAGCTTTCTTCGCAAGCTGCGACCCGGACAAAGGAGTTTTCTGCTTGGTAAGAGCAGTCACGGTTTAGCCAACCTGGGCGAATCTGCTACAAATCGCCGGTAGTGCTGCCAAGCCCAAGAAACTCCCCGATTTCTTTCACTTGTTCTCGGCTTCGCCATTCTAGGATTACTGTACTTTACTCGGATCTACCGAAATCCCTTCCTTCGACACGGTATGACCCAAGAATATCACTTGATTCAGCCAAAACTCACACTTGGAAAACTTAGCACACAACTTCTTTTCTCTCAGTCGTTGCAATACTAATCCCAAGTGTTTCTCATGCTCTTCTCTGGACTTTGAGTAAATCAGAATGTCGTCGATGAAGACAACAATAAACTGATCTAAATACTCATGGAATACCTTGTTCATCAAGTCCATAAAAATTGCTGGGGCATTAGTCAAGCCAAAAGGCATTACTACAAATTCATAATGCCCGTACCTGGTACGAAAGGCAGTTTTAGCCACATCTTGCTCAGCCACTCTTACCTGATGATACCCGGACCTCAAATCAATTTTGGAGAACACTGCTGCACCTTTCAACTGATCAAAGAGGTCATCTATCCGGGAGGGTAGCGGGTACTTATTCTTCAACGTAACTTTATTCAACTCCCTATAATCGATACACATCCTTAGTGATCCATCCTTCTTTTTCACAAATAGGATTGGAGCTCCCCAAGGGGAATGACTTGGTCGGATGAAGCCTTTATCTAAAAGCTCTTGGAGTTGCTTCTTTAATTCTTGGAGCTCATTGGGGCCATTCTATAAGGGGCTTTAGATATTGGTGCTGTCCACGGTGCTAGTTCGATACTAAATTCTACCTCTCTGTGGAGGCAAACCCGTAACTCTTCCGGAAACACATCTAGAAAGTCTCGAACTACGGCACCTCGGATCTCTAAGCGTGGAACATCACCACTGCACTACATGGGCAATATAACCCGAACACCCCTTTCTCAACATCTTCTGGCCTTTACATTACTAATCGGCATGCTTTCAAGTGATGGCCTTCTCCAAAACTAAACTTATCTCCACAATCGAGGTTAAACCTCGCCTTCTTTTTCCGACAGTCAATCTCTACTCCATACCTCCCTAGGAAATCCATGCCCAGAATCACATCAAAGTCGGGCATATCAAAAACTATTAAGTCAACGATTAACTCTCTACCCTGGATCACTAAGGACTCTCTTAACAAAATCTCTTGAGTCACAACACTAACCCCATCTGGTAGTTCTATCTTAATGGGTTGTGCCGCTCTAGTAGGTCTCAAACCTAATCTCTCAAGCATCCCATAAGATATAAACGAATGGGTAGCACCCGAATCAATTAAAGCATATAAAGGGATGCATGAAATAATAAGCCGACCCGATCTGGTGATGGGTGGCCTCTGCTTCCCGCTTGTGCCACGGTAAAAACTCTCGGCACTCGCATACCTCTGAACTCGAGTAGTTGGTGGAAGAGGAGCTTTGCAATCCCTCATCATGTGCCCCACGGCTGTCGGCACCTATAGCATACTCTCGATCCTTCGACACTCTCCCGGGTGGTTCTTCCCACACTTAGGGCAAGGAGGAAACCCTTCCGTTCGAGGTCGCTTATTCCTCCACTCCTTTCTATTACGTTTATCTTGAAACTTCTTTTCGATTCTTCATATCTTTGCCTTTTTCACCCTCATGTCTCTCTCTCGAGGAGCGGAAGGTAGCTCCTTCCCGGTCCTCCCGTCGAGGATCCTACGGGGAAGATTTTATTCTCAAAAATCTCCGCCTTCATTGCCCGCCTCAAGGCCTCACGTAATTGCGAGGAGGGTTGGAGCTTGTCATAATATCCCGGGCTATCTCGGCTTCAATCCATGCACAAACTTATCCCTTCTCAAGGCCGGGGTGCTAACTATTCCCGGTGCAAACCTTGCAAGGGCGTTGAACTTCAGTACTCTTTCACGGCGCTAGCTCCTTGTAGCGATAAATTCTTGGACCTTCTCATGAACTTGGTCCTCGATCTATACTCACCTCAAACTCTTGCCTAAACTCTTCCCATGTCATTATTGTCGCATCATGAGTTTCTTCCATTAATTCCCACCAAATTCGGGCATCACCCAAACAGAAACTTCGCATACCGGATCTTCTCCCGATCATCATGGGAAATAAACCCGTGGCTCGTTCTCTCGACCCAAGCCACTCTGCTACTCTGGATCCGTAGTACCCTTAAACTCGAGGGCTGATGTTGATTTGGAAAGACCATAAATCGGTTCAACTCGTTGATGCGGGGAGGTACCGTTTGCCCTCTCTCGACAGGGCGTAAGCGGCGGTGCTCAGACGGGGGTACAACTCTCCCCCGAGTTTCAATCATAACCTGCTGTATTATTCCCGATTCTAGCTTTATCCAAGGGAGGGCGTAGACTCTGGTGGGTTAGAAGGTTCTCCTTCATTCACCACACCTTTACCGCGATTTCGATAACTACGCCTCATCTACAAAATGATCACACTAATGAACTCAAGAAACAATTACTGTAAGGAAAGAATTACTCACACGGTTGGTTAGAGGACGTCGTGGCGATGAGAATAGTACCTTTGTTCAATCCCAAAATCTTTGCTCTGATACCAAAAATGTAACACCTTCGAAAACTAGTATAATGCATGCAATTAACAATGGAAAATTGGGCCCAAAAAGTTTCTTTTCATTACAATTCACATGTCTTTTATACACAAAAGTTACTGTTTACAAAAGTGCATTTCAAAAGACAAAATAGGGGAACAGTGTAGCTATTGCTCCTCGCGCCGACGCCCCTCCAACCGAGTTCTCACCTAGAACCTGCATCCACAAAGGAAAATAACGGGGTGAGCACAAATAATGCTCAGTAAGTAAAACTCTCTAACTGTCTGTCCTCGTGTGTGACTCTTAATTCTTTCCTTTTCTAATTCTGTTTCTATTTCTGTTTCTAATAACATCATGACCTCATCTTGCCGGAGGTACGGCCGAATGGCGTTCACACAGCACCATTTCACTTTCTATGGCTATCGGGTGGAATTCACACAGTACCAACCCTATCTTAGTGACTACCGAGTGAGGATCACAAAGCACCAACTCGGTTCCTCCTAACTATCGGGTGGAGATCACCTAGCACCTACCCGTTTCTCATGAATTTTGGGTAATGATCACCAAGCATTTACCCGTTTCTAGTCACTATCGGGTGATGATCACAAAGCATCAACCCGTTTCTACTAGCCAATGGATGATGATCACAAAGCATCAACCTACATATCTCTTAACTAATCGGGTCGTGGTCACAAAGCATCTACCCCTTTTCTATTACTCATTGGGTGACGATCACAAAGCATCGACCCATCTCTCTAAGGCTATTCGGATGATGATCACAAAGCATCCATCCGATTCCCATAACGGTCGGGTGATGATCACAAAGCATCAACCCAACTATACTACTCTTCTAACTCATTCTATTGTAGCATTTTTCAATGCTCTCTACCCTTAGAGTAATTTTACCCACTAAGCTCTCTACTCATAGGGTATTTCTATACACAAAGTTTTCTACTCTTTCTTAGGTCACTTTTCAATGCATATAACAATGCACATGGATGATTCATCTCTACTAATGCACTTGTGAAATGCCAACATGCAATGTTGCAAGAATTAAGGTTCATTACTACCACTCAACCTCTATTAGGCATTTCATCAAACAACTCATGTGCACTATAAAACTATCTCATAGTCATGAATCTAAAACTTTTCCTAACCATCCAAAATGGGGAAAAACCCCTTCACAAAGCCACAAAACCTGCCATAGAAAACACTTCCAAAAAGGGGATTCATAATACCCCTTAAATTTCATCTCAACTACCTTGCCAAACCAACACTCATTTCTCAAATTTGCAAGGTAAGAACATTCACAAAGCATAGAAATTTCCATTTAATACTCCATACATGGCATATTACATGCACATCACATACATACACCATTTCTATCAAAACCCTAATCAAGAAATTTCATGAATCTCAACTTGGGTTGGGTTTTACTTACTTGCTATGGAGAGACTTCACCAATCTTCTTTCCACTTGGTTCTCTTGGCTATTCTCTCTACTCTTAACCAAAAGAATGGAAACTCTCAAAAACCAAAATGAACTAAAATCTTCAAATCACACAACTTAAGGGAAAATCCTTACCTTAGGAAGCCCTAAGTTGTTTTCTCCACCCCAAATCACTTCAAAATCCCTTGGAAATCCTTGATCAAAAGAAAAGAAAGAAGTTGAGAGGAGAAGAATGAGAAGTTGCGTTGGAGAAGAAGAGAAATGAAGGGTTTCTTTGATTCTAATTCCTTTTAATGAAATAAAACACAATCATTCCCATTTTGCCCTTACTCTTCTTTGGAAATTCCATCCATATCCTTTGATTCATTACAAACTCACCCCCATCTCAACATACTCTCCATGAAAAATCCTTACAATTCACTCCCCACTTTTCCTACTAATTAGGGGGTAGAAAGGTCCAATTGCCCTTGGGGAAGAAAATATCTAAAACTCAACCAACATAAAAAATCGGCCCGTCGCCGCGTAAGAAACCTTTGTCGCGCGGCAGCTGTCGAGAGTTTCGCCCTTGGTCTCAACACATCTTCGCCGCGGCGAAGACTCTTCTTCGCCCGTGACTTGGTTCACTAAGATTCTTCTATTTTCAACCAATTTCAGGGCAACATTCAACATAACGCTCAAACAAACAAATATAACAGAAAACCAACTCGATTAAGGGCGAAAGAGGAAACAATAACAACGTACCTCAAGTGGGGCGTTACACGGGACTAGGGCTGATGTTTATGCAAGATGTAATGTGGTTGTGCTAGAACCAAGAACCTATGCTGAAGTTGTTGAATCAAATGCTTGGAGGAATGCAATGCGGGAAGAGATTTCTATGATTGAGAAAAACAACACTTGAAGGATGGTTGAAAGACCTCAAAACAGAAGAATAATTCAAGTGAAGTGGATTTACAAGTTGAAGCTTAATCCTGATGGTACAATCCACAAACACAAGGTAAGGCTTGTGGAAAAAGGATTTGCATAGTAGCAAGGGGTGGATTATATAGACACATTTGCTCCAGTGGCTAGACATAACAATATAAGATTGATCCTTTGCCATGGTAGCCCAATTTGGTTGGAAAATTTTCCAACTTGATGTCAAATTTACTTTCCTAAATGGCTGCTTGAGTGAGGAGATTTTTGTAGATCAACCTGAAGGTTATCAGGTCAAGGGTGAAGAAAGTAAAGTATATTTGCTAGAGAAGGCATTGTATGGCCTAAAGCAGGCACCTAGGGCCTGGTACAACCGCATAAACAATCGCCTAAATAGTCTAGGATATGCAAGAAGTCCCAATGAACATACCCTCTATATCAAGTTGGCTGAGGGTGACTTGATTGTAGTGTCATTGTATGTGGATGATCTGCTGATTACAGGGAGCAATCTAGACCAATTGAAAACAATCCATACAATCTGAATTTGAGATGATAGATTTGGGGGAGATGACATACTTCCTTGGTGTGCAAATTGTCTAATCTAAAATTGGAATCTTTGTGCATCAATAAAGGTATGCAATTGAGGTACTTATAAAATTTGGAATGGAGAATTCCAAACTTGCAGATACACCCTTAGTTCCCAACCTGAAGTTGAGTAAGAATGATGGTGAGTAAAAAGTGGATAAGGGATTGTTTAGAAGTCTGGTGGGATGCTTGCTGTATTTAACAGCCACACGACTAGACCTCATGTTTACAGCTAGCTATCTCTCTAGACTTATGAGTTGTCCAAGTGAATTACATTATAAGGCAACCAAGAGGGTGTTAAGATATGTGAAAGGAACTTCCAGCCTTGGTATTTGGTTTAAGAGGGCAGAAAAACTTATGTTGCAGGGGTACACTGACAGTGATTGGGGAGGATCACTTGATGACATGAAAAGTACCTTAGGGTATGTATTTAATATTAATGCAAGTACCATTAGCTGGTAGTCAAAGAAACAAGATATCGTGGCTGCCACACAAAGGCAGTAATATATTTCACAGCAGTGGAACTGAACAAAGCCTGCCTCAAGGTTTAGGAAAGTGTGTTGTCTGATTTGAAGCAGGTTCAAGAAAGGCCAACTCCAATATTGTGTGACAACCATTCAGCAATTGCAATGGCCAAAAATCTAGTTCTACACGGCAAGACCAAGCACATTAAGATAAAATTTCATGCTATGAGGGAGGCTAAAAATAATGGAGAAGTAACCTTGATTCACTGCCGGGGTGAGGACCAAATTGTAGACATAATGACTAAAGGTTTGCCTAAAGCCAAGTTTAAGGAACTTAGACTCAAGCTTCGTGTTTCTAGCAAAGGGATCAAGGAGGAGTGTTGATGCAGTGATACCTTGCTGGAAATGCATCAAGTGTGCAGTTCAACAGGTTTGTGTTTAGAAAGCTACTGAAGATATCCTACAGAAGTGGTTCAACGTGCATGGTAGTTTTTTTGTAATGAATTGTTGTTAAATGACTTAAGGGTATTTAAGTTAAAATTATTATGTGTAATGTGTTTGTAATATTAGTGGTTAAGTTTGAATTTAAAAGCTAAAAATATCTGCTATAGTTGTTGTATTAGCAGACAGTGATTTAATTGTTATATATGTTGAATTTTTTCAATGAAAAAACAGAGAACTTTTTTATCATTCTTTTGAACTCTCTTTCATCTTTCTCTTTGTATTCTTCGGCTAAGAACCAATAAGACTCATTTCCAGACTATTCCCTATTTTCTGGATTTTTCATTTTTCTTCATCTTTTCAAATCTTCTCACGAACAAAGTATTTTCTTTTTTGGGGGGGAAACCCCCCATGATTAAGTTAATAGTCTTTACTTGTAATTGGAGAGTTATATGACTTGATGGCCTCTATTCATGTAACTCATTGCTTATTGGTTTTTTTTTTTTTTTAATAAATTTAAGTGTTTAATTAACACATTCGTGAACTCATATATTGGGGGCAAAAAATGCTAACATTGTTGTACCAAAGCTAGGTGTAAAATTTAGAACCAAAACAACAAAAAGTAATCTAAACGAATTATGACTCGTCCATTGTTTCCACACACAAAACAATAAATAAAAGAAAAACATATGATTGAAGGCACGGACAAAAAAATAATCATATCCTAATATAAGAAAGGAAATTCAAAATATTCATCGATCTCAATTTACTATTACATGCATATGAAAAGAAAGAAAGTTCTTTAAGAACCTTCCCTCCATCATACAATTAATTACTATGTGCATTTATTTATATGGGACATTATTTTATATATATATATATATTTGGTAATATTATCAGACCGAATAAAACCCTTTCAGATACATAATCAAATACCATTGATCATGTATCGAGTAAATGTTATTGATCTAATAACATTACTAGATCAACGAGGTAGCGAAACCCTTATTAAGGTATGCGTAGAGGATGAAAACTAATGCTAAATGGAGTAGATTTCAATAGCATGTGTAGTTAGGGGGAACATTAACATCCGGGCAACTGGCGGCGCATAAGCCCAATATCACAGTGATGTCAATGTTCAGAATCCCGATACCAAGGAGATTACAAAGGCATACACTAACGTCCACTTCAGCCAAACCGCTAAGGAGACTGCAACAAGTAGGGCTTGGTTTAAACAAACCAAAATTAACACATGCAGAAACCAAAGCGATTACTGACACAGGGAATGTTTTGGTGGCTGATGAGGAAGGGATAAGGGAGATCAACAGAGTATTGAAGAGAAGGAAAGCGGTTGAAGCAGCATAGCTGCCTTGAAAGCCATTGACAAGACCTTGAAAAGTTTGATTTAGGGTTTTGAAAGTTTAAAGCTAGATAATTGATTGCGAGAGATGGATTTGTGAAGTTCTAGCATGGTATTTATAGGAGGAAATGGGTGATACATGCACATGCAAAACCTCAAATTGTCAGATTTTAAGAATGTCCACAAGTTCATGTTATTGTAGTACTTAGTAAAGTCATCGACGAGAAAATCTCCTATCTTGTCCATCAGTGTCAATGGTGTATCCAATCATTTTAGATAAGTGGGCAATTTAAAAATTTTTATATTTAATGTATTTTGGTAAAATTCGACAGGATGTAAATTCTATCTATTGGTATGGTTTTTTTAAGGATTGAGATGTCAATTAATTAATTCCTTCAAAATAGTGTATGATTACCCAAAAAAAAAATTATTAATAATAATAATAATGTGTAATTGAATTAGGGTTGTGGTTCAAAAATTAAAGTTTATTTATAATATAAAATACTAGAATTAAAAGAAAAAAATAATAAAAATAAAAAGTTGACAAAATAAAATAATAAAATTAAAAACACTACAACAAAAATGGCCCATGGTAACACTGGACAGTAGCACTTTTCCTTAAAGTGTTACCGTACACTATCTATAGTAACTCTTGATGTTAAAATGTTACGATAACAATTTTTATATGTAACCCTTTAACTTTTGTAACACGTTTTATATCAATGGTAACTTTTCTTCTTAAATGTTATGAAAAATATATCTACAGTAGTATTTTTAAAGTGTTACAATAAACCTAATAATATAGTAACTTTTTTATAATGTTACCATATAATCAAAATACAGTAACATTTTATAAGTGTTACCATAAACCCAATTATTTACCGGAAAACAAAATATTATTCCCGCTAATATGAAATGAGGTTGATTTTGTCTCATTTTTATTGTTTAGGGGTCAAATTTACTATTTGGGCTTTACTTTGTTACATCTCATTCATGTAGGGACCAAACAGATGTTTTTACAAATAGTATAAAAGGAAGATGGAAGGTTAAATGCAAAGCCAAAAACGTCCACCCATCTTCATCCATTTTTAGAGGCCGTCCAACTTCCACCTTTGACAAGGATTTTCCTTCTCCAATGGCTGGCCATCATCACGTAAGACCTTCCTGGATTCCAACGACCATTAAGCTTCCTCCATCTGTGACCATTCATCTTCTCAATGACTTTAATTTCTTAGTTTTTTGGCAACTTCTAGACATCCTAGGGGCTAGTCCATACTCCGGTCCTAAAGTCAAATCCACCTTCCATAAGCTTGGTTGACTCGAAATCTCACTTGAAAAAGCCATTTCACTATCTTGACTCTTCACCTTAATTCTCAGTGTGATTTCGTCACTTTTTGGTGTCATTTCATCTCCCAAGTGCTGGAGTTGTCCATCACTTCAACAATAAGCGGTCACACATACGCATTCGGGAGTCTCGTTGCCCGGTCAATGGGTAGGGGTGCAGGGGGCAGCGCATCCCGGCCCATAGGCAATTTGCGTGTATTTAAATAATATTAGGTGCATTTGGTTCATTATTTTGGATAAGATTTTGAGAATAGTTTTGCGTTGTTGGATAGGGGAGTATTACGAGGTAAAATTTAAAAATTTATAAAAAAAAAAACCCAAGGTATTCTAATTTAATTAAACACCCCAATATGTAAAATGACAAAAACACCCCCACCAGCTGCAGTGCTAGATTCCAACCACCACCGTCGAAATCTGGCCGAAAAATTGCGTTACGACATAGACCGGTCGGATTTGTGTTGTAACGCGTCGATCTGGCCTGAAAAGGCCAGATCTACGGCCAAATGTGGCTGTCGACGGCGCAAAGGTCTATCTTTGGCCGTTAGTGACGGCCAAAGATATGGTCGTCGTTGACCATCAACGACGACCATTTCTATGGCCGTCGTTGACGGCCAGATCTGGCCTTTTCTGATCCACTGTGGATCTAGCTGAAAAAGGCCAGATCGGTGAATAACGGCAAGTTTCGGGCTTGGTGTAAGCCGTTGTGACAGATTTCGGCTACCACCAATGGCGGTTGTTGGAATCTGGCAAGTATTTGGGTGGGTGGCGGTGTTTTTGCTAATTTTTAAACTTTTTTCTAGGTGTATTTAGTGAAATTAATAAACTTAAGAGGTCTAAAAGTAATTAAAAAGTACACTAATATTTCTGGAATAATGTGTCCAAACAATATTTGGGGAATAGGATTGGGAATATGGGTATAAATATTGAACCAAACGCACCCATTGATTTCATTAAATTACAATATTGTAACACTTAAAAGTGTTACTAAATCAAAATATAATAACAAATTTTATTTTCCCAAACTTTAACCGGGAAAAAATTTCTCTACCCGCCAAACAAAGGTCCCCCAAAAAAAAAGAAAAAACACACACACAAAGACCTTATTCACTCATCTTCTCCAATTCATGCCACTTTTTCAAGTTTGCTTCTTTACTAAAATTTCAGCTCCAAGCTTCATTCTAACACAATTTTTGTTATGTCCATGAAGCCACCCTACACTTAAAGTATTTTCAACTCATCCAACCTACTCATTCAAACAAAATACCCTACACTTAATCATCTTCATTCAGTAAAAATCTAGTGAAAATCATTGGTTTCATCAAAATTTTAGCTTAAAATCTCCAATACCCGTAGCCTATTGAACCTTAAATGGAAGCTTTGATCCTTTAAGAGGCCAATCAGTGAAGCTACGGTTCAGGTGAATCATTTTCTTGCATTTTTTCTCTGCGTTTTTGCTCTGAATTTTTGCTCTGAATTTTTGCTAAGCTACGGTTCAGGCAATTCAATGATTTGATTTCTATAATGATTGAACTGTTTGAATGAATCATTGTGGTGCTTAATAAGATTGATTTATTCTTTTTGGGTGCTGAAAGTTGTTTTACTTAACATTGAACTAAACTTAGTGCTACAAACCATTGTGGTGCTCTTTTCTACTTTCTGTTTTGGAAAGTTAAGTGCTTTTGGGAAAGCAAGCTTTTTGCTCTGTGCTTTTGGGAAATCCAACATGTTTAACACAAAATCTTAGATTTCTAAGCTTGCAAAACTGCAGACTCATTTGCAAGTTCATAATTGTCAATCTAACAGCCTTCCTTACCAGAAAAGATCAGCAACATTGTACAAATACTATCACCATAGGAATTTAGTTCATTGAGCCAGTGAATAAATTGTAAAAAGCCCAAGTCGCTTGAAGTCTAATAATATACTAACACTATACAATATTAGTTATCTGTTCTTTCTCTTTTTCCACATTAATTTGAGGTGTAGGCATAAAGCACAAGGCTAAGGAATCATCCAGATTTTAAGAGGCGCTCCATGTCCTTTGGGAAGTTGATCTAAGTATCCTTATAAAGGTAACACATACCATCAAAAGAAAAGAAAGTCAGTAGTTACAGCATATGAAACAACAATAACAAAGATAAATTGACCAGATTACATTAAAAGTAATTTGCAAAGTGATGAATGACCCACCAGGATATAATCATTAACTTTGCGATCTCTATTTTGCAAACTTAGAAATCTAAGATTTTGTGTTAAACATGTAGGATTTCCCAAAAGCACAGAGCAAAAAGCTTGCTTTCCCAAAAGCACTTAACTTTCAAAATGCAGTTTGCTCTTACTCAAAAATGCAGTCTACAGTTTTGTAAGCTGCAGTTTGTTTTGGAAACTGTAGACTGCATTTATTGGATATAAAGGTTTGATGATGAGTGGAATATCTCAAGATAAACAATATACAATAAATTGGATCAAAATTTATATAAATTATTCTAAGATATGAAGGATTGTCTAACGGACAAATAAACCTTAAGTACCTAATTTTCCAAAGTTTTATAGTATATTATCATTATTATATATTTCATTACCAAAAATCACCCTATTTTTCTTAAATGTTCACCAAGTTCTAAAATTAGGGCCTATTTCTTTAGTGTTAGTTTTTTAAACTATGGTTCTGGAAAATTCATCCCTGGAAATCCTACTACACAATTTTGTTGTCCTTGGAATAGGTATAAGTATTTTGCGGCTCAAGAAATGATCAGCAATGTCTTAATAAGACAATGCATAGTTTTCGATCAATTGTTTTTTTGGTACATGTCATGACTCGTGAGATGGTTTGTGTGGTAGAAATTACATGTTTAAACCTATGCTGAGTTTTTTCCTCCAAATTGACGTATGATAATCCTTGTTCTTGGAAGGTACATTTTTTTGAACTTGTTGCTACTCTTTGATTTCATAGGAAGTTGTGGTGAAGAGGTTCCTAGAACAAGATATTTATGGTGAATCACTTGTAGAATACAAAAAAGAGGTATAAGCTCTCTCTTTCTCTTGCTATCTTAGACATCAACTGATCTCATGCCATCTACAGCAAAATCTGAATAGATACTTCTTTCACACATGTCACAAAATATGCCTGAACTTTGTGATCTGCTTATTGTCTTGTGCTTGATTCAAAACTTTGCAAGCCATTATTAACAAGGCCACAATGGCAGCAAGCACAAAGGAGAGCAGAAAAGTAGATTCATCAGGTTTTAATCCTTCAGTTATTATCTCCTCAAACATTTTAAAGGCCCCTAATTACTGTATTGTAATTAACAATATTCCTTTCTGGCATAGTCTCAAAAACACAAATCCCCAAGTCCACAAAAACATTATGCATTTCTTTTCTTCTGGGTTTGGCATTTTCTCTCATTCAACATAATCATATAGGGTTCGATACCAGTTTAGTTGTTGATTAAAAAATTGAAAAGCAAGATTAGAAGTGGAATAATATTGATTAGGTGACTGTCATCTCAATAACTTAATCATAAAGATGATTCATAAAACTCTGTTTCATATGATTAGTAACGGATGAGCAAATAATCATGTTATAATTATTGCAATGAGATTAGAGGTAGAATAAAATTTTGCATATTGTAGATTTTGCATACTACAGTTTGCGTACTGCAGTATGCAAAATTGTATTCTTTTTAGCATTCGGGACCCCCCTCTCTACTTTTTGGGGTTTTCCAGTTAAGGGTGTGTTAGCCTAACTTAAGAATCTACGTTTGGTGTTTGGTTACTTTTGCAAAGAAATCATCAGTTCTCGTTAAGGCAAGACCAGTTTATGGTGAATAGATGTACATTATGCATTTCTTTTCTTGTGGGTTTGGCATTTTCTCTCATTCAACATAATCATATAGGGTTCGATACCAGTTTAGTTGTTGATTAAAAAATTGAAAAGCAAGACTAGAGGTGGAATAATATTGATTAGGTGACTATCATTTCAATAACTTTATCATAAAGATGATTCATAAAACTCTGTTTCATATGATTAGTAACGGATGAGCAAATAATCATGTTATGATTGTTGCAATGAGATTAGAGGTGGAATACAATTTTGCATACTGCAGTTTGCATACTACAGTTTGCAAACTGCAGAATGCAAAATATTTTATTTTGCATTCTGTAGTTTGCAAACTGCTGTAATACCCCACTTGAGGTACGTAGTTGTTGTTTCTTCTTTCGCTCTTATTTGAGTTGGTTTTGGTAATATTGTTTGGTTGAGTGTTGTGCTGAATGTTTGCCCTGAAATTGGTTGAAAATAGAAGAAGTTCAGTGTACCAAGCTTCGCCGCGGCGAAGATGTGTTGAAACCACGGGGAAACTCTCTGGACAGTTTTGCCGCGATGACAAGTTTCTTCGCTGCGGCGACAGACCGTTTAAAATGTTTGTTGAGTTTTAGATATTTTCTTCCCTAAGGGCAATTTGACCATTCTACCCCTAATTAGCAGGAAAAGTGGGGAGTTAATTGTAAGGATTTTTCATGGAGAATATGTTGATATGGGGGTGACTTTGTAATGAATCAAAGGATTTAGATGGAATTCCCAAAGAAGAGTAAGGGCAAAATGGGAATGCTTTGGTATAAATTTCATTAAAAGGAATTAAGAGTTAGCAAACCCCTTATTCTTCTTCTCCAAAAACGCAACTCTTCATTCTTCTTCCTCTCAATTTCTCTTTCTTTTGATCAAGGAGTTCCAAGGGGTTTTTGAAGTGATTTGGGGTGGAAAATCAACCTAAGGCTTCCTAAGGTAAGGATTTCTACTTAAGTTATGAAATTTGTGAGTTTTAGGTTATATTGAAGTTTGAGAGTTTTTATTCTTTTGGTTAAGAGTAGAGAAAAAGTCAAGCAAACCAAGTGAAAGGAAGAGTTGGTGAAGTCTTTCTATAACAAGGTAAGTAAATCCTAACCCAAGTGGAGATTTAAGAATTTTCTTGATTAGGGTTTTGATAGAAATGATGTATGTATGTGATATACATGTGATATGCCATGTATGGAGGTTTAAATAGAGATTTCTATGCTTTGTGAATGTTTATACCTTGCAAATATGAGAAATGAGTTGTTGGGTTAGAGAGGTAGTTGAGATGGAAATTGAAGGGGTGTTATGGATCCCCTTTTTGGAAGTGCTTTCTATGACAGGTTTTATGGTTATGTGAAGGGGTTTTTCCCCATTTTGGATGGTTAGAGAAAGATTTAGAATCATTGCTATAGTAGAGTTTTATGATGCACTTGAGTTGTTTGATGAAATGCCTAGTAGAGGTTTGAGTATGAGTGGTGAACCTTAATTCTTGCAACATTGCATGTTGGCATTTCATAAGTGCAATAGTGGAGATGAACCATCCATATGCATTATTATATGCATTGAAAAGTGACCTAAGAAAGAGTAGGAAACTTTGTGTATACAATTACTCTACGAGTAGAGGGCTTGGTGAATACAATTACTCTACGAGTAGAGGGCTTGGTGAATACAACTACTCTAGGGTAGAGAGAATAAAAATGCTAGAATAGAGTGGATTAGAAGAGTAGAAGTGATGGGTTGATGCTTTGTGATCATCACCCGACAGTTATGGGAATCGGGATGATGCTTTGTGATCACCACCCGAATAGCCCTTAGAGATGGGTCGATGCTTTGTGATCGTCACCCGATGAGTAGTAGAAATGGGTAGATGCTTTGTGACCACTACCCGGTTAGTTGTTAGATAAGTGGGGTTGATGCTTTGTGACCATCATCCAACATTTAGTAGAAGCGGGTTGATGCTTTGTGATCATCACCCGACAGTGACTAGAGACGGGTTAATGCTTGGTGATTGTTACCCAAGAGTCATGAGAAACGGGTAGGTACTAGGTGATCTCCACCCGATAGTTAGGAAAACCGAGTAGGTTCTTTGTGATCCCCACTCGGTAGTCACTAAGAACGGGTTGGTGCTGTGTGAATTCCACCCTATAGTCATGAAGAGTGAGATGGTGCTTAGTGAACGCCATCCGGCCGTACCTCCGGTAAGATAAGGCCATGATGTTTAGTAGAAACAGAGATAGAATCAGAAATAGTATAAGGAAAGAATTAAGAGTTATACATACAGGGAGACAGATAGAGGGTTTTACTTACTGAGCATTATTTTGTGCTCACCCCGTTATTTTCCTTTGTGGATGCAGGATCTAGGTGATGATGCAGTCGGAGGGGCGTCGACAAGCGAAGAGAAATAGCTACATTGTTTCCCCTGTTTTGTCTTTTAAAACAAATTTTTGTAAACAGTACTCTTTGTGTATAAAAGACATATGAATTATAATGAAAAGAAATTTTTTGGGGCCCAATTTTACATTGTTATTATGCATGCATTGTACTAGTTTTCAACGTTCTTGATGCAAAACTACAAGCTCGTATATGCATGCATATGTAAAATTGCATATCTTGCACTACAGCTGATGTGCTGTAAAATTGCATCACTGCGTAAACATATTTGCAAAGCACTATGCACTGATAGTATGCAAAATTATATACTACAGTCTGCAATTCTCTTGCCACAATAATCCTTATGTTTCCTTGTATGGTTCTAACTTTGGTCATCTTGCAGTATGTAGTGAAGTAACCACAGTTTCTAAAGATGGAAATTTTTTTTGCTTTTTACTCTTTCATTGGCTAGGAATGATTTTGTAATAACTTATTCTTTAGAACAAAAATTTGATGAGCCTTTGAATTTGGGGTTTGATAAATGAGACTTTGCTGGTAGAGAAACATGATTAACTTTGTAATTTGTACCATTGTTTGTGCCAATGATGACAGTATATCATTAATGAGGCTTTAGGTTTGTTTCTTGTTTAATACAGTAAAATATGTATTTCTCATGACCATTTTTTGTGCCTATGTTGACAATATTTCATTAAAAGGCTTTATCATAGTATGTTTTGTTATCATAGTGTTAGGGCCAAAAATCGTCTTGGGCTTGAAGAGGCCCAATAACGAAATAAACATGTCACGACCGAAAGCCTTCAACCCAATCCCGATTGGGCTTACGCTTAAAATCACCTTGCGACCTACCCACTCGATGAGTTGGGCTATCCTATAAGTTAAGCTAAACTGGGTTTCAGCCCATTAGCCTGCAACAGTCTATAAATAGGAAATCAGAATTCCATTCTATTTCCTCTTCTACTAAGATTCCAAATCTTACTCAAACTATTAAACTTAATATGATAAGTTCAAGAAATCTTATCTTTTTTATGATAGGGATTATCTCCCACAATAGGACTTAATGTCCTACTAAGATTTCAAATCTTATTTAAACTATTAAACTTAATCTAATAAGGTGAAGAAATCATATTTCTTTCTTGATAGGGATTATCTCCCAAAAAAGAGGACTCAGTGTCCTACTAGGACTCCAAACCCCTTGGGTTTACTATAAAAACAGAGGCTTACCCTCTCATTAAGGGGCGATCTCTCACAGTCAATCTACACTACTCAAAACCATCTATTTGGTCCTAAGTTCTTGCTCCCAAGAACCCGACGCCTCCACCGTAGTCCTAGCCTCTGACAAGACTCTTGGTAATTCTTCTTCTCCTTAATTCTTATTAAATCTCTTTCAGCCTTGCTGACTCGAGCGTCGGAGTGCCTACGGCAAACACCACCTCGATGTTTTCCGGAAGCTTCACGCTTGCCCTTTCATGTGTGCAGGTCTAACGGATTGTCAGTGACCTCAACCTCACGGGATCACACCCTATTTTCATGACGGTAGATTTTTTGCATCTACACATAGTATGCTTGTGAAGTTGGAGATTTAAGCATGTTCTTTTCCTCTTTGTTTTGCATTAAATATTTGGGGTGCTTTTGTCTTGATCTTTTCTTGAATTTACAATATATATGTGTTGTTATCTTTGAGAATATATATGGGATTTGAAGATTTTTTGTATTAATGGTTTTATAGGTTGTGAAAATGCGAGAGTGCTTTTTTGGTAAAGCACAATTTGGAATGGAAGATGGTTTGCATGATGGTTTTTGTTGTTAGAATTTTTTGAATGATTGGAAGGTATTAACTATTGGTCATAGTTAATTTTCCAATCATCTAGGTATTATAATGTAAAAATGATAGGTGCATATTTGTTAGGCATATATAAAACTTTTTGTATATGAAGGTTTATATGTTACAAAATGTGATATGATATATGAAGCATATTAGATTTTATGGATGTAAAGGATGTTGGGTGCCTATTTATTAGGCATATATGCAATTTTTTTGTATATGAAGGTTCACTATCAATGAAATGTTCTTTGGAAAATTAGTGTATCATTGTTTATAATTTGTATTATTTAAATTACAACTATAACAATTTTATATATGTTATAACTGACATATTGATAACACTTTCAAAATATTATGGAAAATAATTTTGTAACATTTACTAAATGCAATGAATGATACTTTGGTAGCACTTTTAACATGTTATTAAAAACTCTTCTGTATCATTTTAACAATGTTATAGAAAACTAAACTGTAATCGGTTAAGAATGTTACAAAAAACTTATTTATAGCAATCTGAGATGTTACAGAAAACTAAACTGTAACATGTTAAGAAAGTTACAGAAAACTTATTTATAGCATTTTGAGAATGTTACAGAAAATTAAATTGTAACGTGTTAAGAAAGTTACAAAAAACTTATTTATAGCATTTTGAGAATGTTATAGAAAGCTAAACTGTAACAGGTTAAGAATGTTACAGAAAACTTATTTATAGCATTTTGAGAATGTTACAGAAAACTTAACTGTAACACGTTAAGAATGTTACAGAAAACTTATTTATAGCATTTTGAGAATGTTACAGAAAACTAAACTGTAACACGTTAAGAATGTTACAGAAAACTTATTTATAGCATTTATGTAGTGTTACCAAAAATCATTCGTAACTACGAATAAGTGCTACAATATACTTAACAACAACATTTTATGACAGTTACTGAAATAATTAGTAACATGCAAAAAGTGTTATCAATGTTGCTACGAATCACCTATGGTAACACTTTTTACATGTTACCGTAAGCCATTTTTGTTGTAGTGAAATTAAACTCACACACAATATCAAAGCATAAAATAAAGAGAGAAGAAATTTTGTATAGTTGATTGATTGTAATCTTTACTTTGACTTTTGAGAAGGGTGAAAAAGTGGTTACTGAGATTTGGGAGAACGTGAATTTATAAGGAAAAAGTTGAACAAAATCTTGATTTTTCAATTTTTAGTGCCCCATCCTGTAAGTTAAGTCTAGTTGGTGCAGTTCAAATCCAACACACACACACACACACATACACACACAGATATATATATCCAATTTATGATTATTTATTATATTACTTATAAAAAATAAACCGAGAAAGAAAAATTTAGGCATAATATGAAATAGTAACTTACTAACTTTGAAAAATATTATCATTTAATATAAAATACGGATATTATGCGGTATTAAAAAAATTCTTCCTTTTAAGGAGTATTGCGGAAATTAAGAATATAAAAGGCCTCTCATATAGGTAAAATCTTGTTGCACCAATTACTTTTATATGAATTTGTCACTGGTTTAATACAAAAAAGATTGTGTTATATAATTTAATTATAGTATCTATATGGGCCGAAATAATAGTTTATTATATTTTTGTAATAATAAAATATAAATATACTTTAGTTCAATGTCTTTTTTTGTTAAAAATTTGAAAGGCAATCGTCCAACCTCTCATGTCGTATTCAAGGAAACTAATGCATGTCCATCCAAAAGATTGGGAGAGGAAATGTTGAAAAAGCTAATCAATTTTAAGTACTATTTAAGTACCATTTAAGGAAGTCAAACTAATTGAAGAGTTATTTTTTAAATGATAACTTACTATTTTAAGTTTTCTTATTGTCACATGTGAACATAATATTCCTTTAACATCACATGTGAATTATTGAATATTACAAAGCAACATTTGAAATAATCCTGAAATATTTATTAATGCGGTGGTGGCAGAATCAACAATCAAGAGCATTCAGAAGATTACCCAATAATCCAATTTGTCTTGTAATATAGTGTATTTAATTTAAAAATGAAAGCTCTTTATTAGAGATAAACTTGTTTTTATATATATGCATGATCTTAGTTTACGTCAATGGTTTAATACAACATTTTCCAAAATCATATGGATATACAAACAATAATTCTCTGGTCAGATTGATTCATATGTAAAATCATTTCAATTCAATAAGATAAACTCAAAATTTATGGAAGTTTTTTGAAAGTCTAGGCTAAGGCTTTATACTCTTAACTTCTGCGGAGAAGAGAGCAACAAATTTATATTCTTGAAAACACCCTTAAATTAGATAACCAGGAAATTGAAAAAATAACTATTGTTCGATTTTCTGTCTTATATACTACTAGCCCAGTCAGCATCAACAAAACTCTCCAATACAAATCTGCTGTAAGAGAGTAAAGATTGAGAAATTTCTGGAACGAAAAACAGAGATAATTGTGAAAGAAGAGCTACTGATTTCATTAAACTTTTTCTAGCTGACTTCGCTCTTTTATATTCAAGAGTAAAGAGTAAAGAGTGATGCAGTTATGTAGTTGACTTAAACAGTTGTAAACAAAACTACATCGTTTTATCATATTTACAAGAGAGCCCTCATAGGTTTGATAAGTGACAACCAATACCTTTTGACTTTACATCCTAACATTCCCCCTTAAATGGAACTGGGGTAACGTTCTGATACTGGGCTACCTTTTTGGACTTCATTTTCTTCTTATAACTACAGGTCCTCTACTGAATCTTCAACTTTATAATTGATTCTGAGCATAACTGCTAACAGGTTTTTGAAACAGCTTGCTATACCAGCTTGCAACTACCAGCTTGTAAGCACTTGTAACATTTGTAACCGCAACATAAAAAAAAAAAAAAAAAAGAAGCCCATTGACAAACAACCATCTTTCTGAAGAAAAGAAAATTCAACTTCCAATTGGCACTAAGACATCAAGCCACAAAACAACTAGTTTTCTAAAAAAGAAACTCTAACTACAAATTAACAAGCCATAAAATTAGATAGTCTTAACACAAACAAAACCAACTTCTTCGGAGTGAGCATTGTAACTCAATTTTGATTACTCAGCAAAGAATTTCTTAGATACTAACAAGCCACAAACGAAACCACCATCTTTCTGAAACTACGACTGCAAGTTCCAATTAGACAGTCTTTGAAAGAGTCCTAGAATCGTGAAAGGAAAGTTGCAAAATTTTCCAGAGAAGAAGAAACGAAAAACTGACAGAAAAACAGAGCAAGGAAAACTTGCTGAAGAAATATTCTTTTATAAGCTGATTTTAAAAGAGAAAAATTACAATTTGCTATACGTGCAATGCTTATTTATACAAGTTCTAAATCGTAACTAAATCAAGCTAAAACATAACGTAATCAAGTTGTAGAATTAGCAACGACTGTAACAAGAATTCATCAAGTTGCAGAATTAGTTTCAGCAACGGCTGTAACAGAAATTCATCAAGTTGCAGAATTAGTTTCAGCAATGGCTGTAACAATAATCTAGTTGTAACAGAATCAAGTTGCAGAGGCAACTTGCAGAATCAAGTTGCAGACTCAAGTTGATAGTAACAGTTGTAACTGATCGGTTTGCCAATGTACATGGTGAGATGAGTAGCTGTTACTACTAATGCCATGCTGTACATGCATGTACTTTTGCACTGTAATATCCTCCCTCAAACTGAGCAGCAGTAAGTTGGGAAAGTTTGATATTGAGACTGTTGATTGTAATTACAGTGCTTGTTTTAAAAATTCAGTTTGATTGGGTGAAAAGGACTGTTGTTGAATGGTTTGGTGATATTGAGACTGTTGAGGTTGGTTTTGGTTTTAAGGATCATTATAGGATAAGTCAAGTCTATGGTAGCATTGTACAGCCGTGTGGCCTGGTTTCCCACAAACCTGACAGAAAATTTTTGGTTTGAAGAAGTTTCTACCTCTCCCTCGTCCAGAATTTGGATTTATTCTTCTTGTGTCTTGCACCATTAAGGCATTGTGTGGTAAGAAGGTGTTATTTGAGTTGCTAAAGTCTGAGGCTAGTGGTGGATCGTGGTGTAATGTAGACACATAATATTGTGGTGAAGGAATGTATGATGCTGGTATTGGTGCAGAATGCTGAGTAGTGTTTATGTATGGTGAGTGACCTGTATTGACAACATGATAAGGAGAAGACTGTTTCTGTGCTATTAAGGCTGAGTTATCATGATATAGACTATGTGCACTATTGTATCTCTCCAGTCGAATCTCATGTTTGTGGAGCAAGAATTGTGCCTCCTGAAGAGTGATATCATCTCCTCTAGCTGATAAATGTACTGATACAGCATCATACTTAGAACCTAATCCATCTAGAATATAGGCTATCAATTCTTCAATGGTTAAGATCACTCCACTTGCAGAAAGGGAATCAGCATATCCTTTCATTTTAAGCACAAATTCATTGATACTTAAGGATTCTTTCTTTGTATTCTGCAATAAGTTTCTAAGATGCATTGTTCTAGCTTTTGATTAGGTAATGAAATGATTCTCTAAGATTTTCCAAATTTCAAAAGAGCTTGAACATTTTGCAACATATCCAAACATTGTTTCAGAGATTGAGGAATATAACCATCTCATAAGGAATTGATCAATCCTTTTCCATAGAAAATAGTCAAAATTAGTTTTTCTCACTAGGTCTCCTGTTTCGTCATCTTTGCTCAAGATAAAAGGCTTAGGACAGAGGCGTTCACCATTGACAAAGCCTTCAAGCTGAAATGATGTAAGAGCTGGTAGTACTTGGGATCTCCAGTAGTTGTGGTTCTTTTCTCCTAATTTGACAGCAACATTAGGTAAGGAACTTGGAAAGCTGAAGTTCTTCAGCTGATCATCGTTATGGACTAATTTCTCCAAATCTGCCATTTTAACCTTGCTTTTGGAGTTGGATAAGTCTTCAAGATTATCCATGTAAACTGAATAGCTCTGATAACCATGAAAGAGTCCTAGAATCGTGAAAGGAAAGTTGCAAAACTTTCCAAAGAAGAAGAAACGAAAAACTGATAGAAAAACAGAGCAAGGAAAACTTGCTGAAGAAATATTCTTTTATAAGCTGATTTTAAAAGAGAAAAATTACAATTTGCTATACGTGCAATGCTTATTTATACAAGTTCTAAATCGTAACTAAATCAAGCTAAAACATAACGTAATCAAGTTGCAGAATTAGCAACGACTGTAACAAGAATTCATCAAGTTGTAGAATTAGTTTCAGCAACGACTGTAATAGAAATTCATCAAGTTGCAGAATTAGTTTCAGCAACAGCTGTAACAATAATCTAGTTGTAACAGAATCAAGTTGCTGAGGCAACTTGCAGAATCAAGTTGCAGACTCAAGTTGATAGTAACAGTTGTAACTGATCGGTTTGCCAATGTGCGTGGTGAGATGAGTAGTTGTTACTACTAATGCCATGCTGTACATGCACGTACTTTTGCACTGTAATAGTCTTAACACAAACACAACCAGCTTCTTCTGAGTGAGCACTGTAACTCAATTTTGATTACTTAGCAGAAAATTTCTTAGACAAATCAGAACAATTAGCTTCTTCTAATTAGAAACAAGAACAATCATCTCCTTTAACTGAGCATAATTCTAACAACCAGCTTCTTAATCTGAGCCGAACAACTAGCCGCAACTAGCTTCTTAATTTGAGCAGAACAAGTAGCTAAACACAATTTTAACTTCGTCATTTCAGTATAGCAGAAAGTATAGAGTGTTAATAGAGTAGTTTGTTAATTTCTTCTTTATCAACAACATTCAATTTACTTCTTAATTCAGTGATCTAGGTAACCGATAAGGCCTTTGTTAGTAGATCAGTGATCTGAAGTTTGGAAGGCACATATTGAATGGTCAGCCTTTTTGCAATCACTTGCTCTCTAACAGAATGTGTATGTATCTCTATATGCTTAGTTCTAGCATGAAACACTAGGTTGGCTGCCAAGGCTGCAACACTTATATTGTCACACCAAATGATAGGTGTGACTAAAATGGATAATCCTAATTTTGCAAACATACTTTGAAGCCATGCAATTTCTGTGGCTATTTGAGTAAGAGCTCTATATTCTCCTTCGGTTGATGAAAGGCCTACAACTTTTTGTTTTCTTGAGCTCTATTCAATTAGATTGGGTATCATACATACACAATACCCACTTGTGGACCTCCTGTCTTCCATGTTGCCCCAATCTACATCAGCATAACATTCTATACTTAAAGTGCTTGCTGCCTTGAAAAGTATACCATAATCCAAGGTGCCTTTGATGTATCTAAGGATCCTCTTACACGCTTGGCACTAAAGATCTGTAGGAGCTTGCAAAAACTGACTTAGTTTGTTGACTGGAAAACTAATGTCAAGTCTTGTAAGTGTCAAAAATTGCAATGCACCCACTATGCTTCTGTATAAACTTGGGTCAGCAGATAACTCATTGTCAGCTAAATATAATTTGGTTCCCACTGCCATTGGTGTGGCACAAGCATGGCAATCTATCATCTTTGTTTTAGACAACAGATCAATTGCATATTTTCTATGTTTTAGATGAATTCCAACAGCATTTCTTATTGCTTCCAAGCCCAAAAAATAGGACAGAGATCCAAGAGTTTTTAGTGAAAACTCATCATTTAGATCTTACATAAGTTGAGTGATGAAAGAGTTGTCTGACCCTATTATAAGAATATTATCTACGTACTCAAGAACATAGGTCAAATAAGAATTATGTTTAAAAACATATTGTTAGAAATTGAGTTCTAAAACCCCTTGTTAAGGAGAGTTGTTTTCAGCTTGTCAAACCAAGCTCTTAGAGCTTGTTTGATCCCATATAAAGGTTTATGCAACTTACATACATAGGCTGACTTAGTTGGATCCTCAAAACCCAAAGGGCTGTTGCATGTAGACTTCTTCATTTAGAGTTGCATTTAGAAACGCATTATTCACACCCACTTAATTATTGAATATCCCACCCTTTTGTGATAACCAAGGTGAGAATTATTATAATTGTGGAGGCTTTAACCACTGGACTATATGTTTCAAAGTAGTCAAGTCCAGGGGTTTGTTGAAAACCCTTGGCAACAAGTCTAGCTTTATATTTTTGTAAAGAACCATTAGAATTAAACTTGGTCCTAAATATCCATTATTCACATCACAGTTGCATTTAGAAACACATTATTCACATTCACTTGTTGAATATCCCACCCTTTTGTGACAGCCAAGGTGAGAATTATTCTAATTGCGGAGGCTTTAACCACTGGACTAAATGTTTCAAAGTAGTCAAGTCCAGGGGTTTGTTAAAAACCCTTGGCAACAAGTCTAGCTTTATATTTTTGTAAAGAACCATCATAATTAAACTTGGTCCTAAATACTCATTTGTTCCCTACAATATTCTTATCTGAAGGGACAGGAACTAAGGTCCAGGTTTCATTTTTCATCAATGCATCAAATTCACTTTTCATTGCATTTTTCCACTCAAGGCTGTTAAGAGGTTCAAGAACAATTTGAGGTGCAAGTATCACTACACAAGTTTATGAAGTAAGAGCTTGATGATGATCTGACGTAACAGTAGTGGTTGTTGTGTTGGTAATAGTTCCATAGTGATTAGATTTAGTGACTACTTGTGTGTGATCTAAACTAATGTCAATGGCTGCAATGTTTGTAAAAGTTGTATAGTTATCAGAACAAGGACCAGTAGTTGCTGAATTGATAAGAGTTGCATAGTGATCAGGAGCTGCAATGTTTGGAAGAATTGTTGTTTTGGATCTAGTTAACATCGGATGGGTGTTTGTAGCAACAGATTTGTCAGTGTGCAAAGTATCAAGAATCTTGGATGAAGTAAGATCAACCTCAAGTGAGCACGGGAAGGGAAAGTGATGATGGTATAATAGGAAGAGTTGAAATTGATGTATATGGTAAGGGAACAGATTTGGTAAAATGTAGTGAGGTAAGAGTGTTATTTGTTTCAGCATTGGAGAGGTCTGTTTGTGAGGATGAGGAAATATTGGTAGGAAGAATAGTGTGTGAAGAGGTAGAACAATGTGGAACTGCAGTATCAATGTCAACTCTTATGCCATTTTTGGACTGATTTAGAGAGCTAGTTACTGCAGAAGGATCTTTCAGGGTGCACTTTGTATCTAAACTATTATGAATAGAAGTATATGGAAATGAAATAGAGGTGGAACATGTTTTAGGTAAAGTTGTAGGAGCATCAGATTTTTGTTGAGAGGTTGAGGCAAAATTGGAACTAAATGGAAACTCTTGTTCATTAAATTTTACACTAGGAGTGATAACAACTTTTCCCATCAAGCTTTAAACACTTGTAACCTTTATGGACAAGGATGTATCCTACAAAGAAACACTTAGGCGAGTGAAAGCTAAACTTGTGATGATTAAAGACCCTAAGAAAGGAAACATAGGAGCACCCAAAAACTTTTAGACTTTCAGATACAGGAGGTTTATTAAAAAGTTTCTCATATGGAGATATGTTGTCCAAAACGGAAGTAGGTGGTCTATTAATCAATAACACATCAGTTTCAAAAGACAACCACCAAAATTGAAGAGGCATAAATGCATGTGCAAGCAATGTAAGTCCTGTTTCTACTACATGTCGATGTTTTCTTTCACATCACCCATTTTGCTAGTGAATGTGAGAGCATGAATGCCTAAATTGAATTCCTAAGTCTATAAGATAAGAATGAAGGGCAATAAACTCTCCACCTTGATCAAAATTAGGCATTTTAACTTAGTATTAAACTGTCTTTTAGCCAAATGGTGGAACTTAATGAAAATGGACTTAACCTCGGCTTTAGTTCTAAGTGGAAATAGCCATGTATATCTACTGTAATCATCTAAGAATTGCATATAATAGCTAAAGCCTTCAAATGATGTTAGGGGTGTAGGACCCCAAACATCACTGTGGACAAGTTCTAAAGGAGTTGTGGCTTGTGTATTTGAGGGAGGAAAGCTAACATTATGCATTTTTCCTAGTTAACATGCATCATAAAATGAAGTGGGGTTGTTATCATGATCAGGATTGGTTTTTGCATACTTATGCTATTTGGATACTGAAGATAGGATTTTATGCATAACACTAGAGTGAGGGTGTCCCATCCTTCTATGCCATGTTAACTGATGCTGAGCATTTATGTTTATAGTGAAGTATGAAGCATGTGAACTAGATAAGTTCTTACATGGCAAAGCATTCATAGAATTTTCAGTAACTTTCATTAACTTTAGTAGTAGGTAGATTAGAAATCATATTAGAATTTTTAGTTTAAGTAATAGGTAAAACAGGACATTGTCGAGTAGAATCAAAGCTGTCACTTTTATTTATAGGTAAGGTAGTACATTGTGCAGAAGACATGATATCAAGAACATCATATTTCGAGGGAACAACTTTTGAAACAGAATCACAAAGTGTTGTAGTAGCATTTGAATTAGAATTGATAGCTTTTGGAACACTAAAACTACCTTGACAACCTAACTGTAAGTCATTATTAACAATGTTTGTACAATTAAAGCTGTAACTATTTGAACTAGGATGTTGAAAAACAGGTGATGGAATGGAAATAGATTTTGAGTGAGAAATGGAATGAGGAATACGCAGTTGATATAGGCCATCTTTAGGATCTCCTTACAGTAATGTTGCGACAACACAACACTCAACATTAAACTCAACAATTGCTTTATTGTCCTTAGTGAACCTAGCAATACTAAGTATATTTTTTTTGTTATTTTAGGAACACACACGATATTTTTAAGATGCAAACATTTAGAATGAAACATACTAGGTAAGAATGTGTTACCAGTGTGAGAGATATCCAAGTGCTCACCATTTCTCACTTGAAGTTGGCTCCCACCACCATATTCCTTGCTAATTTACACTAACTCAGGTTCAAAGCTACATGATCAGTGGCTCTAGAGTCCATGTACCATGTAGGGTCAATAGGGGTAAACTGAGTGGCATATACGGGCTAGGAATTATGATTTACACTAGTAGAAACAGTAGCCATAAATGCTTGATTATGACCAGGACCAGTAGATTATTGGCTAGGTGGTCCAAAAGCAATTAGAGAGGGCACATTGTGTGACACATTAATTGGTTCTTACGAGAAACCATTACAACCAGAAGCAAAACCAGATTGTCTAAGATGAGGACTAAACTGTGGTTAACCAGTTGGAGACATTTGCTTCAGAGTAGAAGCAGAAGCAGGTGGATACTAAGTAGTGTTTGGGCTATTATTTATGTTGTGAGGTTGATGTGGAAGGGAATTAGGAAACTATGAAGGTCCAAAAAACTAGTGCAGATTGCCATTGTAGGCAAAGGAAAACTGTTGCAAATTGCCATTATAGGCAGAATTAAATATGTGGTAACACTGAGCAATTGAGTGACCTGTTTTTTTACAAACTTGGCAGATCAGCCTATTTCGATTATTACCACAACCTCTACCTCTTCCATATGGAACAAAACCAGTCCCTCTAGGAGTAAACATGGGAGTATTTTGTAGGGAAAATGCTGAGTATTTGAACCAATAGGAAAGTTGTTAGATGGCAATGGATATGATTGTTGAACATGGGGATTTCCTAGAGAATTTAGAGATGGGACAGAGTTGTAGTTCCCAATAATAACTCTATAGGTTTTGTCATTATTCAATCCTTGTAAAGAACTAATGTTAGGTAACTCTCCAGGCCTTCCCAAATTTTGATTTCCAATGTTATTTATAGTTGCAATATGAGTTGAACTATTATACAAGTCAATTGAATTAAACTTGTCTAATCTAATCTCATATTTTTTGGAGCAAAAATTGTGCTTCTTGGATTGTAATCGAGTCTATTTTCGATTCAAGCCTAGATGTAAGATTTACCACCACAAGATCACATTCGGGACCTACACCATCCAGAACATACTATAACAAATCTTCATCAAATATGATCATACCACTAGTCGATAAACTCTCACTGATTTCTTTAATCTTTTTTATATATTCAAAAATGCTCAGATTACCTTTTTGAGTTATCTGTAACAGATTTTTAAGAGGCAATGCCCTAGCCTTTGAGTTGGTAACAAATTCATGCTCTAAAACTCTCCAAATATTAGTTGAATACCTACACTTTGATACAGTACCAAACATACTTTCTAATATTGAAGCTAACAGCCAACTAATCAGGAACTTATCTATTCTCTCCCACATTATGTAATTAGATTAATTTTGTCTTTGACATAATCATTCTTAATCTTAAGCTCTCCACTTAGTTGACTCAATTCATTGTCAACGTTTAAATCAGATAAAACTAAAGGCAGAGGACAAGTAATTTTATTGAGCAAGTGGTCTTCGAGTTCGTGTGAACCTACTGCAAAGAGGACCTGGGAACTCCAAAATCTGTAATTATCCCGAGTGAGTTGTTGACTAATCACTGGCAGGCTTGAAGCAATCGCAGATGTGGATCGATTTAAGGCTTCCTTCAACATTTCGTCAAGGCTGTTGGGCAGAGGAATTGAGGTCGAACCAGGAGTTTTAGCCATCAACGCTAGTCACAG
Organism: Pistacia atlantica; assembly: GCA_026229545.1. Lineage (NCBI taxonomy): Eukaryota > Viridiplantae > Streptophyta > Magnoliopsida > Sapindales > Anacardiaceae > Pistacia > Pistacia atlantica. The sequence continues at coordinate 8,588,435 of CM047907.1, forward strand.
CTCTGATACCATGTAAGAGAGTAAAGATTGAGAAATTTCTTAAATGAAAAATAGAGATAATTGTGAAAAAGAGCTACTGATTCATTAAACTTTTTCTAGCTCACTTTACTCTTTTATATTCAAGAGTAAAGAGGAAAGAGTGATATAGTTATGTAGTTGACTTAAACAGTTGTAAACAAAACTACACTGTTTTATCACATTTACAAAAGAGCCCTCATAGGTTTGATAAGTGACAACCAATACCTTTTGACTTTACATCCTAACATCTGCTACTTGTTTTGAAATATATATAAACTATGATGAATGGCGCCTCTAATATCCCTGAGTATCCTCTTGCATGAAGCATTTTTCATACTTTTAACTTCTAAGCATAAATTCCCTTATTAATCTTGAAAGTTTTAATCACTTTACCAAGTTGATTTAACTAAAGCGGAATGGGTTAACATGTTCATTTGTGCATTTTGTGTTGGCTTATTTAACATCCATATAAACAATGCATCCACTATAAAAAGTAAAGCACACAACACATTTTTACATGGTTTGACAACCTACCTACATCCATGAGCACATCTAGATGAAGCTAATCCACTATGGTAAACATTTATAGTTGATTACAAAACAAAAGTTAAACATCAGTTGCAAAACACTCCTGTTATGACAATGCTTCAAACTTCAAACTATTCCTAAGATGCATATAAATAATGTAATTATACATTAATTAAACAAATGTTGTATTAAATCAATACCAAATCCATATATTAATATAAGCCTATAAAATTATACATTTAATGAAACAATGTTGTATGAAACAAAAATAATTTTCGAACGATTTCTAACTTTCTAATTGATTGTACATTGTTAAAAAAGAAATGGGGTAATTCATAAAATAGGAAGGTGATAGCAATGTTGATGGTCGAGATAGTGACAACTGAAGATGGTAGAAGTGTGGCCATTACAGTGGTTGCAACATTGAAGATGGCCAATTATGTTACATCTTGGTTTGGTTTAAGTGTGGTAGAAGTGTGGCCATTACAGCAGGGCGAGGTAGAATTCCCCATTCCTCGTCCCCATCATTGTTACCTAAACCCATTCCCTATCCTCGCCCCATCCCCGCTATAGGGATGATAGGGAATTCCCCGTCCCTGCCCTACCCTACCCTACCTTGGACTAAGGGGAAAAATATCCGCCTCATTCCCTTTAATCAAACATTCCTCCTACATTTTCTCGACAATCAAATAGAAAATAAAACTAAAATGTTTGCATTAGATCTACAGAAATCCAAAAATTTCAATTTATGTAAAAAATCAATACTCTCCAAACTCCTCAGTACAAATTACAATATCAAAACTCAAATTTTATTTTATTTTTTCATTTTCCTGCATTTTCTTAACAACCAAAGAGAAAATAAAAAACTTAAACCATCAAATCAGATCTGTAAAATCCAAAAATCACTATCCAATCACAAAATAAATACTCTCCAAAGTCCTCGGCAGAAATTACGTCACCAAAACTCACAAACTTTCTCTTAGCATCCAAATAGAAACTAAAACATTCAAATAAATATTAAAAAAAAAATGAAGATCTGATTCGGAGCAGCTAATGAGTAGTAGATGAGGACTGAGGAAGAGGAGGATGAGGATGAGAATGGAGCAGCAGAAGTTGGCCTAGAACAGTGGAGCTGGAGGTGAGAGGCAATTGTGGAGGTTTAAGGTTGGTTGTGTAGGAAAAATTGGATATGTATATATATATATGTATGTATGTATGGAAGGGATTGTTGTAATTATATAAATATGTGAAGGATAATTTTGTAATTTTACTAGGTTTAATATTAGCGGGCGGGGTAGAGCAAGGAGACATCTATCCCCGTCACTAGCCCCTCCCTGTTTTCGGGGAATAATTATGTTACTATCCCCGCTTATTTTGGGGAATTCCCACCCCGTGCGGCGGAACAAGACGGGTCTCCAGATTTCCAAGGACCATTGCCATCCTTAGTTTGGTTAATATTCTTAGTTAAATTAAAATAATGATTTTAATAAATATGACAAATATTAAGGTACAAGTAATTTGTGATACCAGCTCAACAATCTGAGTTAATATAAGCTAGATTTTTTCTATTAATAAGCTGATCTAGATTCTAGCATAAACTAACCAAGTCTTATATTTTTAACTAATTTTTAAGTGTTTACTCTTCATCAGACTTGATGGCTTTATCTTCAACGCCTTTGGTCTCAACAACCACAGTTCGCTGACGTCTTTCATTAGAGTAAGACAAAGACTACTAATTTTTTTCTCTTCTTTTCAAGTGCTAATTAGTGAATATTTCTCATAATATAGGATTTGAATTGATTAAAATTTAGATGTTGATGTCTATGTATTGAACTAATATAACATTGAATAAGACTATGAAACTTTTTTTGTTTAATAAAAAATATATACATTTATTTATGTATTTAGGTATATGATTTAATATTCTTGTATAACATTATTTATAAGATCGTAATATATTTGATTGTGTGACTAGAAAATTAAAAACAATAAAATTGGGGAAAGCTTTCAATGGGTTAGGTTTTGATAACATAATAAAATAATGTTTAGGTTTGGATTTTCACATTTAAGCCCAAAAGCTAAATAATCAGCTTTGGTTTGAGAAAATTTGATAGACATGAATGTGCCGCAACACGAAACCGTTTTGACACAATGTATTATCAATATAACATAATTATAAGACCACATTAGGTGTAATATTTCAATCAATAATACTATACTCACAAACAATTTTTATTAACTTTCTCTCACAAATATGGCGTGTCACGCAATGAGTTCTGCTTGACCAAATCCAACCTGACCAATTGCAAGTTGTCACGTCAACGTTTGTGAGAGAAAGTTGTGAGAAGTGTTTGTCAACCTATCTTTATTCTATTTTATTATTAGACTTTTGAAATATGAGATAGCTTAATCAATGGAAAGTTCACTATTTCTCTTAAGTTTGAAATGGTAACATATAAAGAGCCACTCCTAGGCTAGGGAGGGCTAACGGTGGCTCCGCATCCACAACTTATTATTAGATAATTCAAATGATTCGATTTTTATAAAGATGTAATCCAATATAATGAACACTAAAAGTGAAAAAAAAAAACATGGAAATGAAAGAGAAAATATAAATTATAAGTTTCTTAAAAAATGAAAGTGATAATATTGGAATTAATTGAGACATGTATAGAAATTATAATGTTTTTTTAATTTTTTAGTAGATTTCATTAGTGGGGTCTTATTAGATAAAACTTGTGATCCCAATAACGCCATTCTAATATAAAATATCTAATAGAAGCGTACTGCTTGCATTGGCATGAGAAAGAGTGGCAATTACGATATTATGAATACTTCTGCATTTTAAACTAATTAGAGCTTATTTCCTGTTTTTAATTTATTGTGTTTTGTCCCCTTTTAACTTTCATTTTGATTTAAACTTAAAGGAGTTCCACACTTAAACTCCTTTTACCACTTTGTTGTACCAAGCTAAATTGATAATTTATAAGGAAAAAAAAAAAAACTAAATTTTTTGGTAGTATTTTAGTCATACTTTCGTTAAATTATATTTTATTTTTAAAGGATCTAAAATTAAGATGCCATGATTGTCGTATTAGATCCAAGAAAGGCACTTCCTGGCCTAACAACATACAAATTAGGGGATAGGGCTTCCTACTACTACTACTACTACTACTACTACTACTACTACTAATAATAATAATAATAAATTATTATTATTATTATTATTATTATTATTAGTAGTGGTGTGTGGCTGAATGTCAAGACTTCTAGGTGGATTATCCAGAGGTCTTGTGTTTGAGTCTCACAAAGTGGTCACTATTATTATTATTATTGGTGTGTGGCCGAATGGCAAGACTTCTAGGTGGATTATCCAGAGGTCTTGTGTTCGAGTCTCACAAAGTGGTCACCAGTGAAATTCGTAAATTGAGAGAAAAATAAAAAGAAAAACAAAGCTTCAATTTCATGTATTTGATTGAATGAATAAAATACAGTTAGGATTTGCTACTTAAGTGAATCAGTAGCTCAGAGAGTGTGAAGAGACAAAAGGGAAAGTGAAATACAGATACAAGTATTCGTTCTCTTTAAGAGAGAAACACAAAACAACAGCGTTTTTGTGTTTGCTTAGTTAAATTTTTGCTAAGCCCTTAACTTCTGAATTCTGACACTTTAATCCACATGCCCACTCAAATCTAACTCCCTGGTCCAGGTTTCCATAACCTAGCATTTTAATCCACATGCCCACTCAAAACAAATTGCCTCCAAAAACAAATATTAGCAAGTTCTTCACTAAACACATTCAACAGTAATCAGGAGACCAACATTCAATGTCCAATGCTTCAGTCTTCACCAGACCACATTCAGCAGCAAATTTTTTTGGCAAGTTCTTCACTAAACCACATTCAGCAGTAATCAGGAGACCAACATTCAATGTCCAGTGCTTCAGTCTTCACCAGACTACATTCAACAGTAAATTTTTAGCAAGTTCTTCACTAAACCACATTCAGCAGTAATTAGGAACTGCAACTGCATCAGAACATTTCAGCAACTAAACACCAGTAACACACAAACTTCAGAATACATCTGTCTAGTGCAACTGAACCAAAACACTGCATCAGAACTGCAACTGCATAAGAACATTTAGCTTCTAAAACACATTCGCGAATAATCAATGAAGCTTGCAATATGCAGAACATTCTGCTGAACACTAGTAACACACAAACTTCAGAATACATACATGTCAGTAATGAACAAAAAAAAAAAAAAAAAAACTGCATCAGAACTTCACCTTAACACCAGTAAAATTCACAAGAACAATTTCACCAGAATCCATCATCCAAGCAGTCACTGCACGAATTTAACATCCAACGGTCACTGCAACTGAAGAACACCAGTAAAACACCAATCTTCAGCAAGCAACAGAACAACACACACAAACTTCAGAATACATTGCAAACTTCATCATCCATTGAAGCACATCTGCAGATTTTTCAAAAAAAAAAAATACTGCAGAATTCATCAACTTTTAAAAATTCATACAAACTACAATCTGCAGGAATCATTGCAGCAGATTAGATTTCTTCAATCAGACATTTAGAAAAACTAGAAATTCCAGATTGCATTTAGAAATATTCCAGCAGACCATTGATTTCAATCAAACATTTCAACAGAAGATAATACAGTAGAGCATTTAGCTAGAACAGGGTAACTGAATCACAGTAAGTTTTTCCTTCAATTCTTGGAACTGAACTGTAGAGAGTGCCTTTGTTAATATATCAGCAATTTGTAACTTTGTAGGAACGTATTGAACCAACAAATGTTTAGCCAATACTTGATCTCTTATATAGTGCGCATCAATCTCAATATGCTTAGTTCTGGCATGAAATACAGGATTGGCAACCAAGGCCCCTGCATTAAGATTGTCACACCATATAACAGGTGCCTGAGGAAAAATCAAGCCTAAATTCTGAAAAAAATTTCTTCAACCATGCAACTTCAGTTGCTGTGTGAGCTAGTGCCCCATATTCAGCTTCGGTAGAGGACAAAGCAACTACCTTTTGTTTCCTAGAGTTCCACTGAATCAGATTGGGACCTAAGAAGATACAATATCCACTAGTAGACCTTCTATCATCAAGATTGTTGCCCCAATCCGCATCAGCATAACACTCAACGTTTAGAGAAGCTTCTGGTCTAAACTGAAGGCCATGATTCTAAGTTCCTTTGAGATATCGAAGAACCCTTTTGCATGCTTGCCATTGTATTTCTGTAGGAGCTTGCAAGTATTGACTTAATTTGTTAACTATGAAGCTGATATCAGGTCTGGTGAGTGGGAGATATTGCAATGCTCCCACTGTACTTCTATACAAAGTTGGATCCTTAAAGCATTAACTATCACCTGCAAACAACTTGGTACCTACTGCTAATGGTGTAGAACAAGGGTGTGCATCTGCCATTCTTGTTTTCACCAACAAGTCAAGAATATATTTAGTTTGTTTAAGATGCATACCCTAATCAGTTTTAATAGCCTCTATACCAAGAAAGTAGTGAATTGATCCAAGCGTTTTAAGTGAGAATTGAGCATTAAGATCTTTGATCAAAGTGTGGATAAAAGTTGTGTTCCCTCCAGTTATCAAGATATCATCAACATATATAAGAAGATATGTCTTTTGATCACCTTCTTGAAAAATAAACAAACTAGGAACCTGCCACTGAATTTTGAAATCCTTTACTCAATAAAGCTTCCTTTAACTTGTCAAACCAAGCCCTAGGTGCTTGTTTAAGACCATACAAGGCTTTTTCTAACTTACAGACAAAACCAGGATACTGAGGATGCTCAAAACCTTCAGGTTGTCGCATGAATACATTTTCATTCAGAGTTCCATTCAGAAAAGCATTATTGATGTCTATTTGCTGAATATCCCACCCATTTGTGACAGCCAATGTAACAACTATTCTAATGGTGGAAGGTTTAACAACGGGGCTGAATGTTTCAAAATAATCAAGCCCTGGAGTCTGTTGAAACCCTTTAGCAACCAACCTAGCCTTGTACTTTTGTAGAGATCCGTCTTGATTATACTTAATTCTAAATACCCATTTATTGCCTACAATATTCATATCACCAATAGGAGGCACTAAAGACCAGGTATTGTTCTTAAGTAAGGCTGTAAATTCATTGTTCATTGCCTCTTGCCATTCAATACTTTGTAGAGCCTCTTTAACAGAGCATGGTTCAGGAACAACAGCAGAGGTAGAGGAAGATATTAAGCCAAGTTTTGGTGGAGGAAGACTCTGGGATTTGGTTCTTGTTGTCATTGGATGGATATTGTGATAGACTAATGGAGGGGCAGCAGGAGACTGTGACAGCTTAGGAACTGTTTTAGGTTGGCAGTGGGAAGAGAACTGATTACTGGTGGAGTTGTGAGGAGGATAAGGTAGAGTAGGAAGTAAAATCCACAACTAAAGGACAATTTTGAGGTGAGTTTGATGACTGAGATTGGGAGTTTGAATAGGAAAAATAATCTGTTTCAAGAAAGGGCTGTAAAGAAGGTGATTTTGAGGCAAGAGATGCATCAGAGATAGGAGAAGAGGATTTAACTGCTGAGGTTGAATCATGCTGATCATTTGCTGAGCAGGAATTCGAAGGACCACAAGATACAGTGGTAGGTAGAGATCCATCAGCAGAGGTTGTATCAGCAGAACTTGAGGTTTTAACAGACTCAAAAGGAAAGCTAATTATAGGTGTGGCAGTATGAGACTCTACTGAAATGTTGGAAGTAGAGGTTGATAGATTAAACTTGTCATCAAAAGGGAATTCCAGCTCATTGAACTTAACATTTGGTGTGATATAAACTCTACCACTAGAACTTAAACATTTGTACCCTTTATGAACCAAACTATATCCTAAGAAAACACATTTTTCTAAATGAAAATTGAACTTATGCTGATGATAATCTCTTAAATAAGGATAGCAAGTGCAACCAAAAACTTTTAAAGTAGAATAAAAGGAGAATTATGAAATAAAATTTGATAAGGAGAAATAAAATTCGAGCAAGAAGGCATTCTCATTAATTAAAAATCTCTTGTATCAAATGCATTCCACCAATATTGCAAAGGCATTGAAGCATGAGCAAGCAAAGTTAGTCCAGTTTCCACCACATGTCTATGCTTTCTCTCACTCCTACCATTTTGTTGATGCACATAGGCACAAGAGTGTCTAAACTGAATTCCACAACTGGTTAGATAAGAAATAAGTCCTTTATACTCTCCTCCTTGATCAGAATGTAGACACTTAAGTTTGGTGTTGAATTGTCTCTCAACTAAGTGATGAAATCTAATAAAGGTGGATCTAACTTCACCTTTAGCCCTTAAAGGGAAGAGCCAGGTAAACCTACTAAAGTCATCTATAAATGCAACATAATATCGGAATCCTTCAAAAGACATTATAAGGGCTGGTCCCCAAACATCACTGTGCACAAGTTCTAAGGGAGAAGTAGCTCTTGAGTGAGAGAGGGGAAAATTATTCCTATGCATTTTTCCTAGGTGACAAGCATCACAAAAAGGCAATGTAGATGATATGCTGGAGTTCTTAAAGGTGGAGGTTGATTTGGGAAGTTGTTCCATGATTTTGTGAAACACCTCAGCATGAGGGTGACCAACTCTTTTGTGCCAAAGTAAAACAGGGTTACTGGTTTTACTAGATGCAGATACTAGGGTTGTTGGACAAGGTGCACTAACAATTTAGAGTGTAATGTATCATTTATCAAATCAGAATGAAATAAAGAAGTAGCATGTAACAGACCAGCAGATGAAATATTAGTTTTGTCAAGAGAAAGTGAAGTATCAGCAAGTGAATGAGAATGCAGTGCATCTGTTGTAGAATTATTAGAGATTGTATCATTCAAATTATTAGCATGTAGTTGAGCAACATGTAAAGAATGCAAAGAATCAGAATCAATGCACACAGTAGTAGAATGTAAGGGAACAGAATGGCATTGAACTGTATTTTTATTATTCAGAGAAAAAGTACAATTATTAGAAGTAAAATCAGCTACATGAGATTCATTGTTATTCTTAACACATGTAATAAAAGGGGACTGACTAGAACTAAGTTTTGAATGTACATAGTTGGAAACTTCAACAGAATCTAAACTGTCTGTGCTGTTTTTGGAAGAAACTTCAACAGATCCTAAACTATCTAATGTACTCTTTGCATTAGTGGACTTATTGGATGTGACTTGAGTAGGAGACTTGAAACAGACTAAGAAGGTATTAACAGGTGGAGACGGTGAGGACAGGGCAGATGGAAAATTCAATTAATACAACCCAGCTTTAAGATCTCCCTGCAGCAGCACTTGATTGGTAACCTTGTCCTTAACCACACAACATTCAGCAGAAAATTCAACCACAACATTATTATCCTTGGTAAATTTGGAAATGCTAAGTAAATTTTTTGTAATACGAGGAACACACAACACATTTTTCAAAATAAGGATTTAGATTGCAATGTACTAGGTAAGAGGGAAAAATCAACATGTGAGATGTTAAGGAACTCACCACTGCCAACCTGAAGCTGTTCTAATCCATCATAGCTCCTACTTGCACTTAATTGGTTCAGGTCTGAAGTAACATGATCTGTTGCTCCAGAATCCATATACCAGGCTGGATTTTGGATGGTAGTTGATGTGATGTGAGTGGGAAAAGTAGGAGATAGGTTATTTGGCGGGAATGGGGAACAGCAAAATAGGCTTGACTGGGAACTGAAGAATGTTTTTGCTGATTGGGAATTGAGGAATGTGTTTGCTGACTGGATGTGTGTTGAGCGGGTAAATTGTATGAGTTATGTGTTTGTTGGCTAGGTAAGTTAAAGGTTGAAGGTGTGTGATTAATGGTTGGTGTAGGCTGTTGTTGTTGGGTAAAGGGTGAGACAAACTGCTGTTGTTGATAACCTCCATTTGTTGTCATGGTTTTGATTTCCATGATAAGGCAGGTTAGGACCAGAGGCAAGAGAATGACTTTGTTGGTTTGATGGTGAAGAACCAATACCAACTTGATTACTCCCATAGTTTGTACTCCCAAATTGTGGAGGGGTTCCATTGTAGGTAGAGTTATACCGATGATAACACTGCACAGCAGTGTGGCCCATTTTGTTACAAACTTGACAAATGGGTTTTCCTTTAGGATTTCCCCTTCTTCTGCCTCTACCAAAAAAAGGAATGCTAGGTGGTCTATAGTTTTGCATAGGAGCTCCATACTGCCCAAGGCTGATGCATTAAACTGGTCGCTTAAAGCATTTACATGAGGAACCGAATAGTTGACATGAGCAGGGTATTGATTATATAGTTGTGAACCAGCAGTAGTTTGGATAGAGGGAAAATTGTGTGCTACAGGCAAACTACCAATAGATATCATTGGTATAGTTATGGATGTGTGAGACCCTGGAGTACTTACAGCAGCCATATTGACTGAACAGTTGACAGAACTATTGAGAAAATCTGCAGAATTGAACCTCTCTATTCTCATTTCATACTTCTGAAGCAAATATTGTGCTTCTTGTAAGATTACTGAGTCGAATTTGGACTCAATTCTTGAAGTAAGGTTAACAATAACTGCATCAAATTCAGGGCCTAGTCCATCTAAAATAAACTGCAATAAATCTTCATCAGATATCACTTGGCCACTAGCTGATAAACTTTCGGCTATTCCTTTCATCTTTTTAATATAATCACTAATGCTTAGGTTTCCTTTTTGAGTGGTTTGGAGTAAGGTTTTTAGGTGAAGTGCTCTGGATTTAGAGTCATTTAAGAACTCACTTTCTAGGGTTAGCCAAATTGATGTAGATGACTGACATTTTGACACAGAAGCAAACATACATTCTGAGATCGACGCTAATAGCCAAGTCACTAGAAATTTGTCAGTTCTTTTCCAAGAAATATAGCTAGGGTTAACTTTCTCCTTTGATCTAGTTTCTCCTAACTCATTCAAACGTTCAAGATCTACAGTAATTAAAGGTTGAGGGCAAGGGACAAGACCTGTAAGATGATCTTCAAGATCATGAGCTCCCACCTCTGACAGAACTTGTGACTTTCATAATCGATAATTGTCGCGGTAGTTATCTCTGGTCAGCTTCGGAGTAACAACTTGAAGACTTGACGGAAAAGCTGAGTTGATTGAGTTGGAAGAGTTGAGAATCATTTTCTCAAGACTTGTGCCAGATTGATTCGAGTTTGAGATGTTCGCCATTGACGTTAGTCGCTAGCTCTGATACCAAGTGAAATTCGTAAATTGAGAGAAAAATAAAAAGAAAAACAAAGCTTCAATTTCGTGTATTTGATTGAATGAATAAAATACAGTTAGGATTTGCTACTTAAGTGAATTAGTAGCTCAGAGAGTGTGAAGAGACAAAAGGGAAAGTGAAATACAGATATAGGTATTCGTTCTCTTTAAGAGAGAAACACAAAACGACAACGTTTTTGTGTTTGCTTAGTTAAATTTTTGCTAAGTCCTTAACTTCTGAATTCTGACACTTTAATCCACATCACCTACCACATTTGTGACTTACTTGGCCTATTGGGCTTATAAGGTATTAAATAGATCTCAAAGATTAGTTGAGGTGCGTGCAAGCTAGCCCCGACACCTAGGTTACCAAAAAAAAAAAAATTAAAAAATACATGGGCATCTTACATTATTCAATTTGGATCTTTTGCATTATCAGTTTATTTGATTTTAAAGCATTTACTCAAAAGGGTTTTTATTCGCGCATTTTGCTTCTTTATTTGCTTCTTATTATTTACCTTTCATGTTTAAGGAGTTTGGATATGTATAACTTCGTAATTTTAATTTCTTTGCTTTTCACTTAGATTGTTATATCAGTTTTACACATTCGTAATACAATATCAATTCTTAAATGTTGATCTCTCTTGTTCTTGAATGGTGATTGTGATTTACTACTCTGTTTGGTTGTGTTGAGTGTTAAGTGTCAAGGTTCTCATCAAATTGGTATTAGAGCATGATCATACACCCACGGGACATTGCCAACATGGCAGGCTAGTCTTGGGCCCATGGTGTTGCCCCAAGAAAGGGCATAGAGGCCCGAGGGAAAGGAGATTTGCCTAGTCACCCAAGGGGCAAAGAGGCTGACGTAGACGTCGATTGCGAAAGCGTGGTGGAATGTTAGGATCCTACATTGGAAGGGAAAATAGTGGGCGTGTTGGTTATTAAGGGCTTGAGCACCCTCCCTTGGCAAGCGATTTTCCAATGAGAGTTTTACCTTAGGGATGGGCATGGACCGGGCCGGAGACAGGGCCCAAAAGCCCAAGGGGATTCCCCAATCCCGGCCTATAGCCCGTTCGGGGAATCCCCAAATAAAGCCTATTCCCCAAATCCCCGAATCCCCCGTTTGGGGGTTTTGTGTCCTTATTACCATTTACTTCAAATTATAATATACCATCCAAAAAGAAATTAAATATATAAGGACTATTATAATAAATCAAAACACAAAATGATATATTACGCATATATAACATACATATTATGTATTAACATATGATTATAGATAATAGCATATTATGTATAATGTATAACATATATATGTTATATACGTTATACTTATATACCATATATAATGTATAATGTATAATGTACAATGTGCAATGTATAATTTATAATGTATACTATATAATGTCAAATGTATATCATATATAATGTATAATGTCGAATGTATAACTTTTGTTTCATAGTATTAACATATTATATATATATATATATATATATATATATATATATATATATATATATATATATATTACAAATATTTATAATGATTTATTATATTTAATCTAGTTTTATTTATTACCTATTTGTATATGGTTTCATAAAATACTTACACACTTATAATTTGTTATTGTATAATATATGATTCATTTATTGACTTATTATAATTAATCAAAAACACTGAATGATATATTACACATATATAACATATATATTATGTATTAACATATGATTATAGATAATAGCATATTATGTATAATGTATAATATATATATATATATATATATATATATATATAATGTATAATGTATAATATACAATATATAATGTATGATGTTAAATGTATACCATATATAATATATAATGTATAATGTCGAATGTATAACTTTTGTTTCATAGCATTAACATATTATTATATATATATATATATATATGTTACAAATATATATAATGATTTATTATATTTGATCTAGTTTTATTTATTACCTATTTGTATATGGTTTCATAAAGTACTTACACAATTATAAATTGTTATTGTATAATATATGATTAACTTTTTAATATATATATATATATATGGGCCAGGCTAGGCCGGCTTATCCTAGCCCCGAACCGTCCCCAAATTTTGAGACTAATTTTGGGCCCGATCCTGGCCCAAATCCCGAATGATTCGGGGAAACTCCACCCATTCTGACTGGGTCAGGGCCAATCCTTGCCGGGCCGTGTTTTATGCCCATCCCTAATTGGCTTTCAAATTTATAACAAAAAAAGACATTGAACTAAAGTCTATTTATTTGTTACTCGTTTTATGAATGTTATATTTTATTTTTACAAAAATCTAATCAACTAATCTTTCGCACAATCATATTGAATTAAACCAGTGACAAATTCATATATAAGTAATTGGTGCAATAAGATTTTACCTATGTGAGAAACCTTTTATACTCTAATTTCCATGAGACTCCTTGAAAGGAAGATATTTTTTAATACCACATAATATCGTAGTTTGTATTAAAGGGTAACATTATTCAAAGTTACTATTTCGTATTAGGCCTAAATTTTTCTTTCTTGGTTTTTTTTTTAACTATTAATATAATAAATAATCATAAATTGGATATCAATCTGTATAACATAAAAAAAAAAACATATGTACTGGTTTGAACTACACCCACTAGACTAATAGGATTAATAGGATGGGGCACTAAAAACTGAAAAATCAAGATCTTGTTCAACTTTTTCCTTATAAATTCACGTTCTCCCAACTCTTAGTAACCACTTTTTCTCCCTTCTCAAAAGTCAAAGTAAAGATTACAATCAATCAACTAAACAAAATTTCTTGTCTCTTCATTTTATGCTTTTATATTGTGTGTGAGTTTAATCTTAATTTTAATTTTAATTTTCTATTTCGTCAACTTATTCTTTTTATTTTTTTATCTTTTAATTCTAGTATATTTATATTGTAAAGAAACTTTAATTTTTTAACCATAATCCTAATTCAATTATACATTATTATTATTATTATTATTATTATTATTTTTGTAATTATACACTATTTTGAAGGCATTAATTAATTGACATCTCAATCCTTAAAAAACCTATACAAATAGATAGAATTTAAAAATACGTTAAACATAAAAAAAGTTTGAATTGCTCACTGATCTAAAATTATTGGAGACCATTGACACTTATGGACAAAATAGGAGACTTTCTCATCGAAGACTTTACTATGTACTATAGTAACTTGAACCCGTGAAGACTCAAAATTTTACAACTTGAGGTTTTCCATGTGCATGTATCACCCATTTCCTCCTATAAATTCCCATGCAAGAACTTCACAAATCCATCTCCCGCAATCAATTCTCTAGCTCTAAACTTTCAAAACCCTAAATTAAACTTTTCAAGTTCTTGTCAATGGCTTCGAAGGCAGCTGTTACTTCAACTGCTTTCCTCCTCTTCAGTACTCTGCTGATCTCCCTTATCCCTTCCTCATCAGCCACCGGAATTTGCCCTGTGTCGGTTACCGCTTTGGTTTCTGCATGTGTTAATTTTGGTTTGTTTAAACCAACCCCTACTTGCTGCAGTCTCCTTAGCGGTTTGGCTGAAGTGGATGTTGGTGTATGCCTTTGCAATCTTCTTGGTCTCGGGATTCTGAAAGTTGACATCACTTTGATATTGGGCTTAATCGCCGCCAGTTGTCCGAATGTTTATGCTCCCCCTAACTACTCATGCTATTGAAACCTACACCATTTAGCATTGATCTTCGCCTCTACACATACTTTAATAAGGGTTTTGCTATCTCGTTGATCTAGTAATGTTATCAGATCAATAAGATTTACTCGATACGTGATCAACAGTATTTGATTATGTATCTAAAAGGGTTTTATTTGGTCTGATTATATTATCAAATCTATATATATTTAAGCATGTCCCATATAAATAAATGTACATTAGTAATTAATTGTATGATGGAGGGAAGGTTTTTAAGGAACTTTCTTTCTTGTCATATGTATGTAATAGTAAATGGAGATCGATGAATATTTTGAATTTCCTTTCTTATATATTATTTTGCTGTCCGTGCCTTCAATCATATGTTGCAACACTTAAAGTTAAAACAAAATAAAAATAAAGAAGAAAGAAAATACAAGAAGCAATGAGCAACCTGAACAGAGGCCATCAAGTCATATAACTCTCCAATTACAAGTAAAGACTATTAATTAATCATGGGGAATACCTACACCCACCCCACGCCACCCGCAAAACAACGATCCCCCCTGCCCCCCCCCCCAAAAAAAAATAAAAAACTTCGTTGGTGAGAAGATTTGAAAAGATGAAGAAAAATGAAAAAATCCAGAATAGATGAAATAGTCCGGAAATGAGTCTTCTATTTTCATTAACTAAACAATGAACAGAGAATACACACTTGGGGAAGGCTCACAAGCGCTTTATTTTTTACACAATTGGATTTAGGATATTGTGACTTAAAATTTTGACTTAATTTTATATATTCAATTTTGTTAATCCAATTGTAAATAAGAGAGATTTTTAAACTAGTTGAATTTAATGTCAATTTTTCACCGTTCAATACCATTGGATAGATAAAAAATAAAAGGTTTATAAGAAATGTCAAAAAATTAAGTTACAACAATATCATGACCTGATGTTTTAAGTATTGAGATTAAGGAGAAACTTTTTCTAAACCAAACGAGGTATTTATGACATAATAATAATGATTTAGGGTTTATGGTTTATTCCTTAAAACTCTTTTGATAATTTAGAACCCATAGGTTACCTTTAACGATGAAAGGGTAAAATTGTTAGTTAATTATTATGTCCTTATAGTTTTTGTCTACGGTTAAGGATAATTTGTTAGAAAAGAGTAAAAAACTTTTTCCCACCCAAATAATGGCTTAATGACACTTTCCCACTTACAGACTTTTAAATACCACTTTACTACCTCAATTTATATTATGTTTACTACTCAAAATGCACTTTCCAATTCGACGGCAAACGGAAAGCAAACTCGATCCAGATGTTAAGCCTTTTGAAGAGGGGAGGTCGGCGAGTCTTTTGGGGGTGCCAAATTGGACTTTGGTGGTGGTACTTGGTTGAAATTTGACTTGGGAGGGGCGGTTGCGCAAACCCTAATTGCTCAATTGCTGGTAATAGGCAAAATCGGCAGGAGTAAGATTTTATAGTTTTTGGTGAGTGATGATAGGGAAAGAGAATGGTGGTGGTTTGAGGTCGCAAAGATGCTAGAATCAGTCATGAGATATGTAATAACTGCTTTATACTAGAATACACATAGAATATATATATATATATATATATATATATAATAAAATACGTGTACATAGTAAAGTAATTGGGCCCAAATTTTTCTTTTATTCAATATACATACTCTTTATACAAAAATTAGTATCATATACAAAAGTAGTCAAAAATGTGGTGGACAGTGTAGTTATTCCTCCTCGCTTACCGACGTCCATCTGACCACGTCCTCACCTAGATCCTGCAAAAAACATTGAAAAACAATGGGGTGAGCAAAAATAATGCTCAATAAGTAAATCCTCTACTCGTCTATCCTCGTAACTCTTTCTCTTAATTCTTTCCTTATACTCTTCTCTTTTCTCTTTTTGTTTCTCTTTCATAATTCTCTCTATTTTTTGTTTCTGTTTCTGTTTCTCATACTCTTTTCTATTCACTCTCTGGTGTATGTCATGGCCTCATTTTACCAGAGGCACGGCTGGGAACTCATCCCACTCTTCGTGACTCTACTCATTCTCTCTCTCTGTTCTTTCTCATGTTTTCTCATTCTTCCTCATTTGAATGTCACAGCCTCATCTTACCGGAGGCACGGCTGGGAACTCTCCCGCTCTACGTGACTTCTACTCATTCTCTACCGATCGGACTCAGTTATGCATGGATTCGGAACCCTTGGCCATGTGAGTGTATATTCTTTTTCTCTATCTCTCGAATGTCACGGCCCCTTCTTACCGGAGGCACGACTGGAACCTCATATTCCACTATTCGTGATGGTCACGGCCCTATCTTACCTGAGGCACGGCTGGAACTTTATGTTCCACTCTTCGTGACTTTACTCATCACTCACGGGTTCCCCATCGCACAACCTGCTGTATTCTCTTCTTTTGCTTATTCTCTCTTACTCTTAGAGTAGTTTGTTCACAAAGTTCTCTACTCTTTCTCAAGCTATTACTCATAATGTGACTTATACTTAAATTCTCTACTCTTTCTCAAGCTACTTCTCAAATGCACAATTAATGCATATGGATGGTTCATGCTCATTAATGCAATTAGGAAATGCCAATATGCATTGTTGCAAGAATTAAGGTTCACAACTCATGCTCATACTTCTCGTAGACATTTCATCAAACAACTCATGTGCATACAAAAACTCTTCTTTAACTACAACTCTACTTCTCTTTTTAACCATCCAAAATGGGAGGAAGCTCCCTTCTATGGACATAGTTCCTATCATAGAAGAACACTCCCAAAACAAAAATTACTCAATCTCCTCCAACTTCATCTCAAACTCATCACACATCACCACTTCTCATAAAGTAAGTGTATTATGAGAAGTGTATCCAACAAATATAATATAAATTCTCATCTCAACTCAATTTCTCAACAATTATATATATCTCAACTCAATTTCTTAATAAGCATAATACATACATGCATAAAGAAATCTCTACTTAAGGATTTCTTAAACTTTAGCTTGGGTTGGATTTACTTACCTTGTGATGGTGTGATTCCACTAGCACTTCTCTTTTCCTTTGGTAGATGTCTTTTCTCTACACCTTTAAACAATAACACATTAAGACCTTAACACTTTTATAGGTAAGTTTCACATCTAGAACAAGGATCCTTACCTTAGGATGCCTTAGATCAGCTCTCGACCAAAAACTACTCAAAAGCTCTCTAAAATCCTTGAAAGATTGAATGAAGAGTTGAGAGAAAATGGTGAATGAGTATGGCGGTGGAAGAAGAAGAATGAAGGGTTTACTAAGACCAAACCTTATTAACTCATATTATAAACATTCTTTCCCATTTTGGCTTTGCTCTTTCTTGAAAATTCCATCCTTGTCCTTTGATTCATTACACTCACACCCCCAATACTAACACATTCTCCATGAAATTTTCTTATATTTCATTCCCCACTTTTCCTACTAATTAGGGGTAGAATGGTCACTTTGCCCCTATGGAAAGAATTCTTTAGAAACTCACTACACATTTTTGTCAGCTCTTCGCCGCGGCGAAAAGTTACAGAACCTACACCACAGGTTACAGAACCTTATCGCCGCGGCGAAGTTTGTAACACCAAGATTTCGCCAAGTCTTATAATTTCAGAGCAACCACTCAACCAACTCACAACATCAATTCAACCAAGGGCCAACCAAACCATATTAATAATATGCTAACTCAAATAAGAGCAAAACAATAAACATTAGCTATGTACCTCGAGTGGGGCGTTACAAGATACTTTCTCTAGCACAACCTTGTCTTTGATAATGTCTTCATAGCAAATATAGACAAAAAAAGAGGTCAGTGATGCAGCTATAGAAGTTTTTAGTGTTAAAAACTTAAAGTTATAGTATCATAAACCCACTTTCTAATCAATACCCTCTCTAACTAGTTAATTATTCGATTATCGTATTTTTATTTCTTGAACAAAGAGATACATGAATTAAGATCGAAATGTATATAGATACAAATGGTCCAATAAAACCAAGACCTTTAAGGAGTATTTAGAAGATTTTGTTTCTCATTAGAGAGTTTATTTAATTGAAAAATGATAGGAACCCACCCTAACAACTCAAACAAATGGACTAGGCCATGGGTCTTTGATGGGCTTGGGTAAAATAGGGATGGGCATAAAACCCGAACTCGCGAGGACCCGCTTTGACCCGGTTGGAACGAGGTGGAGTTTCCCTGAATCATTCGGGATTTGGGCCAAGATCTGGCCCAAAATTAGTTCCAAAATTCAGGGACGGGATGGGGCCAGGATAGGTCTTGCCCCACCCGGCCTAGGCCCCATTTTCTCCCTTCCCTGACCTGGCCCATATATATATATTAAAAAGTCAATCATATATATTATATATACCTATATTCATTTTAATAATTAAAAATCAATTATATATACCCATATTAATTTTAATATTTGAAAATCAATCATATATTATACATCAACAAATTATAATTGTGTACGTATTTTATGAAACTATATACAAATAGGTAATAAATAAACTAGATTAAATATAACAAATCATTATAAATATTGTTGTAATATATATATAAAACGTATATGTATTATACATTATACATAATATGTTAATGCTATGAAACAAAAGTTATATATTCGACATTATACATTATATATGGTATACATTTGACATTATACATTATACATTATACATTATATATTATAGATACTATATAAGTATAATGTATATAACATATATATGTTATACATTATACATAATATGCTATTGTCTATAATCATATGTTAATACATAATATATATGTTATATAAGTGTAATATATCATTTGGACTTTTGACTGATTATAATAAATCAATAAATCATTATAGATTTAATTTCTTTTTGGAAAAAACTTTATGCGTGTTTACTACAACATGCAAAAACTAGCAAGTGCACTAGTCGCTCAAGTAATAGAGTGATGGGTAGGATATCGTTCCCACGAGGAGTGGTAGCAAAGCACTAAGTTTCCTATGGTGTTAACAAGTTGAAGCAACCGAAAATCTTGGATTTGTGGGAGCAATTTGCAATTGAAAGAAAACAAAATAAAATTTAACAAAGAATTAATTCTTAAAAAGGAAAGCAAATGAAACACAAAAATTCAATTTAAGTAAAACGGGTAGGGTTTTGACTTCGTTTGGATTATTTATGGGTTAAACCTAAGAGTTACACTATTTTCACATTCACGTGCAATGGTTGTAAATCGGATTCACTACTATGATAACATACCCTCTCGGGCTATGTTTTCCTATTCATCATTATTAACATTCCGCACCCAACAATTTGAAGGTTAATAATTCTAAATCATGAAGCACAAGAATCCTAAATTGATTTCATTAATTCTTGAATCTATCTCTAGCATCCAATACTATAATGGTTATTACCCATGAAGCTTAACATGAATTATTTCTCAATCTCATCATGTTCATCACATACAACAATTAATTTCAGAGTAACACACAACCACAGCTTATTCACATGGAAATAGCACAATCACATACTCAACCCATTTCAAATCCAAACTACAATCAAAACCCTAACCCATAGAAGATTAGTTCATAGCTAATTTAACAGAATAAAAATGGAAAATAAAAGTAAACAGAATAAACATAATGAAACTGAGATGAAAGAATAGAAATCTCCCCAAAAGATGAATCTTCCAGTCAAAATCTGAACCTTCTCTTTAACAATCCGAAAAACTCAAGCTTTTTCTCTAAGGAAAATGTAAAAGACGGCTAAACCTAACAGCTGGGAGCCCTTTGCAAAAAGTTAAAGTTTTCCTTTTATACTTAGTCTAAAAACCCAGCCAAAAACACGCACACACGAAACTGTGCGTTTACAAAACTGAAAAATTTGACTTTCGCCGCGGCGAAGAATGAAAAACCCAATTCGAATCTGCCCTAACCGCGCGGCGAAACAATTTCTTCGCGGGCAGCTCCTTCAAAAGTTCTGAAATTTTCAGAACTGCCACTCTGCTTGCCTCTTCGTCCGATTCTTCGATTTTCGACTCTCCACCTTAGAGACAAGCTTCATCGTGCATTGTCCTACTCCGGAACTCTCCTATCTTCTGAAATCCTTCAATTCTGAGTCAAAACTGTCAAATTTTGTCTTTATTCGCTAAAAGAGTCCATTTTAACCTGAAACACGAAAAGTAGAGAATTACACACCAATTCAGGTAAAAATGCACTAGAAAGTACCTGAAATCCGACAAAAAGATCATATAAAAACTGTATAATTCACGGATTATCAACTACCCCCAAACTAAAGAGATGCTCGTCCCCGAGCATACAGTACAAAAATAACGAAAACAAAGACAATAACGAAAAACAAAAAGTATGAAAACATGCACACCAACTGAAAAACCAAAATAAAACGAATTCAAATGCTACAACGAATTGCCTAGACATTGCACATGTCTCACAAATTGTTGAAAGTTTATTATCAGGAAATGTTCGACATTCCACGAAGTTATGGGCTACATCGACTGTTTTCCTCAATTGGTCCACCAAGTAGGTAATCCCCACTTCAATCCACCTTCCAACTTCCCGGATTATTTTATGCAAAAAATTGTAAAGTTTATCAAATGGTGGCAGACTCCATAAGCCTAAATATCGAACTACTCTCCACTAATGAGGACTACACATAGATGAGAATCAACAGGTCTTTAAAGGCTTGTAACTTTAGGTTCGGGTAATGGGCTCCAACAAAAGGATAGGAAACAAAGTAAGAGAACTTCGGTTGTCCTAAAGCAAAACTCAAATCACATGAAACCCACACTTTCTCAACACCGTCGACATGTCTACTCATTCCACGGTCTTCATACGCGTATTCTTAACTTTTGGATACCATATATGCAGGGGAGACTCGTTTAAGGTGTACGTGGCGTTGTTAAACCCGAGGTCGCCAAATCTTGCTAGGCGGGGAAGGCGGGTTGCGGTTTCCAGCCAGGTATACCCTTAAACTAGGCAGCATTGTGTTCGACAATTTTAGTTTTTTTTTTTTTCAACACAACACTAGAATTGAATTGAGGTGACCACCTCCTTGTTTTTATTCTTTTATCTCAACCCCCACATCATTCTTTTTGGTCTCTTCTTCATTTTTCTTCTCTTAACCCCCAAACTAATCTTTCACTAAATTGTACACTCGTTTCGTTCTTGGTTTTGCACTAAGACCGAATTCTCCAAAAGGTATGATAAAGTGTTTAGGGTAAAGGAATTTACAAATCTGTTGTTTTCTAAGAAAAATAAAGCGAAGTTCCAATGGCTCAAATGAGTGACTAGTGAAAATTTCAATCATGGGTTGGCTAGAAAGGCTCAAACGTTCCAAAAATTGCCTAAATCATCTCCTCAACCATGTCTAATCCTAAAATTTCGCCTCAAGCATTTCTCAACTAGGTTCTAGAATCCACCAACATTATCAAGACTTTGCCTAATCGCATAAAATGAATCTAAGCATGCCGAAAAAATGAAAATCGTGGTTGAACCACTCAACAAACCTCAATCAGAATCCAGTCAATAAACGTAAACTTGAAGCAATGCTTAACATTTCTTAACAATAAAAATTCAACAATCTTATTCTCATCATTGATTTATACAACTCATCATTGGCAAAACAAAACAAACACACGAAAAATACAACGCAAAAAGGAATTTTTTTTTTTTTTTTTTTTTAAGGTGTACGCGGCGTTGTTATACCAGAGGTTGCCAAGTACTGCTAGGCAGTTTTTAAGGCGGGTTCTGGTTTCTAGCCAATATACCCTTAAAATAGATTTTTTCGTTTAAGGTGTACGCGGCGTTGTTAAACCCGAGGTCGCCAAATACTGCTAGGCAGTTTTTAAGGCAGTTATTGGTTTCCAGCCAATATACCCTTAAACTCAAAAATCTATTCCCTACCCCCAAACTAAATATAACATTGTCCCCAATGTTCCATTATGCACAAGTTAGGAATAGAGACAAACAACAACGGAAAAACAAATGAACAATAAAAAGGTACGAAAATGCTCCCTGGTTAAGTCATGAATTGTCGTTCCACAATGTTCACTGGTTCTTCAGACTTTTCATTATCCAAAATCTGTCAAAACAATAAACTGTGGTGTCCCTCATGTTAGAACGAATTCACAACTTAATTGAAAGTATTACAACCTATCTCGTCCTTTTAACAACTACTAAAAGAAAATCAACTAAACAACTAACACAATAAACACAATCAAAACCAAAATAAAAATGAGTTAAAGTTTCAACTGGACAAAAATTAAATGAAAGCAACAAAACATAAACATAAACATAAACATAAACAGGTGCTCGGTTCAGTCTTCTTCTTCCTCTGCTTCCGCTTCTTCTTCCTCGTCTTCCTCTGATTCCGGCCAGTCATCTGAGTTCCAGTCAACCCACTGATATGCGGAAGTGTCAACATTCAGATCCTTGAAACTGTTCGTCAGCAATTCATGAATGTTCTGTGTCCGCTCCATCATCCAATCTGTCGTCCTCTTCATGTATTTAATCATCCGCATCATTTCTTGCATCATTTCTTTCTGAGATCCTGTGGAGCTGGATGATGTGGCCATGCTTGTTCTCTACCTCTTCGCCTCTGCTGTTGGTTGGCCAGCTGCCGCTCGGCCAAGATGTTTCTTGAAATATTCGTCATCTAGAGTTGGAGCCGGATAAATACGCGGCTCATCATCTTGAACCTTGACCCCCGCTTTTTGGCACATGGCAGTGATGAGATGCGGGAAACAAGAGCTTGATCGTCCCCTTTGTGGATGCTATGCGATCTTGTCATAAATTATGCTTCCCACATCCATACTTTTTCTTGTGGCAATAGAGTAGAGCAATTCCGCCTTCTCAAGAGTCACTGTGCTGTAGTGCGTCTCCGGCATTAGTTTAGCACAAACAAAGTAATGCCACAGCTGAGTCATTGGTGTCAATTGTGTTCCCTTGAGTGTCTTTTTCTGTTTTCTCGACACTTCCCATTCTACCCCTGGTTTTGCAATGGTCGACAAGATAATATTATCATTACGGCTTGTTCTTTTGAACTCCACATATTGATCAGTGAAAATTTCAAGCAAGTTGAAGAATTTGTTGATCTCTTGTGCTGAAAATGGCACATCCTCTCCTCGTACAAACACAATCTCATCCTGACTTTCGGGGAAGTTGGCATAGAACTCTCTAACCAACGGTTCTACTGCCGGCTCCTCAGGAGCACTCATGAACATGGCCCAACTTCTACCCCTACTCCAGTCCATAGCTTGTTTTCTTTGTCAATCCACGCTCGGGGATGAAGCCCTTATCTTTTTGTGTGATCACCTCCTCATAACGTTTCGGGCTGCCTCGTTCACAAACCGTTTGTCTACGTTCTTCCCCTTGCCTGTATGCTTAATTTTCAGAGCCATTGATTCACTGAAATTCAATCCAAAATGTTAACCCAATGAATTAGCCCTATAAAAACATAGCCATGTTCAACCTGCAAAAACAATTCACACTTCCAAAAATTTTCAATTCAACCCCCAAACTACGATTTTTCTATTTTAAGGTGTACACGGCGTTGTTATACGAGAGGTTGCCAAATCTGCGCAGGCTTTTAAGGTTTTTAAGGCGGGTTCTGGTTTCCAGCCAAGATACCCTTAAAAGAAATTCCACATCACAATTTCAAAGCAATCTACACTTCTAAAAATTCACAATTCCACCCCCAAACTACGATTTTCCAATTCAACACAAACACTCCAAATAATCAACAACTACACTTCTAACAATCAATTGGCATACAAACTTTTCAACATGAATCACATCACAACTCAACAAACCCAAAATATCTCAAGTTAAAAGTTCACATAATTTCTAGATCTACGAATATAGACTAAAAAATTTCCAAAATAAAGCTTTGGGTTTTCGAAATCTTACCAATATGAAGTCGTTTGCACTACCAATTGACCCAGAAACGATCCAAACAAGAAAACCCCAAATTTTTGATCCAAAAATTTTCGTGAAATTTTTGTGAAAATTGTTGTTGAAATGGGTTGATTTGGTGTTTAGGAATGATGTGGAGTGATTATTTTGGTTGGAAAAGCAAAATAGAAGTGAAAGATTGAAAGAGGGAAAATTTGCTCTCAACTCAAGATGCAAGACGGCGTGAAAAATGAAGGAAGAAAAGTTGGTATTTATAGAAAAGGTGCTTCGCCGCGGCGAAGTTCATCACGCATAAACCCTAAAAATTTCCCAGGTTTCGCCGCGGCGAAGAAAATTTCTTCGCGGGGGTGAAAACTTCCCGAGAGTTTAAGGCTAACTTCGCCTCGGCGAAGAAATTGCGAAATGCCTTAGCCAATTTTTCGAAATTTTACCTTTACTTCGCCGCGGCGAAACTCTCCAGTAGCAATCTGGTTTTCTTCATGTCTCTTCGCCGCGGCGAAGTCTGGAAATTTTTGATACTTTCCTTTGCTCTAGACTTCACCTGAAACACTTGAAACAATAAAAACATCAAATTTTTTTACATACTCATAATGAAATAAGAAAAATTCAAACAACAAAAATTTAAGATCAAAAAGTTAAAAACACTTGGGGGTTGCCTCCCAAGAAGCGCTTGTTTATAGTCGGAAGCTTGACTCTTTCCATTCTCACTCAGCCCGGACTGTCCAAATAAATCACCGCCCGGACATTTCCTTTGTACCGTAACTTCACTTGTTGATGATCTTTTTCACACATTGGCTTTGTTGTAAGTTTCACTACCCATTTCCAGCCCTTCGTCATAACTTTGGTAGTTCGACTCTTGTCTCCGCCCACCTTTCGTTTCCTTTGCTTAACTTCACCCTTTTCCAATCCGGAAATCCGTTCCTTATGTGTACTCAAACTCGACTGTGGCTTGTCTTGGAATTTTGTGCAACCTCTTCCGTCATGGTTCTCACTGCCAAACTTATTCGGCTCAACAATGCACTTGGTTCTTTCCACCTTAAGATCATTCAGTTGGCAGGGCTCCATTCTTGACTGATTTACCGCATCGATTTTTAAACATGATTCTTGTTCATGTGGAGCTTTCATTGATCCAAGGACATTAAATGTTATTTCTTCATCTTGCATCCTCATGATCAACTTCCCTTCTTGAACATCAATCAACGCTCTTCCGGTGGCTAGGAATGGTCGTCCCAAGATAAGAGGAATTTCTTTGTCTTCTTCCATATCCAACACAAAGAAATCCGCAGGAAAAATAAACTTGTCCACCTTAATCAACACATCCTCCACTAAACCCCTAGGAAGCTTTATTGACTGATCTGCAAGTTGCAAGCATGTGGATGTCGGCTTAACTTTACCAATGCCTAATTTCCTGAACACAGAAAAAGGCATAAGTTTAATGCTAGCACCTAGGTCACATAGAACTCGATCAAATGTTATATCTCCTATAGTGCAGGGAATAGTAAAACTCCCTGGATCCTTAAGTTTCGGGGGTAGCTTCTTCTGGAGAATAGCGCTGCACTCTTCTGTAAGCATCACCGTTTCCTTTTCTTCCGCTTCCTCTTGTTCGATAAGATTTCCTTCAGGGGAACTTCGTAGCTCGGCATCTTGTAATGCATCTGCAAAAGGAATGTTAATATGCAGGTTTTTAAAAACATCAAGGAATTTAATAAACTGCTTATCCTGATTCTCTTTTCTGAGTCTTTGAGGAAATGGTATGGGTGGAGTGTGATGTGCCAACTCTGGTGGAATTTCGGGGAAGGGTAATTTCTCTTCCTTTTTTTTCTGCTTCTGCTCCTCCGTCTTCAGGCTGAGTGGTTTCTTTTCAGCTTCAATTTCTTCATCAATTTCTTCATCAGAATCATCATTTTTCTTTGATGAAGTTTCTTCTTTCCTTGGGTTCCTCACCTCTTCTAAAACTCTCCCACTTGTCAACGAGATTGCATTGACCTGCTCACGGGGGTTGGTCACTGTGTTGCTTGGTAGAGAACCCTGTGGTCTATCATTCAGCTTCTCGGCCAATTGGCCCATCGTACCTCAAGATTCCGAATGGGACGCCCCTTGGTTTCGAAGTTTGTTCTCGTCTCATTCATGAACCCTGTAGACTCTTGCATGAATTTACCGAAAAAATCCTCTAACTCCGACACTCTTAGATCTCCCGGTTGATTGGTCACCCCTGGCTAGTTATTTGGAACTTGCCTCTGGTTCCATTGATTACCCTGTTGGTTTTGATTTCCCCAAGCCAGATTTGGATGATGTCTCCACCCTGGGTTGTATGTGTTGGAGAACGGATTGTTCGGCTGTCTTTGATTTCTGCCAAGTAATTTACTTGCTCCGTTGATGAAGGCGACGGTGCAAATGTGTTTCCGACTTGGCACTCGCCCGCTCACATGGTTTCTGCACAAAAATCACATGTTAGTTGACGTGTTTGTATAGAATTTACCTGCATAGTTCCCAACTGTTTTTGGAGGGCAGTGAGTTGGGCTGAGATGGCTGTGAAAGCATCTACTTCATGAAGACCCGATGATTTCCTCGTAGTTACTCTCTCATTCGGTCTTTGATAGTTGTTGCTTGCCAAAACCTTAAGCAACTCATAAGCCTCCTCAGGTGTCTTATTCTGCAAAGCCCCTCATGAGGCTGCATCCACCATGGTTTGCACGTTACCCATCAAACCATTATAAAATGTTTAGACTTGAAGCCAAACAAGCAAACCATGATGTGGGCACTTCCTCATCAATTCCTTGTATCTCTCCCAAGCCTCGTACAATGACTCGGCATCATCTTGTAGAAATGATGTGATATCATTTCTCAACTTCCCGACTTCATTTGGAGGAAAGAACTTGGTCAAGAATTTTTATGCCAGATCATTCCATGTTGTAATCGTTCCCGGTGGTAATGCCATTAACCCCCCCTTTGCTTTATCTCCCAATGAGAATGGGAATAAACGCAGGCTAATAGCATCATCCGACACTCCATTCGACTTGAAGGTGTCGCAAATTTCCAGGAAATTTGCAATGTGCTGATTCGGATCCTCCTTTAAATCACCGTTGAATCTTACCGACTGCTGGATCATTTGGATGATTGCCGGCTTGATCTCGAAGTTGTTAGCTTGTACTGTAGGTCTCGTTATACTTGACCCACTTCCGTTCTTCCGTAGGATGGAAATTCCCTCGGTGTCCTATTTTACGGTTCGTCATTTCAACTACAACTTCTTCCGTTTCTGCAGTAGGTGTATCTCTTTCTCTTCTCTCTCTGTTTAGTCTTCGTACAGTCCTCTCAAGGTCAACAGGAACCACTGGTTGACGTCTTGCTCTTCGCATAAACTGAATGAACACAAGTGAAAGAAAAGTGAAATAACAACTCTAACAAAAATTAAAAACAAAAGTAAAACTTCAATCTAGTTAAACTCTAAGAAAGAATTAATGTTAACTTAAAAACAGTCCCCGGCAACGGCGCCAAAAACTTTATGCGTGTTTACTACAACATGCAAAAACTAGCAAGTGCACTAGTCGCTTAAGTAATAGAGTGATGGGTAGGATATCGTTCCCACGAGGACTGGTAGCAAAGCACTAAGTTTCCTATGGTGTTAACAAGTTGAAGCAACCGAAAATCTTGGATTTGTGGGAGCAATTTGCAATTGAAAGAAAACAAAATAAAATTTAACAAAGAATTAATTCTTAAAAAGGAAAGCAAATGAAACACGAAATTCAATTTAAGTAAAACGGGTAGGGTTTTGACTTCGTTTGGATTATTTATGGGTTAAACCTAAGAGTTACACTATTTTCACATTCACGTGCAATGGTTGTAAATCGGATTCACTACTATGATAACATACCCTCTCGGGCTATGTTTTCCTATTCATCATTATTAACATTCCGCACCCAACAATTTGAAGGTTAATAATTCTAAATCATGGGCACAAGAATCCTAAATTGATTTCATTAATTCTTGAATCTATCTCTAGCATCCAATACTATAATGGTTATTACCCATGAAGCTTAACATGAATTATTTCTCAATCTCATCATGTTCATCACATACAACAATTAATTTGAGTAACACACAACCACACTTATTCACATGGAAATAGCACAATCACATACTCAACCCATTTCAAATCCAAACTACAATCAAAACCCTAACCCATAGAAGATTAGTTCATAGCTAATTTAACAGAATAAAAATGGAAAATAAAAGTAAACGAATAAACATAATGAAACGAGATGAAAGAATAGAAATCTCCCCAAAAGATGAATCTTCCAGTCAAAATCTGAACCTTCTCTTTAACAATCCGAAAAACTCAAGCTTTTTCTCTAAGGAAAATGTAAAAGACGGCTAAACCTAATGACTAGGAGCCCTTTGCAAAAAGTTAAAGTTTTCCTTTTATACTTAGTCTAAAAACCCAGCCAAAAACACGCACACACGAAACTGTGCGTTTACAAAACTGAAAAATTTGACTTTCGCCACGGCGAAGAATGAAAAACCCAATTCGAATCTGCCTAACTTCGCCGCGGCGAAAACAATTTCTTCGGCGGGTGACTCCTTCAAAAGTTCTGAAATTTTAGAAGCCGCCTCTGCTTGCCTCTTCGTCCGATTCTTCGATTTTTCGACTCTCCACCTTAGAAACAAGCTTCATCGTGCATTGTCCTACTCCGGAACTCTCCTATCCTCTGAAATCCTTCAATTCTGAGTCAAAACTGTCAAATTTTGTCTTTATTCGCTAAAAGAGTCCATTTTAACCTGAAACACGAAAAGTAGAGAATTACGCACCAATTCAGGTAAAAATGCACTAGAAAGTACCTGAAATCTGACAAAAAGATCATATAAAAACTGTATAATTCACGGATTATCAATGGTATATTATAATTTGGAGAAAATGGTAATAAGGACACAAAAATACATAAAACCCACAAACAGGGAATTCGAGGTTTGGGGAACAGGCTTTATTCAGGGATTCCCCGAACGGGCTATGGGCTAAGATCGAGGAATCCCCTTGGGCTTTCAAGCCGGGGCCGAAGACTCCCATCCCTAAAGCCAATCGTTGTTAACTACTTTGTGATCGGCCAACCTACCACGTCGTATTCAAGGAAACTATTGCATATCCATCCAAAAGATTGGGAGAGTAAATGTTGAAAAAGATTATTAACATCAAGTAATATTTACATTTAAGGAAGTCAAATTAATTGAAGAATTATTTTTTAAATGATAACTTACTATTTTCAGTTTTCTTATTGTCACGTGTGAATATAATATTCCTTAACACAATATTACAAAGCAACATTTAATATTGAATAAGTGTGTCCCTGAAATATTTATTAATCCGGTGGTGGCAGAATTAACTATCAACAACAACAGAAGATTACCCAATTTGTCCTGTAATATAATGTATTTAATTTAAAAGTGTAAACTCTTTATTAAAGATAAACTTGTTTTTATATATATTGTAGGTTTTTCAAGGCTCTAAAGCAAAGAGAAAGAAGGTTATTTGTGCATAAGAGAGCAAAAACAGAAGAGAAAGAATCGATGCAAAAGCGTCTATGTTTTTCATTCAAAACAGAAATATATGAACCTAATACATCAACATTACAACTACTTTTCAGTATAAATAATCTTTAAATATACTACAATTTGAACCACTCTTAACAAACACAAAATTCACTGAGATTTTGTGGCTTAATCACCTATGTCTTCACCTAAAACATCATTCAAATATCTTCCAAAAAAGGATGGGAAGCGCACATGACGATGACCCTTTTAATTCAAAATTCAAAAACTGGCGCCAAACTTACAAACCAACCATGCAAAATGATTTCCAGCAAAATATCATTTACTTCAACACTCCTCCTTGATATTTTTGCTGGAAATTCCAAGTCTGAATCTTAATTCTTCAAACTTGGATCTGCCTAAGGGTTTGGTCATTATGTCAGCCACTTGCTCCTCTCCCCTGCAATGAATCAGATTTACTTCACCATCTTGCTCTGCCTCTCTCACTGCATGATATTTGATTCTGATATGCTTTGTGCGACCATGGAGTACTGGATTCTTGGACATAGCAATTGCTGATTGGTTGTCACAGTGCAGCACATTTCCTTGAGTCTGTTCCAGCCTTAAGTCTTTCAAGATCTTTCTCAGCCAAACTAACTGGTTGACTGCAGCAGCAGCAACTACATATTCAGCTTCAGCAGTGGATTGTGCTACCACCTCTTGCTTTTTTGAATTCCAGCTTATGGCACCTGCATTCACAAAGAAAACATATCCAGAGGTGCTTTTCATGTCATCCAAGGAGCCACCCCAATCACTGTCAGTGAAACCATGCAAACTGAAATTTTCAGCTTCCTTAAACCATATTCCCAGGTCTGGACATCCTCTAATGTATCTGAGGACTCTTTTTGCTGCTTGCAAATGCAGCTCACTTGGTTCATTCATGAACCTAGAGAGTAAACTTGCTGCAAACATAATGTCTGGCCTTGTTGCAGTCAAGTACAACAAGCACCCAACTATGCTTCTGTACTTAGTTTCATCAACCTTAGCAGCACCATCATTTTTACACAGCTTCACATTTTGCATCAGAGGTGTGGTGACAGGTTTGCAATTCTCCATTGCAAATTTTTTGAGAAGTTCATTAGCATACCTCTCTTGGGAGATAAATATCCCATAAGGAGACTGCCATACTTCCATTCCCAAAAAGAAACTCATCTCCCCTAAATCAGTCATCTCAAATTCCTTGTGCAGCTCTCTCTTGAAATCCAGCAGCCTAGTGGAGTCAGTCCCTGTCACCAGAAGGTCATCAACATACAAGGATACAAATATACTTTCATCATCAACCTCTCTAACATATAGGGTGTGCTCATTTGGACTTCTTTCAAACCCCAAACTCATCAAGAACTTATTGATTCTGCGTACAGGGCCACCCTGAGGGCTGTTTTAATCCATAAATAGCCTTCCTAAGGAGATACACTTTATCTTCTTGCCCTTCAACCGTATACCCTTCAGGTTGCTCCACAAAGATCTCTTCATTAAGCCACCCATTCAAGAAAGCAGATTTCACATCCATTTGGAAGACTTTCCACTTGAAATGGGCTGCAATTGCAAGTAGAATTCTGATGGTGTCAAGCCTTGCAACTGGTGCGAAAGTGTCAGTAAAGTCCACCCCAAACTGCGTGCATAACCCTTCACTACAAGCCTTGCTTTGTGTCTGTTAACTGAACCATCAGGATTCAGTTTCTTCTTATAAATCCATTTCACCTTAATGATTTTTCTTCCGATAGGTCTGGTTACAAGTTCCCAGGTTGCATTCTTCTCTATCATGTCAAATTCTTCATCCATTGCTGTCCTCCACTCTTTAACTTGGACTGCTTCAGCATAACATGATGGTTCCATCAAGGCCAAGTTGCATCTGTCATAAATTTCAGCCAAAGGTCTAGTTCCCCTGACTGGAGAATCAGCTTCAGAATCAGAATTGAAATGGAGCATCCTGAGTAGCTATCAAGTCTCCTCCTTGTTCTTGCATATTACTCCCTTCAATCTCATTTCTGTCCCAGTTCCACAGCCCTTCTTCATCTACTTTTACATCACGGTTAACCAGGAATTTTTTGGTCTTAGGATTGTAAATCCTATATGCTTGGGATAAGCTGCTATAACCAACAAAAATTCCAGTTTCAGCCTTCTCATCCAGCTTACTCCTCTTGTTGGCTGGAATGTGAGCATAACAAATGCTTCCAAACACTTTGAGGTGGTTGATGCTTGGCTTTACTCCATACCAAGCCTCAAATGGTGTTTTGTTATCCAAGGCTTTAGTTGGCAGCCTGTTGAGTAGATAGACTGCTGTATTCACAGCTTCAGCCCAGAAAAATTTGGGCAGTTTTTTCTCAAACAGCATACATCTTGCCATTTCCATTCTTTGTTCTTTTCCTTTTCCTCACACCATTTTGCTGTGGTGTGTAAGGGGAACTCAGGTTGGTGCTTTATTCCAGGACCACGCACACGCTTCTTGAAATTGATTTGAGGTATACTCTGAACCATTGTCACTCCGGATGGTTTTCAAACTCAAACCAGTTTCATTTTCCACCATTTGCTTAAACACCTTAAACATTGCAGCCACCTCACCTTTTTGTTTTAGGAAGTAGACCCAGCACAACCTGGTGAAGTCATCTATAAACAGCAGAAAATACCTGCTGCCATTCAGAGAAGGCACCTGCATTAGACCACACACATCTGTGTGTATAAGCTGAAGTTTTTCAGCAGCCCTCCAGGATTGGTTTGCTGGAAATGGCTGCCTAGTGATTTTCCCTTGCTGGCAAACTTGACATATCCCTTCCTTCTCCTCAATTTCAGGCATACTTTGAACAAGTTCTTTCCTCCTCATTTCCTTAAGTCCAGAATAATGAAAATGCCCAAATCTTTTGTGCCAAACTTCAGTTTCAACACATTTTGCAGACAAGGCATGTAAACTTGAGTTCTTCCATTCAATTGGAAAAACTTTCCCTAACATTCTCACATTCATCAACTCATTCCCTAAGTTGTCTAATATTATGCAAGACATGTTTTGGAAATGCAAGGAGTAGTTCTTTTCTAACATTTTACCCACACTCAGCAAACTTTGGTTAATCTCAGGTACAAAAAGAGCATTTGCAATATATTTAGTGCCTAATGGAGTTGGAACAGCAACCTTACCTCTTCCTTTGACTTCCACAAATTTTCCATTACCAATCTTGACTTTGGAGTGGAAAGACCTATCAATGCTCACAAAACTTGATAGATTTGGAGTCATGTGGTTTGTACAACCACTATCAATTAGCCATACATCATCACATATGTTGTAGTTCATGCATGAAGCCATGAAGAGTTGTTCTGTTTCTGGATTTGGTTG
Source organism: Pistacia atlantica (assembly GCA_026229545.1). NCBI lineage: Eukaryota > Viridiplantae > Streptophyta > Magnoliopsida > Sapindales > Anacardiaceae > Pistacia > Pistacia atlantica. The sequence goes on from CM047907.1 coordinate 8,621,833, forward strand.
CTGGACCTCCACCACTGCAGCCTGCTGCTCTTGCTGAGTTCCTTTGCTTTTACACACTTTTTCTATGTGTCCATACTGCTTGCATGACCTGCATTGTATGCCAAGTCTGAACCAACATTTGTATTCTGGATGATTCTTCTTCTTGCAGTGCACACATGGAGGAAATGATCTTTGTCCACCACGTTTCCCTCCTTGATTGTAGCTCTTCTCTTTTCCTTTCTTTTCACCACTATATTTCTTGTCTTCTCTTCCCTATACTCTTCCTTTTTGACCCACATACATGGCTGTCTCAGTTGAGTCTTCTTGCCTTAGCTGCCTCCTTTGTTCTTGGGCTTGAAGTGAATGAGCCAGCTCAGCCAAGCTGATTTGGGACAGGTCTTTGGAGTCCTCTAGGGACGAAATTTTTGCTTCAAACCTCTCAGGTAAGCTCACCAGAACCTTTTGCACCACTCTCTGGTTGGTTAGTTCTTCCCCTAGCAGCTTGATTTTGTTCACCACAGCCATGAGTCTGTCCACATATTCCTTGACAGATTCTGCCTCCTGCATCTTGAGTACTTCAAATTCTCTCCTCAAGTTCAGAACCTGCATGTTCCTTGTCTGGTTACTCCCTCCAAACTCCTCCTTGAGTGTGTCCCATGCTTGTTTAGGGGTCTCACATGCCATGATCCTGGAGAAGACCTGATCTGTGACGGCAGAGTGTATACAAGACAATGCTCTTGGAGCTTTGGCTGCTTCTTCTTCATGAACTCTCATCTAGTTCAGCGTAGGGTTGGGTCCAAGCTGGGGAACTTGCTTCTCCTCTTCCACATATTGCCACAAACCATGGCCCCTCAGATATGTTTTCATCTTGACAGCCCAAACATGGTACTAGTCACCGTTGAAAACTGGAGCAGATATAGGAGCTGAACTGGATGCCATGGAGAAGCTTTTTGTGTTGGTATTCTGGTCCCGAAAGATCAAGGCTGCTCTGATACCAATTGTAGGTTTTTCAAGGCTCTAAAGCAAAGAGAAAGAAGGTCATTTGTGCATAAGAGAGAGCAAAAACAGAAGAGAAAGAACTGATGCAAAAGCGTCACGTTTTTCATTCAAAAGAGAAATATATGAACCTAATACATCATTACAACTACTTTTCAGTATAAATAATCTTTAAATATACTACAATTTGAACCACTCTTAACAAACACAAAATTCACGAGATTTTGTGGCTTAATCACCGCTGTCTTCACCTAAAACATCATTCAAATATCTTCCAAAAAAGGATGGGAAGCGCACATGACAGATGACCCTTTTAATTCAAAAACTCGGCGCCAAACTTACAAACCAACCATGCAAAATGATTTCCAGCAAAATATCATTTACTTCAACATATATGCGTGATTTTAGTTAACATTAATGGTTTAATACAAGATTTTCCAAAATCATCTGTATATACAAACAATAATTCTTTGGTCAGATTGATTCATATGTAAAATCATTTCAATTCAATAAGATAAACTCAAAATTTATGCAAGCTTTTTGTTAGTCTAGGCTAAGGCTTTATACTCAAACCTTGGAAAAGAGAGCAACAAATTTCTTTTCGTAAGAACACCATTGAATCAGATAGCCAGCAAATTAACACAATAATTGCTCTTTGGATTTTCTATCGATATACTACTAAGCCGAATCAGCATCAACAAAACTCTCCAATACAAATCTGCACTTCTCCCTGAAATATATATATAAACTATGATGAATGGCGCCTTTAATATAACCGAGTATCCTCTTTCATGAAGCCTTTTTCACACTTCAACTTCTAACCGCCAATTCCCTTATTAATCTAAATCAAACAATTACTCCATTGCAAAATGAGTTATTTTAAATAATTCTAGATAAAAGTTTAAATTGGGCCAAAGACAACAATTGACCTCGTAATAGAGTTTAGAATATTAATGTAGGTCCAACAATGGGTGACAAATCCCATATTACTTGGGCTAATATCAAGTTCATTTCTCAAAAATTGAAAACAAAATATGTTGTGGGTGAAAGGTTTCAGCTATTTCAAGAAAAGCAAGAAAAATCAGAGAAGAGGAAAAAGGGAACACGAAAACGTGAGCTTGAAGAAGAACTGACAATTTTTTCATTAGCGCCAATTAACAAACCTAACCACTTTTATACAACAGTACAATCTAAACGCACCGTATCAGTGACACAAACATGACAAATGACAATCTAACCCTTATACTTATTAAAATTGATTTTACAAATCTTAGTCTAATATCCCCACTTAAATAGGACTAAGTCTAATATCCTCACTTAAAACGAACTAAGCCTAATATCCTCTATTAAGCTGATCTTCCTCAATTTGATCCATTATCCCATGTAAATCAAACATTCTGTTTTGACATGAGCCTTCCTCTTATGTCAATATCCCTTTTTTAAAACTGAACTGAACTTCATTCTACAGCCACACTTCAGTAGTTTGTAACTTCATTCTTTTTCTGTTCGAATTGTATTCGTAGCCACACTTCGTAACATCAACATAGGAACTAATAACATACCTCAAATCTTCTATTGTGATCTTGACTTCATTCAATAGCCATAACTTGCGTAATAGTAGCCACAACTTCTGCAATATTAGCATAGGAACTAATAACATGCCCATGCCCCAATATTCATACCAAAACAAACCTATTCAAAATCAATACTAGTGTGCCAAAGAGTACCATCATAGTATTCATCACTTTACTACATCATGATGAGCAACATTAAATATTTTAGATCACAATAAAGAATTAAACTACTTTTCCTCAAACCATTATGAAGAACATAACTAGTTAGCACTAAACCAGTGAGTAACACTGAACAATCCAACCAGTGCAAATAAGTAAACAACATCAAGAGATTCATGACAATATTTAGGCAGGTAAACTGAGAGAAACATTTAGTTTTTCCTGCAACAAAGCAAACCTTGCACCAGATAGAGATTTGATACTCTGAACCAACATACTGTACTAGCAAATTTTTACTTGCAACAAGCTCTCTAACATAGTGTACGTCGATTTCTATATGTTTAGTGCGGGCATGAAAAACGGGGTTAGATGATAGAGCTCCAGCATTCATATTATCACACCATATAATAGGTGTGTGTGGAAGATCAATGTCAAGTTCTTTAAAAAGATGTTGAATCCATACAACTTTAGTTGCTACTTGATTTAATGCCTCGTATTCAACTTCAGTAGAGGATAGGGACACTATGCTAGTGAACGACCCAGTTACGTAGTGGGAAAACAAAAACATAATAACAAGGATCTTTCCCATTGAGCCAAGATCCGGGTACAAAAATCACAGTTTATACAAAATAATCAAATCTACAGAAAAATCAGTTCAAGGTTTAAGAAACCATACTCACGTTTGGAGGCTTCCTCCAACTTTGTCTTCCAATTTATTTGCTTCCGACCCAAGTGTAGGATCGAACCGATAAAGTCCACACGAAGACAATCGCAAAGAACTAAGGAGGGATTTGCTAGATCCTCCTTAGCCTTAAGAAACAAGAAGAAAAATGATTAAATGTATTTGATTTTAGGCAAAACCAAAACTGGCGTGGAAGAGAAAAGGGGCTGCTGTGTTTGTGTTTTTCAAGAGAATGAAAAAATAAAAAATCTCTCACCCTTTTAGAAATAAACAATTTTCTTTTATAGTAAAAAATTAGTTACCCTATTCCAATATGGAATAGGCTTGGGCTCTAACCCAAACACCCCATGTTATCAAACACTCCCATTTAGAAATTTATTTTAATTCATCATTATCTTCAATTAAAATCAATTAATATATATATTAACATTTAACAATAATGATAATTTATTTAAATATATTCTAACACATATTTAAATGTAATTTCACTTATTTATTTTTTCTAATAAATTAAATAAAAGGCTACAACCTCAGCAAATTTAATTGCACTGTGAAATTACCAAAATACCCGTTTGCCTTAAAAGACGAAAACGCCCATCTTTCTTCTTGAGTCTTAAATTATCTTCTACGTGTGTGACCCATAGGCTCCTCATCATACCGGTAGTGTATAGTATCGTGATTAACACCAGTTAATCGTCTCACTAATACACAGACCAAGATTGGCCCTAGCAAGCGATCATGGTCACCCGATAGATTTGAATTCAACAAAGTAGCTACCTATCAACGATATGGTTATCGTACAATTTGATCCTTTCATCATCCGTTATCTCTACGAGACGAAGGCATAGAAATAGTGTCAACCTTCGGTTACTCTCGATATTATGTATTCGGTTTCTAGACCAATGACTGTATTATAAACTGGATAGAGCAACAACTCAATCCCATTATGGCCACTGTTTTAGTGTCATTGCCATATATTGAATTGCGCCGTGAGATAACTTCTCCCATACCCGGGAGTGATGAATCCTCTGTCAATCCACCATAGTCTTGATACACTCCTCGATGCAGCCAATCACCACCGTATTGACACCTCTGAAAAGAATTGCGTTAGGCTAGTGTCAAACTGCACCAATCGGTGCACAATGCGCTCCGGTGATCTCAAGTCTAAGGATCACATGCACCACCATTCGTTAAAGGATTTTTTCCATAAACGGGTTACCATCCATATGGAATCCTCTGGTGGGTCAGTCCAGTGAACTTGCTGCGGTGTATTCGCCTCACAAGCACCCATGTGTTGCACCAGGTTGTCACCAAACAACCTTGACAAGTGAGATCGCCACCGCCTTTCGGAGTGGTCGTTCAACACTATGATAGCCTTACTGTATTATCTGTGCCCGTACTTCATAATAATACTGGGGCTACGGACGTTTCTAGAATGGCCACCATATGTGCTCATAGGGTTCTCACTATCAAGATTTGAAACACTTGATACCCTCGTCATGGTTCTACCATTCTAAAGACATATATCAATACATATTGCAATAATAATGATTTTCGCGATATAGAATAAAATGCCTTTTATTGATTAATGAACATTATTACAAAGAGTCAATAATTGATTGGCTCTAGGGCATCTACTCTAACACACCACCTTCTGCACTTTGAACTAGATTACACCAAGTTATCACCAAGAAGCACATCATATCCACTAATTGATCTACGGTCATTAATATCACTCACCCAATCCGCATCAACATAGGCCTCTAAGTGAAGAAACTTATGTGGCTTAAACACCAAGCCATACTGTAAAGTGCCCTTAATATAACGCAAGAGCTTCTTACAAGCACTCCAATGAAGAACAGTAGGATTTTGCAAAAATTGACTCAATTTGATGACTGTAAAAGCTATATCTAGTTTGGATAAGGTCAAGTATTGTAGGCCACCAACAATGCTTCGATATAAAGTTGGTTGATCAAACAAATCTCTAATTTCTTTCCCTAAGTTTTGTACCAAGGGCCATAGGAGTAACACATGGTTTATAATCTTCCATTTTTTCTTTTTCCAACAAGTCATGTGCATACTTTGTTTGAGTAAGAAGAAGACCTAAATTATTTCTCTTAACTTCAAACCCGAGAAAGTAGTTGACTGGACCCATTGTTTTAAGAGCAAACTGGCTATTTAAATCCTTAATTACTTGGGCTATAAGTTGATCATTATTTCCCGTAACTAGGATGTCATTGACATACACTAGTAAATAAACAACTTGAGAATCATTCTTGAAGTAAAACAAGCTCACAGAAGAAGTGGAGTTAAGAAAACCCCAAGTGAGTAAGGATGCCCTTAGTTTGTCAAACCAAGTTCTTGGAGCTTGTTTGAGCCCATATAGGGCTTGACAAAGCTTGCAAACTTATGGTTCAATAGAGGATGAAACAAATTCCTTAGGCTTCATAATAAACTTTGTTTCAATCAACTCTCCATTCAAGAATGCATTGTTGACATCAAGTTGTTGAATTTCCCAATGATGATGAAATGCCAAGGAGAGCACAATCTGATAATGGCAGCCTTCACTAACAGGGAGAAAGTATCAAAATAATCTAGGCTAGGGGTTTGCTAGAATCCCTTAGTGACTAGCCTAGCCTTATATCTTTGTAAGGAATCATCTGAGTGTAGTTTAGTTTTATAGACTCGTTTACACCCTACTACATGCATGCCTTCTTCACAGGGTACAATATCCCAAGTGTGACTATCCAAGAGAGCTTCATGTTCTACTTCCTTAGCAATTCTTCCATCTGGGAACAACTAAGGCTTCCTTGACTGACTTGGGCTCCTTAAGTATGGTAGTAGTTGAAAGATAAGCATGAGTTGAGGAAGGAAGGAGAATAAGAATTTGTTTTGGACCTTGTGAGCATGGGATGTGTGTTGAGAGAAGTAGATTTAGATTGTGGTAAGGACAAGGGAAAAACTACTTCAAGATAAATATCAAAAGGATTTTGCTCCTATGGAGGATGAGTTGCAGGAGCATTATTATTAGTACAACCGTTTGCAAAAATAGCAACAATAGTAGGTGTTAAGAGCGGATCTTATTGAGGACTGATGGAATGAGCTTCTTTAACAAAATAAGATAAGTAATCTGTACTAGTTGGACCTTAAGATTGAGCTCCAAATGCGTTATAATGCACTTGTGAATCTGTAGAAAGATTGATAGGATTGCTAGTAGGCTAATTAGTGGGACAAGTAGCCTAGAGAATGTTAAGAAGTTGTCTATGATCCTAAAAATTCTCATGCGTAGGGGAATGTGAGCTTGCACCAATAGAACTCGAAAAAGAAGGAAGTAACCAAGGACTAAGGCATAGGAGATGAAACAACAGGATCAAGAAAAGTGGAGCTCTCACTTTGTTGAGTTTGAAACCCAGACTTAAAGGGAAAATCAAACTTATTAAACCTAACATGTTTAACTACATAAATTATGCTTGTTGAGGACATCCATCTATAACCTTTGTGCGCAAGACTATGTCCCAAAAATACACACTTCTCTGTATGAAAAGAGAGCTTGTGCTTATGATATGGTCTAAGGTAAGGAAAACAACTACAACCAAATGTCCTTAGTGCATGATAGGTAGTTTTAAGGTGAAATAATAGCTAATATGGATAAGTAGAGTCAAGAACTGTGGAAGGGAGTCTATTAAGCAAAAAGGTTGCTCTATGAAATTGCAATACTATAAAGGCATTGCAAAGGCATAGAAGCATGGGCTAAAAGAGAAAGACCAAATTCTGTAATTGCTCTATGTTTCCTCTCTACTCTTTCATTCTACTAATAAAGATAAAGACATGGATGTCTAAATACGATCCCATGTTGTTGAAGATACTTAGAAAATGATCTAAACTTACCCCACTCAATAGCTCCCCCTCCCAATCAGTCTGCAAGCACTTAATACTGGTGCCCAGTTGTTTCTCAATAATAACATAAAACTGAACAAAGACATTGTAAGCTTCTGATTTGACTGTAAGTGGATAGATCTTTGTATATTGACTATAGTCATCAACAAAGATTATGTAATATCAAACACTTTCACTTGATAGGATAGGAGCAAGCCCCCAAAGATCATAATGTACCAACTCCAAAGGGTATTTTGCTTAGGGAAACGAAGATAGGAAACTGACACTACTTATACTTACCAAAAGCACAAGCTTCACAAAACACACTTTTATTTCTATCTCCAGAATGATTTACATTCAGTTTATTCATTGCAAAATGAAGAGTCTTACCACTTGGATGCCCTAGTATGGCATGTCATAGTAAAGTATCCTTGGATGATATAGGAAAAGTATAACAATTATGTGTGTCACTAGATACGTTTGTAGTCAAACACAAACATAAAATCATCTTTAGGTAGATCAACAGATGATGAAGAAGAAGCTGAAAGTGATGATAAACTAGCATGAAAACCACCAATTACGGGAATAGACAATTGGTAAAATCCATTCTTAATAGTCCCTTGAAGCAACACATCTTGGTTGCTTCTATCCTTTACCAAACAACAATCAAAGTTGAATTCAACTATTACATGATTATCCTTTGTAATCTGGGAGATACTTAGTAGATTTTTGGAAATGTTAGGAACACATAATACATTCCTAAGGTGTATAATTCCATGATATTCAAGAAAAGGGTATCATCAATATACCTATGTCTGTTATAGGTAGAGAATCTTCATTTCCAACTTGGACTTTTCAACCTCCTGTATAACTAGTCTTTGCCACCATATTTGCTACATCAGCTGTAATGTGGTTAGAAACCCCCAAGTCCATATACCAAGATGGATCCTTGACCACTTGAAGGCATAGCTATATTCTAATTATTTGCTCTAGAATTGATAACACCATCACAACTACCAGAAGTGACATGTCCAGATGCATCAGCTTTAAGGACAAAATCCATGGGAATCCTGTTGATGCTAAGAAACTCCTATAGGTTACAAAAGTTGAACTAAAAGTAACATTATTCAAGGGTTAATGTTCAAATCCAGAGTAATCATGAAAACTAGTAACTGAATGACTAAAACAAGGTCTAACTGGAATGTTTGTTCCGGTAAACAAAGCTCGAGCAGTTGACTATGCTGAAAGAGGATGTTAAGCAAGCATCGACTGATTATATGACATTTGCTGGTTGGTTGGATTGTAATTAGCTGCTATGAATCCTTGATACTCATGATCGAAACGATGATAACAGTGTAAGGTTGAGTGTCTTGGTTTCCCACAAACCTGACACATTAGGCAAGGTCTAGAGTATCCTTAGCCTCTTCCTCTACCTTTATTAAAAAAAAAAAAATGTCTACCAGCACCAAAGACTGTATTACCAAAGTATTGAGGTTGTTGAGGAAGTCCTATGTGTCTAAAATTCATAGATTGAGCTTGTTGAGGAACAACTCTAGTACCTACTTGTTGAGGTACAAAACCAGTACCTATAGATCCTTGATAGTTAGGCATGGATAGATCCATCATATTCGAAGAGCTTCGATTAGCAGATGTTGTGATAGCGCCTTCAGAGGAGTTATTCTTGGAAGCTATTAGAGCTGAGGACATTTTCTCATGAAAGGTTCAACAAACCATTATTCTGCCTTTCTGATCTCATCTCGTGCTTGTGTAAAAGAAGCAGAGCTTCTTGAAAAGAGGTCCGACTAGCATTAGATGTCAAAATTAGCAACAACTGCGTCATATTCTGAACCCAAACCATCTAGAATATACAATAACAGTTCTTCATCCTCAATATTCACACCGCTAGCAACTAATTCACCTATATCTCTCATTCTTAAAACATACTCATTATCACTTTGAGAATCTTTTTTCATAGTTTGTTACAAGTTCCTCAAATATAGAGTTTGAGCTTTATAAAATGATTGAAAATGTAACTCTAGTGTATTCCAGATTTCATAAGCACTAATACATTTAGATGCATGTCTAAACATCGATTCAGAGATGGATGACAGTAACTAGCTTACCAGGAACTGGTCCGTTCTCTTCCAATTGAAGGAATTAGGGTTTGGCTTCTTTATCATCAGCTCAATATCTTCTTACTTTTGTAGCTGAAACATAAGAGGACAGACCTTTGTTCCAATAACGAATCCATCCAATTCATGAGAAGTGAGAGCTGGCAATAGTTGAGAATGCTAAGTAATTATAATTTCGTTCCACCAATTTTACAGTTATCGTTGGAAGTGAAGATTGAACTATTGAGTGTTTTTCTATTTCCACTGTCAAATTGTTCAATATCAATTTTAGAAGACTCATTTGAGAAATCGGAACTTGAATTTGCCATTGATGCTCTTCTATGGCTCTAATACCATCAAAGGTTTCAGCTATTTCAAGAAAAGCAAGAAAAATCAGAGAAGAGGAAAAAAGGAACACGTAAACGTGACCTTGAAGAAGAATAATAATTTTTCATTAACAGCCAATTAACAATCCCAACCTCTTTTATATAACAATGCAATCTAAATACACCATATTAGTGACACAAACATGACAAATTACAATCTAACCCTTACACTTATTAAAACTGATTTTACAAACCTTAGTCTAATATCCCCACTTAAACAAGACTTAGTCTAATATCCTCACTTAACCAGAACTAAGTCCAATATCCTTTGTTAAGCTGAACTTCCTCAGTTTGATCCATTATCCTCATGTAAATCAAACCTTCTATTTTGAACTAAGCCTTTGATAAGAGTGTAATTTATATATTTTTATTTCTTCCATATTATGTTTTTTGTTATCTTTTATGCCTAGTTGAGCTGATTAGAGCTTATTTTGTAAGTTTGGCATATTTGGATAGACTTTAGGAAATAATTGAGAAAAGATTAGGAAATTCCAGATTTTCCAGATTTTTTGTTATTCTGACCAGTGCTACGGTTTTTCAGGTTTTTCAGGAGCTAGATTCCTCGATTGCAAAAGTGTTCTTGAGAGAAATTAAAGTAGACGAATCAAGATTTTCAGGAAGGTATTATGGGCAAGAATCTGAGTTCGTTTGGGTTCTCAGTAGTTGTTGCAAAACCGGACCTGGAATCCTAGTCGCAGAAGGATTCCTTAGCTGAGTATTGAATCTTCGAACGGGCCTAACTGGAGTGCCAGATATCGAAAACGGGTGATTCAAAAGCCAAGATTCATCTACACATCCTGGACTACAATTTTCATGAAGTGATGGAGCCCAGAAAAGATCTTTACATTGCGAGAATCCTGGTGCAAGCTGGAGAAGAATTCTAGAATCCATATCTGATCAGATTTTATCAAATCTGGAAGTCTATCTTCTAGGAAACGTCTAGGAAAGAAATTTCGTGATTCTTGGGGAAGAATTAAGGAAAAAACATGTTATTTAATTAGAAGTTTTTAGGTTAAATGGAGGGAGGACAGTAGAGTTTTATTTTTCAGAGTTTTTGCTTCCTAGATCAAGATGTGCGGCTAATTTCGTTCTTCAGTTCAAGGGGATTTTGAAGCCTAATTTCATGTCATTGGTGTAACTTAACCTCAGTAACGTTGTTCTCAATCTTGTTTTTATTAGAATTGTTTATGTTATTCTTATTTAATTGTCTGTGATTCTTGTTTGAGTGATTTAGTTTTGGCCTGCTAAATTGTTTAATCAGAATTTACCTGTTAGAATTAGGAAAAAGTGATACGTAATCATCCTTTTTCTATTCAACGAGTGACGCATGATGATAGCTGATTATGGACAAGTTTTCGGTCTATTGTCTTGAATAACATAACCTAAGTTAAATAATCCGAGCTTGCATGATTGTTGCTTAGATTGATCTATTCTCCTAATTCTTAAGGCTGCCATTGAATTAAATCTAAAGAGCTTGTTCTAGGTTGTTCAAGGGTTAGTATCTACTCGAAGAGCTTGTTTCAATAGTGACAAACTAAGGGAGAATTCGGGTAACAGAGCTTGTTGTTTCCTAGGGTTAGTAGTTCCATAATGACGAGATAGAACAGTGTTACGGTTACTTTATGTCCAATGCATGTTTAGGTGGATATTGAACCGAGAACTGATTGTTTAACCTGATATTTTATTTCTCTGTTTTACTTTAATTTGCCTTGATTACACACCCCCTTTCATTACTGTTGTCAAGTTTACTGTTTAGAGTTTAATTTGCGTTTCTGTTGTTTTTATTGTTTTAGAATATAGAAATTAATCGAGCCATTCCTTGTGGGATCGACCCTTGCTTGCCCTCTTTATACAATTTAGTAGTTAGGTTAGTAAGGTTAATTAATTTGGTGCATTCGGCAAGCTACCAGCCTTCTTCTTATGTTAATATCCCCTTTTAAAACTGAACTTCATTAAAAGAAAAAAAATAAAAAAAATATTGCTTTCAAGAGTTTGAAACTAATGACTATAATTGATATAGGAAACAATGTGCATTCATTTACAATTTCATTTCATTTTTTCCATTGTCATTTTCTTGTGATTTGCATAATCACCGTTTGTTTACAATTTTTCAGTTTTGTATAATTGATATAGGAAACCAAATATCTTGTGGGACAAAAAAAATATATATGCTGCATTGCTTATGCTTCTTGTCTTTCTCTGCTGATGAGAAAGGAACTGAAGTTAGAACCAAAGAAAATAAGAGAAATAATGCCTTCTAACAAAAAAAAGGCCATTAATTTTTCGACTAAAACCCTAAAAATATTAGGATTTAGAGAGTTTAGTTCGCGAAGAATTTGTGAGCTACTTCAGGGTATTTATAAGAGGAAACTTCATGTAAGCATATTGTTTCATACAGATCATGAATCTGTAAACATATTATTTGCAAATGTTATCTTTTTTATTTTTATGTATTTGCTAGGTTATGTATGAATTAATTAATGCAGATTGTGTTCATGTAATGTAGTGTCGATGAAAAATGAGATTAATAATCACAAGCATAATTGCACAATGAGCTTAGAATCTGGTTTTCATCATGAACCAAACTCATCAGAGATAATAGTTAATTTGATTTCATTTGATTTGATTCTTTTGGAGAAAAGGGATTTCTATTTATAAGCTTCAAGTTATATGTGGAGATGATGAGGTGCAAATTTAATTTTTATGTTAAGTTATCTATTGAAGTTTATGATTAATTAAGAAAGTTAACATGTTGCTGTTGGACTGAAAAATAAAACTACACCATTTAAGGATAAGTGATACCAGCGTTGTTCTGTGTGTTAGAGTGTTGCTTTAGGCAGCTCATCTAAGACACTTATCGTTTCATAACAGTCTAGCTCTATTAAGGTCATCACGGGGGTGATTCCATTTTGTTGGATGGGACAACAATTGCTTGCACTTCTGCTTGTTATAAGGAAGCATAGTCGATGAGGGCATCGACATTCGCGAGTGGGGGAGAATTGTCACGGGCTTGCCTTTCACCAGGAAACTTGCCATGACATTGGTCTGACCTCTCGCTCGGATGTAAGACTCCCGCCGCCGACAGATGTCCCATGCCACGTTTCGTGAACAGCTATGCCCGAGAATGAATTGTGATATAGCGCCGAATAAGCCACTGCTCTATTCCCGACTCGAAATCTAAAAATGGAAGGGAGAGAAAATAGGGGGCCCTACACCATACATCCTGCTGCCTCGGGACGACTGCACGTTACATCATAGCAGCACGACCAAATGAAGGCGGAAACCCCTTGGATAGGTTGGGCCTTCTGATAACTTTACTCATTCAATAGAACACATAAATTTTTTCTTCATTTTTCTTTCTATTGCTCTTTCTTCTGTTCTCCACTATTTTTATATAGCTCACTTGGTATCAGAGCCTTGATTAACGTCAATGACTGATAGTTCTGATCCTTTTATGTTCTTCAATTCTGAAAAAATGTTGAACAGCTCCAGCTCAACTAATACTATTCCATCAGCTTTTTCATCTGGTTTACAAGTCATGAACCCTAAACTTACGTGCGACAACTATCGATTCTGGAGGTCGCTAATTCTTTTCGCTATTGGAGCTCATGAATTGGAGGACTACTTAATTGGTAATATACCTTGTCCTTCTCCAATAATTGTTGCTAAACAGATTGTTACTGAGTCAATTCATGGTCCTAAAGATAAGGAAAGTGAAATTAAGGAAGAAGTAAGTCCAACCTATGTGAGTTGGAAACATACAGACAAGTTCTTAGTTACCTAGTTATTAGCATCAATTTCTGAGAGCATTTTGATTATGTGTCAAAATGTCGCTATTCACATGAAATTTGGTATGTTCTTGAGCATGAATTTGAGATTGACTCTAAGGCTAGAGCATTTCATTAAAAAATTTGTTTGCAAACAACTCAAAAGAAAGACCTTAGTGTCGATAGCTATGTTAAGAAAATGAAAGAAATTTCCTCAAGTCTATCTGCAAGTGGTCAGATTGTATCAGATGAAGATCTTTTTCAGTATGTTCTTGATGGACTTGATCAAGAATATGATGCAACAATTGTTAATGTCACTTCAAGAATTGAGTATAAATCAGACTCTATGAATTTACAAGAAGCAAAGTTTCTATTGCAAAAGTATGAGGTTAGATTAGAAAAGTTCAACACGTTGTCTCTAATAGTTCAGCAAATATAGCAACTACTAGTTAGACAAACTTCTCTAGAAAACGTGAAAATACTAGTCCCTCACTCAATCTGATGCAGCATCAGACTCTTCACTCTACTTATCCAGTACCTATGAGCTCATCAACTCAGGCTGGATCTTGTAGCACTTATAATCAGATGCCTATACTTCCGTATGAAGGTTCTTGGAACAATTGTAGACCTGCTATGCATACAAATTTTGGTAGAGGTAGAGGTAGGTTTAATAATAGAGGGAGACCAATTTTCCAAGTATGTGGCAAACCGGGACACACTGCTAGTCAATGTTACCACTGATATGATTCATCCTGCAGTGGAGGTTTTCAATCTGGAAACACTTACTAGTCTGGTGTTTTATATCCACCATCACAATTTGCTAATGTCATGAATGGTTCTTAGTATAATCCATCTTTCTCGGCTGGTGGTGTTAATCAAGTTACAAGGTCTTTCTCGGTTGATCAACCTATATATACTGGCTTGCCAAGTCAACAGTCATCTGCTGGTTTTCAAAATGGCTTACAAGCACATATAGCTATGCATCCACAACAGTATTCAACTCTGCCTTTTGTAAATGCAAACACTCCTACTAATCCAGTTTGGTACATGGATTCAGGGGCCATTGATCATATTGCATCTGATCTAGCACACCTGAATGTTAGCAAGCCATATGAAGGGATAGATCAGTTACAAGTGGGCAATGGTGAGTTGTTGCACATCTCTCACACTGGTACCTCTTCTTTACCCAACAATTTACATTCCAAATGTCTATATCTCAAGAATATTTTGTGTGTTCCAAAAATTACAAAAAATCTTCTTAGTATTTCTAAATTTACAAAGGATAACAATATAGTTGTGGAGTTTAATTCTCATTGCAATGTTGTAAAGGACAAAGTTACCAGGGCAACACTGCTGCAAGGGGATCTTAAGGCAGGGCTTTATCAGTTGGTGATACCTCCAAGTTTGTCAGTTCAACCTTTTGTCTTCATAGATAACTTTTCCTTACGGTCACCCTCTGGAAACCTAGTATCGTCTCACATTCATGATGTTAGTTCCTTAAGTTCATCATTAGTTCCTACCTTTAGGAATAGAGTTGGTAGTGACAAACTTAATAATAATCAGCCTGTCTGCTCTAATTCTACTAAATCAGAACAACATGTCTTTTCTTGTACTTCATATTTTAGTAAACAACATGTCTTTTCTTGTACTTCAGATTTTAGTAATAAAAATAGTGATATTACTGACTCTGATGTTTCCTTTATTAGTGATAATAAGAATGTCAATAAAGTTGATTGTGATGTTGATTGTTGTGCTCATAATGAATCTTCTGTTTGTGTGGTTAATGACAATCAAGAATATGCAAATTTTGTTCATAAATGTATCAATCATGAAAAATCCATCTCTTATTGTGCATATCATACTGAACCAGTGTCAACATGTGCTTTAACTGTGAATAATTGTTCCGACTTTATGATTTGGCATAAAAAGTTAGGACATCCACACATCAAAGCATATCAACATATTATGAGCTCTTTACTAAAGAAATCACATATGAATTTTGTTGAGTTTTGTGATGCTTGTCAAATAGGAAAAATGCATCACACAACTTTTCCTAGGTCATCATTTTGAGCAAGTTCATCCCTTGAACTCATTCATAGTGATGTATAGGGAGCTGCCCTTATTCCTTCAACTGAAGGATTTAGATATTACGTTTCTTTCTTAGATGACTATAGTAGGTTTACATGGCTCTTTCCACTTTGAACCAAGGCTAAAGTGAGATCTGTTTTCATTAAGTTTCATCACTTAGCCAAAAGACAATTTGACCATAAACTTAAATGTATTCAATCTGATCAAGGAGGTGAATATAAAAGCTTAACTCCTTAATTAACAAGTGAAGGTATTCAATTTAGACATTCATGTTCTTATGTGCATCAACAAAATGTTCGAAGTGAGAGGAAACATCGACATGTAATAGAAACTTATTTAACCTTATTAGCTCATGCATTTATGCCATTGCATTTTTGGTGGCTAGCTTTTGAAACTGCAATGTATTTGATTAACAAAATGCCAACATAAATTTTACAGTGGATGTCACCCTATCAAGTGTTGTTTAAGTATGCACCTTCTTATGGTACTTTAAAAGTTTTTGGATGTGCTTGTTTCCTTTTCTAAGAGTCTTCAACCAACATAAGTTTAGCTTTCACTCTTAAAAATGTGTCTTTGTAGGATATAGCCTAATTCACAAATGGGTACAAATATCTTAATTTAGATGGCAAAATCTTTGTCACTCCAAGTGTTAAGTTCAATGAAATAGAGTTCCCTTTTTCTTCTGGTTTTTCAAATATTAGTTCAACCACTTTACCATCAGTAGAGCCTTTTAATCCTTCACCACAATACTTTCCTTTTATGTCAACAAACTGCTCAAAATTTCCATATCAATCAGCTTAACCTAGTCTTGCTGAATTTGTCCCATACAATGGCTAGCTCTTTAAACGATTCTCCTTCAGCTAGTACATGGAATAAAAACTGCACACTTGCTGATAATTCTACACACCTCCACTCATCCAAATCCATCTCTCCACCTTAACAAAAATTACATTCATCACAACCACATCTGCCTGGAACTATTGAAATTGATTTTACAGCCTATTCAAGACCATTGTTGTCCTCTACATTAGCTCCTTCACCAACCAAATCCAGCCAATTACCTACATAGACCAACATAACAATCTCTACAAATCCAACAGCATACCCTGCAACCAAATCCTGCCAATTACCTACTCAAACCAACACAACAATCTCTACAAATCCAACACCATATCCTACAACCAAATCCAGCCAATTACCTACGCTGACCAACACAACAATCTCTACAAATCCAGCACCATATCCTGCAACCAAATCCAACCAATTACCTACACAGACCAACACAACAATTTCTACAAATTCAGCACCATATTCTACAACCAAACCAGCATCCTTACCTAAACAAACTACCATGATTACATCATCTTCACAAGCATGTAACAACTACACCATCATGCTCTCTTGAAGTTGACGTGACTCCTTCACAGTCTGTTAGCATTCCATCAGTCTTAGATACTTCTAGCAATGTTCATCCAATGATTACAAGATCTAAACTTGCCAAGATACACTTTTCCCGTAAAGTTCATCAATTCAGCCTTCCATCCAGCCTAGAAATCAAATTACAGAAATAGTTCAGCCTAAAAATCACCATACAGCTCTTATACTTATTGGATCAGTTACAGCAAAACCAAATTTAGTTCAAGAACCCTTGAAGAATACTGAATGGAAAACTACAATGCAGTGTGAATATGATGCTCTAATTTTAAATACCACATGGAAACTTGTACCTTTTTCATCAGAAAAGAATGTTGTTGGAAACAAGTGGGTTTTCAGAGTAAAATATAATTCTGTGGTTCTCTTCAAAAGTATAAAGCCTTGGTTGGTAGCCAAGGGGTTTCAACAAACCCCAGGATTGGACTATTTTGATACCTTTAGTCCAGTTAGTAAACCTTCAACAATTAGAATTATCCTCACTTTGGCTGTCACTTATAATTGGGATGTTCAACAAATTTGTGAACAATGCTTTTCTCAACGACACTCTAAATGAAGTTGTTTACATGGTGCAACCTCCTGGTTTTGAAGATACTGTGAAACCACAGCATGTGTGTGCCGATTAAAGAAGGCTTTATATGGGCTCAAACAGGCCCCTAGAGCCTGGTTTGATAGACTAAAACAAGCACTTTAGAACAACGGATTTAGAAATTTTGTATCAGATTCAAGTTTATTCATCCTCAACCAAGATACACAAATTACTTATGTTTTGGTTTATGTTGATGATATCTTACTAACTGGATCTAATATGGCATATGTGAGTGCTCTTGTACAGGAACTTAATGATCAGTTTACATTGAAAGCACTTGGTTCTTTAAAGTATTTTCTCGGCCTTGAAGTTACCAGGACAACCACTAAAATTCATCTAAGACAGACTAAGTATGCTAATGATCTATTACAAAAAACAAAGATGATGGAAGCCAATTCATGTGCTATTCCTATGACCATAGGATCAAAGTTGTTTCCAATGTATAGTGAACTATTTTTGGACCCCAATTTGTATAGGACTACAGTGGGTGCTCTTTAATATCTCACTTTAACAAGGCCTTATCTCAACTTCACAGAGAATAAGTTAAGTTAATTTTTGCAATCTCCTACTGATCTACATTGGCAGGCTTGTAAAAGGGTCCTACGATACATTCAAGGCACAAAAGATTATGACCTTAAGTTCACACCAGCTGCCTCATTAGAGATTGAGTGTTATACTAATGCAGATTGGGGTAGTAACATAGAGGACAGAAGGTCCACAAGTGGGTATTGTGTCTACTTAGGACCAAACCTAATCTAATGGAGCTCTAGAAAGCAGAAGGTTATAGCTTTATCCTCTATTGAAGCTGAGTATAGAGCTTTGGCACATATAGCCACTGAAATTGCTAGGTTAAATAGTGTGTTCAATGAATTGGGTCTATCAATTACTAAAATTCCTGTAATATGGTGTGACAATGTGAGTGCTAGAGCATTGGCTTCCAATCCCGTATTCCATGCTAGAACAATGTACATAGAAATTGACACACACTACATTAGAAAATAGGTTTTAGCAAACAAAATTGTTGTGCAATATGTTTCCTCAAAGCTACGATTAGCGACATTTTAACAAAGGATCTTCCGACTACTCAATTTGAAGAATTGAGGGCAAAACTAAATGTTGTTTCTTATTGTTGTAGCTAATAACTTGCAGTTGTTTGAGGAAGTAAAAATGCAGTAGATTGAGGGAGTAAATTGCAGTAGTTTAAGGGAGAAAATCTTGCAGTAGTATTACGGAAGTAAACAGTAGTAGCTTTGGGTCTGTACAATGCAGTAGCTTGGAATCTGTACAACGAGTTAAACTACAGTAGCTTGGGGTCTAAACAATGAAGGAAGTAAAGAAATTTTTTTTTTTTTTTTTTTTGTTTTTTGGTTTGTAGTAGCTTAGGGTCTGAACAATGAAGGAAGTAAAGAATTTTTTGTTGTTTTTTTGTTTGTAGTAGCTTGAGGAGTAAATTGCAGAGTTGCACTGCAGTTGATAGAATGAAGTAAAATTGCAGTAGCTTGAAGGAACTTAACTATAGAGCAGTTGACAGATCTGTACAATGAGTAAAGTTTTGTTGTTGGTAGTTGAAGGAAGGAAGCAAACCACAATGAGTTTTTTTTTTTACTTCCTTTGCCTGTTTGGTTGTTTTGTTTTTCTTTGAACACAAGCTTAAATTGCAGAGCAGTCCAGCTTGAGGGAGGTTGTTGGATTGAAAAAACAAAACTACACCGTTTAAGGATAAGTGATACGGCAACATTTTTATGTGTGTTAGAGTGTTGCTTTAGGCAGCTCAGCTAAGACACTTATTGTGTCTTTCTTCTTCATAACAGTTTTGGGTATAAAATGTATAGTGTGTTGATAACTTTACTCATTCAATAGAACACATAAATTTTTCTTCCTTTTTCTTTCTACTGCTCTTTCTTCTACTCTCCACTGTTGTTATATAGCTCACAGTTGTGTCATGTTGATTTTATTAATTAAGAATAATAACTGGCAAGGTGAGAAGTTCCTGTATGACACTGTTAACTCTTAAGCCTCATTTGAGGGATTTTAAAATTTAAAGATTTGATAAATTCGATCCATTGTTTGGTTTAAATATAAAATCCATGGATTGTTGATTCAAATTTCCAAGCACTCATGTTTGGTTAGATGAATACAATCCATGGATTTGATAAATAATTTCCAACCTTACCTTCAATATCCCAACCAAAAAAAAATTGAACTTTCATCTAATTAAATACAAGTTAAATTATATTTGATAGAGAATTCCAATTATAATAAATGATTTTTTGTGATCTGGTAAAAAGGAAAAAACAAAAAGAATTCCAAGTTAATATAATATATTATCAACTATCTTCATTCATGATAACTTCAACAATTGAATAATTTCAAATTAAAATATATAACCTAACCATACTTATATAGAAAATTTGTGTCAATATAATGCACTAACACCATGTCCAAAAACATACGAAACTTTATGGAGCATTAGGAAATTTTATCAGAGCATATTTGTGTCATAAAGCACTAAGCATTACAAAATAATCAGTACCAAAAAAGCATAATCAGTTAATAGTCATGCATCTGTAATCAAAAGAACCAAAACATATGTCTTCTTTGCTTCATCATCTAAGCTGAAGAAGTAATCGGTTTCAAATGGACATTTTGTAGGTTTATGGATTAGATTAACGTAGCAGAATACAAAAGTTATTTGATCCATAAACCTTTGAACCCAATGATTCTTATACCCGATTGACTTCACTCATGCATATAAATTATATTAAATAAAATTATAAGTTCATACCAGCATTTGGAGGCTCCTTCAAACAATTTTGATTGTGTTCGCTTTCACTCCAAGGAAGGAATGCACGAGCATATCCGCACCAAGACAGGATGACGATCACCAAAAAATTTAATGTGCTAGATAAACCGATTGGTTCAAGCACAAGAATGCAAAATTTTTCTCTTGGAAAAATTCTCTTCTCAACAGTGAGGGCTCACTATTTTGGGGAGAGAGAAAGGGCCGCTAGGGTTTCTTTGAGTGTGTTGGTAAATAGCAGAATTCCAACCTTAGCAAGGAGCAATCTTGTTTGAGGGAAGATGTTGGTAAAATGCAGAATGCCAAACAAGCTCCAGTCTCATTTGAGGGAAGATGTTGGTAAAGTGCATAAAGTGTGCAGACTTCAACAAGTTGCAGTCTCGGTTGAGACCAAGTGTTAAATAAAATCTGTATAACTAAGTAAGTTGTTAGCACTTAAGTTAGTTTGTTACTAGAGTTAAGATGTATGGTTAGTCAGTTACAACTATGGTTAAACCAAGCACTATAAAAGTGCTTCTACAGTGTACTCTCTTTTAAGAAAGTAAGCAACATTAATGCAGTTCCCAGAATCAACTTCTTCTTTGTTTCATTCTCTGTTTTTCATTTCTTTCTCTGTTTTTACTTGAAACTTCACATGGTATCAAAGCCATCGACTAGCGTCTAGTATGGTTGATCTGACACAATTTTCTTCATCACAAAACAACTCAAACACCAAAGTGATTACCGAGTCAATCAATTTTGTAAATCCACAATCAATGACATCTTCATCCCTCCCTATTATTTCCCCCAAATTAACTAGGGATAACTATAGGTTTTGGAAATCTCAAATGCTCTTTGCAGTTGGATCTCATGATTTAGATGAACAACTCACTGAATTGATTGCATGTCCAGCTTCATTTGTCAAAGTTCAAGCTGAAGGAGCCGATGGTTCAACGGAAAAGAAACCTAATCCGGAATACAATCAGTGGAAGAAGACCGACAACTATTGGTAAGCTGGCTTCTAAGCTCAATTTCAGAGTCTATGTTCAATGTAATCTCAAAATGTCAGTATTCTGCGGATATTTGGTTGACTCTGGAAAAAGAGTTTATCACAGAATCAAGAACAAGAAGTTACATGGTAAAATCTTACTACAAAACACTAAAAAAGACAACCTTAGTATCCATGAATACTTTGTCAAAATGAAAAGCTTTGCTGAGAATTTGACAGCAAATGGGATAACAATTACTGATGAAGAGTTGATAAACTATATTCTGGATGGTCTCAATTCGGAATATGATGTCTGATGCGTGTTTCCTACAACATGCAAATGTAGCAAGTATACTAGTCGCACAAAGTAATAAAGTGATAAGTAGAGTATTGTTCCCACTAGGATAGTGTTACTAAGTACTGATTTCGGTAGTTTATGTCCGAATTAAAGCAACAATAAATTGGATTGATGGAAAATTAACAATTAAATACAAATTAACAAAACCCAACAACTTAACTAATTAAACAATGCTAAAAAATGCTAGGGTGTTGATTTCACCTTAGATACGCTAACCCAAATCATAGAATCTATTACCCAAGTTCTAATTCCTTGATTGAAAATCGAATTCCCTAAGTTGTAAAATATACCTTCTCAGGCTATATTTCCCTACTTATCCCTATTAAGCTTCCGCACCCAACAAAATGAAGATTAATAGTTGAAAGTCTTTTAAGCTTTATGGAATTCTATCTAGATTTCATAGATCGCTAAACCTATCTCTAGCGTTTGCTTAATCTACGGTATTTATCCTAAGAGGCACAACCACAAATCACTTCTCAGTCTCATTGTGAACAACACACATTTGAATGATGATCAAGCATCCAAAAGTCATGAAGCAAAGAGATAAACACTTAATCATGAAATTAATATTAAAAGTAAATCAATTCATATAAATTTGAATCATTGTATTAAGGTTATATCAAACCCTAGCTAAACAACTCAGTTCATACTCAAAAACAAAATAAAAGAACAAAAACAAACTGAATCAAGATTCATCATTGAAAAACAAGCAAAAGATGGAGAAATCTTCTCTAATTTGAAGCCCAAATCTTCAATAATCTTTCCCTTCCATGAGCTGCCTCCCAAATGATGAACCAAGACCCTTTTTCTTTCCTTTTTGCTCTAATTTATACCTCTTTCACTTAAGGACCAAGCCTTAGCAAGCCAAAACGCGTTGTTTTATTTTTACAGATGATGCAGGTTTCGCCGCGGTGAAGATTTTTCTTCGCCGCGGCGAGGACTTTCGGGCCAAATTTTTGCATGAATATTGTAATAGCCACTACTACTCAAAATTTTATAATGAAATACATATAAAATAACATAAGGAAATTGGGCCCAAATTTTTCTTTTATTAAACATATATACATACTCTTTACAAACATATACGTTTTTACACAAAATATATAACGTGTACAAAAAGTCATCAAAAACGTCAGGGACAGTGGAACCACTCCTCCTCGCACGCCGACATCCATCCGACAGTGTTCCTCACCTAGGTCCTGCAAAACATGGAAAAACAACGGGGTGAGCACTAAAATAATGCTCAGTAAGTAAATCCTCTACTCAAGCTATCCCCGTAACTCTCTCTTTCATTCTTTCCTTACATCCTCGTTCAATAACTCTTTGGGTACGTCTTTCTTTTCCTCTTTCTCTTTCTCTTAGAAACTCTTTTCTCATAACTCTTTCATATGTCACGACCCCATCTCACCGGGGGCACGGCCGGGACTCACTCCCACTCTACGTGACCTCTGCTCTAGCCGATCGGACTCGGTTATGCATGGATTCGGAACCCTTGGCCATGTGAGTATATAATCTCTCTCTCGGGTACTCGGGTATAGCCCTCATCCGCATGCGCTCTCACGGGCTACACCACTTCTCTAGCTGATACTCATGCCGCTCTCTCAATGCGGCGTACATGCGGGAATACTCTACCCATTACTCACGGGTTCCCCATCGCACAACCTACTCTATTCTCTTAACTCTTAAAGAACTTATACTCAAGCTCTCTACTAAATCTCAAGCTACTTCTCAAGTGTATAAACAAAGGTGTAGAGCTAACTCATACTCCCTAATGCACTAATGAAATGCCAACTACAAGAATTCCTTAAAGCAGTCATTCTGCACCAGTCACACTAAAACGGCCATAACTTATGCTATACACCTCGGATTACTATGGTTCTGGTCTCGTTTCAAAGCTTAGAAACAGGGCTACAACTTCTCTGTTTTGGTCTCAGCCCAGTTCGAACCGTAAGATACTCAAAAATTACTCAGAAGGTTACGGCAGTGACAGGGCAGATTTCACTTAGGCATTTCCTCAAACACCTCATGTGCATATAAACACCCTACGAAATTTACTACTAAAATTCATTTTTCTAGTCATCCAAATTGGGGAAAAACTCCCTCAATTACTCATAATCCCTGTCAAGAAAACACTCCCAAAAAGGATTACACAACATCTCTCAAACTTCATCTCAAACTCCATTCTCAATACACATATCAACAACACTTCTCATATTTAATCAATCCCAACTACTAAGACTAAGCATACATCTCATCTCAATTTTCAGTAGATATACCATGTACATACATAATTAAAATAAGTCTCTACTCAAAGCTTAGTCATAACTCAACTTGGTTGGATTTACTTACCTTGTGCAAAGATGGCTTCCTTAGCACCTTCTCCTTCCCTTAGTTGGCTTGTCTCTTCTCTACAACTCAAAACAACCACAAGGGCAGCAACAACACAATAAGACTTCACTATAAATACAAGAAAACTTACATCTAAAGCATGAATTCTTACCTTAGAAAGCTTTAGATGAAATTTCTACTCAAAAAGCTTCTTAAAACCCTTAGAAATTTTGGAAATTTGGGTGAAGAAATTGAGAGAATAAGGGCAATGGAAGAGGCGGTGGAATGAAGATGAATGAGGGCTTTCTCTTCACTTTACTCTTTTTAGTTCATATAATAAGCTTCATTTCCCATTTTGCCCTTGTCCTTTCTTAGAAATTCCATCTATATCCTTTGATTCTTTACAACTACACCCCCATACAAACACAATCTCTACTAAATTTCCTTTCATTATACTCCCCACTTTTCCTACTAATTAGGGGTAGAATGGTCATTGTGTCCCAAAAGGAGAATTTTCTAGAAAACTCAAGAATCTTGGTTTTTGGCTCTTCGCCGCGGCGAAGAATTTTTCGTCGCCTCGGCGAAATTGGGCAGAACCTACCCGAATGCCACTTCTCCTCCTCGCCGCGGCGTTTCTTCTTCCCCGCCCGGAAGTTTGAATTTCCAACTTCACCAAAACTCAATCCATTTCAAGGCAACAATTCAACCAACTCAACATACAAACTCAATTTAAGTTAAAACAATAAACTTTTAGTTAATACGACAAATCTTAAATACGTACCTCAAGTGGGATATTACAAATATGGAAAATTTTTAAACATATTAATTGTAGCCCTTTAAATTATCTTTATGGTCGTTCAAGAATCAGCAAAATCTGAAGTCTACAGCTCAAGTTATGGCAGAAATACTGAAGCACGTCCAAAGACATTTTTCTGCTGTTCCCAGCGTACTTTTCACAACTTCAAGCCAAGTTTTCACCCTTGTCCAGTTAGAATTAGGAAAACCCAAAACATGAAAGTTGTAGTTCTTCTTCTTAGCTTTCCAAAGCTTCTAAATTCAGGTCATTCCGAGTTTCCAAGCTTAAGTTACACAATTTACGCTCAAAACTGTCATTTATACTAAAAATCATCTTTTAGGCCTGTAAAGACAAATTAATAGAGTTAGGTAGCAATTATGGCCCAAATTGTATGAAAAGTATCCTAAATCCTATCAAAATTCAATGCAAAATCATAGTGTAAAATATGATTATCAAATACCCCCAAACTTAAGATTTGCTCGACCTCGAGCAAAAAGGAATAAAAACTCAGAGACGAAAAAGCAACAAACAACCCAAAAACACAAAACAACAAAACTAAAAATGAACAAACAAAAATTAGATTCAGACTCAACACAAGAATTGCCTAGAATTTATGCAAGTCTCTAAGGTTGTTGAAAAATTATTACTAGAAAATGTTCAACACTCCAAGAAGTTATAAGTTGCATCGACTATCTTTCTCTATTAGTCCCCTGAGTAGGTGATTCCCACTTCAGTCCACATTCTGACTTCCCGGATTATTTTATGTAGAAATGTAAAGTTTATCAAATGGTGGCAGACTCCATAAGCCTAAGTATGGAACTACTCTCCACTAATGTAGACTAGACATCGCTAAGGATCAAAAGGTCGTTGCAAGCTTGTAACGTTAGGACAAAGGTAGTGGGCACCAAGGAAAGGGATAGGATAAACAAAGTAAGAGAACTCGGTTTTCCTCATGCAAAACACTAAGAGCTACATCAATCTCCACTTTCTTTCTCAACCACCAATCAAAGTATCAACCATTTTACAACCCTCAAACTTGTGCATTTCTTACTTTTTATTTTGAATCGAACTAAAGAAATTTTCTTCTTCTTCTTTTTTTTTTTTTTTTTTAAATTAACAAATATTTACAACACCATTGAGGTCTCTTGCCCCTTCTTCGTGCCATTTTTGCAACCCCCAAACTTAAGATTTTGGCCCATCACTTATTCACACACCTCTCAAAGCTCTTTTGTGTCGTACATTAGGTCCATAATTCTCCTAAAGGGTATGATAAAGTGTTTAGGATATAGGGATTGGATAATTTTTTTGTTTGCAAGGAAAATAAGGCAATGATAATCTCATAAGGCTCAAATGGGTGACTAGGGAAAGATTCATTCATGGGTCGGCTGGAAAGGCTCAAACGTTCCGAAAAATGCCTAAATCATTTCCTCAACAATGTCTAATCCTAGAATTTCACCTCAAGCACTTCTTAACTAGGTTCTAGAGTCCACCAACATTATCAAACTTTACCTAACCACATAAAATGAATCTAAGCATGTCGAAATAAATGAAAATGGTGGTTGAACCACTCAACAAACCTCAATCAAAATTCAGTCAATAAACATAAACTTGAAGCAATGCTTAACATTTTCCGAAAATAATATCCCAACAATTTTAGTTTCATCATAGACTTATGTAATTCATCTAGGCAACAACAACACAACACACACAAAACACACTAAACAAATAACCATCAAAGAACTTAAAACAGAAAGAAGCACACAAACAAACTAAACACACAAATTCTCAAAATTTTCCTACCCCTAAACTTAAAATGACATTGTCCCCAATGTCACATCATGCACATCCAAGGAATAGAGAAAAAAAAAATAAAGGTTACGAGATACTCCCCTGATTAATCTGTAAAGGTTGATTTTTGTGCAAAATCCTGGCATCCATTCCTTGGCTTCCTCATCATCATCATCATCATCTGTCAAACAATTGGAAATCTATGGTGCCAAATTTGTTAGACACCCTCACCGATTTATATGAAAGAATTACATCCTGATCTCAACCTTATTGAACTAAACCTAAAATCTAAACAAAAACAAATAAAGAGCCTTAAAACTAGGAAATCAACATCACTTTCTACTTACAAAACATAAAGAAATAAAAGCAAAAACTAAAAAGAAAAGTGCTTCAGGCTTCATTCTTGTTCTACTTCTTCCTTTTCACACAACTCCCAAATTTGCTAAAAGCACTTCAACACAACAAACCCAACTTCCTCAACACCAAATTAAATCAAAATCAACAATTTCTACACTCCACAATCAACTCAATCCTCAAGTTCTCAACCAACATCCACAATCAACAAATTCAAGCAATTTTTCAACAAAAACAAATCCACAATTGAAAGTGAACAAATAAATTGCATAAGAACTCTTAACCTTACCAAGCCCAAGCTTTCCAACCTTCAATTGCTCCAATTTCATTAAAAATCACAAAGAAAGCTCCAAATTTTCAAAACCTAGGGGTTGCTAAAAATTTCTTCAAAATGAGTTAAACTAGGGCAATTGAAAGGTGCATGATTGTTTAAAGAGGTAAGGGAGTGGAATGGTGCAAGAATTTTGAGGGAAAAAGGTGAGAAATTGAAGAAGAGACAAAGAAATTCTTTGGAGGCTAGGGTTTGAAATCGCAAAAATGGAGAGAATAAAGGTGGGTTAAAAAAAATTCTCAGGTTTCGTCACGGCGAAGTTCTTCGTTCAACATAAATTAAAACCCAGGTTTTGCCACGGCGAAGACAAATTCTTCGCCGAGGCAAAAAAATACAGAAGTTGTATCATTTTTTAAGTTACTTCGCCCCGGCGAAGTCTGGGACTTTTCAACTTCATTTTCATACGACATGCTTCGCCGCGGCGAAGTCTGGAGCATTTTCTTTCCTATTCCTTAGCTTCAAACTTCACCTGAAACACCAAAAAACACATAAATTAAAACTAATTCAAAATCATAAGAAAACTAAACAAATTCAAACAGCAATGAAATGAAAAACAATTGAAAAGATTTGGGTTGCCTCCTAAGAAGCGCTTGTTTATAGTTGGAAGTTCGATTTTCCCATGGTCCTTCGTCAATCCGGATCCTTGTGGGGTGCTTCACTTCCCATTGCCACCTCTTGGTCTTTCCTTTGGAATTTCGGACATTCTCATAAACATCTTTTCAGAACTTCAAATTCGTATATGCGTACTTGAGATGAGATGGTGATTGGTTGAGTCCAATGTTTGGAGTCTCTTCCAACACCAATTTTGACTTATGTGCATTTACCCAAATTCCTCAAATTGTTCCTTGTGAGGTGAGTTGCTTGGTTGAAATTCCCCTAAGTATCTTGCACACCTTTCCACTTTGAGATTTTCCTCTTCATTAGTCTTGTCTTCATGTTCTTCCAACTTTTCTTCATTGTGAGGTTGCTCCAACACTATACCTCTCCTCAATGTTATGACATTTAATTGTTCTTTAGGATTTGTGACCGTTGTGCTTGGCAAAGAACCTTGAGATCTCTCTGTCAAATGTTTAACCAATTTCCCCACTTGAACCTCCAAATTTCGAATGGACACTCCTTGATTTCTGAAGTTTGAGCGTGTCTCATTCATAAAACTTGTGGTTTCTTGCATGAACTCTTCGAAAATATCTTCCAATTTTGACACTCTTTGCTCACATGGTTGATGATTCACCACTGGTTAATGGTTTGGCACTATCCTTTGATTTGATTGATTGCTTTGATTGCTCCAGGACAAATTTGGGTGATTCCCCCAACCAAGATTGTAGGTATTGGCGAAGGGATCATTTTGCAGCCTTTGTGGACTAACCATGTAATTCACTTGCTCGGCTGTTGAGAAGACAAACTGGTTTCCATCTTGGCATTCCACACTCCCATGGTTTCTTGCACAAAATTCACTAAGTTATAAAAGGTGAGTGAATAGAATTTAAATTCATACCTCACAATTGGCTTTCAAGTGATGCAATTTGTGCAGATAATGTGGCGAACACATAGACTTCATGTAGACCCATTGTTCTCTTCGGCATTGCTCTCTCATTAGGTCTTTGGTAGTTATTGTTGGCCATCAGCTCAAGCAATTCATAAGCATCTTCTGGGGTCTTGTTATTTAAGGCTCCGCCTTCTGCCACATCTACCATCGTTTGAATATTTGGTAGCAACCCATTGTAAAATGTTTGGACTTGTCTCTAAAACGGTAGACCATTATATGGACAATTCCTTAACAACTCCGTGTACCTCTCCCAAACTTCATATAGTGATTCATCGTTGCCTTGCACGAAAGACGTAATGTCATTTCTCAAGACTATACAATATTTACAATTAACTACAAAAATGAAATAAAAGCTTCAATTTAGCACTACACTAGATACTATCAATATTAATAATCAACTATCCCCGGCAATGGCGCCAAAAACTTGATGCGTGTTTCGTACAACATGCAAATGTAGCAAGTATACTGGTCACACAAAATAATAAAGTGATAAGTAGAGTATCGTTCCCGTGAGGATAGTGTTACTAAGTACCGATTTCCCTAGTTTAAGTCCTAATTAAAGCAACAATAAATTGGACTGATGGAAAATTAAAAACTAAATACAAATTAACAAAATATAAATGAATGATAATGAAATTAAAGCAAAACCCAACAACTTAACTAATTAAACAATGCAAAAAAATGCTAGGGTGTTGATTTCACCTAGATACGCTAACCCAAATCATAGAATCTATTACCCAAGTTCTAATTCCTTGATTGAAAATTGAATTCCCTAAGTTGTAAAACATACTTTCTCAGGCTACATTTCCCTACTTATCCCTATTAAGCTTCAACACCCAACAAAATGAAGATTAATAGTTGAAAGTCTTTTAAGCTTTATGGAATTCTATCTAGATTTCATAGAGCGCTAAACCTATCTCCAGCGTTTGCTTAATCTATGGTATTTATCCCAAGAGGCACAATCACAAATCACTTCTCAGTCTTATTGTGAACAGCACACATTTGAAAGATGATCAAGCATCCAAAAGTCATGAAGCAAAGAGATAAACACTCAATCATGAAATTAAAATTAAAAGTAAATCAATTCATATTAAATTTGAATAATTGTATTAAGGTTACATCAAACCCTAGCTAAACAACTCAGTTCATACTCAAAAACGAAATAAAAGAACAAAAACAAACTGAATCCAGATTCATCATTGAAAAACAAGCAAAAGATGGAGACATCTTCTCTAATTTGAAGCCCAAATCTTCAATAATCTTTTCCTTCCATGAGCTGCCTCCCAAATGACGAACCAAGACCCTTTTTCTTTCCTTTTGCTCTAATTTATACCTCTTTCACTTAAGGACCAAGCCCTAGCAAGCCAAAACGCGTAGTTTTATTTTTACAGATGATGCAGGTTTCGCCGCGGCGAAGCTTTTCTTCGCCTCGGCAAGGACTTTCGGGCCAAATTTTAGCATGATAGAGTCTGAATCTGGAAAATTGTTAAACATATTAAATGTATACCTTTAACCTATGTTTGTGGTCGTTCCAGAATCAGCACAATCCGAGGTCCACAGCTCAAGTTATGGTAGAAATACTGAAGCACGTCCAAAGATGTTTTTCTTCAGTTCCCAGCGTACTTTTCACAACTTCAAGCCAAGTTTTCACCCTTGTCCACTCAGAATTAGGGAAAACCCAAAACCTGAAAGTTGTAGCTCTTCTTCTTAGCTTTCCAAAGCTTCTAAATTCAGGTCATTCCAAATTTCCAATCTCAAGTTACACAATTTACGCTCAAAACTGTCATTTATTATAAAAATCATCGTTTAGGCCTGCAAAGACAAATTAATAGAATTAGGTAGCAATTATGGACCCAAATTGTATGAAAAGTATCCTAAATCCTATCAAAATTCAATGCAAAATCATAGTGTAAAATATGATTATCAATGTCGCGGTTGTCAATATTACCACACATCTAGAGTCTAAGCTTGATCCACTTCCAGTACAAGAAACTCAAATAATTTTCTGAAGTTTGAGCTCAGGTTAGAGAAAGCAAATCTCATGATGAACTCAGTCATCAACAATGGGTTACATGGAAGTTCAGTTCATCTTGCGAATGTATCACCTGATCTGAACAACAAAAGTCATCAGCATGACATAACTCAACTCAAATCTAGGCAGAATCCCACTGGACACTCTTCATTTGCTATTCAATCCCCTACATTTTCACCATCAACGTATCCTTCTCCACAGTCTGCTCTTGAACCGCCTCAGTTTGCTCCACAAAATCATTTTTATCCAACTCGATTTACTAGTGGTAAAGCAAAGGCAAAGGAGCAGGTAGAGCAAAGTTTATTTGTCAAGTCTGTGGTAAGACTGGACACTTGGCACTAAACTGCTATCACAGATTCGATGTTAATTTTATTGGAGGAAGTGCTTCTTTTGGTAGAACCAACTTTGTGCATAATTATCCTAGACCTCCAACATTGTTTCAACCTCAAGCATCGTTTCAGGGAACAAATTTCCGATTTCAGTATTTCCCATAGATTGCTATTGGACATATGAATGCTCCAAACAATGCACCTGGTTTCCCAACTTCGTCATATTCTAATACTAGACCACAACATTCTTCTCAGAACATTCTCTCCACAACATCTGCTTCCACTTTGGGACTGCCTCAATCACATCTAGGAACTCAAGGGGGTACATATGGTACTAATAATCAGGTATTTCTATCTCAAGCACAACCTCAAAATTATCAAGATCATGGAGCCAACTATATTGCCACACCATCCACAGATCAGGATTCCTCTTGGTACATGGATTTTGGTGCCACGGACCATGTTACACCAGACCTGTCTCAGTTAACTTTGAACTCCAGTTATATCGGCAATGAGTAGCTCTAGGATGGAAATGGTGAGCTTCTCCCTATTTCTCATACTGGTCTTGCTTTATTACCTTGTCATTCTAAATTTTCCAGATCACTTTACCTCAAAAATGTGTTGTATATGCCACATATTACTAAGAATTTGTTAAGCATATCCAAATTTACTAGGGATAATAATGTTATACTTGAATTTTTTGCTGACCGTTGTATGTGAAAGATCAGCACTCATGAAGAGTGGTGGAAGTGATGATTGAAAACATGAAAGGTTGGATTCACAAAACCGGTTTTCATGCAAAGCTTGAAAAGAGATTATACCTACTCCTTTGCTTTGGATTGATGAAGATTAGCCTCAAAATGATGAAACCTCCACACTTTAACACCACCTTGAGAGATTTAGAGAGTGGCCGTGGCTAGGGAGAGAGAGTTTTTAGTTTGTTTCTGAGTGAAAAAATGAATAATGAACTAAAATGCAACCTTTTGCATTTATATATACTTGGGAAATTTTGCAATTATTTATTTTTCACTTTCCAAGCCCAATGAAATCTTATTTTAAAAAGGGACCCCACGAATTTATTATGCTACCCTTTGAATAATCAATATTATTCAAAGGCCATGTAAACTAAACTAGTTTACATTAACAACACATAAATTTACCCTTTTACCCTTTAACTATTAAAAAGGTTATTTTTGTTCATCTCATTAATCTTAACGCTTTAAGATATAATAACTTAAATACAATTAATCATTGCTTGACTATTTTAACCCTTCAGATGTCACAAACATTTTTTCTATGTAGCTATTACCATAGAAATCTCGTCATTACCCTCGGAAGGTGCTAGCCCTCTTCGGATAATCATTTCTCTCTCTCATTATTCTCTAACTTCTCAAGGCTATTGGTGTGACCATGTAGGTCCACCGTGGATTAGCCGTGAGCCTATTCTGGATGAATCCGAAAACCTGTCCGGAGGCCCAACGACTATGGTAAACATCTAGCAATGTGCCATAGTCCATAAACCACAATGAAGAAATACTTCATCGAACCCATTTTAGATCATACGTACCATGCATGTAAAGTCCCTCTATTGAAATATCCTGATCGAGCACGAATTCATGGAACATCAAAATCCTAAACTCGATCTTCTACCAAATCGTCGATCAATATGTCCGGAACTCGTCATCACAAACTTGCTTTTATATGACTAATAATACACTCTGGCCTGTATGACTAATAATAGACTCTGGCCAGAGTTTCTGATTTCCAACATTTATCGACATTCGTCTAGGAACTCGACTCAGATGGAGTCAGTGGTACTCTTGATCCTATATTTCCAAGTCAATAGATCCCCTATTGACCATCGTTCATTTCTGCATATGAACAATGCATGACCAAATAGGCTTTATTATACGAAACATGATTAGTCTCGTACTTATACACCATATGAACCATACGCATCCGTATCGGATCTGACTACAATGTCTCAAGTCAAAGGACAACATCGTGCACTGATATAACCAAACGATAAATCATTGACTACATGCTTTTCCAAGTGATTTGTCGTTATTCGGTCACGTTTGAAAAACAGTTCACCAACCGCTAATCCATACCAATGCCCCAGTGACATAACTATCATCGTCATCCGTACTTATATCAACTCATGATATCTTTCGAAAGCATCCAATATGCCTATTGTGCAATATAGTTGCCCAAATTATATTGCTTCTGTAGGGAACCGTTTTCGATAATTCATTTACCGATTAAATGAATCATCTGGACAATTCATATACATACTTTATTTTAAATGCAGACTGAATAAAGGAAGCAATTTATATATATGAATTGAAAAACTCTTTCTTCTATTATTTTTTATATACATAGACACAAGACAAAACGCTCGGAAACTAACAACACGAATGGTTTCTAGGGCATACACTAATATATACTAATAAACTCCCACTTGCACTAAAGCCATTCGATGTTGTACCTCATACCCATCTTCTCAAGATGATGGTCCAATTGCTTCAGTGTCATCGCCTTAGTCAATGGACCAACTACATTTTCTGCTGAAGGAGTCTTCAGAATTATAATCTCTCCAGCTCCAACTAATTCTCTCAAAATGTGATACTTACGCTGAATGTGTTTGGATTTTTGGTGTGCCCTTGGTTCCTTTGCCTATGCAATAGCTCCAGTATTGTCACAGAACATGCTTATTAGGTAAGCCATGTTCGAACCACACCAAGTTCAATTACAAACTTTCACATCCAAATAGCCTCATTCGCTGCTGCTGAAGTAGTAATGTATTCAGCTTCTGTAGTAGAGTCAGTTGTGGTTGTCTATTTGGAACTTTTCCAACTAACAACACCTCCATTACATATGAAAATGTACCCTGACGTAGACTTTCTATCATCAATATTTGATTGGAAATCAGAATCTGAGTATCCTTGCATGTTTAACTCTGAACATCCATAACTCAGAACTAGATCCTTAGTTCTTCTCAAGTACTTAAGGATCGATTTTACAACCGACCAATGTTTTTTCCCCGGGTTTGACTGATATCTGCTCGTAACACTTACAGCATAAGCTATATTAGGTCTTGTACATAGCATTGCGTACATTAAGCTGCCTATGGTAGACACATAAGGCACATTACGCATCCGCTGTCGCTCTTCATCGGTCTTTGTACCCATCTGCTTAGAAAGATGAAGACCATGAGTGAAGGGCAAGAGATCTCTCTTAGAGTTCTCCATGCTAAATCTTTTTAGCATTTTCTCTATGTACAATTTCTGGGATAATCCAATTACCCTTTTCGTTCTATCTCTATAGACACGAATGCCAAGGACATATATCGCTTCTCCTAAGTCTTTCATCAAGAAGGTTTTGGACAACCAAATCTTAACCTCTGTCATCATGCCTATATCATTTCCCATCAAAAGTATGTCATCTACATATAATATGAGAAACGTGATGGCATGATCTTTAACCCATTTGTATACATAGGGCTCATCCAGATTCTTGACAAAACCAAACGATTTGATTATGTCGTCAAATCGAATGTTCCAGCTTCTTGAAGCTTGCTTCAACCCATAAATGGATCGATAAAATTTGCATACCTGATGTCTTTCAGTAGAGGATACAAAACCTATCAGTTGTTCCATGTAGATGTTTTCCTCAATAAACCCATTGAGGAAAGTTGTTTTGACATCCATCTGCCAAATTTCATAATCATGGTATGCTACAATGGCTAACATTATACGGATGGATTTAATCATAGCTATAGGCGAGAAGGTTTCCTCATAATCCAATCCTTGTTTCTGAGTATAAACTATTACCCCACTAGTCGAGCTTTGAAGGTCTCTACCTCCCTATCCTTGCCAACTTTTCTCTTGTAGACCGATTTGCAACCTATAGGAACTATTCCCTCTGGTGGATCCACAAGCGACCATACTTGATTGGCATGCATTGATTCTATTTTAGAATCCATCGCTTCCAGCCATTTTCCTGAATCTCTATCCAGTATTGCTTCTTCATGGCTTCTAGGATCATCACCATGATCATCTACTCCTACTAAGTAAGATTCAAAATCTTGCTCATGTAGGAACCCATATCTCTCTAGAGGTTTTGATATTCTAGAAGACTTTTGTACTAGAACTGTAGTATCTGATATTGAGGTTTGCTGAGTGGACGTTCCATCTTCAGTAATCTCGGTTCTTGGCTCTTCGAACTCTTCCTTGAGTTCAATATTTCTTCCAACACCGCCTTCCTCCAAGAACTCGTTCTGAGGAAGCACGTATTTCTACTGATCCAAACTCTTAGATCACTTGGGAAGTAAAAGTAATATCCTAAACTATCTTTAGGATATCCAATGAACCAACCCTTCTCAGATTTAACATCTAGCTTATCAGATTTAACTAATTTGACATAAGCTGGGCAGCCCCAAATCTTCATATAATTCAGACTTGGACGTTTTCCATACCATGTCTCATATGGTGTTTTTTGGATAGTTTTAAACGGGACCCTATTAAGGATGTGCACAGTGGTCTAGAGAGCGTACCCCCATAGAGACATTGGTAAGTCTGTAAAACTCATCATTGATCGTGCCATATCCAATAAAGGTATGATTTCTCCTTTCAAACAGTCTATTAAGCTGGGGTGTATAAGGAGGACTCAATTGTGAGATGATCCCATTTTCTTTTAAGAACTCTTGAAACTCTGCACTCAAGTATTCACCCCCACGATCTGATCGTAGTATTTTAATACTCTTTCCAGTTTGATTTTCTACTTTATTCTTGAATTCTCTAAATTTTTCAAAGGATTCAGATTTTTATTTCATTAAATACAAATACCCATATCGTGACATATCATCTGTAAAGGTAATGAAGTATTCAAATCCTCCCCTGGCTAAAGTACTGAATGGTCCACATACATTTGTATGTATAAGTTCTAATTGTTCTTTAGCTCGCTCTCCTTTACTCTTAAAGGGAGACTTGGTCATCTTTCCCTAAAGACATGATTCACAGGTTGGATAGGGTTCAAAACCCAATGAGTCTAGGATCCCACTTTCTCCAAGTTGTACTAATCTTCTCTCTTATGCCATAGAATTTTAGGATTTGATTTAGATCGCGTTCTTTTATTAGAAATGGTATTGATTGAAGCATAGTCATTCAATTCTAAGAAATACAAACCATTTGTATTCACACCTTTACCAACTAAAACATTTCCAAAATGTATTGAACATTCATTTCTATTAAACAGTACATAATAACTTGCTTTACACAAAGCAGAAATATAAATGATGTTTCTAATGGCTTTTTCAATGTACAATACTTTAAACAAATTCAAAACATGTCTTGAAGGTAGTCTTAGTGGGCAAGTCCCCATGGCCTCGGCTGCAACTCGTGCCCCACTTGCCATCCTCAAAATGATCTCGCCCTTTGTCACCTCAAAACTATTATGAAGTACTTGCAAAGACATACAAACATGAGATGTTGCTGCTAAATCTAATATCCAGGAATGACTATCTGAATTAACACTTAATTCATATTAATCATAAGACATTGGTTCGTACCTGCTTTTCCTTTGCCTTTCTTCAGACTATTCAGGTATTGAGGATAGTTCCTCTTCCAGTGTCCATTTTCTCCATAGTGGAAACATTTTCCCTTTGCATTGGCCTCCTCTACCTTCACTGTTGGCTTCTTGAAGCTCTTATTCTTGGGTCCAACTTTTGGATCTCTCTTTGGTAGCTTTTTGGGCCTTTTATTGGCCCTGCTAATGGAGGCGGCAAAGACATCCTCATGTCCTTTCCCTTTCACATTATGCCTGTGAAATTCTTTAAGCTCATTTAGCAATTCAGAAAGGTTTTGCTCAATCCTATTGAGATTGTAGTTAGTTATAAATGGTTTATAACTTGGAGGAAGGGATTGTAGAATCAAATTCACTTTGAGGCGATCTAGCATGACCACCCCAGATCCATCCAGTCGACTAATCCATTGATCATCTTAAGAGTATGATCAGCTGGAGGTAGCCATTCCCTCAACTTCATGCTAAAGAGGGATGCACATAACTCATACTCAACCACTCTTGGATTTTTGCTGTACATCTCTTGTAGAGCCGTGAGGATATAATAAGCATTTGAAACCTCTTCATGCTTAGTTTGAAGTTCTCTATTCATGGAGGCTAGCATGTAATTTTTAGCCCTCCTACTATCCTTTCTCCACTTTTCAAAAGCATCAAGCTCAGCTTGTGGAGCATCCGGTCCAATATCAAGTGGAAGAGGTGCTTCTAGGACATAAGCAATTCTTTGAAAACCTAGAACAATTCTAAGATTTCTTAGCCAATCTTTTAGGTTGGGTCCGGTTAACATGTTATTATTCATTATCCTTAGGAGAACATTGTTGGCCATTTTTCGATTATTTATCACAAAGATGAAACTGCAAAGAAAAGTAATTTTATTAGTCTTGTAATTTCTAAACCTTTTAATGCATAATCAAATTAGCTCCCACTATTTTATTCGAGTCCTACACTCCCTTAAATAGGATCTGGAAATTTTCGTTGGATTAAATTTCTTAGTGGGGAATTAATTTCTTATTAAATTCAATTAACCTCACATAATAGAATTCTTGGTTAATTAAGTCTAATAAGTAGGAAACTATTTTCCTTTTATATCACTATATAAGGTTTGATTCATATTCCTTGTCCTAGCTTCGGATACCTCACATAATAGAATTCTTAGTACCTAGGCTAGTTAAATCTGAACCATTGTGCTTTCTTAGGATGACATTTTCATCATGTCCTCACATAATAGAAATCTTGGTCAAGGTGAAAATATCCATCCAAGAACAAGATCAACTTAATTCTATGATATAAAGATTATATCCCTCACATAATAGAAATCTTTGGATATTGAAATTTATATAAAAGAATTTAGTTATCCCACAATGGGAGACTTGGATTTAATAATTTTAAATTGGGGAGATTTAGGTTTAACCTTAGTTAATTCATTTTTAGCATGCCATGTTTAATTAACCATTCATACATATCACATATATGCATAAATTAAAGCATGTGGGTTGACCATGGGGCTTTTCGAAAATACATCATAAAGGCAAACTATTTACCCTAATACTATATCTTCGATCGGATCATCATCCGGATACTCTTCGGTTCCCGTCTAGCCGATTCCATTACAAATTGGATCTTAGGCATGCAGGCTCGATTAAAATAAATAAATAAAATTTAATTATTACAAGCCATGTAATAAAAGAATATTACAAACACTTTTAAATATTTTGAAAACCAAATGGCGCCCATGATCAACCCTTTAATCTAATATTCATTTATCACATAAATAAATATTAAACATTCATACCAAATATAATGAACAATTATTTAAAGGCATGAATATAAACAATTATTTAAAGTATATATATATATATATCTCATATATTAATAGATATTATATATATATTCATGTGGTAATTTAATCATAATTTTGGGGCATGCAACAATTACACATTTTATAGGAATCATTACACAAATACTTTTGTCATATTCCAAACAAAGATATATTATTTAATTGTTAGCATCATTTCAATACTTTTCACAAAAGTTATGCATGACATAGATAAATGGATTTTATTACTCTAAGAGTAATCATTCTATGACACAAGTTACTTTTAACTAAAGTAATATTTTTTATGACACATTTATCTTCTCAAAGACAATCATGTCATCTTGCATCATCAATTTTTGAAACCATTCAAACAACCAAATTATTACATTTCAAAAAATATAATAATTTATGCCATGCAATGATGCATTATAAGATAATTTAATCAAATTAAATATCCTACATAAAAATTACCACCATCATATATAATATCACAATTCATCATATGAATTAATAATCCATAACTTTATGCTAACATCAAATTCCACCACTAAACATTTGCAACATTTGCATACACTTCATGCAAAAATATACTTTCAATCAAATTAAAGGATAACACATTTAGCATGTCAAAGCATAAATCATTTAATCAAAGTCATGAAAATGAACATGCATGAACATTTTTCTAAATAAATCATCATGCAACATTTCCTAAAACATCATTCATCAATGCATGAATGAAATGACATATCCTTATGGCAAAACTAGTCATGGCCAAGAATGACATATATGCATGCATGTAGTTCTCAACACATCTCATGCAATAACCATCATCCAAACATGCTCTAAATCACATTCTAATATATCCATACATATTAGAGCAAGAAGAAAAAAAAGTTTTCCTAAAACAAAGAGATGGCCGAGACATACACATGCATCAAACATGCTTATAACATCAAACAACTCATTCATTACAAAGGCATGTTCATTATAACCATTACCATCATTCAAAACATATGAGAATGAGAAGAAAAATGAACATCTACCTCTGATCTAAGTATGGCCGAGACATGCATGTAGAGATCTAAGATGAAAAAATCATTTTTGAACCAAACTACCAACATGCAAACTCAACCAAGTATGATGAACATATGAACACATGTTATAACCTGATTTTTGCTCATGCATGGAGCTTTTAGGCTCTGATACCATTTGAAAGATCAGCATGCATGAAGAGTGGTGGAAGTGATGATTGAAAACATGAAAGGTTGGATTCACAAAACCGGTTTTCATGCAAAGCTTGAAAAGAGATTATACCTACTCCTTTGCTTTGGATTGATGAAGATTAGCCTCAAAAGGATGAAACCTCCACACTTTAACACCACCTTGAGAGATTTAGAGAGTGGCCGTGGCTAGGGAGAGAGAGCTTTTAGTTTGTTTTTGAGTGAACAAATGAATAATGAACTAAAATGCAACCTTTTGCATTTATATATACTTGGGCAATTTTGTAATTATTTATTTTTCACTTCCAAGCCCAATGAAATCTTATTTTAAAAAGGGACCCCACGAATTTATTATGCTACCCTTTGAATAATCAATATTATTCAAGGGCCCATGTAAACTAAACTAGTTTACATTAACAACCCATAAATTTACCCTTTTACCCTTTAGCTATTAAAAGGTTATTTTTATTTATCTCATTAATCTTAACGCTTTAAGATATAATAATTAAATGCAATTAATCATTGCTTGACTATTTTAACCCTTAAAATGTCACAAACATTTTTTCTATGTAACTATTACCATAGAAATCTCGTCATTACCCTTGGAAGGTGCTAGCCCTCTTCGGATAATCATTTCTGTCTCTCATCATTCTCTAACTTCTCAAGGCCATTGGTGTGACCATGTAGGTCCACTATGGATTAGCCGTGAGCCTATTCTGGATGAATCCGAAAACCTATCCAGAGGCCTAACGACTATGGTAAACATCTAGCAATGTGTCATAGTCCCTAAACCACGATGAAGAAATACTTCATGGAACCCATTTCAGATCATACGTATAATGCATGTAAAGTCCCTCCATTGAGATATCCTGATCGAGCACGATTCATGGAACGTCAAAATCCTAAACTCGATCTTCTACCTAATTGTCGATCAATATCTCCGGAACTCATCATCACAAACTTGCTTTTGTATGACTAATAGTAGACTCTGCCGAGTTTCTGATTTTTGACATTTATTGACATTTGTCTAGGAACTCGAATCCGGATGGAGTCAGCGGTACTCGATCCTATATTTCCAAGTCAATAGATCCCCTCTTGACCATCGTTGTTTCCGCATATGAACAACATATGACCAAATAGGCTTTATTAAACGAAACATGATTAGTCTCGTACTTATACACCATATGAACCATACGCATCCATATTGGATCCGACTACAATATCTTAGGTCAAAGGACTACATTGTGCACTGATATAACCAAACAATAAATCATTGACTACATGCTTTTCAAAGTGATTTGTCATTATTCAGCCACGTTCGAAAAACATTCACCAACCGCTAGTTCATACCAATGCCCGAGTGACATGACTATCATCGTCATCTGTACTTATATCAACTCATGATATCTTTTGGAAGCATCCAATATGCCTACTGTGCAATATAGTTTCCCAAATTATATTGCTTCCGTAGGGAACCCTTTTCAATAATTCATTTACTGATTAAATGAATCATCTGG
Organism: Pistacia atlantica; assembly: GCA_026229545.1. Classification (NCBI taxonomy): domain Eukaryota; kingdom Viridiplantae; phylum Streptophyta; class Magnoliopsida; order Sapindales; family Anacardiaceae; genus Pistacia; species Pistacia atlantica. The sequence continues at coordinate 8,663,230 of CM047907.1, forward strand.
ACAATTCATATACATACTTTATTTTAAATGCATGACTGAATAAAGGAAGCAATTTATATATATATGAATTTAAGAACTCTTTCTTCTATTATTTTTTATATATATAGATACAAGACAAAACGCTCTGAAACCGACAACACGAATGGTTTCTAGGGCATACACTAATATACACTAACAGTATGGTAAAGGACAAACAATCCAAACTTGTTCTACTCCAAGGAAAGCTTAAAGCTGGCCTTTACCAACTTCAAATTCCATGTCTCCTCCTCTTCAACATCAAATCTGCCTATTGCTTTTTCAAAGTCTTCAGGCTCAGCTTTGACTCTTCTACTACTGTCTTTAAATAGCCCTTATCATCCTCTCATTCAATGTATTGTTTCAATTCTGACAATAATGTAGTTGGTTGTCTTAAAACTTTTGGTAATCACAATGTTGCTCATAATGTTCCTACTTTTGTATCCGCATGTAATGAAGCTATTATTGATAATAAAAGTGCATTGTTTCAAGCTTTATTTGCTGAAAAAACTAGTGGATTACTGTGGCACAGAAGATTAGGTCACCCCAATGCCACAATTCTTGCAAAAATTTTACTTTCTCTGCAAATAAATCCCAAAGTTAAGACTAATCTTGATTTTTGCACAGCATGCCAATTCGGCAAACTACACCAGTCCACTTTTCCCAGGCCTAGCTCTAAAGCTACCAAACCTTTGGAATTTGTCCATTCAGACCTTTGGAGCCCCTCCCCTATTCCATCCCCTGAAGGATTCAAGTATTACATTCAGTTTTTAAATGATTATAGTAGGTTCACTTGGGTGTTTCCTTTGAAAGTTAAATCTAAAACCCAAAGTATCTTTAAACAGTTCCATAAGTTGGCTGAAAGACAATTCAATACTCCTTTAAAGTGTGTCCAAACTGATTGGGGTGGTGAGTGTAAGTAAACGGTCCCGTATACGCAGCGGAAACAAAAAATAATACAAGGATCGTTTTACATGAGCCAAGATCAAGGGTATAATTTTACAATTTATATTAAAGTAAAATCTGCAGAAAAATAAATCTGAGTTTAAGAAAAACAAACGCACGTTTGGAGGCTCCACCACGTTTCTCTTTGAACGTTTTGCTACCGACCCAAGCATAGGATCGAACTTATGAAGTCCACGCGAAGACAATCACAAAGAACCAAAGAGGGATTTGCTAGATCCTCTTTGGCTTTAAGATTAAAGAAGAATGAAATCAAAATGAATTGATTTTAGGCAAAATGGGTTTCTGCCGTGGGAGAGAAATGGGGCTGCTGTGTATTTTGGTTTTACAATGAAAAATGAGCTAATTAATCAAATGTTACATTTTACAAATAAACATTTTCTTTTACAGTAAAACCTTAATGCCTTATTCCCATATGGAATAGGTTTGGGCTCCAATCCAAACACCCCATGTTACCAAATACTCCCAAGTTAGATATTTTATTTATTACATCATTATCTCAATTAAACTCAATTAATATATATTTAATCTATATATTAACATTTAACAATAATGATGATATAATTAAATATATGTGAACACATATTTAAATGAAATTTCACTTATTTAATTTTTCTAATAAATTAAATAAAGGCTACGACCTCAGCAAATTTAATTGCATTGTGAAATTACCAAAATACTCTTTCTCCTTAAAAAGACGAAAATGCCCTTCCTTCTTCTTGGATCTTAAATTATCTTCTATGTGTGTGACCCATAGGCTCCTCATCATATCGGTAGTGTATAGTATCGTGATTAACACCAATTAATCGTCTTATTAAACACAGACCAAGATTGGCCCCTAGCAAGGCATCATGGCCACCCGATAGATTCGGATTCAACAAAGTAGCTATCTGTCAACGATATGGTTACCGTGCAATTCGATCCTTTCATCATACGTTATCTCGATGAGACGAAGGCATAGAAATAGTGTCAACCTTGGTTACTATCGATATTATGTATTCAGTTTCTGGACCAATGACCCGTATTATAAACTGGATAGAGCAACAACTCAATCCCACTGTGGCCACAATTTTAATGTCATTGCCATATACTGAATTGCGCTGTGAGATAACTTCTCCCATACCTGAGAGTGATGAATCCTTTGTCGATCCACCATAGTCTTGATACACTCATCGATGCAGCCAATCACCACCGTATTGACAACTCTGAAAAGAACTACGTTAGGCTAGTGTCAAACTGCACCAATTGGTGCACAAGGCGCTCCGGTGATCTCAAGTCTAAGGATCACATGCACCACCATTCGTTAGAGGATTTATTCCATAGACACTAGGGTTACCATCCATATGGAATCCTCTGGTGGGTCAGCCCATTGAACTTGCTATTGTGTAATCGCCTACAACAAGCACCCATGTGTTGCACTAGGTTGTCACCAAACAACATTGACAAGTGAGATCAATCATTGCCTTTCGATAGGGTCGTTCAATAGTGTGATAGCCTTACCGTATTATTTGTGCCCTTACTTCAGAATAATACTGGGGCTATGGACGTTTCTAGAATGGCCACCATATGTGCTCATAGGGTTCTCACTATCAAGATTTGAAACACTTGATACCCTCGTCACGGTTCTACCATTCTAAGGACATATATTAATACATATTGCAATAATAATGATTTACGCGATATAGAATAAAATGTCTTTTATTGATTAATGAACATTATTACAAAGAGTCAATTCTATAATAATTGATTGGCTCTAGGGCATCTACTCTAACAGTGAGTACCGCAGCCTAGTCCCTTGCTCATGGTATTCTTTTTTGTCATACATGTCCCTACATTCAACAACAAAATGTACGAGTGGGAAGGAAACATTGTCAAATAGTTGAACAAGGTCTCACATTGTTAGCCCAAGCTAGTATGCCCTTAAAACACTGGTGGTTGGCTTTTCAAACAGCATCCTTTCTTACTAACAGATTACCTACACCAATTCTGGCCAATCAGTGACCATTCCAAGTGTTGTTTAACAAAATTCCAGATTATTCAGTCATTAGAGTCTTTGGTTGTTCAGCCTTTCCCTTTACTAGACCCTATAATGCTCACAAATTTGATTTTCATACTACTAAGTGCACTTTTGTTGGATAGAGTCTTCATCACAAAGGATACAAATGTTTGGATTCCAATGGCAAGATTTATATTTGTTCTAGTGTCAAATTTGAATGAAAATTGTTTTCCTTTTGCTCAAAATCTTTGTCCTTCTTACAATGATAATTCCTTTTCTCAAATTTCTAATGACATGACTACTTTGGTTGCTGATCAGTTTACATTTCCTTTATCATCCTCACATCTGCCTACTTTTTCTTCCTTACCTCACTAAACCACTTAGCCACAGAGTAAGTCGCATGGTCAATCTCATGTTCACTATGATGGTCAGCCTCATGGTTCTGTGTTATCTTTACCAACAGGTCAACAACATAATTCAACTATAGGTACATTACCCCAGTCCACTTTACCAACAAGTTCAACTTCATTTGATTTTCCCCATGAACTTCGTGTGTCTTCTGCACCCCAGCCTAATTCACATTCTAATCAAAATCACCAGCTTACAAACTCCACAAATATTGCAGATCCAAATCCTTCAACCTCCACAAACACCACAACCTACTCACCTACTCTCACAGATCAGTCCTCTGCCTCCCATCCTGATTTAAATCCCAATCAAAATCACCAGCTTACAAACTCCACAAACACTGCAGATTCAAATCCTTCAACCTCCACAAACACCACAACCTACTCACCTACTCTCACAGATCAGTCTCTTGGTCCTATTCACCTTACAATTGACCTGCCTTTTGTTAACCAACCTGTTACATGCTCAAACTCCTCCTCTAAAGGTATCAATCTCTATGTTGATCTTTCACTTAAACCTCCATCTCACCCTCCTAACATTCATCCTATGCTTACATGATCTAAAACCAAGTCTCCATTTTCTATGTTAGTAACCTCTACCTCAACAATCTCCCACCTTGACACTATAGAACCCACCAGTACAACTGAAGCTCTCTCTTATCCTTCCTAGAAGGCTGCCATGGAAGATGAGTTTACTGGTTTCTTATCCAACAACACCTGGGAACTTGTATTAGCTGAGCCTCATATGAATATTGTTGGCTGCAAGTGGGTGTTCAAGATTAAACATAACTAAGATGGGTCTATTCAGAGATACAAAGCCAGGTTACTTGCTAAGGGCTTCCAACAAACTCCTGGTATTGACTACATTGAAACTTCAGTCCGGTTATTAAATCATCAACCATCAGAGTTGTTTTAAGCTTGGCTGTCTCTTATGGATGGGATGTACAACAAGTGGACGTCAATAATGCGTTCTTGAATGGGAACTCAGTGAAACAGTCTATATGTCTTAGCCTCAAGGTTTTATTGATCCTAAAGCTCCTTTTCATGTATGCAAACTAGTCAAAGCTCTTTATGGCCTCAAACAGGCTCCTCGGGCTTGGTTTGATAAAGCTTAAACATGCCTTTCTGAAATGGGGTTTTGTGACTTCTGTGGAAGATTCGAGTCTCTTCATATATAGGAAAAATGGTCAAGTCATGTATGTTATTGTCTACGTAGATGATATACTTTTGACAAGCCTGATGCTACTTTTGTTCTTGAGATTGTTCACAAGCTGAATGTTGATTTTGCTTTGAAAACCTTGGGATCTCTCAAATACTTCCTAGGTTTTGAGGTTCATCGAAATGCATCAGGTTTGCATATGAGTCAGGCTAAGTATGCTCATGATCTTCTTGTCAAGACTGGTATGATGGATTCAAATCCATGTTCAACACCAATGGTCGTAGGTATCAAACTCAACTTTAAGGATAATGCCTTATTTGAAAAACCTAGCCCTTCATCGGAGTACCATTGGAGCTCTCTAATACCTCACATTATCAAGACATGAAATAGCCTACTCAATCAACAAACTCAACCAATTTCTTAAAGCCCTAACTCAGCTACATTGGCTTGCAAGAGACTACTACGATACCTTAAAGGCACTATTAACTTTGGCATTCACTTCATTAAAATCTCCATATTTCATTTAGAATGTTTCACTGTTGCTAATTGGGCAGGAGACATTCAAGATCGCAGATCCACAAGTGGGTGTTGTGTGTTCCTTGGCTCTAATTTGTTGCAATGGAGCTCACGCAAACAAAGGGTTGTTTCACTGTCCTCTACTGAGGCAGAATACAGAGTACTTGCCAATGGTGCAATTGAGCTAGCATGGTTTCGAAGCTTGTTCTCTAAAATGGGTATCACTCTCTTTGAAATTCCAGTAATCTGGTGTGATAATCAGAGTGCAGGCTCTCTTGCATCCAACCCTGTTTTCCATGCCCGTACTAAGCACATTGAACTAGTGCACATTATATTAGAGAGCAAGTTGCCTCCAACTTTGTAAAAGTTCAATATGTTCCCATTGAGCATCAAACAGCTGCATCTTTACCAAATCCCTCTCCACTTCCAGATTTGAGCTACTAAAAAATAAACTCCATGTTACTGCACCTGCTCTTACTTATTTTGCTTCTGGTTCCTCTCAGAATGCAGTCCAGCAAGTCCAGCTTTTTCAGCTTTCTAATTTCAGCAAGAAAAAAAATGCAGTCAGACTTCATTAAGAAAAGTGGTCCAGACTTCAGCAAGAAAAGTGCAGTCTCATTTGAGGGAAGATGTTGGTAAATAGCAGAATTCCAACCTTAGCAAGGAGCAGCCTTGTTTGAGGGAAGATGTTGGTAAAGTGTAGAAAGTGTGCAGACTTCAGCAAGTTGGTAAAGTCCAGAAAGTGTGCAGACTTTAGCAAGTTGCAGTCTCGGTTGAGACCAAGTGTTAAATAAAATCTATATAACTAAGTAAGTTGTTAGTACTTAAGTTAGTTTGTTACTAGAGTTAAGATGTATGGTTAGTTAGTTACAACTCTGGTTAAACCAATCACTATAAAAGTGCTTCTACAGTGTATTCTCTTTTAAGAAAGTAAGCAACATTAACACAGTTCCCAGAATCAGCTTCTTCTTTGTTTCATTCTCTGTTTTTCGTTTCTTTCTCTGTTTTTACTTGAAACTTCACAGAGTGAATCATTAATTTGTTTTAATTTTAGTTGCACTTAAATAGTGCACCAATTAAAACCCTAATCTAATATGGAATAGCCATCTACTAATTCCATAATTAGATTAGATTTACTCATTACCAAAAAAGGTAATTCTAATCTTAGTGTTTTAATTTTGAATTTGAATTTGAATTTATATTATATTCATTAATATTAATATTAATTAATAATATAACTTCCAACGATAACTGTGAAATTGGTGGAACGAAATTATAATTACTGGCATTCTCAAGTATGTATCCCCTATGATTAATTGGAGAATTATATGACTTGATGGCCTATGTTCACATTTCTCATTGCTTCTTGTATTTTCCCTCTTCTTTATTTTTATTTTGTTTTAACTTTAAATTTTGGAACATAAAAGAAAAACATATGATCGAGGGCACAAACAGAAAAATAATCATTTCCTAATAAAAGAAAGGAAATTCAAAATTTTCATCGATCTCCATTTACTATTACATACATATGACAAGAAAGAAAGTTCATTAAAAACCTTCCCTCCATCATACAATTAATTACTAACGTACATTTATTTATATGGGATATTCTTAAATATATATATATATAGATTTGATAATATTATCATACCAAATAAAACCCTTTTAGATACATAATCAAATACTATTGATCACATATCAAGTAAATCTTATTGATCTGATAACATTACTAGATCAACGAGTAGCGAAACCCTTATGAAAGTACGTGTAGAGGCGATGATCGATGCTAAATGGAGTAGATTTCAATAGCATGAGTAGTTAGGGGGAACCCTAACATTCGGGCAGCTAGCGGCGATTAAGCCCAATATCACAGTGATGTCAACTTTAGAATCCCGATACCAAGAAGATTGCAAAGGCATACACCAACATCCACTTCAGCCAAACCGCTAAGGAGACTGCAGCAAGTAGGCCTTGGTTTAAAATAACCAATATTAACACATGCAGAAACCAAAGCAGTAACCGACACAGGGCAAGTTCCAGTGGCTGATGAGGAAGGGATAAGGGAGATCAGCAGAGTACTGAAGAGGAGGAAAGCAGTTGAAATAACAGCTGCCTTGGAAGCCATTGACAAAACTTAAAAAGTTTAATTTAGGGTTTTGAAAGTTTAGAGCTAGAGAATTGATTGCGAGAGATGGATTTGTGAAGTTCTTGCATGGGAATTTATAAGAGGAAATGGGTGATACATGCACATGCAAAACCTCAAGTTGTTAGATTTTAAGAGTCTTCACGGGTTCAAGTTACTGTAGTGCATAGCAAAGTCTTCGATGAGAAAGTCTCCTATCTTGTCCATCAGTGTCAATGGTGTATCCAATAATTTTAGATAAGTGGGCAATTCAAACTTTTTTTTATATTTAATGTATTTTTAAATTCTATCTATTTGTTTGGTTTTTTTAAGGATTGAGATGTCAATTATTTAATGCCTCCAAAATAGTGTATAATTAAAAAAAAAAAAAAAAAAGATATTAATAATAATAATAATAATAATGTATAATTGAATTAGGATTATGGTTAAAAAATTAAAGTTTCTTTATAATATAAATATGCTAGAATTAAAAGATAAAAAGAATAAGTTGACGAAATAAAATAATAAAATAAAAATAAAAATTAAGATTAAACTCACACACGATATCAAAGCATAAAATGAAGAGACAAGTTGAAAAGTGCTTACTAAGAGTTGGGAGAACGTGAATTTATAAGGAAAAAGTTGAACAAAATCTTGGGCTTTGTTTGGTTGGACTTTGGGAATACTATTTTTAGTATTCCCAAAAAAGTTAAACAGTAAAATACTCAAAAACTCACAATATTATTCAACTTTATTTAATATTTTTTAAACCTCCTAAATTTGTTAATTCAATTAAATACCCCTAAATATTTTTAATATTTTTGTTACGGCGACTCCGGCCACCCTCCGGCGGTGGTGGCCGGCTGTCCGTATTTGAGGGTGGATTGGGGGTGTTTTTGTTAACTTTTAATATTTTATTATAAGGGGTGTTTTGTAAAAAAACAAACATAGGGGGTATTTAACAATTTGTAAATCTTACATCGTAATACCCGCCCAATTCAATTTTTTTTTTAACTTTTTTCAAAAAACTTTTCCCAAAAACACAAAATTGTGAACCAAACGGAGCCTTGATTTTTCAATTTTTAGTGCCCCATCCTATTAGTCTAGTGGGCGTAGTTCAAACTAATACATATATATATTTTTTATGTTATATAGATTGATATCCAATTTATGATTATTTATTATCTTAACTGTAAAAAATAAACCAAGAAAGAAAAATTTAGGCCTAATACGAATAGTAACTTTGATTAATATTACCCTTTAATACAAAATACGATATTATGTGGTATTGAAAAATTTCTTCCTTTTAAGGAGTCTCATGGAAATTAGAGTATAAAAAGTCTCACATAGGTAAAATCTTATTGCACTAATTACTTACATATGAATTTGTCACTAGTTTAATTCAATATGATTGTGTTATATAATTTAATTATAGTATCTATATGGGCCGAAAGAGTTAGTTGATTAAATTTTTGTAATAATAAAATATACAAACATGCTAGACCAACAGTACATTCTCACAAATTTCTCTCACAACCTGTCACGTGTCAGTTTGTTACTTATCAACTGTAATTTTAGCAAGTAAAATCATTGTAGTTGACAAATAGAAAAGCTGACATGTGACAAATTATGATAGAAAGTTATGAGATGTTGTTTGTTTAGCTTTACTTTAAAGTATAACATGCATAAATCGAGTAACGTATAAATAGACTTTAGTTCAATGTCGTCTTTTTTCTTTTTTTTTTTTTTTTTTTTTTAAATTTGAAAGCCAATCGTTGTTAATTGCTTTGTGATTGGCCAACCTACCATGTCGTATTCAAGGAAACTAATGCATGTCCATCCAAAAAATTGGAATAGTAAACGTTGAAAAAGCTTGTTGATGTTAAGTAATATTTATTATTTAAGTGCCATTTAAGGAAGTCAAATTAATTGAAGAATTATTTTTCAAATGATAACTTACTATTTTAAGTTTTCTTATTATCACGTGTGAATATAATATTCCTCAACACAATATTACAAAACAACTTTTAATATTGAATAAGTGTGTCCCTGAAATATTTATCAATCCGGTGGTGGCAGAATTAACTATCAACAACAACAGAAGATTGCCCAATTTGTCCTGTAATATAATGTATTTAATTTAAAAGTGTAAACTCTTTATTAGAGATAAACTTGTTTTTATATATATGAATGATTTTAGTTAACAGTAATGGTTTAATACAACATTTTCCAAAATCATATGTATATACAAACACTAATTCTTTGGTCAGATTGATTCATATGTAAAATCATTTCAATTCAATATGATAAACTCAAAATTTATGCAAGCTTTTTGTATGTCTATGCTAAGGCTTTATACTCAGCTACTGTGGAAAAGAGATCAACAAATTTCTATTCTTGAGAACACCATTGAATCAGATAACCAGCAAATTAACACAATAATTACTGGTGGATTTTCTATCTGACATACTACTAGCCGAATCAGCATCAACAAAACTCTCCAATACAAATATTCACTTCTCCTGAAATATATTTATAAACCATGATGAATGGCGCCTTTAATATAACTGAGTATTCTCTTACATGAAGCCTTTTTCACACTCCAACTTCTAATTGCCAATTCCCTTATTAATCTAAATCAGACAATTACCCCATTGCAAAATGAGTTATTTTAAATAATTCTTGATGAAAGTTTAAATTGGGCCAAAGACAACAATTGACCTCGTAACAGTAGTTTAGAATATTAATATGCAGGTCCAACAATGGGTGACAAACCCAATATTACTTGGGCTAAAATCAAGTTCCTTTCTCAAAAATTGAAAACAAAATATGTTGTGGGTGAAAGGTTTCAACTATTTCAAGAAAAGCAAGAAAAATCAGAGAAGAGGAAAAAGGAACACGCAAACGTGAGCTTGAAGAAGAACAGTAATTTTTCATTAACTACCAATTAACAAACCTAACCACTTTTATATAACAATATAATCTAAACGCACTGTATAGTGATACAAACATGACAAATTATGATCTAACCCTTGCACTTATTAAAATTGATTTTACAAACCTTAGTCTAATATCCCCACTTAAATAGGACTTAGTCTAATATCCTCACTTAAACAGAACTAAGTCTAATATCCTTTGTTAAGTTGAACTTCCTCAATTTAATCCATTATCCCCATGTATATCAAACCTTCTTTTTTGAGCTGAGCCTTCCTCTTATGTCAATATCCCCTTTTTAAAAATGAACTTCATTCTACAACCACACTTCAGTAGTTTGGAACTTCATTCTTTTTTCTATTCTGAATTGTATTCTATAGCCACACTTCTGTAACATCAACTTAGGAACTAATAATATACCTCAAATCTTCTATTGTGATCTTGACTTCATTCAATAGCCATAACTTATGCGGTAACAGTAGCCACAACTTCTGCAATATCAGCATAGGAACTAATAACATGCCTATGCCCCAATATTCATACCAAAAACAAACCTATACAAAATCAATACTATTGTGCCAAAGAGTACCATCACAGTATTCATCACTTTACTATATCATGATGAGCAACATTAAATATTTTAGATCACCATAAAGAACTAAACTACTTTTCCCCAGACCATTGTGAAGAACAGAACTAGTTAGCACTAAACTAGTGAGTAACACCGAACAATCCAACCAGTGCAAATCAATAAACAACATCAAGAGATTCAGGACAATATTTAGGCAGGTAAACTGGAAGGAACATTTAGTTTTTCCCGCAACAAGGCAAACCTTGCACTAGATAGAGATTTAGTCAATACGTCAACCTTTTGATACTCTGAAGCAACATATTGTACCAGCAAATTTTTATTTACAACAAGCTCTCTAATATTGTGTACATCGATTTCTATATGTTTAGTGTGGGCATGAAAAACGAGGTTGGATGATAGAGCTTCAGCACTCATATTATCACACCATATAATAGGTATGTGTGGAAGATCAATGCCAAGTTCTTTAAAGAGATGTTGAATCCATACAACTTTAGTTGCTACTTAATGCCTTGTATTTAGCTTCAGTAGAGGATAAGGACACCACCTTTTGCTCTTTGAACTCCATTGTACCAAATTATCACCAAGAAACATAGCATATCCATAGGTTGATCTATGGTCATTAATATCACTCGCCCAATCTGCATCAACATAGACCTCTAAGTGAAGAAACTTATGTGGCTTAAACACCAAGCCATACTTTAAAGTGCCCTTAATATACCACAAGACCCTTTTACAGGCAGTCCAATGAAGAACAATAGGATTTTGCAAAAATTGACTCAATTTATTGATTGTAAAAGCTATATCTGGTTTGGATAAGGTCAAGTATTGTAGGCCACCAACAATGCTTTGATATAAAGTTGGTTGATCAAACAAATCTCTAATTTCTTTCCCAAGTTTTGTACCAAGGGCCATAGGAGTAACACATGGTTTAGAATATTCCATTTTTTCTTTTTCTAGCAAGTCATGTGCATACTTTGTTTGAGTAAGAAGAAGACCTGAATTATTTCTCTTAACTTCAAACCCGAGAAAGTAGTTGACTGGACCCATTATTTTAAGAGCAAATTGGCTGTTTAAATCCTTAATTACTTGGGCTATAAGTTGATCATTATTTCCCGTAACTAGGATGTTATCGACATACACTAGTAAATAAACTACTTGAGAATCATTCTTGAAGTAAAACAGGCTCACATAAGAAGTGGAGTTAAGAAAATCCCAAGAGAGTAAGGTTGCCCTTAGTTTGTCAAACCAAGTTCTTAGAGCTTGTTTAAGTCCATATAGGGCTTGATGAAGCTTGCAAACTTATGGTTCAATAGAGGATGAAACGAATACCTTAGGCTCCACCATAAACATTGTTTTAGTCAACTCTCCATTCAAGAATGCGTTGTAGACATCACGTTGTTGAATTTCCCAATGATGATGAACTGCCAAGGAGAGAACAATTCTGATAGTGGCAACCTTCACTACTAGGGAGAAAGTATCAAAATAATATAGGCCAAGGATTTGCTAGAATCCCTTAGCCACTAGCCTAGCCTAGCCTAGTGTTATATTTTTGTAAGGAAGCATCTGAGTGTAGTTTAGTTTTATAGACTTGTTTACACCCTACTACATGCACGCCTTCTTCACAGGGTACAATATCCCAAGTATGACTATCCAAGATAGCTTGATACTCTACTTCCATAGCATTCTTCCATCCGCGAAAACCTAAGGCTTCCTTGAGTAACTTGGGCTCCTTAAGTATGTAGTCGAAAGATAAGCATGAGTTGAGAAGGAAGGAGCACAAGACTTTGTTTTGGACCTTGTAAGCATGGGATGTGTGTTGAGAGAAGTAGATTTAGATTGTGGTAAGGACAAGGGAAGAACTACTTCGAGATAAATATCAGAAGGATTTTGCGCCTGTGGAGGATGAGCTGTAGGAGCATTATTATCAGTATAACCATCTGTAGAAATAAAGGCAATAGTAGGTGTTGAGATCACATCTTGTTGAGGACTGCTGGAATGAGCTTCTCTAACAAAATTAGAATAAATAATCAGTACTAGTTGGACCTTAAGATTGAGCTCTAGGTGTGTTATGATGCACTTGTGAATTTGTAGGAAGATTGATTGGATTACTAGTAGGCTAATCAGTGGGACAAGTAGCCTAGAGAATGTTAGGAGCTATCTATGATCCTAAGAATTCTCATGTGCGAGGGAATGTGAGCTTGCACCAGTAGAACTCGAAAAAGAAGAAGCAACCATGACTAAGGCATAAGAGATGAAACAGTAGGATCAAGAGAAGTGGAGCTCTCACTTTGCTGAGTTTGAAACCCAGACTTAAAGAGAAAATCAAACTCAATAAACCTGACCTGATTAACTAAATAAATTATGTCTGATGAGGACATACATCTATAATCTTTGTGCGCAAGACTATATCCCAAAAATACACACTTCTCTGTATGAAAAGAGAGCTTGTGCTTATGATATGGTCTAAGGTAAGGAAAACAACTACAACCAAATGTCCTTAGTGCATGATAGGCAGTTTCAAGGTGAAATGGTAGCTGATATGGAAAAGTAGAATCAAGAACCGTAAATGGGAGTCTATTAAGCAAAAAGGTTGTTGTTTGAAAGGCTGACCACCAGAATTGTAAAGGCATAGAAGCATGGGCTAAAAGAGAAAGACCAAATTATGTAATTATTCTATGTTTCCTCTCTACTCTTCCATTCTACTGATAAAGCTAAGGACACAAATGTCTAAATATAATCCCATGTTGTTGAAGATACTTAGAAAATGATATAAACTACCAACCCCCACCCCCTTTTCCCAATCAATCTGCAAGCACTTAATACTGGGGCCCAACTGTTTCTCAATAAAACATAAAACTGAACAAAGACATTGTAAGCCCTTGAGTCCATATACCAAGATTTATCATTGATCACTTGAGGCATAGCTATATTCTAATTATTTGGTCTAGAATTGATAACACCATCACAACTGCCAGAAGGCAAAGTGACATGTCCAAATGCATCAGCTTTAAGGACAGATCCATGAAAATCCTACTGATGCTAAGAAACTTTTGTAGGTACAAAAGCTGAACTAGAAGTAACATTATTCAAGGGTGAATGTTCAAATCCAAAGTAATCATGAAAACTAGCAACTAAATGACTAAAAGAAGGTCTAACTGAAATGTTTGATCCAACAAACAAAACTCCAGCAGACTTTATTGATTATGCTGAAAGAGGATGTTGAGTAGGCATCGACTGATTATATGACATTTTTTGGTTGGTTAGATTGTAATTAGCTACTATGAATCCTTGATACTCATGATCGAAACGATGATAATAGTGTAAGGCTGAGTGTCTTGGTTTCCCACAAACCTGACACATTAGGTAAGGTCTAGAGTATCCTCGGCCTCTTCCTCTATAAAAAAAAGGATGTCCACCGGCACCAAAGACTATATTACCAAAGTATTGAGGTTGTTGAGGAAGTCCTATGTGTCCAAAATTCATAGATTGAGCTTGTTGAGGAACAACTCCAGTACTTACTTGCTGAGGTACAAAACCAATACCTACAAATCCTTGATAGTTAGGCATGGACAGATATGTCATATTCGAAGAGCTTCGATTAGCAAATGTTATGATAGCGCTTTCAAAAGAGTTGTTCTTGGAAGCTATTAGAGTTGAGGACATTTGCTCATGAAAGTTCAACAAAGCATTATTCTGCCTTTCTAATCTCATCTCGTGTTTGTGTAAAAGAAACAGAGCTTCCTGAAAAGAGGTCCGACTAGCATTAGATGTCAGATTAGCAACAACGGCGTCATATTCTGAAACTGAACCATCCATAATATACAATAACAGTTCTTCATCCTCAATATTCACACCGCTGGCAACTAATTCATATCCTATCTCTCTCATTCTTAACACATACTTATTAGCACTTTGAGAATCTTTTTTAGTAGTTTGTAACAAGTTCCTCAAATATAGAGTTTGAGCTTTAGAGAATGATTGAAAATGTAACTCTTGTGTATTCCAGATTTCATAAGCACTAACACATTTAGATACATGTCTAAACATCGATTCAGAGATGGATGACAGTAACTAGCTTACCAGAACTAATCCGTTCTCTTCCAATTGAAGGACTTAGGGTTTGGCTTTTTTATCATCAGCTCAATCTCTTCTGACTTTTCCAACTGAAACATAGGAGGACAAACCTTTGTTCCAATAAAGAATCCATCCAATTCATGAGAGGCTAGAGCTAGCAAAACTTGGGAATGCTAGCAATTATAATTTGGTTCCACCAACTTCACAGTTATCGTTGAAAGTGAAGATTGAACTGTTGAGTGTTGTGTAATTCCATTGTCAAATTTTTCAATATCGATTTTTGAAGACTCATTTGAGAAATTAAAACTTGAATTTACCATTGGCGATTGTCTATGGCTCTAATACCATCAAAGGTTTCAGCTATTTCAAGAAAAGCAATAAAAATCAGAGAAGTGGAAAAAAGGAACACGCAAACGTGAGCTTGAAGAAGAACAATAATTTTTCATTAACTACCAATTAACAATCCTAACCACTTTTATATAACAATGCAATCTAAACACACCATATTAGTGACGCAAACATGACAAATTACAATCCAACCATTACACTTATTAAAACTGATTTTACAAACATTAGTCTAATACCCCCACTTAAACAGGACTTAGTCTAATATCCTCACTTAAACAAAACTAAGTCTAATATCCTCTGTTAAACTAAACTTCTTCAATTTGATCCATTATCCCCATGTAAATCACACCTTCTGTTTTGAACTGAGCTTTCTTCTTATGTCAATATCCCCTTTTAAAAGTGAACTTCATTTTGAACTTCATTAAAAGAAAGAAAAAAAATATATTGCTTTTAAGAGTTTGAAACTAATAACTATAATTGATATAGGAAACAATGTGCATTCATTTACAATTTCATTTCATTTTTTCCATTTTTATTTTCTTGTGATTCTCATAATCACCGCTTGTTTACAATTTTTCAGTTTTGTATAATTGATATAGGAAACAAAATATGTTGTGGGACTAAAAAAAATATGTGCTGCATTGCTTATGCTTCTTGTCTTTCCCTGCTAATGAGAAAGGAATTGAAGTTTGCATCAAAGCAAATAAGAGAAGTAATGCCAAAGCAACTCCTTTTGATGAAGCCCTTAATTTCTCGACTAAAACTCTAAAAATATTAGGATCAAGAGGGTTTAATTCGTGAAGAATTTTTGAGCTACATTGGAGTATTTATAAGAGGAAACTTCATGTATGCATGAAATATAATATTGTTTCATGCAGATCATGCATCGGTAAACATATTATTTGCAAATGTTGACTAAAGTTGACCAATATCAGTTGACTTAGTTGACTGTATTCTGTTACATTTAGTTGGGCTTTCTATTGTAACAAAATTGTATATAAAAGATTGTAATGTACACTTGATAAGTCTATCAAGAAATATAACAAACACATTTACATTTTCTCCCAAATTTTCTTTCCTTTTCACTCACTCACTTTCTTTCTTTAACTTTCTTATTTATTGTCTTTATTCATTTGGTATCAGAGCCATCGAAAATGTCACCAATGGCTAATTCCTCTTCAATCCCTTCCTTATTTAACAATTTGAACAAAATCTCTTCAAATACTGTTAACCTAATTAATTCATCATCAGTGAATTCATCCACACTTACAATAATTTCACCAAAGTTGAATCAGGACAATCATCGATTTTGGAAGTTCCTAGCTATTATTTGCAGTAAGAGCCCATGATCTTGAAGAGCACTTGACTGGATTAATTCCATGCCCAACTCCATTCATCATAGAACAATCGGACACTTCAAGCTTAGAGGTAACCAAGAAATCTAACCTTGAATATATACTTTGGAAGAAGACTGATAAAATGCTAGTTAGTTGGCTACTCTCATCCATATCAGAGTCGATGTTTGCTGTTATTTCCAAGTGTCAATTTTCTACTGAAATATGGCTTACATTAGAGAAAGAATTCCTTGCTAAATCTAGGGCTAAGATATTACATGTTAAGAGTCTTTTACAAAATATAAGAAAGGAGAACATGAGCATGCATGATTACTTCCTTAAGATGAAAGGTTTTGCAGAAAATTTATCATTTAGTAGAGTAGTGATAACAGATGAAGAGTTGTTTAATTACATTCTGGATGGACTAGAGTCAGAATATGATGCAACTGTTGTGAATATCACAACTAGGTTAAAGTCCAAACTTTATCCCATATCTTTCCAAGAAGCTTAGATAATTTTACAAAAACTTGAGCTTAGGCTTGAAAGGGCAAATGCAACAATGAACTCTGTAGTTCACAATGAGTTTCATGGAGGATTAGCTAATGTTTCTGCTCTCTCAGTTGATAATGAGAACAAGAAAACATAATTTGTGTCATTACCTATACAACAAACCTCCACTCACAGTCCTACTACTTTTAATGTTCCCAATTTTAGCCCTTTCTTATTTGGATCTAACCAAACTCAGTCCAATTATCCCCTGCCTCAAAACCAATTTTACAATCAGCAATTTCATGGAGGTAGTTTTGCTATTAATAGAGGAAGAGGTAGAGGGGTTGGCAGAGGCAAATTTGTTTGCCAAGTTTGCGGGAAAACAGGTCATTTACCCTTGAATTGTTACCATTGATTTGATGTAAACTTTACATGAAATAACACCTCAATTAGAAGCAACTTTCATTCTCCTAGTTTCACCAGGCAACCCTCATTCAACTCTAGAATTGGGAATTCTGGAATTGGTAATTTTGGAACTGGAAATTCTTACTACCCAACTAATAGTCATAGTGCTCATCACTATGTGAATAATCCCTACTCGAATCCTTAGTGAAGTCTCAAATCCTTCAATCATTTCACAAAACACCTGCATCCACAATTATACATGTTAATAGCCAGCCAAAGTCAGTTGTTGCTCATGTTGCTCATCTGCACAATCAAGCTTTTATGGCTCAAACTTAGCTACACAATGTAACGCCCCACCTGAGGTACGTAGTTATTGTTTCCTCTTTCACTCTTATTTGCGTTGGTTTTTGGTAATATTGTTTGATTGAGTGTTATGTTGAATGCTTGCCCTGAAATTGGTTGAAAATAGAAGTTTAAGTTTAGTACCTAAGCTTCGCCGCGCAAGATGTGTTGAAACCACGGGAAACTCTTCGACAGCCCTTACCACTGCTGACAGAAGTTTACGCCGCGATGTGTCCGTTTAAAATGTTTGTTGAGTTTTAGATATTTTCTTCCCTAAGGGAAATTTGACCATTCTACCCCTAATTAGCAGGAAAAGTGGGGAGTTAATTGTAAGGATTTTTCATGGAGAATATGTTGATATGGGGGTGAGTTTGTAATGAATCAAAGGATATAGATGGAATTCCCAAAGAAGAGTAAGGGCAAAATGGGAATGCTTTGGTATAACTTTCATTAAAAGGAATTAAGAGTAAGCAAACCCCTCATTCTTCTTCTCAAAAACGCAACTCTCCATCCTTGCTCCTCTCAACTTTTCTTTCTTTTGATCAAGGAGTTCCAAGGGGTTTTTGAAGTGATTTGGGGTAGAAAATCAACCTAAGGCTTCCTAAGGTAAGGATTCCTACTTAAGTTGTGTGGTTTGTGAGTTTTAGTTTATATTGAAGTTTGAGGGTTTTTGTTCTTTTGGTTAAGAGTAGAGAAAAAGTCAAGCAAACCAAGTGAAAGGAAGAGTTGGTGAAGTCTCTCCATAACAAGGTAAGTAAATCCCAACCCAAGTTGAGATTTAAGAATTTTCTTGATTAGGGTTTTGATAGAAATGATGTATGTATGTGATATACATGTGATATGCCATGTATGGAGGTTTAAATGGAGATTTCTATGCTTTGTGAATGTTAATACCTTGCAAATATGAGAAATGAGTTATTGGGTTAGAGAGGTAGTTTGAGATGGAATTGAAGGGGTGTTATGGATCCCCTTTTGGGAAGTGATTTCTTTGACAGGTTTTATGGTTATGTGAAGGGGTTTCTCCCCATTTTGGATGGTTAGAGAAATATTTAGAATCATTGCTATAGTAGAGTTTTATGATGCACTTGAGTTGTTTGATGAAATGCCTAGTAGAGGTTTAAGTTTGAGTAGTGAACCTTAATTCTTGCAACATTGCATGTTGGCATTTCACAAGTGCATTAGTGGAGATGAACCATCCATATGCATTATTATATGCATTGAAAAGTGACCTAAGAAAGAGTAGGAAACTTTGTGTATACAAATACTCTATGAGTAGAGAGCTTGGTGAATACAACTACTCTAAGGGTAGAGAGAATAAAAATGTTAGAATAGAGTGGATTAGAAGAGTAGAAGTGATGGGTTGATGCTTTGTGATCATCACCCATCACCCGACAGTTATGGGAATCGGGTTGATGCTTTGTGATCACCACCCGAATAGCCCTTAGAGATGGGTCGATGCTTTGTGATCGTCACCCAATAAGTAGTAGAAACGGGTGGATGCTTTGTGATCCCCACCCGGTTAGTTAATAGATAAGTAGGTTGATGCTTTGTGATCATCATCCGACATTTAGTAGAAGTGGGTTGATGCTTTGTGACCATCACCCGATAGTGACTAGAGACGGGTTAATGCTTGGTGATCGTTACCCAAAAGTCATGAGGAACGGGTAGGTGCTAGGTGATCTCCACCCGATAGTTAGGAAAAACCGAGTTGGTGCTTTGTGACCCCCACTCGGTAGTCACTAAGAACGGGTTGGTACTGTGTGAATTCCACCCGATAGTCATAGAGAGTGAGATGGTGCTGTGTGAACGCCATCCGGGCCGTACCTCCGGTAAGATAGGGCCATGATGTTAGTAGAAACAAAAATAGAATCAGAAATAGTATAAAGGAAAGAATTAAGAGTTATACATACATGAGACAGATAGAGGGTTTTACTTATAGCATTATTTTGTGCTCACCCCGTTATTTTCCTTTGTGGATGCAGGATCTAGGTGATGATGCAGCTGGAGGGCGCTGCGAAGAGAAATAGCTACACTGCTTTCCCCTCTTTTGTCTTTTTAAAACGAATTTTTGTAAACAGTACTCTTTGTGTATAAAAGACATATGAATTATAATGAAAAGAAAATTTTGGGGCCCAATTTTATATTGTTATTATGCATGCATTGTACTAGTTTTCAGCAGTTGTTACACACAACTCTCATCCTGTAGCCATAAATTACATTGCCACACCCTCTACAGTACATGATACTGCATGGTACATGGATTCTAGAGCTACGACCATGTTCCCTCTGATTTTTCTCAACTCACGGGAAGCACCAGTTATGCAGTGTAAAACTCCAGGTTGGCAATGGTGAGCTTCTTTCTATTTCTCATATTGGTTCTGTTGATTTAAACTGTCCATTTAGAACTCTACGCCTAAGGAATGTCTTATGTGTCCCTCACATTACAAAAAATCTTCTTAGTGTCTCTAAACTGATTAAAGATAATCCTCTCACTGTTGAGTTTTTTATTTATTCTTGTGTGGTTAAGGACAAGCTCTCCAAATTAACCCTTCTAAAAGGAATGCTTAAAGATGGATTATACCAACTTCAAGCTCTAGTTTATTCATTACGTACCTCTATAGAAGTTTTGGATCATTCCGTTCAACTTTAGCATAAAAGCAGTCTAGTTTTTTCAATAACTAAGTCATGTAATAAGCCTTGTAGCATGGGCATCCAAGATTAAAACCTTAAAAGACATGTAGTAGTGTGAGTAAGGATCGTTCCCACGGAGAGTGTCTAGCCGAGATGTATGTCACGTAAACAAGGCAAGGGGGGTGGATGGGTTGAGTAAAACAGAAACAATTTCAGTAAAACAATTCAAATAAAATTAACGAAATCAATCAAAGTAACGAAACTTGGTCTAAGTCAACATCCACCATCGGAATCTTACAACTGATCATTGATGCAAATATAAATCAATTCATACCTTAAGTATTCACCGTTGGAACTATTTTCCTATTTCTCCTTAGTTGTAATTAATTAGGAAACAAGCGACCTAATTAACCTTACTAGTAAACAACCCTAAACAAGCGCTAAAGGTTTAATCTAGTGGTAGCTTTAAGGGCTAGAGAAATTGATGAAGCTAAATAACACAAACACAAGTGATTGTATTTAATTTAGTTGAATGTTCTTCTTAAGATCTAATGATTCCTGATGCAACAAATTATTAAACCCTAATTACTTCACAAGTTAGAGGGATCAAACAATTACGAATTTGATATCAAACTTAGCAGTAGATTGCAACAATTAATAAACTAGTAGGCCTCCTAGTAATTAAATGCATCAATCATGAAAATATGCACAAAATAACATCCAATACTCAAAACATGAATCAAACATTAAAAATAGATTAGATCTCACAGTTTTTTTATTGATTCCGAGGCCTCAATTTCCTTCAACCAAGTTATAAAAATCAGCCACCCATGGCCAACATGAAAATCAAAAGAAAAGTTGCAGAACAAGAAAAAGAGAGGCGTCCGCCTTACTGGTCTACTCCCCCCTTTCACCAAAAATCCAATTCAAGTATTTGAATTCTACTTAATCTCCTAAAATATTCTAAGCTTTATCCTAAAATAACATTTATCCTAATCTGATTCTACTTAATTGCAAGTAAAATAAAGTCCTAAAATAATATACGAAAGTGGTGTGTCCAGCTGTAACTTGAGTGCAACAGGTCTTCAAAACGTCCAATAATAAACTGCCTATTTGAATTGCATGATAAGGCGGAATGTTCCAGAACGTCAGCAGTGCAGGTGCGTCAACTTCAAACCCGATTACAACCTTGATGCAGTGAGTATCTTTCAAACCTCAAAACATGAAAGTTGTAGATATCGTTCTTAGTGTTCCACATCATTTTGAATTACCTCAATCGGATCTCGGATGAGAGATTTATCCTCAGATTACAAAGCAATGTTGAAACTGTCTGGATTCACCTAATTAGTTCCGTTTTGCATTTAATGCACCCATTTGCTTCCTAAATCAAAATAGAATAATAATCAGTAAATTTTAGGAAAAAATAAGTATAAAAGACTAGACATTAAGGGAGGTAAATATGACATTTTGCATTCTCATCAAAGCACCTCTTTTCCTACACAACTAGTGCCAAAACATGTTTTCAATAGTTGTAAATCTACCTGCATTGATTTTGTTCATCAAAATTGTATGCAATACATTAGACCACTTGTATCCAACACTATTTTCTGTATTGGTGATGCACCTATAATCAATAAAACAAATTCTCTTCAATCGTTTTGCTATTCAATCAACTAATGTCATGCTATGGCACAGCCGATTAGGACATCCCAAGTCTACCATTCTTGCAAAGGTGCTTGATGCTTTAAACCTACCTCATCCTACTAAGAATGATATAACTATAATACTTTCTTTCTAGCTAGTTGATAATACCAGGATTATACTGTTTTATCTAGGCTTTTTGGCTGGATTTTGGAAACTTATTATTTTGTTTGTGCCTGAATTGCAACTTAATTTCATATATTTTATGTTTCAGGCCAAAACATGTAATTAGAGCAAATACTAAGTGGAATTGAGTTTCTGGACCCAGAAGCAAGCGAATCTCAAGATTTAGGGAAGTTTTGAAGCGTATTTGAAGCACTATGAAGCTTGTTCCTATTGGAAAGCACCAAAGATTGAAGATTCAAGCAAGGAAGCAAGCAAAGGATAGTTTCGTAAGTTTAGAATTGTTTAGAAAAGTTCGCTGCGGCAAAGTGCTTGCTTCACTGCGACAATAAACTCTCGGGATAGATAAAGAATTGTAAACCAACTCGTTGCCGTGACGAAGTTCATTCTTCACTGCGGCAAAGTCTGCAAGTTTTAGTTTTTATTAAAACTATGCGTTTCAATTTTAGGTGAGTCTTAGGTTTTTTTGGACCGACTATATAAGTGAGACTTAGTCAATTTAGTAAGAGTTTGACATTTTTGGGAGAAAGAAGAGAAGATTGGAGATTGAACTCTTGGATTCATCTAATAGGGATGATTTTGTTCTCTTTTCTTTATTCCAACATGTTGAATGCATTGTTTACCATTTTTATTTCAATTTGTGTTAATTTTAGTATGAACTAACTCACGTTTGGGTTAGGGTTTTGATGTAATTGAGATTTTTATGTTTAATCAATAAATTGATGTTGCTTTTACATTCTATTGCATGGATTGTTTGATTACTCTTGTTTTTATTGAAATTACTTGTTGGACATGATGATATTGAGAAGTGAATCATGTATTGCTTCTTAGTGTAATTGCCATTATGTTATTGAATGCTAGAGATAGGTTTAAGAATCAATGAAATCAATCTAGGATTCCAATTAGCTTAACGAACTTGGAACTATTAACCTTCAATTTGTTGGGTGCGGAAACTTAATAGGGATAAGTAGGAAAACATAGCCTGAGAAGGTATGTTTTACACATTAGGGAGTCCTATTTATAATATATGCATGTGAGTGTAGAAGTAACGTAACTCGTAGATTAATTCATAAAAATCCTAGTGAAGTCAAAACCCTAACTGCTTTGTTTTAATTGATATTTCTCTTGAATTAACCTTGCTGTCATTAATTAGCTTTTAAAGTACGTAGTGATTTTTGTTTTAACTTTAGCTTAAATTTCTCCCACAAATCCAAACATCTTTCGGTTTCTCCAACTTGATAAACAAATAGGAAAATAAGTGCTTAACAAGCAATCCTCGTGGGAATGATACTCTACTTATCACTTTACTACTTTTTGCGACTAGTGCACTTGCTACACATTTCATGTTGTAATTTCAAAGCATCAAGTTTTTGGCACCGTTGTTGGGGATTGATTTTGTGTTAACATTGAACTTTTCTTATGTTAGCTAGATTGGAGTTTAATTTTAGTTTTAATTTTTTTTTAGTTTAATTGTGTTGTTCTTTTCTGTTAGGTTATGATCTGACACTTTCTTTCTTTCTGTGTAGTTTATGTGAAAAGCTAGATGTAATCCAGTGGTTCCAATCGATCTAGAGATTGAAAGAATCGCAAGAAGACTTAACAGAGAAAGAAGAGAACAAGAGGCTATAGTCATTGAGACGGAAGAAAACAGAACATTGAGGGAATTTTCATTATCCACGGTTGATGGCAGTGTTCTAAGTATAACTAGGCCACCAATGCAAGCCAACAACTTTGAAATAAAGCCGACAATCATCCAAATGATCCAATAGTGTTCAATTTAAGGGAGATCTGAAGGAAGATCCAAATTCACACATTACAAACTTCTTGGAGATCTGCGATACCTTCAAATCAAACAAAGTGTCAGATGACGCCATCAGATTAAAATTGTTTCCTTTTTCATTAAGGGATAAAGCAAAGGGATGGTTAACGGTATTGCCACCAGGAACAATCACAACCTGGAATGAATTGGCACAGTTCCTGACTAAATACTTTCCTCCAGCAAAATCTGCATAGATGAGAAATGATGTAATAGCCACTACTACTCAAAAGTTTATAATGAAATACATATAAAATATCATAAAGAAGTTGGGCCCAAATTTTTCTTTTATTAAACACACACACACACACACACATATATATATATATATACTCTTTACAAACATATACATTTTTACACAAAATGTATAACATAAACAAAAGTCATCAAAAACATAAGGGACAGTGTAACCGCTCCTTCTCGAACGCCGACATCCATCCGACAGTGTCCTCACCTGGGTCCTACAAAACATGGGAAAACAACGGGGTGAGCACTAAAACAATGCTCAGTAAGTAAATCCTCTACTCATGCTATCCCCGTAACTCTCTCTCTCTCTAATTCTTTCCTTACAACTCCTCATTCAATTTCTCTTTCTCTTTCTCCTTAGAACTCTTTTCTCATAACTCTTTCATAAATCACGATCCCATCTTACCAGGGGCACGGCCGGGACTCACTCCCACTCTACGTGACCTCTACTCATTCTAGCTGACCGGACTCGGTTATGCATGGATTCGGAACCCTTGGCCATGTGAGTATAAAATCTCTCTCTCGGGTACTCGGGTATAGCCCTCATCCGCATGCACTCTCACGGGCTACACCACTTCTCTATCTGATACTCATGCCGCTCTCCCAATGCGGCGTACATGCGGGAATACTCTACCCATTACTCACGGGTTCCCCATCGCACAACCTACTCCTATTCTCTTTCTCTTAACTCTTAAAGTAGCTTATACTCATATTCTCTACTATATCTCAAGCTACATCTTACTGCTTAAGTGCATAAACAATTGTGTAGAACTAGCCCATGCTCACTAATGCACTAATGAAATGCCAACTACAAGATTTCCTCAAAACCGTTATTCTGCACAGGTCACACTAAAAAGACCATAACTTTCGTTATACCCCTCTGATTGCTACAGTTCTGGTCTCGTTTCAAATCTTAGAAACAGGGCTACAACTTCTCTGTTTTGATCTCAGCCCAGTTCAAACCTTAAGATACCCAAAAATTACTTAGAAAGTTACGGCAGTGACAGGGCAGATTTCACTTAGGCATTTCATCAAACAATTTATGTGCATATAAACACTCTACTAAAATTACTACTATACTTAATTTTTCTAGCCATCCAAAATGGGGAAAAACTCCCTCAAATACTCATAATCCCTGTCAAGAAAAGCACTCCCAAAAAGCTTCACACAACATCTCTCAAACTTCATCTCAAATTCCATTCTCAATACACATTTAAACACTTCTCATACATGGAATCAATCCAACAACTACAAAAATAGCTACTCATCTCAACTCAATTTTTTCATAAATCATACTACATACTGATCATGCATACATCTCTACACAAAAAGCTTGTTTAAAACTCAAGTTGGTTGGATTTACTTACCTTGTGCAAATATGGCTTCTTTAGCACTTTTCCTTCCCTTTGTGGACTTGTCTCTTCTCTACAACCCAAAACAACCACAAGGACAGCAACAATCAAATAAGATCTCACTATAATTATAAGAAAACTCACATATAAAGCATGAATCCTTACCTTAGGATGCCTTAGATGAAATCTCTACTCAAAACCCCTCTTAAATCCCTTAGAAATCTTGGAAGATTGGGTGGAGAAATTGAGAGAATATGGGCAAATAGAAGAGGCGGTGGAATGAAATGAATAAAGGCTTTCTCTACACTTTACTTCTTTTTAGTTCATATTATAAGCTTCCTTTCCCATTTTGCCCTTGTCCTTCCTTGGAAATTCCATCTATATCCTTTGATTCTTTACAACTACACCCCCATCCAAACACAATCTCTACTAAATTTCCTTTCATTTTACTCCCCACTTTTCCTACTAATTAGGGGTAGAATGGTCATTGTGTCCCAAAAGAAGAATTCTCTAGAAAACTCAAGAATCTTTGTCTTAGGCTCTTCGCCGCGGCAAAGCATTTTTCGTCGCCTCGGCGAAATAAGGCAGAACCTACCCGTGGTGCAACTCCTCATCCTCGCCGCGGCGAAGCTTCTTCTTCGCGCCGGCGAAGATTGGATTTCCAACTTCACCAAAGCTCAACCAATTTCAAGACAACAATTCAACCAACTCAACATACAAACTCAATTAAAGTTGAAACAATAAACTTTTAACTAATACAACAAATCTTAAATACGTACCTCAAGTGGGATATTACAAATGATATCACATCGTTTCTACAGGAAGAGATGAATCACTCTATGAAGCTTGGGAAAGATATAAGGAACTGTTGAGAAAGTGTCCACACCATGGTTCGCCAGTTTGGATGCAAGTCCAAATGTTCTATAATGGGTTGATGGTTAATGTTCAAACGATGGTGGATGCAGCATCTGGAGGAGCATTGCAAAACAAGACACCTTGAAGAAGCCTATGAGTTACCTGAAGTCTAGGCAAGTAACAACTATTAGAGACTTAATGAGAGAATGTAGTCAAAGAAGTCTATGGGTATTCATGAAGTTGATGCTTACACGGCCATTTCAACCCAACTTACAGTACTTCAAAAGCAATTAGAGGTATGCAAGTGAATTCTATTCAAACACCTCAACTGACATGTGATTTTTGTGCAGGTAACCATGCAAGCAATGAATGTCAAATGGGAACACCTTTGCTTCATCTTCATCATCATCGGAACAAGTCAACTATTTGGCAGGGAATCAGAGACAACAAAACAATCATTTCTCCAACACGTACAATCTTGGTTGGAGAAATCATCCAACTTGTCATGGGGCAATCAGAATTAGCAGAATAACCAATGGAATCAAAGAACAATGCCAAACAATCAAGTGGGGGTAAAGAATCAACCAGGGGATCAAAGATTGTCAAAATTGGAGGATATATTCGGGAAATTCATGCAAGAGACCACAGGTTTCATGAGTGAGACGAAGGCAACTTTCAGAAACCAAGGGGCGTCCATTTGAAACTTGGAGGTACAGGTGGGGCAAATAGCCAAAAAGCTAAATGAACGACCACATGGTTCCCTACCAAGCAACATAGTGACAAATCCATGTGAACAAATGAATGCAATAACTTTACGGAGTGGAATAGTCTTGGAAAAGGTGGAACAAAAAGGGAAGGATGAGAACCCACCAACTGAAGCGAAGGAAGAATCCGATAAAGAAATCATGGTTGAAGAGAAGCCAAAAAGTTCCAAATAAGAAGAATTGAAGAGGGAAGAGAGGCCAATGTAAAAGAAAGAAAAATTTTCATTTCCTTAGATACCACCAGAGTTGGCACATCACACCCCTCTGGTGCCTTTTCCTCAAAGGCTTAGAAAGGAAATTCAGGATAAGCAGTTCATGAAATTTCTTGATTTATTTAAAAAATTGCATATTAACATTCCTTTTGCAGATGTCTTACAGCAGATGCCGAGCTACATAAAATTCCTCAAGGAAAGTCTATCAAATAAAAGGAAGTTGGGAGAGGAGGAAATGGTGATGCTTACGAAAGAATGCAATGCCATTCTACAGAAGAAGATTCCACCGAAACTCAACGATCCAGGGAGTTTCACTATCCCTTGTGTCATAGGAGATATTACATTTGATAAAGTTTAGCATGATCTGGGTGCAAGTATAAATCTAATGCCTTTTATTCGTTTTTAGGAAACTAGGGATTGGTGAAGTGAAGCCTACAACCATATCCTTGCAGCTTGCAGATAGATCCATCAAGCATCCAAGGGGCATTATTGAAGATGTACTGGTTAAGGTGGATAAATTCATTTTTCCGGTAGATTTTTTTGTGTTGGATATGGAAGAAGACAAAGAGATTCCTCTCATCTTGGGACGACCATTTCTTACTACGGGAAGAGCCTTAATTGATGTACAAGAGGGGAAGTTGATCATGAGGGTGCAAGAGGAAAAAGTGGCATTCAATGTCCTTGAGACTCTGAAATTTCCATTAAAGCAGGACTCATGTTTCAAAATTACTCAGTGGATCACTCAACAATTAAAACTTCCAAGATTGATGATCCTAATTCTCCAATTAAGGGACACATGGTCAAGTCAAGGCAAATTGAAGATGAAGACCATAAACTAGAAGTTTACACAACATTCCGAGATGGGCCACAATCAAGTACTTGTCTTCACAAGGGACGAATTTCTCAGTTCAAGAAGGCTGATGGAAAGTTAAAAAATCAGAAAGTTGTCAATGAGAACGCTCGAACCCTAAAAGGAATGACCAAGGGATGGAAATGGGTGGTTAAGCTCTCAACAAAGACCCAATGTGACAAGAATTATCAACAATTGAAGCCTCAATGCAAGGGAAAATGTTCGAGAAGAGATGTATCTAGATAGTCCGAATTGACAAAGAACTTGAGAAAGTCGAGCTTCCAACTGTAAACAAGCGCTTCTTATGAGGCAACCCAAGTGTTCTCATTTGTTTGTTTATTGTTTTGAATTTTTTTTTAGTTGTTTTATGACTTAGGAAATAGTTTAATCTCTTTTGTTTTTGGTGTTTCAGGTGAATGATAAAAAAAGTGGAACATTTGGAATTTACACTTCCACCGCAACGTTGTACTCACTGCCCAAAAATTGGATTAAAGGAATACTAGATTTCGCTGCGGCGTTGTATTCACTGGAAATTTTCACCGTGGCGAGAAAATTTCTTCTTCGCAACATCGACCATATTGCGCAATTGAATTAAGAACTTCGCCGCGGCAAAGTCTGTTTTCTATAAATAGTTGCGTGACTTTTCATTTTTTTGCGAAAACTTTCAAAGAACATCCAAGAGCCAAACACTTCCACCTTCAATCTAGAGATTTTCCAGTGAATTTTCTTCCCTTTACTCTACTCCTTAACCCTCATAAACACTAAAATCTCACTTTTTCAAGGATTTTTGCAAAATATTGAAGAAAGGTTTGGAAACCCTAGGTTTTTCCAAAATTGGGGATCTTGCAATTTGGGCAGAAATTGGTGAGATTGGTGGTGCATTCATTGTGGGAGTGGTAAGATTTCAAGTTCTCTAGCCTTAAATTTGATCAATTTTGATTGTTAATGCTTTAAATTTGAGGAATTCGAAATTGATTGAATCCGTTGAGTTGTGGATTTTGATGCAATTTGTGGATTAATTTTGACTTAAGAAGTCTTGAGTTTGATTTGTTTGTTGTTGAGGAAGTTGGGTTTTTTATTTTGAAGTGGTTGGATTGAGTTTTGAAGAGTGGTGATTTGGGAGTGTAAGTGCAATTTTTGAAACCCTGGTGTGAATTGTGGAGTGATTGTGGGTTGTAGAAAGTGTACTTTAGTATTGAATTGTCGAGTTGAATCACTTAGTTTGGGGGTAGATTTGATTGATCACTTTTGAAATCCTAAATGCCGCTCAAAACAGTTCCCAAGGGTAAAGGAAAACAAGTCGAGAATAGGTTTGTTAATGAGAGGGATAGGCAGCGTTATGAAGGTGCAATTAAAAGAAAAGACAAAGGGTTTATTGCCGAGAGATGATTGATTGTTGTCCATAGAAAATAGTGGATTCGAGGGAAAGGTTGGGATATCTTTATGCTTGAACCGAAAAACTTAGCCATAGAGCCTATAGTAAGAGAATTTTATGCCAACTTCCTGAGTGTGAGCCCATGCATGTTTATGTGAGAGGTATCAATGTGCCAATCAAATGCAAAGATTATCAATGATTTCTACAGAATTGATCCAATTGACCATGATAAGTATTTGGAATTTAAGAAGAAGCAAATTAAGGAGGATGGGATTCTTAAGGTCATAGCAAAGTCGGGTACCTCTTGGGAAATTTCAAAGAAGGGGAGAAGAGGCATTAAAGGAATGAATTTGATTCCTATGGCTAGATTGTGGCAGTATTTTGTCTGTGCATGGATGATCCCGTAAACACATTACAGTATAGTGGTTTTTGAGCGAGCATTGTTACTTTATTCCATTACCACTGGAAAGAAAATGGATGTGGGAAATATAATAATGGAGAGTATACGGCATGCAGCCAAACTAGGGTGAGGGAGCTTCGCCTTCCCACATCTCATCACTGAGATCTGCACTCGAGCGGGAGTCAAGAAGGCAGAAGATGAACCACTTCTTCATCCTGCCCAGCCCTCGATTCCAACTATTATTACAAGCTACTAGAGCATCCTCCCAGTGAAGACCTAGCTCTAGATCGAAAAGACAAAGAACCACAACAATAGCCACAAAATCCAGTTCAACATCCATGACAAGGGAGCTATTGCAACAAATTTTGGACAAGGATGAACAAGATGGAACAATGTCAAGATTGGATGGCAGGGCAAACCGGAATGCTATACGATATGCAATACAACCACTGCACCAATTTGGGCATTGATGTTTCAAACTTCCAATGGCAAGATTGGCAAGAAGAGGAAGAAGATGATTCCATGGAAGAAGATGATGACGTCGAAGGAGAAGAGGAAGACGATGAATGAAGCCTGAAACACTTGTTTTTGTATTTTCTATTTTCATTTGTCTTGTTTTTGTTTTGTGTTAGAGTAGGTGCCCTAAAGCCAATCAATTATTGTAGAATTGACTCTTTGTAATAATGTTCATTAACCAATAATAAAAGGCATCTTATTCTATATCGCGTATATCATAATTATTGCAATATGTATTGATATATGTCCTTAGAATGGTAGAACCGTGATGAGGGTATCAAGTGTTTCAAATCTTGATAGTGAGAACCCTATGAGCACATATGGTGGCCATTCTAGAAAAGTCCGTAGCCCTAGTATTATTCTGAAGTAAGGGCACAGATAATACGGTAAGGTTATCATACTGTTGAACGACCCTATCGAAAGGCAGTGACTGATCTCACTTGTCAAGGTTGTTTGGTGACAACCTGGTGCAACACATGGGTGCTTACTGTAGGCGATTACACAAGCAAAGAAGTTCACCGGATCGACCCTACCAGAGGATTCCATATGGATGGTAACCCCAGTGTCTATGGAACAAATCCTCTAACAAATGGTGGTACATGTGATCCTTAGATTTGAGATCACTGGAACGCCTTGTGCACCGATTGGTGTAGTTTGACACTAGCCTAACGCAGTTCTTTTCGTAGTGCAATACGGTGGTGATTGGCTGCATCAAGGAGTGTATCAAGAGTATGGTGGATTGACAGAGGATTCATCACTCCCAGATATGGGAGAAAGTTATCTCACGGCACAATTCAGTATATGGCAATGACACTAAAATTGTGGCCATAGTGGGATTGAGTTTTTGCTCTATCCAATTTACAATATGGGTCATTGGTGTAGAAACTGAGTAAATAATATCGAGAGTAACCAAAGGTTGACACTATTTCTATGCCTTCATCTCGTCGAGATAACGTATGATGAAAGGATCGAATTGCACAGCAACCGTATCGTTGACAGGTAACTACTTTGTTGAATCCGAATCTATCGGGTGGCCATGATGCCTTGCTAGGGGCCAATCTTGGTCTGTGTATTAGTAAGACGATTAATTAGTGTTAATCGCGATACTATACACTGCCGATATGATGAGGAGCCTATGGGTCACACACATAGAAGATAATTTAAGATCCAAGAAGAAAGAATGGCGTTTTCGTCTTTTAAGGCAAAAGGGTATTTTGGTAATTTCACAATGCAATTAAATTTGCTGAGGTCTTAGCCTTTATTTAATTTGTTAGAAAAATTAAATAAGTAAAATTACGTTTAAATGTGTGTTCGCATATATTTAAATATATTATCATTATTGTTAAATGTTAATATATATTAATTAATTTTAATTGAGATAATGATGGAAAAATAAAAATA